>CM077009.1:166152662-167352662 GCA_039090855.1 Macrothele yani
ATTTCCCATCACAAATGCAAACATTTATGTTATTAAATGATGATTAAACAATAATACAAGAGCATGGTGAGTGGAGGGTTATTAGAGGGAGAAATTTTTGCTCCATACAACTTTCGTATTCAGAATATTTTCCTCCATTTTCAATCTTAAATACAAACATTTATCTAATAAAATGTTATTTAACGACCATATAGGGCTGAGAAAGAATTCAAGAATACTGGGTTCCGTCAAACTTTCGTTTTCGAAAACTGTTGCCTCCGTTTTAAAACCAAAACACAAATATTTATGCAATAAAATGATATTTAACAACAATATCAGATAATCCTCCCTTCAAGCATCGAGGGAACGTCGAGAGAAAAAAAATTACGATTATGGGAGAAACCCTCACTCCGCCTAACTTCCGTTTTAGGAAATTTTGAAATGCCGAAAACTCGGATCTTAGGGATTCTGCAGGATGATTTAATCAGGTTCTGGGGATGTCAGTTTTGTCTGCAGGACTAACCTAAATCTGCGATGTGCATCAGCTGTTGCCGCAATTCTGCTACGGGGCACCAGGCGTCAGGAAAATTGACGGATCTCCTTCATTGCATAAACTCTGGTTTGTTAAAATTTTCAACAGTTTCTCTGAAAGCGGTAGCTCTGGCATTTGTGTACGTGGCAATCTTCTTGAGCCCATTCCATTTAGGGGTAGCAGAGTTATTCTTGACTTCATGTGCCAGCGCTGTTGTTAGCCTCCCTAGCTTTACATATCTCTTGTGCTCATGCGGAAGGAGCGCTTTGTCAATGCCTAATGAAGCCACACGTTTTGTGGTGAAAGCTTGCTTGTTTACCATATCAATACACACCACTTAAACGGATTTCATCGTTTTTCTTGTCGTTTCTGGTGTATCTACTCATCTTTTGTTAAAATGTGATACTTTTATTTGTTTCCTCTGGGTAATTATAAAAATAAGAGTAATACATAGAACACTTTTGAGAAGCCCTGAAGGAAATTAAAGAAAAGATTTTAGACAACATAGTAGTTTTTGTTTCATCTGAAGAATAGTTAACTTATTATTATTTTATATAACTTCAGGTACCTCTGGTATCTAATGATCAATTCAATGCAATAAAGAAATGTAAGTACAGGGTACTTACGTATTAAACCGAGGACCTCAGTAGAGACTGCTTTTGGCGCAAATCTAAGCACGGCAAGTACACGTACAAGAGTGAAACAGTTTAATATAAAGAAAAGAAACATATACTGCCTAAATTACACATACAAAAGTCAACATTCTTAACAATAGAAGCACACAGAATGCGAAACAAACTAAAAACGAGAAACAAAGAATCGAATTATATATCAAATGAAGTTATACACTGTCGTGGCAATATTCCTATACTCTGAAAAAAACTCAGTGCCTCTTCCTCAGTTTTAGGTAGATCCCAAATTTTCATCATATTTTCACAAAATGGTGAAAGCTTACTTAAACAGCATTAGCAATTAACGATAGAAGCACACAGAATGCGAAACAAACTAAGAGCGAGAAACAAAGAATCGAATGAAGTTATACACTGTCAAGGCAATAGTCCTATACTCTGAAAAAAACTCTGTGCCTCTTCCTCAGTGTTAGGTAGATCCCAAATTTTCATCATATTTCCACGAAATGGCGAAAGCTTACTTAAACAGCATTAGCAATTAACGATAGAAGCACACAGAATGCGAAACAAACTAAGAAGAACGAGAAACAAAGAATCGAATGAAGTTATACGCTTTTGTGGCAATATTCGTATACTCTGAAAAAAGCTCACTTCCTCTTCCTCAGTGTTAGGTAGATCCAAAATTTCCATCATATTTCCACAAAATGACGAAAGTTTGCTTACTTAAACAGCATTAACAATTACTGATTGAAGCACACAGAATGCAAAACAAACTAAGAACGAGAAAAAAAAATCGAATGATATGTCAAATGAAGTTCTCACGAGTCCATAACGAAGTGCAGAACAATGATCATCGCGGGTCTCTGCTGAGGTCCTCGGTTTGATATGCAAGTACCAGGTACAGTTATACTCTGACTTACGCTGTCTTTACTTACATCACCGTGCACTTGCGGCGTTTGGCCCAAACCGTACAAAAGAGTGTGATTTATGATATTTTTTTTGTGCACTTTTGGCATCACATGCTAGTAGTGAAGGAAGGGGGATATATGTTTCACTGCGCAGTTGGGAGGAATGCATGTATGCAGCTAGAGGTGGGATGGGGTATAGTTATTAATCACTGATAAATACCTATATTTTCAGAAAAAGATGTGTAGAAGAACATTTATTGCATGGGAAGTGAAAACATTTGCCTTTAAGAAAATTTAACAAGTGGGCTAAATGTCATCGAAGCCGGGATGAAAATTCTTGAGGACATTGATTTTGATGAGCAGTAAGTAGCAACAACTAGAAAAGGAATAAAAATGATGCTTGCATGCTATAATATATGATATATCATCATCATCATCATCTGTAATATATGATATATCATCATCATCATCTGTAATATTTGATATATCATCATCTATAATATATGTTATATCATCAGCATCAGCATGCTGTAATATATGATATATCATCATCATCATCTATGATATATTGTCATCATCATGCTTTAATATATGATATATCATCATCATAATCTATAATATATGATATCATCATCTATAATATATGATATATCATCAGCATCAGCATGCTATAATATATGATATATCATCATCATCTGTAATATATGATATATCATCATCTATAATATATGATATATCATCAGCATGCTATAATATATGATATATCATCATCATCATCTATGATATATTGTCATCATCATGCTTTAATATAGGATATATCATCATCATAATCTATAATATATGATATATCATCATCATCATCATGATTGCATGCTATAAGGAGATTCTAAGGCCAAAGTCTTTTTTTGGTCTAGAATTCAGTGCTAAATTTCTTCCAGTCATCAAAGACTTGCATCACCATAAGATCATCCAATTTCATAATTATGAATACAGTATATGTGAGTATAATGATTTTTGTAATTGACACTGACTCTTGTCATAAATTTTAATTCTATTCATATTAGGGGCCGTTCATAAAGTACATCCACAATTACAGGGAGAGGGGGGTTCCTGACAACCGGACCAAATGTGACATGGGGGTGGGGGAGGTTTAGTAACTCTGACGTCCAGTAGCAAAAATATAGGGGATGGTATTTCTTCGTTTTGTTTTCCCTTTTTTCTTCTTTTAATACGTAGTGCAATCAAAAAGTTCCGAGACTAGGTTACGTAGCGCACGTAGCGCGCCAACAGTTCGCAGTACGTGGATGCGTGAGCAACGATTGAGGCGAGTGACCTTCACGAGTCATTGTGCCGAGTGGCGTCATTCTGTAAACATGTGGAGCTGTGCTATGTGATATTTGGTAACAGTGTGCAGAACAGAGCTGCAATTTTGGTATGTGGTATGGAGTGCAAACTAGAACAGCGAGCGAACATCAGATTTCGCGTCAAATTTGGCAAATTGGGAACGGAGACACGTGAAATGTTGCAGCAGGCTTATGGCAATGAAGCAACGAGTCGTGCAAGGTGTTTTGAGTGGCACTTGTGCTTCACGAGCGGCAGAACGGCACTGGAAGGCGACTAGAGGTCAGGGCGACCATCCGCAAACAAAACCCCAGAAAATTGAGACAAAATTAGGGAACTGGTGCATGGAGATCGTCCGAGAACCATTCAAGTCATTGCTACCATCGTCAATGTGTCATACGGAACGGTGCAAAAAATCCTGATGTTGGTTTTGAAGATGCACCGCATTGCTGCAAAGTTTGTGCCAAAGATTCTGAACCCTGAACAGAAGGCGCTCCGTGTCAAACTCTGTCAAGATCTCCGTCAGTATGTGGTGAATGATCCAACGTTCCTGTCGCAAGTCATCACTGGGGACCCCCTGCAATTTCTTTCTGTTCCTGAAGATGAAGATGAAGCTCAAGGGTCGCCATTTTGAAACTGTGGATGAGATCCAGCATGAATTACAGATGGTGCTTGACATGATTCACGAACAGGACTTATAGGGATCGTTCCAACAGTAGCAAAAACGCTAGCAGCGGTGTATCGCTAGCCAAGGAGATTACTTTGAGGGAGATCATAGCCAGACTTAAGTAACGTAAGTACTTTGTTGTATGTCGGCCTAGTCTCGGAACTTTTTGAATTTGACCTTAGTTAAAAAAAGGTATGAAATATTTCAGATTTCTGATTATATATAGCTAAATCAGAATATTAATATTAAGTTCTCATGATGATGATGGGCAAAGCACGTAACAATATTAACAAATAAAGGTAACTTGATCACGCTAGTTACGTTAAATGAAAAACTTTTATAAGAAAGTTCGTAAGTTGGGAGCTTTCGACCATATCTTAGGTCTTCATAACGCCAATGGAGGACTAAGATTGTTGCCAGATCCTACATTTGAATTTTTCTATTTTTGTTGCCAAAACTAAGAATTGATCTCCAGATCATTGGAATGTAGAGAGGAGATGGCAACAAAAATGGAAAAAATTCAAATGTAGAATCTGGCAACAATCTTAGTCCTCCATTGGCGTGATGAAGACCTAAGATAAGGTCGAAAGCTCCCAACTTACGAACTTTCTTGTAAAAGTTTTTCATTTAACATAACTAGTGTGATCAAGTTACCTTTATTTGTTAAGTTCTCATATTTGTATTACCAAATCAATAGTGTTTTGTAGATGGTATAATCGGGAGTATTGCAACCTTGAATGTGTGCATTTATTTTTACATTTTTATTTCAAAATGATAAAGTTCGGGTAGCATTTGGGAATAAAAAAACGCCTAAATAATAATATTTCTGAAGCAAATGCCTAAATAATAAATATTTCCTGAATTGTATATATTTCTCATCTTTTAATCATTAAGTCGTGCTAAAGACAGAAATCTTTCATCGCTTAGTGATTAATGTCGCACGAGTCTTCAATATTTGTTGCTCAGATTCCTTTGAATAATTACATGTTTTCTTTGTTTATCAACAGACTCTAAAAGCAGTCATCAAAAATAAAAAGGGAGTTGAGGGAATTAGGGTGTGCTTTTTAGGGGGTGTGTCAACAACCAGACAAACTGTGACATGGGGGAGGTGGGGGTGTCAACAACCAGACAAACTGTGACATGGGGGAGGGGGGTGTCAACAATGAGACAAACTGTGACATGGGGGAGGGGGAGTCTAAAAAAGTAAACAATCACGAACATACTTTATGGACGGCCCATTATCTTTAAATTTTCGTTTAGTACAAATGAACATGGTCTTATTTTTTTGATGAAAATTAATTGTTCAGTGGACCCTCCCCATTTTAACATTGCACGCATTGATAATCTGCTTCGACTTACATCATCCCTTTAGGAATAAATTATTACATAACTTCAGGGTATTACTGTACTAAAAGTACCTTAAAACCAGAGCCACACCAAGTTTCTCTTGAGAGGTGGGATTAACTTGAAATTACACCCTTCTGAGGTTAAATGTTCCCAGTTCTGCTCAAATAGTACACAGATTTTACTTTTTTATACCTCCATTTAGGAAAGCACCATGATCATTCAAAAATCGGATTGTCTGCCGTAATTTTACTCAATATGTTTAAACTAAGTAAGTAAACAAGAGTCAGTGGTCATAAACTTCATGAAAAACATAAATTTAAGGCGAACACCAACAATGCAAGCAATCTTCAATATGAAAAATGAATTACCACAGATTCATTTTTCATACTGAGCGAGTCCAGATTATAGTTAGCTAAGAGTGGGAATCTGGACTTGCTATGGGCTTCCCACTCTTAGCTAACTATTGTGTGGGAAAACTAGAAGAGAAGATACTAGTATAACCCACATGTTTCTGCCTATATAGCAGGTACATGGATGACATCTTATTTATAATAGATAGCTCAGAAATTTTCCCAGAAAGAATTCTAGACACATTCAATGAATTAGAGGATTCCCTAAAGTTCACTATTGAGCTTTAAAAAGAAAGAAGAATTAACTTCTTAGATATTACTATCTATTATGAGGATCGGAAATTCCTCACTGGTTGGTATAAAAAACCAATGAACACTAATAAACTATTGAATTTCAATTCCTATCATCCAGTTTCTATTAAGAAGAATGTGGCAAGTCAGTTTTTAGAAAAAATAAAATAAAATGGTATCTACAGCAGATAAGAAAGAAGCCCATAAAGAAGAACTCAAAGTCATACTTGCAGGAAATGACTATCCTAAAGGAGAAAATAAGAAGCATCTGAATTTTACTGGTAAGAAGAACCCGCAAAAGCAGCAAGTAAAATTCACTAAAATGATTTATCAGAAAGGTGAGTCCTTAAAGAGAATAAGTAAGAAGTATAATTTTAGGCTAACTCTAAGTTTAGAGAACAAGGTTAAAAAAAATTTCCCTAAAATAGTTCACAGAGAAGAAGATATTTTTAAAATGCAAGGTGTTGTCTATGAAGTAAAATGTAATTATGGACTGTCTTACATAGGTGACACAGGTTGCAGACTAGAAACTCGTATAGCAGAGCATAAAGCTGCTATAAAAAATTGCTTCAACAAGATTGGTTTAGATAAAGCTAAAAGAAGGAATAGAGATTGGAATAGAGATTGAGAAAAATCAGAATTCCATCATCAATGACTTCAGAGGATTATCCCTGCCTAAAATCTGGCAGGATTTTAGGGAAAATAACCATGACCGTCAAGGTTAACCATTACTGTGATAGTGACAACAAAAGACAGCCTGAAGAAGAAGAAGAGTTTTCTCCAAAAATTTGCAATTAAAGTAAAAACTTTCCTAGTAAGAATCTCCATAATAGAAGTTTTTGATAAGTAATTGAATTAAAAAAACTAGGAAGCCAATTCTCAACATGAGTTTTATTCAACGAATAAGATGTTTTTGGGGTATGACTTGAAAACATTCCGTTCAAAGTTAAATGCTCTGAAGGATTTCTTGCAACAAAGCATAGGTGATTAGTTAGCTCTTTACGCCTATGGCATATTCAGAAGGGTCGTGGAGGTTAGGCATATCTGCATATTATTTTACTTTCCTCTCTCTCTACTGTTTCAGACAATTCCTTTCATGCAAGTGAGAGGTCCACACCTCACAGATTAGGTTACTCTGTATCCTGGTTAGTTGTGTGGAATACTGCATGCCTCTAACTGACGTTTTTAATAAAGAAAATACTGAGATGTTTGACTTTCTTTTAATACTGAAGTGTACATTTTTTAGTAAATTTGGCTGTCCTTCTGACATGTTATGGGTCAGCAGCTTTGTTTATACAGTATAAATACCGTCATGATTTTTCGTGTGACACTAACATAAATAATTCTGGAAGAGAACATGTACATGTGTGCGATTAGAATAATACAAGACTTTGGAAATGTCAAATAGCATTCATTGGTCTTAAATAAGAAGTTGCTGCCCTGGTGGTGCAGTGGCTTCTATTCATTTGTCTGAGATGGGTCCAGGTTTGAATCCTGGTGACGCGTGGATATCATCTTTGTCTTACTGTACTGGCTTTCTTCCCTGGAACCTGTGACCCTAAATTAGGGGTGAACAACTGCCTATAGACTGTCTAGTTGCTAAAAATAGTCATTAAACCACAAAATATGTAGTTCTATGACAGTAATGTAACACTTTTGTAAATCAAATTCAATTCTTCATTGTTTTGTATGGTTTTTACTACATAGTTTAATGAATTGATAAATGTAATTAAAACAACCTACTCGAAGAAATAACTGAATTGCTGTTTCAGATTTTTGTAATATTTGGTGATTTCTGTTTGATGGTGCATTTGCATACTATGTGACAAAATTACTGAGATATTAAATCACAAAGGAAGTGACAGGCCACCCTTGATCTTGAAATGCAGCATATTCACTCATTTGTGAATCTACCATATTTCAAGCTCAGGGGGTCATTGGTGTACCCACATGTCGGGGGGGGGGGGCTTTGAGGGCTTAACCTGCCCAAGGAGATTTAGAGCAACATACGTCACAAGTTAAACGTTAAACATTCAAAATATTATTTTACATGTTCAAAAAATTATAAGTATTCTGAATTTATCATTTTCTTGTAGGACTTCAATATGAAATCTGATTTAATCAAAGGCATTACAAAACAAGATATGTTAGAATCTTGGCTAAATTGCACCATAAACCTAAAAATTTTGCAAAATACAAAAATAACACAATCTCAGTATCTCAGTGTTTGTCATTTTCTTGTAGGACTTCCATCCACAGTGAGTAGAGTTTAGGTCCCAGCCACCTACAGCGAAGTCGCCTTTTGGGTAGGACACAGAAATGGAAGGAATGAGAGCAAGTCTAGCAACTTTGACAGAACAGTTTGTAGTGAGATTAGAGTACAGTAGATGGCACCACCGTACAAGTACGCTGTTACACATAGAGGGGTGAGAAAATTTCAGGGAGGGCATAGGAAAGGATACGCATTTAACCAGTGGGTCCAGCCTGGGGGCTGTCACTTAACGTGCTCATCCGATGCACGGCAGATATGCAGCGATTGTTAGTAAATCACACTATCTCTCAGCCCAGGATCGAACCCGAAGACCTTGCATTGATAGATTCAAAAAATTACATAGTGTCTGCTAGTTATATCCCAAAGCTGTAAAGTGATTCAGAGCAACATACGTCACAAATTAAACATTCAAAATATTATTTTACATGTTCCAAGAATTGCATAGTGTGTACTACAGTAGTTACTTTTTTTGCCCGTTATGTATGACTTTTCCTTCATTGTCGGCCTGAGAACTTTTCAGACACCCTACGTATTTATTTAATTGTTTATTTATTTAAAAATAAATATACATGTATAATATATATACTACGTACATATACTGTATACACGGTCGAGTCACGTTATTGTGACCACCAGCTAATATCCAGAATAACCACCATGTGTAGCACGGACAGCAACTAGACGTTCTAGGAGCGACTCAATAAGATGCTGGAGGTGTTCACAGGTGTTCGGAGCCATGCTAACTGCAGTGCATCTGACAGCTGCTGGAGGGTGCATGGTGGAGGATCCATAGAGTGAACAACACGACTGAGGCGGTCCCACAGATGCTCAGTTGGGTTTAAGTCTGGGAAATTAAGGGTCCAGGGAAGTACTTTGAAGTCTTCATCATGCTCTTCCACCACTCTTGGACATTTCCAGCTGTGTGACATATCACACTGTTATGCTAGAAGATCCCATCCACCCCATGGAAGACAATCAGAGTATATGGGTGTATGTGGTCTGCAAGATGGATTCATAATGAAATCAGTCCACAGTGCCTTACACAGGTATGAGTAGACCCACTGAATGCCCCGAAAACATTCCCCAGACTATAACGCTGCCCCCACCAGCTTGTGTCCTCCCAGCAATGATCGAAAAGTGTTTGCTGTCTGATGTTTCTCGCCTTATATGCCAACATCTTTCCGTTCGATGAAGCGGAAAACATAACTCATTGGAAAAGCCAATCAGCGGAGGTCCAATTCGATACTGACGTGCAAATGTAAGCCTTTTTTTGCTGACGCACCTTCATTAGCATAGGTGCAGTGACCATCTGTCTGCATCATAGCCCCATATGCAGCAGAGTTCGCTGAGCTGTTTTTTTAGACACTTCCAGTAGCCTCCTGGTTCATTCCCCTGGGGAGTTGCTTCACTGTAGCCTGTCAATCGGCCCTAACACACCTTCACAGCCGACGTTCACCTCTCACATCAATGGCTCGGCCGCCCCGGTGGCACAGTAGTCTAAGCGATGGCTTCTGATCATTCGACCAAACGGGGTCCGGGTTCGAATCCCAGTGAGGCATGGATGTTGTGTTTGTCTTGCGATGCTGGCTCTCCCCCTTTCCTGGAACCAGTGGCCCTAAATTAGGGACCGGCGACTGCTTATAGCCCATTGAGCTGCTCATGGTGGTCGTTAAACCTCCAACCAAGAAAAAAAAAAAAAAATGGCACATTAATGGCACGTGGTGTTCTGCAGTTTCCAAGTCGCTTATTCATCATGGTGCCATTTCTGCAATTACGATACACTTTAATCACAGCAGCACACGAGCAGTTCACAAACCGTGGTGTTTCAGAAATACTGCCACCCTTGGCTCAAAAGCCGATAATCATCTCTTTTTGCAAATCTGATAAATCGCTCCTTTTATCCATGACAGCAACGAGTGATATGTTTTCAGATTGCCTACAGCACACCTTATATACCCTCCAAGGCAGCTCACAACACGTGCTTTCCTTCATTGGTTACACACTGTTGACGTCAAAAGTAGGAGGTGGTCATAATAATGTGACTCGACTGTAGATATACACACGCTATGTAGGTATACTATATCATCATCATCATCATCATCATTGTCAACCATTATCAATCCACTGCTGGACGAAGGTCTCCCCAAGTTTCCTCCACAACGGTCTGTCTTGTGCCAGTCTCCTCCATGTCACCCCTGCATACTTTCGAATTTCATCCACCCATCTCCCATGTGGTCTTCTTCTGGGTCTTTTCCTGTCCCTTGGAATCCAATCTAAAATTTCGGCTGTCCATCGATGATCTGTCCTTCTGGCAGTATGTCCAGCCCATTGCCATTTCAGGGATTTAACTCTGATCATGATGTCTTCCACTCTTGTCATTTTTCGGATCCACGAGTTCCTCTTCTTATCTCTCCTGGTTACACCAAGTATGCACCTCTCCATGCTGCTTTGAGTTGTCTGCAGCCTTTGTATGTCTCTTTTAGTTAAGGTCCACGTCTCTGCACCATACGTAAGCACTGGAAGGATGCATTGATCAAACACTTTTCTTTTAAGACATAATGGCATATTGCTCTTGAAAATTATGCTGTTTCTTCCAAAAGCTCTCCAGGCAAGTTTTGTACGCCGATTAATTTCTTCATCAATGTGACCCTCACTTGATATCTGCTGTCCAAGATAAACGTACGTGTCTGTTATCTCCAGCTTTTCTCCATCAATCGATAAATCTTCATTTCTTGTAAAAGCATTGAACATCACTTTTGTCTTCTGAAAGTTCATTTTTAATCCCACTTCTTTACTCTTGTCAGCAAGTTCCTGGATCATACTCTGCAGCTCTGATGGGGTAGTTGCAAAAATGACTACGTCATCAGCAAAACGAAGGTGGGTTAGATAATCTCCATTAATCTTTATCCCCTTGTTTTCCCAGCTCAGCGACTGAAAAACACCCTCCAATGTGGCATTAAAGAGCTTCGGAGATATGGTGTCACCTTGTCTCACTCCCTTTCAAATTTGTACGTGTGTTGTATTTTCAAACAGCCGAATCTTTGCACTTCCATTTTCATAGATGTTATTAATAATATTAATGTATGCATCTTCAATACCGCAGGTTTTCAGAGCCATTGTAACTGCTGATGGTTTCACCGAATCAAAGGCTTTTTCATAATCGATAAAAGCCATGCACAATGGAAGTTCACATTCCCTCGCTCTTTCAATTAGTTCTCTCAGCACGTGGATATGATCTATTGTGCTGTAGCCACTCCTGAATCCAGCTTGTTCTCTCGGTTGAGCCATGTCCAGGTATACTATATATATATATATATATAAACTAATGTGTGTATACGTATATAAAGTACATATATATGCACACTATGTACACATAATATACCCTATATGTATACTATATGTATATTCACAGACACTATGTACGACGTGTAGGGCTTGAAAAATTTCCAGTTGTTTCACCAGTGAGGCAAATATCTCGCTCGCCAGCTGAAAATTGGCAGCCCCGCAGTGCTGTCGTTTTGTTTCGTGTTTTAAAGTTTGATTTGTTAAAAAATTATACACATCTCTCGAATAATATTTTATCGCTAACCTAATTTTAAAAAACCATTATAAATAATTAAACCCAGTTTTCTTCCTCTAGAGTAGATGATGCAAAAATCCTTCAATGTTTAAAGAACTTTCCTAACAGCTTGGGGGATACATGGATTACCGTGTTCGCCCTTTAACCAACAACAGGGTTAAGCTGCAGCTTGTGAGGTGCATGTGACTCTTACACTACCTATCTTTTCACCCAGCATTTGGGGAAATTACTCTACCAGGATTGTAATTTCTAGTCTCATGATCCTTGTTAAACGCACTGTGCTCGGATGTTTTGACTCACAGCATTCACTGTCCAGTTTCCCATGCTATCACACAGTTACGTATCACTTCTGTGAATTAAAATAAGCTTTATTAAGAAATTGATAGTTTTATGTATCCAACAATAGTCATAATAACATATAAATCATTGGCAGTTGAATTTAAACTGCCTTACTGAATTTTTTATTCAACAACTAAAACTTTTCACTCATCACAATTTAGAAGACGACCACATTATTCAAGTCTTGTATATATATATATATATATATATATATATATATATATATATATATATATATATATATATGTATCATCATCATCATTGTCAACCATTATCAATCCACTGCTGGACGAAGGTCTCCCCAACTTTCTTCCACAATGGTCTGTCTTGTGCCAGTCTCCTCCATGTTACTCCCACATACTTTCGAATTTCATCCACTCATCTCCCATGTGATCTTCTACTGGGTCTTTTCCTGTCCCTTGGAATCCAGTCTAAAATTTCGGCTGTCCATACATGGTCTGTCCTTCTGTCAATATGTCCAGCCCATTGCCATTTCAGGGATTTTACTCTGATCATGATGTCTTTCACTCTTGTGATTTTTCTGATCCACAAGTTCCTCTTCTTATCTCTCCTGGTAACACCAAGAATGCATCTCCATGAACATTTTTTTTAAAGTTTTCTGCAGCCTTTGTATGTCTCTTTTAGTTAAGGTCCAAGTCTCTGCACCATATGTTAGCACTGGAGGAATGCATTGATCAAACACTTTTCTTTTAAGACATAATGGCATATTGCTCTTGAAAATTATACTGTTTCTTCCAAAAGCTCTCCAGGCATGTTTTATACGCCAATTAATTTCTTCATCAATATGACCCTCACTTGATATCTGCTGTCCAAGATAAATGTAGGTATTTGTTATCTCCAGCTTTTCCCCATCAATAGATACATTTTTTTGTAAAAGCATTTACATCACTTTTGTCTTCTGAAAGTTCATTTTTAATCCCATTTCTTTACTCTTGTCAGCAACTTCCTGGACCATACCGTGCTGCTCTGATGGGGTAGTTGCAAAAATGACTACGTCATCAGCAAAACGAAGGTGAGTTATATAATCTCCATTAATCTTTATCCCTTCTTTGTTTTCCCAGTTCAGTGATTGAAAGACATTTTCCAATGTGGCATTAAAGAGTTTGGGAGATATAGCGTCACCTTGTCTCACTCCCTTTCCAATTTTTATGCGTGCTGTATTCTCAAATAGCCAAATCTTTGAATTTTCATAGATGTTACATATACACTGACGGAAAAAAAAATCCCAAGACCACGAAAAAATAGTTGTAGAGGAATGAAATGGCGGCGATACATTTGTATAGGTAATATATTTAATCGATTAAGGTTTCAAGATCACAGCGTAATGTAAGCGCGAGAAGAGCCATTTTAAATGTAAAATGCTGGAACATTAATAATCGGTGTAACCGCCAGAATGTTGAATGCAAGCACGCAAACGTTCATGCATTGTGTCGTACCGGTGCTGGATGTCAGTTTGTGGGATGGAGTTCCAAGCCTGTTGCACTTGGTCGGTCAATACAGGGACGGTTAATGCTGGTTGGGGGTGACGCTGGAGTTGTCGTCCAATGATGTGCCATACGTGCTCGATTGGCCAAAAATCTGGTGATCTAGCAGGCCACAGCAACATGTCGACACTCTGTAGAGCATGTTGGGTTACAACAGCGGTATGCGGGCGAGCGTTATCCTGTTGGAAAACACCCCCTGGAATGCAGTTCATGAATGGCAACACAACAGGTTGAATCACCAGACCGACATACAACTGTGCCGTCAGGGTTCGTGGGATAACCACGAGACTGCTCCTGCTGTCATAGGAAATTGCTCCCCAGACCATAACTCCAGGTGTAGGTCCAGTGTGTCTCGGCCGCAGACAGGTTGGTTGCAGGCGCTCACCTGGCCTCCTCCTAACCAACACACGGCCATCACTGGCACCCAGGCAGAACCGCCTTTCATCAGAAAACACAACAGATCTCCACTCCGCCCTCCAATGAGCTCTAGCTTGACACCACTGACGTCGCAAACGGCAGTGGTTTGGAGTAAGTGGAATGCACGCTACAGGGCGTCTGGCTCGGAGCTGTCCTTCAAGTAACCGATTTGTAACAGTTCGTTGTGTCACTGTGGTGGCAACTGCAGCTGGAATTGCTGCCGCAAACGCAGTATGATGCGCCATGGCCATACACCGTACACGGCGGTCTTCCCTCTCAGAAGTGCCACGTGGCCGGCCGGAACCCGGTCTTCATGAGGCAGTACCTTCCCTTGACCACCGCTGCCAACAATCATGCACAGTGGCTACATTCCTGCCAAGTCGTTCTGCAATATTGCGGAAAGAAAATCTACCTTCTCGTTGCCCTATTACACGACCTCATTGAAACTCTGTGAGCTGTTGATAATGGCTTCGCCGCCCCGGTGGCGCAGTGGTCTAAGCGATGGCCTCTGATCATTCGTCGGTAAGGGGCCCGGGTTCGAATCCCGTTGAGGCATGGATGTTTGTGTTTGTCTTACGGCACTGGCTCTATTCCTTCCCTGGAACCAGTGACCCTAAATTAGGGACGGGCGACTGCTTATAGCCCATTGAGTTGCTCACGGTGGTCGTTAAACCTCCAATCAAAAAAAAAAAAAAAATGGCTTCTTCGTCTTCTTAAAGGCATTCTTGACTAACATCAACACACTACGTCGAATCTCAACGATAACTAACGCTTACGAACGTTACAGCGCGTATTTACAGCAAACCTGCTTTGCATGTTCCGAAGGGCGCTAGTAGCGCCACACGTATGCGCCGAGCGCAAAATTTTCATAGACGTCATCTTACAGATGCACTCTCACTGCCTACCAACTGTCATTTATCTAACACAGTCCCTCAGTGTATATATATATACACACTACGTGCGTGTATTTATATATCATCATCATCATTAACCATTATCAATCCACTGCTGGACGAAGGTGTCCCCAAGTTTCCTCCACAACGGTCTGTCTTGTGCCAGTCTCCTCCATGTCACTCCCGCATACTTTCGAATTTCCTCAACCCATCTCCCATGTGGTCTTCTTCTGGGTCTTTTCCTGTCCCTTGGAATCCAATCTAAAATTTCGGCTGTCCATCGATGGTCTGTCCTTCTGGCAGTATGCCCAGCCCATTGCCATTTCAGGGATTTAACTCTGATCATGATGTCTTCCACTCTTGTCATTTTTCGGATCCACGAGTTCCTCTTCTTATCTCTGCTGGTTACACCAAGCATGCACCTCTCCATGCTGCTTTGAGTTGTCTGCAGCCTTTGTATGTCTCTTTTAGTTAAGGTCCACGTCTCTGCACCATACGTAAGCACTGGAAGGATGCATTGATCAAACACTTTTCTTTTAAGACATAATGGCATATTGCTCTTGAAAATTATGCTGTTTCTTCCAAAAGCTCTCCAGGCAAGTTTTGTACGCCGATTAATTTCTTCATCAATGTGACCCTCACTTGATATCTGCTGTCCAAGATAAACGTACGTATCTGTTATCTCCAGCTTTTCTCCATCAATCGATAAATCTTCATTTCTTGTAAAAGCATTGAACATCACTTTTGTCTTCTGAAAGTTCATTTTTAATCCCACTTCTTTACTCTTGTCAGCAAGTTCATGGATCATACTCTGCAGCTGTGATAGGGTAGTTGCAAAAATGACTACGTCATCAGCAAAACGAAGGTGGGTTAGATAATCTCCATTAATCTTTATCCCCTTGTTTTCCCAGCTCAGCGACTGAAAAACACCCTCCAATGTGGCATTAAAGAGCTTCGGAGATATGGTGTCACCTTGTCTCACTCCCTTTCCAATTTGTACGTGTGTTGTATTTTCAAACAGCCGAATATTTGCACTTCCATTTTCATAGATGTTATTAATAATATTAATGTATGCATCTTCAATACCGCAGGTTTTCAGAGCCATTGTAACTGCTGATGGTTTCACCGAATCAAAGGCTTTTTCATAATCGATAAAAGCCATGCACAATGGAAGTTCACATTCCCTCGCTCTTTCAATTAGTTCTCTCAGCACGTGGATATGATCTATTGTGCTGTAGCCACTCCTGAATCCAGCTTGTTCTCTCCGTTGAGCCATGTCCAGTGTTACCTTCAAACGGTGTGAAAGAACTTTAGTGAAGATTTTATAAACCACTGATAGGAAGCTGATAGGTCTGTAGTTCCTGAGATCCTCAATGTCACCTTTTTTATGTAGCAAGATCATTGTAGCGTTGTTCCAATCATCAGGAATCTTCCCTTCATTAAGGCATCGAGTGAAAATTTGGGCGAATACTGTTTCGATTTCTCCACTTGCTTCTTGTATGATGTCTACAGTAATTCCATTTTCTCCTGGAGCTTTTCCCCGCTTCATGTTCTTGATTACATGTGTAACTTCTGCTGGGAGGACTGGAAGAACTCTGGTACTGGTACCTTTCATGATGTCTGGAGTACATGTATCATCCCTTTCATATAATTTGGATTTATATATATATATATATATATATATATATATTGATTGCCGCCCCGGTGGCGCAGTGGTCTAAGGCAATGGCCTCTGATCATTCGTCCGAAAGGGGTCCGGGTTCGAATTCCTGAGGCATGGATGTTGTGTTTGTCTTACAGCACTGGCACTCTCCCTTCCCTGGAACCAGTGACCCTAAATTAGGGACGGGCGACTGCTTATAGCCCATTGAGTTGCTCACGGTGGTCGTTAAACCTCCAATCAAAATATATATATATATATATATATATATATTGATTGGAGGTTTAACGACCACCGTGAGCAACTCAATGGGATATAAGCAGTCGCCCGTCCCTAATGTAGGGCCACTGGCTCCAGGGAAGGGAGAGAGCCAGCACAAACACAACATCCATGCCTCACCGGGATTCGAGCCCGTACCCCTTTCGGACGAATGATCAGAGGCCATCGTGTATTTTTATACATAGCCCCCTGTTCCCAACGGGAATTATTGGATGTGCAACTGCTGTGGGGCTTATCTACACTGTTGGCCACCCAAAATGACACACCAAGAAGGACACGAGATAGTAAAGCCAGATTTACTGGATACATTACAACAGATACAAAGATGAAACGATTGAGCTTACAGACCCGTGCGACTTACGGAGCGCGCAGACATCAATAGTTCGTGTGGCCCCCATGGCTGGAAATAACGGCCGCTACGCGCCGCGGCATCGAACGAAAGAGGCTTTGGATGTGGGCTTGGGGTATGTCGGTCCAGGCTGCTTACACACGTTGCCACAGTTCATCAGGCGTAGCCGTGGGTGGTGCCTGCTGGGCCACTCGGTTGACGACCAGACGTGTTCGATGCGTGACATATCGGGAGAACAGGCGGCCCACGGCAGCATTGACACCTGATGGGCCGTGAAGAATTATTGCACATGCGTGCCACGTGTGTGCGCGTTGTCCTGTTGAAACGTGGCCGCTGGCAGATCATACAGGCAAGGGAGAAATACAGGCTCCAAGATGTCGGAGATGTAGATGTAGCGGTGGCTGTTACCGGCGATGCGTACAAGAGGGGTGCGGGTGTCATATCCAATTGTGCCGCAAACCATAACGCCAGGCGACGGACCGGTATGGTGATGCATAATGCAGGCGTCATACAGTCTCTCTCTGCGGTGCCGTCACACTCGGATCCGACCATCGTGGTTTTGCAGGCAGAAGTTGGATTCGTCGAAGACAATGTCGTCCCATTCCCTTGTCCAGGTGCGGCGTTCAACGGCCCACTACCTCCGCACTCACCGGTGGTGTAACGTCAATGGTAATCGGAGCAATGGGCGCCGTGCGACAAGTCCCCGCTCCTGCAGACGACGTCGAATGGTACGTGCTGACACAGGTTGTTGCGCAACAGACCCTAATTCCTGCGCTAACGTTCGTGATGTGGTGGTGCGAGCCGTTATTACCCGCAGCACAACATGCCGGTCCTCTCGTTCGGTGGTGTGTCGAGGCTGCGGCAATCGCTCACGTCGGTCCATCCTTCCCTACTGCACTCACCGAATCCATACTCGCCTCACTGTGGCTGGATGTCGTCTCACACGGGCGCCGATGTCTCGGTACGATATACCGCTGGCCGCCCCGGTGGCGCAGTGGTCCAAGCGATGGCCTCTGATCATTCGTCCGAACGGGGTCCGGGTTCGAATCCCGGTGAGGCATGGATGTTGTGTTTGTCTTACGGCAGTGGCTCTCTCCCTTCCCTGGAACCAGTGACCCTAAATTAGGGACGGGCGACTGGTTATAGCCCATTGAGTTGCTCACGGTGGTCGTTAAGCCTCCAATAAAATTTAAAATATATATATATATATATATATATATATATATACCGCTGTCGCGAAAAGCCACTATTCGTTCTCTGTCGAACTCCGAAACGTGCTGGAATGACTGCCGTATTCTGCGACAAGGCATCAGGAAGCTTCCAACGCACAGGTCCGGCAGCACAACCCACTTCCACTACTTACAACCCGCCTTCTGTGCACCCTTCTTACAGTGCTTCTTGGTGGCGTGCCGGGCGCACATGATTTGCATATGCCCTGCAATACTAATCATTTGCATGTTCCCTCGCGAGCGACGCATGCTGCGAATTTCAGGCCAATTGGATGCTTCCTTCTTGGTGTTGCATTTTGTGTGGCCAGCAGTATATATATATGACGGAACAAAGGAGTGAATCAAATTTGACCTAAAAATGTCTTAATACCAGAACTCATGGAAGCTACAAGTGGGATGCACTACAAAATCATTGCTTGTTTATCTGTTCGTTTATTCCCTTTTAAAAAGAAATGTACGTGAAGAACAGAATAAAGAAAATATTCAAATACTTCAAACCTCAATTAAAAGAGCGAGATAGTTACCTGAAAAGCAGTGGAAAAATATCTCATCTATGTGCTAGTGACGATATTCACAATTGTGGCTAGTGTAAGGTGACCAGATTTCTGAGATCGAAATTGAGGACGAAACGGCATGTCCTCAATTTTGCACAGAAATTGAGGGCAATTTTCGTTTCAAAATAAGGACATGACTGAGGACAACATCTGACACATTATGGTAGAGCCAAAGATTAGCAAGGAATGCTATCAACTATACCAGAATTGTCCTGTTTCATGAGAAAACATAGGATGAATCTAAAGGATGATTTTGATGTGAAATAAATACACAGTCGAGTCACATTATTGTGAACACCTCCTACTTTTGACGTCAACAGCGTGTAGCCAATGAGAAAAGGCACGCGTTGTGAGCTGGCTTGGACTGTATATAAGGTGTGCTGTAGGCATTCTGAAATCATAGGCCGCGGGTGGCCTAGTGGGCAACGTTTATGACTACCACGAAAAGGACCTCAGGTTCAGTCCCAGGCAGGTACGAACGCTCGATCCACTAAATATCCGCCGTGCGTCAGATGAGCTCGTTAAGCCGTCGGACCTCGGGTACTGGCCCCCCGGTAATAAATAAGGTCGTCTTCCTCCCCCTTTCTACTTCGCTTCCATGTCACTTTCCTATCGGGCACTCTAGCCCAAATCCCCTACCTTTCTATTTCTAAGGGTTGTTTACCACCTGGGGTTAGACACTCCCTTCCTAAAATAGTCTACATATGGTGATCTGAAGTCATATCCCTCGTTGCTGTGATGGATAAAAGCAGCGATTTATCAGATTTGCAAAAAGGGATGATTATTGGCTTTCGGGCAGGGGGTGGCAGTATTTCTGAAACAGCGCAGTTTGTGAACTGTTCGCGTGCTGCTGTGGTTAAAGTGCATCGTGATTGGAGAAATGGCACCATTGCGAATAAGCTACTTGGAAACTGTGGAGCACAACGTCGGCTGCGAAGGCGATTGACACGCTACAGTGGAGCAACTCACTGACAGAATGAACAAGGGAGGCTACCGGAAGTGTATCTAAAACGACAGTTCAGCCTACCCTGCTGCGTATGAGACTCCGATGCAGACGGATGGTCACTGCACCTATGTTAACGAAGGTGCATCGGCATAAAAGGCTTACATTTGCACAGCAGTATCGTAATTGGACCTCTGCTGATTGGCAAAGGATTGTCTTCTCCTATTAGTCACGTTTTTTGCTTCATCGAACGGATGGACGTTGGTGTATAAGGCGAGAAGCATTTGAGAACAAACACTCCTCAACCATTGCTGGAAGAACACAAGCTGGTGGGGGCAGCGTTATGGTCTGGAGAATGTTTGGTGACATTCCCTGGGTCCACTCATACCTGTAGAAGACACTACGAACCGAATCCGTTATGAATCTATCCTTGCAAACCACGTTCACCCATATATGCTTATTGTCTTTCCTGGGGCGGATGGGATCTTCCAGCACGACAATGCGACGTATCACACAGCTAGAAATGTCCGAGAGTGGTAGGAAGCGTACGATGAAGACTTCAAAGTACTTCCCTGGACCCCTAATTTCCCAGACTTAAACCCAATTGAGCATCTGTGGGACCACCTCAATCGTGTTGTTCGTTCTATGGATTCTCCACCAAGCACCCTCCAGCAGCTGTCAGATGCTCTGCAGTCAGCATGGCTCCACATATCTGTGAGCACCTTCCAGAACCTTATTGTGTCACTCGCAGCCCGTCTAGCTGCTGTCCGCGCGGCACACGGAGGTTACTCCTGATATTAGCTGGTGGTCACAATAATATGACTCCACCGTTTATAAAGTAGAAACAAAATGTTTCCATGCAGAATATTACTTTTGATAAATTTTAATTGTTACTCATAAGGAGCAGCATATTCAAACAAAACTACATTTTGACTTTGTACTGAAATTTCATTGTGATTCTGTACAAGAAAAAATATCTGAAGCCAGAAAACTACACTGAGCGGACAGAAATCATGGGATACCTGTATGTTATCTGTATAAAGAAGAATGTTCCAAGCCCAATAACTTTACTTTAACAAAGTGTTTAATGAAAAATGTATTGAACAAAAGTTGCAGAACTCTCAATGGAATATAAATGGAATATGCTACATGTAACCAAATGCAGCATCACTTACTGATTTAATTGCAAAAAGGTGGATGCTGAAAAATATGAGACTTATTTCCTTTCGTACAGATATTTTAGTAAACTCCAGTTAAAACAGAAATGAAATAATGCCCCGATTGTCCAGATGACTTTGTTCGATGCTTCGGCATGTCTTCTATTAACATTGTGTGATTTCTAACTTAAGTCAACAAAAAATTCATCGGCTTCAGAAAATAGTTCTATACCTTTATGAATCCATTTTCTTGCAATTTAATAAGTAATTGATGCTAAATTTGGTTGGATTTAGTTGATTCAATTGAGTTCTACGACTTCCGTTTAGCACGTTTTTCTCCTATTTCAAGATTTTTAGGAAATTTCAAAAACTGGGGACAAAAACTAAGAAATTGAGCACATTTGACATCCTTAATCAGTTTTTATGTAATTGAGGACGAAGCACTGAAATACTATCACCAGAAAATGAGGACGTATGGTTATCTTAGGCTAGTGAACGTTAAATACTACATGTAGCCTTTTCAGCTACCCCCTCCCCTTCCCCATCAAATAGTTTCTGGTTTATTAATCAACTATTAGTATTTGATTAGTGGTCCTAAATCAAGGACGGGAGACTGCTTATAGCGCACTGAGTTGCTCATTGTGGTCTTTAAACATCCAATTAAAACACAACAAAACGTTAGTGTAGTGGGTGTTTTCCTTGTCTTGATTTTTCTGATTTTTAATTCTTTTTGTGTTACTTTTGCGCGATAGGGGCTTCTTAGAAATAGTAGCGTGCGCAACCGTAGTCTGCACCGCCGCCCTTGTGGCGCGGTGTTCCAAGCAATGGACTCTGATCATTCGTTCGAGTTGATTACGGGTTGGAATCCCGGTCAGGCATGGATGTTGTGTTTGTCTTACGGCACTGGCTCTCTCTCTCTTCCCTGAAATCAGTGACCCTAAATTAGGGACGGGCGACTGCTTGTAGCCAATTGAATTGCTCACAGTAGTCGTTAAACCTTCAATTAAAAAAAATAATTAAAAACGTAGGCTGTATTAACAAAACAGGCTAAAAACTGACTATAGAAATAACGAAACAGGTAAAAACTGTCTTGTGCATTTAATATTCTAATTTCAAATTTAATCCAAAATGAACGTAAGAAATATGAAATCAGTTATAAGTCCATGTCACTTTTAAATGATTGTTAATTATTTTACAAACTGTAAGAAACAAATTCAAGCAATTAATAGAGAAAATTGACAATAAACGACGGTCTACATGATGTGTTATGTGTTTCACTATCTCTGCCGCCCCGGTGGCGCAGTGGTCTAAGCGATGGCCTCTGATCATTCGTCCGAGAGGGTCCGGGTTCAGATCCCGGTGAGGCATGGATGTTGTGTTTGTCTTACGGCACTGGCTCTCTCCCTTCCCTGGAACCAGTGACCCTAAATTAGGGACGGGCGACTGCTTACAGCCCATTGAGTTGCTCACGGTGGTCGTTAAACCTCCAATCCAAAAAAAAAAAAAAACTCCAAAAAAAAGAAAAAAAATCTCTGCCTTATGTTTCCAATTGTAAAAGTTCTTTACATATTTTCTTTGTGATTAAATTTGTTTTTTTTTTTTGATTGGAGGTTTAACGACCGCCGTGAGCAACTCAATGGGCTATATAAGCAGTCGCCCGTTCCTAATTTAGGGTCACTGGTTCCAGGGAAGGGAAAGAGCTAGTGCCGTAAGACAAACACAACATCCATGCCTGACCGGGATTTGAACCCGGACCCCTTACGGACGAATGATTAGAGGCCAACGCCTTAGACCACTGCGCCACCGGGGCGGCAAAATTTGTTTTTCACAGTATTGCAAAGCCTCTGTGGTGGTATGACAATTATAAAACTTAACTGTGGTGAATGTGTATCAAAATTTAACAGCGTGAGTTATTTGCTCTGTATAGTTTGTGAATGCGTCATGCTTCACTTTAAACAGCATGCACTTTTCGTGTGGTAATTTCAAGCTATTTTTGTCGTGCGCAGCTGTAAAAGTCACGTTTTACCGCTGCGCTTCGAAAGAAAATAGAACAGTGGGGATATTACAAAGAATAACCATAAATGTAAATGATATTTCTCTTTTCGCAAGAAGGTTTTAAAAGTGCTAACCAGCCACACAGTTAGGTAGGTAATCGATGGGAACATAGTCAGTCGGGTAAACAAATATGGCTGCCGTTTAGGAACGTCATGCTCCCTCCTTGGCTTATTCTATCCTCCTTGGCAAATGATACGTGCTGTGGTAAAGGAACATATTCGTTATAGGAAAGAAATCGCCTAATTATGAAACCACTGAACTTTATGTGAATATATAGTGGACTGTATACGCATTTTATTTAGATAATGGGGAGGTATACTTTATATGCCTGTTGTATTTTTCTGCAAACGTAAGTACCAGCATTTACATGGGTATTGCGGCCAAAGCCTTTTGATATATGCTTTAAGAAAATATCAGACGTCATTGCACGGTGATAAAATTTTAAAAAGAGCGAAGGTATATTTTTTTCAGAAATCTATTCACAATAGTTCGGCTATTTCGGAAAATATGTTTTCGAATCCTGTATGGTGCAATTCCTTTTTGTCCTGGTACACCTTTCAAATGAGATATTTTAAAGCTCTCGTAATGCATTGCTTAGTGTGTCATTGCATAAAGTCAATTTTTTTAAGTTTGTAAACATGGTGTCTCTGCTGAAACATCCTTTTGGAGAAACCACCCAAGATTTGAATACAAAGGAAATGCAAAAAGAAAGTGATTCACCTGCACACATTCCAGATGCTAGCGAAGATCTTCAGGAGTGTGAAATATGTTTCCAGAAATTCACAGAAAAATCCAGTTTGAAAAGACATGTGCAGCTGCATACAAGTGAAAAATATTTCCAGTGTGATGTATGTTTCAAGAAATATGCACACAAAGTGAGTCTCATGAGGCATGTAAAGGTCCACACTGGTGAAAAACCTTACCAGAGTCGTAAGTGTTCCAAGACAGTCACCCAAGTATCAAACATCTCAAGCTATATGCTCAGTGATACCACTGAAAAATTTTATCAATGCAATGTGTGTCCCAAGAAATTTACTCACAAAACTAACCTTTCAATGCATATGCTTCTTCATACAGGTGAAAAACCTCACCAATGTAATGTATGTTCCAAACAATTCAGGCAAAAAGCTCACCTTTCAAGTCATATGCTGCTTCACACAAGGGAAAAACCTCACCAATGTGTTCTGTGCTCTAAAAAGTTCCCAAAGGAAGGTAATCTTTCAAGACATATGCTTCTTCACACAGGTGAAACACCTCACCAATGTGTTCTATGTTCTAAAAGTTCACTGCAAAAGGTAGTCTTTCACAACATATGCTCATTCACACTGGTGAAAAACCTTACCAGTGTGATGTATGTTGTATGAAATTCAGACAAAAATCTGAACTTTCACATCATAAACTCATTCACATAGGTAAAAAAACTGCTCACCAATGTGTTCTGTGCTGTAAAAAATTCACAGAGAAAAATAAACTTTCAATACATATGCGCCTTCATACTGGTGAAAAGCCTCACCAATGTGTTGTATGCTCTAAGCGATTCACTGAGAGACGTACCCTTTTAGAACATATGCGCCTTCACACTGGTGAAAAGCCTTATCATTGTGATGTGTGTTCCAAGCAGTTTACAGGGAGATCTAGTCTTTCACGTCATAAGCTCATCCACACTGGTGAAAAACCTCACCAATGTGTTATATGCTTTAAAAAGTTCAGAGAGAAAAATAAACTTTCATTACATATGCGCGTTCACACAGGTGAAAAGCCTTACCAATGTGATGTATGTTCCAAACAATTTACGCGGAGATCTGAGCTTTCAAATCATATGCTCATTCATACGGGTGAAAAACCTTACCAATGTGATGTGTGCTCTAAGGAGTTCACTGAGAGAGGTACACTCTCGAAGCATATGCGTCTTCACACTGGTGAAAAACCTCACCAATGTTTTGTATGCTCTAAAAAGTTCAGAGAGAAAAGTAAACTTTCATTACATATGTGTGTTCACACAGGTGAAAAGGCGTACCAATGTGACATATGTTTCAAACGATTCACACGGAGATCTGACCTTTCACGTCATAACCTCATTCACGTAAGAGTGAAACAAGAGGCAACTTTAGATCTTTTCCCAAATATATTAGATTGTAATGCTGTCTAAAAACATGATAAAACTTCATTAAAACCACAGCACACTAGTTGCAAGATGAAATGAAAATTTACTGCAATTAAAACCAGTATGATACAGTTAAAATGATAAAATTACATGAGGTGAGAGCTTTCAGGTCAAGCCAATTGTGAATACATGTGGTGCAGTGACAACTTATATGCTTTATAATAGTCACGTGATGCCATCATGGTAACAGTAATGTGCATGTGAATAAACAGAGATTTTAAGGTTAACATTAAAATCATATTAACGATGGAGGTTCCAATGACCGTATAAGACGTTGCAAGGTTAAAGGGAGGGCATAAGGTAGGTCATCGTTACAGCATAATTTGTTAAACCATGCTATAAAAAGTGCTTCTGTAAACAAGGTGTCTTTCTTGTATTTGGTGTAAACGAGATGTGAGACTTCGTTCCAACACGGAGTAAAATGATTGATTGTTACTGTGCGAGCTAAAGACGTGGTTGTAGCTTCCCTGGAAATGTCGTATTGGTGTTCACGGGATCGAACCAAAATTGTTCGTAAAGTGGAGCCAATGTAACTCGAATTTGGTTGATTTGGGGTCTGGGGGCGTAGAGGAATACAGTATACACCATGTTTTTCGCCTGCTGATACAACATCTCGGTCAGAACATAAATTCTTAAAAATGTTAGAGGTTCTGATCCCGAAATGTAATTTATGTTTATTACAAAATTTGTTAAGCATCTTGACAATAGGGAGGTTAAAGGTTACACAGCCAACAAATTTCACAGTCGATTTGTCTACTTGTAGTTTTGTGGAAGACAGTCCATTGGTAATGAGAGATAAGCTTCGGTACTACTTAAAGTGGGTAACCAAAGGTCTTAGCTAAGTTTGAAATAAATGTAAGTTCAGTTCGACGATGACGAATTGAAGAAGAGGGAGTAAAAGCTCTTGTTATATATGAACGTAATCCTGCAAGTTTACGAGAAAGGGATAAGCGATGGTGCAAAAGTTGGTTTACGAAAAACAGGATAAGGTAGCCGATTGGTACTGGGTTGACGATGAAGACAAAAATCTAGAAAAGGAAGGGAACAGTTTTCTTTATTACCTATGGTAAATTTAATGTTGGGAATGAATGAGGAGAGTGTTTGAACAAATTGTTGAAACAGTTGCACTGAATGAGGCCAAAAAATCAGAACATTGTCCACATAACGTAAATAAAGTAAAGGGGGGAATGGGGTTTGTGAAATGATAGATTCTTCTAAAAACTGTAACACAACTTCTGCAAGAATAGGAGATAGGGGGATCCCATTGGGGCCCCATCAAGCTGTTTGTAGATGATGCCGTCAAATTTAAAGTATGACTTTTTTGCAAAAAGTTTGAAGGCTGACATGATAGCTTCATTTTCAACAGGTGAAGTATTAGACATAGAGTATAATTTCTGTTCAATAAGTTCATGGGCAAGTGAAATACGTACGTTGGGGAATAATTAATTAACATCAAGGATTGCCATAAAAAACGGAATATCATTCTGGTTAAAAGCCTTAATAGTGTCTAGTGCTTGACGAGAACTTTGGATGGAAAATTTGAGGGCAAAAAATAAAGGGAAAGGATAGTAGAAATGGCTTTCTCTAATGGACGGGTTAGACTATTGAATCCGGAGACTAAAAGTCTAATTGGGTGGTCTTCCTTGTGAAGTTTTAATTTGCCAAAAAGTAATGGGATACCAGGTCCATTTGGTGGATGCATATTTGAAGCAATAGACATTGGAAGGAAGCCCTGATTTTTTAGTTTACTAAGTGAACTGATAGTAGCTGATGTTGGATTACTGGTAATGATTTTATGGGGAATAGTGTCTATTGCCTCTTTAAGTTTTTGATAGTAATCAGCTTTGTCAAGGAACACAATTTGAAGTGATTTTTCAGCAGAAATAGTGGAAACAGATGGATTTTGTGAAAATTCTAAAAAAAATTCTAATCTTGCAACTAGTGTGCTTTGGTTTTAATGAAGTTTTATCGTGTTTTAGATAGCATTACAACCTAATAATATATTTGTGAATGGTAACACGAATTTTCACACAGAACTTATCAGATTTTTAGAGCCCTAGGCACTAAAAGATTCAGCCCTCCACCCCTTCTTACCGCCTCAGAAATGTTCATCTGTCTGATTAAGTAATAAAATCAAGAATTTTTTTTAACCTTTTTTAAAATGCCATTCTATCTTTCTATTAGAATGTTTTGTAAGAAAGAGTGCTAATGTAATCGCTTTGTCTGTCCATGCACATTGAATTTTCTTTTTTTTTTTTTAGAGATATTTCAAAAATTCTTTTTGCGCCTAATAGGAAATCAAAGGATATTAAGTTTAGCAATTTAAATATACCACATACTTCATGAATTTACCCATATGGACTGTCAAAGTCAAAAATTTTAAAATAAAATGAAGTTTTGTTGTAAAAAAACTATTCAACTAAAAGGAAGACTGAATGATTTTAACTGTTCCTTTCAAAACAAGTCCATCACCACCCCGGTTGTGCAGTGGTCGGGGTTCCAATCCTGGTGAGGCATGGATGTTGTGTTTGTCTTACGGTACTGACTCTTTCCCTTCCCTGGAACCAGTGGCCCTAAATTAGGGATAAGTGACTGTTTATATCCCATTGAGTTGCTCATGGTGGTCGTTAAACCTGCAATAATGATTTTAAAAAAAAAATTGAGTCCATCGATAAGATCTCGAAAATTTTGAGTATCAAGAACAGAAAAAAAAATGGGTAATATGCTACTAATATGAGACAGCAAAGTATCAATTGATAATACAAATGAAGTGGTCGCTTTAAGGATTTATTTATTTTGAGCCCGTGAAAACTAAAGCAAAACTGGCAATTCAATAATACGTTTTCAGGGCTCCCTCATTCTCTGGAACCCTAGGTGCTCGCCTAGTGTGCCTAGTCAGAAATCCGCCCCTGGGAAAACCTTAGCAATTAAATCACTTACTCAAATCTATACCCAGATATATTGATTTGGTTCTACTTCCAGTTGAAGAAATTTTCATTTAATCTTCATTTCCTCATAGTTTTGGTTTTTTACAAACATTTCTGGCTTCTTGATTTTAGTCAAGGCCTGTTCATAATGTATAAAAGGATTCAAAAGTTTTTTTTTACTCCTGAAGATTTTAAATATTATTGCCAGGTTCCTCATACTATTTCCAGGTTCCACATGTTGTTGCCAGTTACTAAACTGAAATGTTTTCATTGTGTATTTTGTCATTCTATTGTTGTAATTAAGTTATTTGAAACTCCACATATTAGTTTTGAAAGCTCATTGATGGCTATATTTCTTTGGATGTAATAACTTTTTAATTAATCTCTTGTTTTTGTGAGATTCATAGTCCAAAATTTTAATTTTCCCCCATAACAGTTCACATTCGCATAACTGCATATGATTTACTAATACACTATTTGGATATAATTTATGACTACAAAATTTGTGGAGTTGAGATAAAATAAAAATATCAACGTTTACCACAATCAAAGGTTTATTATACATCGACTATAGTTTCGCAGACTATGGTTTTGCACAACAGTTTATGGAAAACAATGCGCTGCTTCTTTACCCCCACATGCAAAATCAAATCACCCATGGAAACAAAAAATCTCCGCCTTCTACACATACGTATATCGTGCAATACATATATTCTCAGCTGAGGATTCCTTGCAGAAAAAGCTTGATTTTCTTGAATGAATTGCAGTACACAGGATGTACACATTCTGTTGTAGGTAAAGCTGTCCAAAACTTGAGGAAACCAAAGCCTGACTGCTCACTCATGCCGGTATACCCCCCCCCCCTTCCCGATGCGACAGAATTGGGCGGTTATCTTGTTTGCTCCACAGATTTGCTTTGGAATCTCAAAATTCTCAAGAGTTTTAATTTCAAAGTTATTTTCAGAGCCATAAACAAGAAAAAAATTTTCAAATCAAAAGATTATGTTGAAGACATAAATACCTGGAGAATTTTATCAGATACCTTGTGAATGTGGACTTTCACATATAGGACAGACCTACAGGGCTTTAAATTTCCGTATGAAGGAACGCAAGTCCTGCATATGGAACTGTGAACTGAAGTTGTCTATAGCCCAGCATTGTCACAAAAACAACTATAAATTTCTGTTGGGAAACGCTACGTTCATTCATAAATCTGATTCAACTTTCAAGCTTAATATATTGGAAGCTTTTCACATATACCGAAATTCTTCACAGCATGTCAACGACTCCATTTCTTTCAAGCACGTGGAAACAACTAACCAAAAACCGTGACCATTAGAACTCTGATGAAGTCACAATGATTTGAATGTTAACACTCCATTCATCCTGATGAAGCCGAGCCAAAAGGTCTGCGAAACTATAGCCGATGTCTAATAAACCTTTGATTGTGGTAAACGTTGATATTTTTATTTTAGCACTATTTGGATCTTTGTTTTTAATAGCCATTTGATGTTCCTTAATTCTGATTTTCAATTTTTGAGATGCTTGTCCAATATAATTATTCTTACAATTAAGGGGAATTTGATATAGAACGTGCCACCCTGGTGGCGCAGTGGTCTAAGAGATGGCTTCTGATTATTCATCCGAGATGGGTCTGGTTTCGAATCCCAGTGAGGCATGGATGTTGTGTTTGTCTTATGGCGCTGACTCTCTCCCTTCCCTGGAACCAGTGGCCCTAAATTAGGGACTGGCGACTGCTTATAACTCATTGAGTTGCTCACAGTGGTTGTTAAACCTCCAAACAAAAAAAGATATACAACATTTTTTCTCTCCATCTTGTCTATTGTATTTCTGTATGTTTCTTAATTAGCTAAATATGCTCCTTTGTTTTCTGCTGTAGCGGCTGCTTTTATGTTATTCTTTATTAAATTATTATTGATTTTGGTATTTAATTTCCCATAATTGGCCATTGGCATATACTTGATTATTTTATCAGTTTTTCAAACTTTTTGTTGTTGTGTTTAGATTGTTTTTGTGTGACATTTTGCACAATGTGATTGTTTTTGTGTGACATTTTGCACATTGTGATTGTTTTTGTGTGACATTTTGCACATTGTGATTGTTTTTGTGTGACATTTTGCACAATGTGATTGTTTTTGTATGACATTTTGCACAATGTGATTGTTTTTGTGTGACATTTTGCACAATGTGATTGTTTTCGTGTGACATTTTGCACAATGCTGATGACAGTTTGGTAGAACACAAGCTGGTGAAGGCAGTGTTATGGTCTGGGTAATGTTTTCGTGGCATTCTCAGGGTCTACTCATACCTGTGAAAGGCGCTATGGACCAAGTTCATTATGAATCCATCCTTGCAGACCACATACACTCATACATGCTGATTGTCTTCCCTGGGGTGGATGGGATTTTTCAGCACAACAATGAGATGTGTCACACAGCTAGAAATGTCCGATAGTGGTTGGAAGAGCATTATGAAGACTTCAAAGTATTTCTCTGGCCTCCTAATTCCCCAGACTTAAACCAAACTGAGAATCTGTGGGACCACTTTGAACATGTTGTTCGCTTTATGGATCCTCCACCACGCACCCTTCAGCAGCTGTCAGGTGCACTTCAGCCAGCATGGCTCTACATACCTGTGAACACCTTCCAGCAGCTTATTCACTCCCAGCCTGTCTAGCTGCTGTCCGTGCTGCACACAGCAGTTACTCTGGATATTTGCTGGTGGTCACAATGTGACTCGGCTGTCTATATATATATATATATATATATATATATATATATACTTAAGAGCAAAACTGAAGACTAAGGAAAAACTTTAGAATTTAAAACGAAGGTTGCAAAATAACCTGAAAATCAAAACGCGCAACGCAGCAGTTTTGAAAATTCAGAATTCACATTCTATAAAGAAGATACCTAAGCAAAAAAATACATATATAATTTTGACTCACACCTAGTACAACATAGAAAAGGTTATGTATCTACCTGTGTGAGTAAAAGGAGAAAGGATAAAAAAAATAAAACAACTGAATGTAGAAGGTGTCGAGAATACTGAGCCTTGGCTTTATCAAGGACCAGCAAAAACTCTGCATTTTCTCACTTCCACAAAGACCTAGTTGGAAATGGGTTTCAGCAAGGCCATAGATGCAAGTAACATTCCCACCTAAAATAGTTTAAAAAATATATATAAGTCATGTCCTCCGTAGAGTTGCATGACCTAGCACTAGTTAACAATTTCGCTTGCATCCAATAAACCTTCCTGGCCCGACCCATGCTCTTCATCTGTTACTATTAAACAGAGAGAAGAAGATTAAAGAGAACTCAAGCTGTGAGAGTGACATAATAATTAGAAATGATTGCAATTAAAAAAGGAAATGTTAATTTTTAACGAACAGATTTTTGAAAGAAAACTTGAGTCTAAAACCCCCTACTCTACAGCTTATGACAGCACGAAAACGAGAATAAGTTAAAGATAATAATTAACTACAGAAAACTTTGTGAAAGTTATATACCTTAAACAGTTAGTTGCAATATGTACAAAGTATTTCAGCAGTGCTTTAAGTGCATAATTAATTAGTTATTAAGAACTTAACTACTTTGAAAAAACAGCGCATAGACAGCGCATAGCAAAGGAACAAGCTTAGCCATCTTCTGTTCCTAGGTACCCCAAAAGACGCTCAAAGTTACAAAGAAAAGAAAGAGTTAAAACCCGCAAAAATGTTAACAGACAAACCAATGCCTAAAAGCTGAAAAGCTAAAAAACGACAGAGAAAAAGTACATGAAGTACAAACATTGAACTTATAAAACCTAGAACCCAAAAACAAGGAAGAGAGCTTACCTCTTACGTGACAGAAACTTTTCTCCTCACAAGAGAAGAACATGGCTGACCTCTTCCGCCACTCCCTAGACGCTGGGGGCAGTGAGGGTGGGGCTGATGGCCTCCTCATACAGCAAGAAACCAACGCGCGGAGATTTTAACCAGAGAAAAAAATATATAAACTTAAGACTGTGGATCTGTATGATCAGAAAGAGCAGAATTAACTCTCCAGAATACATGAGAAATATTATAAAATACACGAGCAGTTTATTTAATAATCTTTGCATGTATTAAATCACCTTAGTGAGCTTCTATAGATTAATCAGAATCTTATTAATTTTAATGTTGGTTTTACTATTTTTAGTATAGCTATCCTAGTGATGAATAACTAGTTTTCTTTTTTATTTGTTTTTATTTTCTTTTATAAACAGATTTTTAAGCTTTTTTGTGATTTTGTTTATATTATTTAATTTTTTGTTTTAATAGGACCGTCATATCCATAGCACTAAGGTTCCTTTAGGTAGTTAATAGGCATCCTCTAGCCAACTTCCTTACGGCTTTGATTGGTCAGAATCATATTATTAACTGTGTAGAAAATTAAAGCAGATCTGCCAACCTTACTCTATTATTCAGAATAATTTTTCTTAAAGTTCTTTTGATGAAAGAAGAAGGAATTTCGTTCTCTAGAAAACTTTCTAATAGTATATTAATGTGGTAATTGAAGTCCAAATTGTTGCTGCAAATTCTTGAAATTCTTAGGACCTGAGAAATTAGTACATTCTCAATTACTTTGGTTGAAATGTTATTATTCCAGTGTAGATATTTAATTACTTTGAAAGGAAAATTAACTCTTTTATCAAAGAGGCTAATAGATGGGTTACCTCTGTTGAGCTTAATGCTTAAGTCTAGGAACTCAAGTTCCTGATTACTGTGGTTGGTTTTACATAAGTTAAGAGAGCTAGGATAGATATTATCAAAATCACTCTCTATAACTTCTGAATTATTGATACACAGCAGATCATCAATATATCTAAAAGTGTAAAGGTAGTTATCTGAGCAGGTGGGGTGATTTTTAATGAATTTATATTCCTTAAAGAACAGGAATAGATTAGCGATATTCGTGGACGTTGATGTTCCCATTGGAATACCGTTCACTTGCTTATAGAGAGTATTATTATATAAGATATGGTTATTTTTTATGCAGCAATTGAGATAAGAGTTCCAAGTTCCTACATCAACAAATTGGTTAAGTTTAAATTCTGCATACAGCTCTTTAAAGGTAGTGATTATATCTGATAGAGGCAGATTAGTATATAGGTTTTCAAAATCATAACTATTAATATCTAGGGGACAAACTTTGAGTATAGTAGAAATTACTTCTGCATTATTATTAATTATCCAAAAATCTCTGTACATCAAGTTAGAACAGTTTCTAATGTGTTTCAAAACCTTCTTTAAGACATCTTCAAAAGCAAGATCTATTTTCTTTTTATGACTCCTTACTCCACTAGCTATGAACCTGAACTTCACAGGATCCTTATGAAACTTAACCGTTGCAAAAAGAAATGGAAATTCAGGCTCATATCTTCTAGTTTGTGGAATTTTAAGTTTCTTGAAGAATGCCTTAAACCGATTTTCTAACTGCTTGGTAGAATAACTTACGGGCTCGTATGTTACTCTATTATTGAGTTCCATAGTTAACAATTCAAAATAGAACTTCTTACAGATAATTGCAAAATTATTGCTAGCTTTATCCGTAGTGGTAAAAATAAATTGGTCTTGTAGTTTGGAGAGTGACCTTTTAGCTTCTCCAGAGAAAAAGAGATTTCTGTCGAAACAAAAGTCCAGACCTGCCAACTCACCGGTGAAGCTATTGATTATATTATATTTCCATTCTGCGAAGGCCTCAATAGGCTGATTGTACGTTAAACTGGTTTTTACGATGTACCTATTTACATCTTGAGTGAAGCTCTCAAGAATCCTTTCTTTGGAAATTGTGAAGGAAGGTCTGAATTTAGAGCCATACTCTAATAAATTCCTAAGCTTTTCATTTTCTACAAAACTCAAGTTTCCGGTGATAATATGGTTGTAATTCTTATCATAGTGAACTGTTTCTTTATGTTCATCACAAGAACATGTAGTAATTACAGGAATGTAGCTCGAAGAGTTAAGTTTGTAGTTTTTAACTATTGACCCTAAGGTCTTAACATATTTAAAACTTACAATAGACTGGTGCCTGTGGATGGGAAAAAAAATTGCATTATTGTAGAACAGCTTCCTTACATTGAGATTATCGTAGGCTTTATTTAGGAACCTGATGGTAACAAAATTACTGGAAAATTCTTTAAGAGAAATTTTATCTTTAAGAATATGTTTAAGAATGTCCAGAACCAAAGCAAAAACATGCTTATCAACATGGTCAGCAGTTTCATTCCAGAATTTGAAAAAACTTTTAAGGACAGAGTGCTTGAAGGACTTGAGAATTTTGTAAGTATTTTTAACAAAATTAGTGCCAGTTTTAAAGCTTTCCAGAGTTTTTAGCAAGTTAGCAAAATCAACTTTGCTTGATGTGCGAAATAACCTCTGTCCTCTATTACCTCTAGAGCAGCTCTTATTATTAACAAGAAAGAAGAGTTCACGAATTGAAAATTTATGCTGATTATGCTTATTGTCAGATAGAGTGGAATTAAGGCCATAGGGATAAAGAGACTGATGCTGCAAAATTTCAAGGGATTCAGTTTCTAGCCGAGCATAGAGGTCAGGGATAATATGTAGTACCTCTATTTTCACTTTGTCAAAACCATGAGTATGGAAATGCTCTAATTCAAAGGTAGAGTACTGGTTGGCGTTTGTGGAGGGGTTCACTCCTGAATTAGAGAACTTGTTTACTAGAGACCTGTGACCATTAATCCTAAGATGAAGAGGATTTTTACTTTGGCCAATATAGCTAAGGTTGCAGATCAGTACAGGTGAGCTTATAGATGGTATTGTAGGCTTTGCAAAACTTGTTGGAGCAATTATCCTCAACAGAAGAATACAGGTTACGATCTGCAGATTTACATGTCAAACAACGTTTGTCATTTCATAACTTTAGATTACCTTTGCCAGCGAGTTCATACACTATGGGAAAGGGTGCTAGCCTAACCGAGCGGGAGGACTTAAAATATCTGAGCTGACCTCCAATCCTTTCATCGTCCTTAGAACTCCACTTGGGCCATAACATACAAATTCTGAGCAAACCAACTAGGAAAAACTTTTTAGAAATAAGCAGTCCAAGAAAAGACCAAACTCGAGTATAAACTACACTCCAAAAAGCTGCATCCAAAACATACTAAAGCACTGCTGAAATACTTTGTACATATTGCAACTAACTGTTTAAGGTATATAACTTTCACAAAGTTTTCTTTAGTTAATTATTATCTTTAACTTATTCTCGTTTTCGTGCTGTCACAAGCTGTAGAGTAGGGGGTTTTAGACTCAAGTTTTCTTTTCAAAAATCTGTTCGTTAAAAATTAACATTTCCTTTTTTAATTGCAATCATTTCTAATTATTATGTCACTCTCACAGCTTGAGTTCTCTTTAATCTTCTTCTCTCTGTTTAATAGTAACAGATGAAGAGCATGGGTCGGGCCAGGAAGGTTTATTGGATGCAAGCGAAATTGTTAACTAGTGCTAGGTCATGCAACTCTACGGAGGACATGACTTATATATATTTTTTAAACTATTTTAGGTGGGAATGTTACTTGCATCTATGGCCTTGCAGAAACCCATTTCCAACTAGGTCTTTGTGGAAGTGAGAAAATGCAGAGTTTTTGCTGGTCCTTGATAAAGCCAAGGCTCAGTATTCTCGACACCTTCTACATTCAGTTGTTTTATTTTTTTATCCTTTCTCCTTTTACTCACACAGGTAGATACATAACCTTTTCTATGTTGTACTAGGTGTGAGTCAAAATTATATATGTATTTTTTTGCTTAGGTATCTTCTTTATAGAATATATATATATATATATATATATATATATATATATATATATATAGACACAAATTATCAGCTTGAAGGTAAGCAGCACTTGAAAATAATTATGGGAGATTTCAATGCAAAAATAGGGCAACGGCAACAGAATGAAACTTCAGTAGGTAAATTGGTCATGGCAACAGAAACCAGCGTGAAATACTCTCGTTGAGTTTGCAGAGGCAGAAGGGTTTTTCATCTTGAACTCCTTTTTCAAGAAAAAGCCACACAGGAAATGGACATGGAGACATCCAAATGGGACGACAAGTGAAATTGATTTTATTATGTGTAACAAAAAATTCGTCATAGAAGACTGCAGTGTGCTAAACAAGTTCAACACAGGTAGTGACCATAGATTGGTGAGATGTAAGATGCACCTCAACACTAAACTTGAACGTGGCAAGCTCAGAGACAAACAAAATCTATTGACATAACCAACCTTAAAAAACACAATAATACCTTCAAGTTAGAACTGAAGAACAGGTTCTCTGCTTTAGAAGGCCTAACATCGGAAGAAGTGGACATCTCTGAAGTTAACAGAAAAGTAACCAAAGCTCTTATGGAAACAGCAACAAAATTAGCTGGGTCTAAGAACAAGTTGCATGTGAACAAATTATCAGGAAAACCAAAATGTTGATGCAAAAAGAAGAGAGATGAGGACAACTAAAGAAGATGTGACTTCCAAAGTGGAATATATAGAGCTATGCAAGACAGTAAGAAAAAGTATCACTGAAGACGTAAGGAAATTCAACTGTGAACTAGTGAGGAAAGCAATTGAAAACAACCAAAGCCTAAAGATAGCAAAGGGACATCTCAGTAAGGGAAGAAAACAGATTATGGCACTGAGAAAAGAAGATGGTTCTATAACAAGAAATAGAGGCGAAATTTTGACAAGAGTGAAAGATTTCTACTCCAAATTATATGAAAGGGATGATGCATGCACTCCAGACATCATGAAAGATACCAGTACCAGAGTTCCTCCAGTCCTTCCAGCAGAAGTTGCACATGCAATCAAGAACATGAAGCGAGGAAAAGCTCCAGGAGAAGATGGAATTACTGTAGACATCATACAAGAAGCAAGTGGAGAAATCGAAACAGTACTCGCCCAAATTTTCACTCGATGCCTTAATGAAGGAAAGATTCCTGAGGATTGGAACACCGCTACAATGATCCTGCTACATAAGAAAGGTGACATTGAGGATCTCGGAAACTACAGACCTATCAGCCTCCTATCAGTAGTTTATAAAATCTTCACTAAAGTTCTTTCACACCGCTTGAAGGTAACACTGGACATGGCTCAACCGAGAGAACAAGCTGGATTCAGGAGTGGCTACAGCACAATAGATCATATCCACGTGCTGAGAGAACTAATTGAAAGAGTGAGGGAATATGAACTTCCATTGTGCATGGCTTTATCGATTATGAAAAAAGCCTTTGATTCGGTGAAACCATCAGCAGTTACAATGGCTCTGAAACCTGCGGTATTGAAGATGCATACATTAATATTATTAATAACATCTATGAAAATGCAAGTGCAAAGATTAGGCTATTTGAAAATACAACACACGTAAAAATTGGGAAGGGGAGTGAGACAAGGTGACACCATATCTCCGAAGCTCTTTAATGCCACATTGGAGGGTGTTTTTCAGTCACTGAGCTGGGAAAACAAGGGGATAAAGATTAATGGAGATTATCTAACCCACCTTCGTTTTGCTGATGACGTAGTCATTTTTGCAACTACCCCATCAGAGCTGCAGAGTATGATCCAGGAACTTGCTGACAAGAGTAAAGAAGTGGGATTAAAAATGAACTTTCAGAAGACAAAAGTGATGATCAATGCTTTTACAAGAAATGAAGATTTATCGATTGATGGAGAAAAGCTGGAGATAACAGACACGTACGTTTATCTTGGACAGCAGATATCAAGTGAGGGTCGCATTGATGAAGAAATTAATCGGCGTACAAAACTTGCCTGGAGAGCTTCTTTTGGAAGAAACAGCATAATTTTCAAGAGCAATATGCCATTATGTCTTAAAAGAAAAGTGTTTGATCAATGCATCCTTCCAGTGCTTACGTATGGTGCGGAGACGTGGACCTTAACTAAAAGAGACATACAAAGGCTGCAGACAACTCAAAGAAGCATGGAGAGGTGCATGCTTGGTGTAACCAGGAGAGATAAGAAGAGGAACTCGTGGACCTGAAAAATGACAAGAGTGGAAGACATCATGATCAGAGTTAAATCCCTGAAATGGCAATGGGCTGGACATACTGCCAGAAGGACAGATCATCGATGGACAGCCGAAATTTTAGATTGGATTCCAAGGGACAGGAAAAGACCCAGAAGAAGACCACATGGGAGATGGGTGGATGAAATTCGAAAGTATGCAGGGGTGACATGGAGGAGACTGGCACAAGACAGACCGTTGTGGAGGAAACTTGGGGAGACCTTCGTCCAGCAGTGGATTGATAATGGTTGACAATGATGATGATGATGATATATAGACACACACACACACGCATATGTAAATGTATGTATTTTTTAAAATGAATATATTCATAAATTAGCATTGGTGTGCATTTAGGCAAGAACTACTCTTTTGAATAATTTAGATAAATTTTATAAACGTTGTAAGACTTAAAGAAATATAATGACCATTATGAAAACTAGAACCAAGGTGAACAGAAAAATAATTGATCATGAAGAAAACATTAGATTTTTAAAACCGTGAACAGAAAGGAACTTTTTTAAAATTCAGCTGTAGTGGGAATAATGAAATTTTAAGAGATCATCATTTATTTCCTAAATCTGGTGAATGAATTTTAAGGGGAGGAGGATTCCTGGGCCCATCTTGTTTATATGACACTGATTTCATGAAAACCTATAATATTTGTTTTATTATTATTATTATTATTATTGATTCTTCACAAGACCTTATATCAGATGTTTCTCTTGCAATCAAAGTCTATTTCAGCTTAAGCACCAATGGTATCAATTCGTAGTTTTATCTGAAAGCAGTTAAAATTCTTGATCATTATCAAGAATTTTAACTGCTTTCAGATAAAACAATATCAATGCTTTGATAGAATACTACTTTTAAATGTTCACATGGTTCATAATACACTTCAGTTCTTCTGTTATGTTATCTTTAACCAGGGAACCATTGAGGACCAGCCCTGTGGCCCAGTGCTGTAAGTGATGGATTCTGATCATTCGTGTGAAAGGGGTCTGGGTTCAAATCCCGGTGAAGCATGGATGCTGTGTTTGTCTTACGGCACTGGCTCTCTCCCTTCCCTGGAGTCAGTGGCCCTAAATTTGGTACGGGCGACTGCTTATAGCCCATTGAGTTGCTCATGGTGTTCGTTAAACCTCCAATTAAAAAAAATCAATTGCACGTGGTGCTCCGCAGTTTCAAGTCGCTTATTCGTAATGGGGCCATTTCTCCAATCACGATACACTTTAACCACAGCAGCACACGAACAGTTCACAAACTGCGGTGTTTCAGAAATACTGCCTCCCTGGGCCCAAAAGCCGATAATAATCTCTTTGCAAATCTGATAAATCGCTCCTTTTATCCATGATAGCAACAAGTGATATGTTTTCAGATTGCCTACAGCACACCTTATATACCCTCCAAGCCAGCTCACAACACGTGCTTTCTTTCATTGGCTACACGCTGTTGACGTCAAAAGTAGGAGGTGGTCACAATAATGTGACTCGACTGTGTATATATACACTGGCGGAAAAAAAAATCCCAACACCACGAAAAAATAGATGTAGAGGAATGAAATGGCAGCAATACATTTGTATAGGTAACATATTTAATTGATTAAGGCTTCAAGATCACAGCTTAATGTAAGCGCGAGAAGAGCCATTTTAAATGTGAAATGCTGGTACATTAATAACCGGTGTAACCGCCAGAATGTTGAATGCAAGCACGCAAACGTTCATGCATTGTGTCGTACAGGTGCTGGATGTCAGTTTGTGGGATGGAGTTCCATGCCTGTTGCACTTGGTCAGTCAATACAGGGACGATTAATGCTGGTTGGGGGTGACGCTAGAGTTGTCGTCCAATGATGTCCCATACGTGCTCGATTGCTGAAAGATCTGGTGATCTAACAGGCCACGGCAACATGTCGACACTTTGTAGAGCATGTTGGGTTACAACAGCGGTATGTGGGCGAGCGTTATCCTGTTGGAAAACACCCCCTGGAATGCTGTTCATGAATGGCAGCACAACAGGTTGAATCACCAGACCGACGTACGACTGTGCCATCAGGGTGAGTGGGATAACCACGAGAGTGCTCCTGCTGTCATAGGAAATTGCTCCCCAGATCATAACTCCAGGTGTAGGTCCAGTGTGTCTCGGCCAGAGACAAGTTGGTTGCAGGCGCTCACACGGCCATCACTGGCACCCAGGCAGAACCGGCTTTCATCAGAAAACACAAAAGATCTCCACTCCGTCCTCCAATGAGCTCTAGCTTGACACCACTGACGTCGCAAACGGCAGTGGTTTGGAGTAAGTGGAATGCACGCTACAGGGCGTCTGGCTCGGAGCTGTCCTTCAAGTAACCGATTTGTAACAGTTCGTTGTGTCACTGTGGTCGCCACTGCAGCTCGAATTGCTGCCGCAGACGCGGTACGATGCACCACGGCCATACGCCGTACAAGGCGGTCTTCCCTCTCAGTTGGCCACGTGGCCGGCCGGAACCCGGTCTTCTTCAGGCAGTACCTTCCCTTGACCACCGCTGCGAACAATCATGCACAGTGGCTACATTCCTGCCAAGTCGTTCTGCAATATTGCGGAAAGAAAATCCACCTTCTCGTAGCCCTATTACACGACCTTGTTCAAACTCCGTGAGCTGTTGATAATATCTTCTTCGTCTTCTTAAAGGCATTCTTGACTAACATCAACACCCTACGTCGAATCTCAACGATAACTAACGCTCACGAACGTTACAGCGCGTATTTACAGCAAACCTGCTTTGCATGTTCCGAGGGACGCTACTAGCGCTACACGTATGCGCCGAGCGCGAAATTTGCGTAGACGTCATCTTACAGATGTACTCTCACCAACTGTCGTTTATCTAACACAACCCCTTCTTAGTGTTGGGATTTTTTTCCGTCAGTGTATATACATAAACTAATGTGTGTATACGTATATACAGTACATATATACGCACACTATGTATGCATACTATACCCTATATGCATACTATATGTATATTCACAGACACTGTGTACAACGTATAGGGGCCGCCCCGGTGGCGCAGTGGTCTAAGCGATGGCCTCTGATCATTCGTCCGAACGGGGTCCGGGTTCGAATCCCGGTGAGGCATGGATGTTGTGTTTGTCTTACGGCACTGGCTCTCTCCCTTCCCTGGAACCAGTGACCCTAAATTAGGGACGGGCGACTGCTTATAGCCCATTGAGTTGCTCACGGTGGTCGTTAAACCAAAAGAAAAAAACGTATAGGACTTGAAATTTTTCAAGTTGTTTCACCAGTCAGGCAAATATCTGACTCGCCAGCTGAAAATTGGCAGCCCCGCAGTTCTGTCGTTTTGTTTCGTGTTTTAAAGCTTCATTTGTTAAAAGAATTATACACATCTCTCGAATAATATTTTATCGCTAACCTAATTTAAAAAAACCATTATAAATAATTAAACCCAGTTTTCTTCCTCTAGGGTAGATGATGCAAGAATCCTTCAACGTTTTAGAACTTTCCTAACAGCTCGGGGGATAGATGGATTCCCGTGTTCGCCCTTTGATCTACAACAGCAACTGGTTAAGCGGCAGCTCATGAGGTGCGTGTGACTCTTACACTACCTATCTTTTCACACAGCATTGGAGGAAATTACTCTACCAGGATTTCGGTTTCTTGCCTCATGTTCCTTTTTAAGCGCACTGTGCCCGGATGTTTTGACTCACAGCATTCACTGTCCAATTTCTTTCGTGGAGAAACTGGTTTCCCATGCTATCACACAGTTACGCATCACTTCTGTGAATTCAAATAAGTTTTATGTATCCAACAATAGTCATAATAACATATATATCATAGGTGGTTGAATTTAAACTGCCCTACTGAATTTTTTACTCATCAACTAAAACTTTTCACTCATCACAAATGAGCAGACGACCACATTTTTCAAGCCCTGTATATATATGTATCATCATCATCCATTATCAATCCACGGCTGGATGAAGGTCTCCCCAAGTTTATTTCACAACGGTCTGTCTTGTGCCAGTCTCCTGCATGTCACTCTCACATACTTTCGAATTTCATCCACCCATCTCCCATGTGGTCTTCTTCTGGGTCTTTTCCTATCCCTTGGAATCCAGTCTAAAATTTCAGCTGTCCATCGATGGTCTGTCCTTCTGGCAATATGTTCAGCCCACTGCCATTTCAGGGATTTTCCTCTGATCATGATGTCTTCCACTCTTGTCATTTTTCTGATCAACGAGTTCCTCTTCTTATCTCTCCTGGTTACACCAAGCATGCATCTCTCCATGTTTTTTTTATTTGTCTGCAGTCTGTGTATGTCTCTTTTAGTTAAGGTCCACATCTCTGCACCATACGTAAGCACTGGAAGAATGCATTGATCAAACACCCTTCTTTTAAGACATAATGGCATGTTGCTCTTGAAAACTGTGTATTCCAAAAGCTCTCCAGGCATGTTTTATACGCCGATTAATTTCTTCATCAGTGTTACCCTCACTTGATATCTGCTGTCGAAGATAAATGGAGGTATTTGTTATCTCCAGGTTTTCCCCATCAATCGATAAATCTTCATTTTTTTGTAAAAGCATTTACATTACTTTTTTCTTCTGAAAGTTCATTTTTAATCACAGTTCTTTACTCTTGTCAGCAAGTTCCTGGATCGTACTCTGCAGCTCTCATGGTGTAGTTGCAAAATTACTACGTCATTTGCAAACTACCCCATCTGCAAATCGAAGGTGAGTTAGATAATCTCCATTAATGACTACGTCATTTGCAAACTACGTCATCAGCAAAACGAAGGTGAGTTAGATTATCTCCATTAATGCTTATCCCTTTGTTTTCCCAGTTCAGTGATTGAAAGACATTTTCCAATGTGACATTAGAGAGTTTGGGAGATATAGTGTCACCTTGTCTCACTCCCTTTCCAATTTTTATGGGTGCTGTATTCTCAAACAGCCGAATCTTTGCACTTGCATTTTCATAAATGTTATATATATATACACAATATGTGCGTGCATTTATACACTGAATGGCTACTTTATTATGACCACCGGACAATTTTAAGCAAATGAGCTATGGCTGCACGCTGTTGCCGCCAGAGGGCGAGGCTATAATAAAAGGGAAAGCTTAGTGCTTGCGACAGTACTAGAAGATGGGTAAAAAAATGCGATTTGACGGACTTTCAACGTGGGATGATTGTAGGAGCTCGGAGCCATGGAGCGAGTATCGCAGAAACCGCCGCATTCGTGAAATGTTCCAGAGCAGCAGCTGTTAAAGTGTTTAAAGACTGGACTGTCAACCCAAAAACTGGGTCTCTACGTGCAACGTGTTATCGTCATCGACTAGTGACTGCTCGGGCGGAACGGAGAGTGTCCAGACTGGTAACAGACAACAGAAGGACAACAGTGCAGCAAATTACAGACCATCTTAATCAAGGATACCCTTTTATGATCGCTGCACAATTTGTTCGCCGTGCACTGCATCGGATGGGATATGGCAGCCGAAGGCCTGTTCGAACACCTTTGCTGTCTGCAGTTAACAATGAAAACGTCTCCAGTTCGCACAGGAGCACAAAGATTGGACAGTCGATAATTGGAAATAAATTATATGGTCTGATGAATCACGTTTTCAGTTGCACCATGCCGATGGCCGAGTGAAAATTTGGCGGGATCAGCACGAAAGCATGGACCCCAAATGCATTGCTACAACCCTTCAAGCTGTTAAAGGCAACGTTATTGTTTGGGGAATGTTTTCCTGGCATGCTTTGGGCCCTTTAATTCGTGTTGATCAACGTCTGACTGGCACATCATATCTAAACATCGTTGCGGACCAAGTGCATCCTGTCATGTGGATGGTTTATCCCAATGGCGATGGCTACTTTCAACAAGAAAGTGCGTCCTGCCATAGTGCTCGTATTGTAGAGGATTAGTTTCAGGAACATGCCGGTGAGTTTACTTTGATTAGGTGGCCCCACAATCTCCAGATCTCAACCCCATTAAGAATGTGTGGGATGAAGTTGAACGAGCCATCAGACAGCTGGATCCACAACCCTGCAATCTCACACTCCTGGAAAGTGCTATTCATCAAGCATGGTCTCAGATTCCACAAACCCTCTATCAACATTTCGTGGAGTCCATTCCACGAAGAATCGACGCATTATTAAAGGCAAAAGGTGTCCCAATGAAGTACTGAGGGGTGGTCATAATAAAGTGGCCACTCAGTGTGTATATATATATTTTTGATTGCAGGTTTAACGACCACCGTGAGCAACTCAATGGGCCATAAGCAGTCGCCCGTCCCTAATTTAGGGCCACTGGCTCCTGGGAAGGGAGAGAGCCAGCACGGTAAGATAAACACAACATCCACGCCTCACCGGGATTCGAACCCGGACCCCTTTCGGACGAATGATCAGAGGCCATCGTGTATTTATATACATAGCGTCCTGCCCCCAACAGGAATTCTCGAATGTGCCACTGCAGTGGGGCTGATCTATAAATGCATTGGGTGCATACTGAGCAATTCACTGGCACATATGAAACAGCACGGCATCTGTATTAATCCAGGAATATATCATTTATGTGGGAAAAATTGCGTTACACATGTAAAAGAAATAAGTACTACAGCATTCTAAATGAGGATCCAGAACTAAGGCCGCCCCCGGTGGCGCAGTGGTCTAAGGCGTTGGCCACTGATCATTCGTCCGTAAGGGGTCCGGGTTCGAATCCCGGTCAGGCATGGATGTTGTGTTTGTCTTACGGCACTGGCTCTCTCCCTCCCTGGAACCTGTGACCCTAAATTAGGGACGGGCGACTGCTTATAGCCCATTGAGTTGCTCACGGTGGTCGTAAAACCTCCAATAAAAAAAAAAAAAAAAAGAACTAAGAAATGGGAGGGCAATTTGATCCCTAAAGAAAGGACAAAAGATATATTAATGTTAAAGATGCACACATACTGTATATAGAACTTTCCGAGGCTACTTACTGCTCAAGGACTAATTCAATTAGCTTTGTATTTATAGAACATAACCATTGTTGCTTTTTTCTAAACACTGTATTAATAAAAGTGTGTTAGAATTGAATTTTACCAGAAAAATCGAATATTTTTCTGCATATTTTTGCAAAAAAAGGTCAAGAAAATGGAGGGGGGGGACCACCGTTACCATGCCATGTTACATCCACCAGTGCAGATTAAAGTGATCATTTAAAGTACAACAAATAAACTAATTTGAGTAAGCACAATCTATAACAAAAGGTTTAATACAGACATTTGACGTGGACTAGGAACATCAAACAGAGGTCATCGCTCTTTCCACGTTTATAAGTGAGTCACAGAGAAATTCTCATTGGCCGCCGCCGGGAATCGAACCCAAGGTCTTCCAGTTATATGCCGGATATGCTTTCACTACACCACAACGGCCTCGCATTCCTCCAGACTCACACACAATAACTGCCAAGCCAATCTGGCAGGTTGCTTCTTGGAGCCCCGCTCGATTCCCGGTGGCGACCAATGAGAACTTCTCTGTGACTCACTTATAAACGTTGAAAGAGCGATGACCTCTGTTTGATGTTTCGAGTCCACGTCAAATATCTGTATTAATTATTCATTTGCCTTCTAATCATTACTCAGTTGCTGCTTACCATCTTTGGTGAATCCCCAGCATTGTGCGGGGCTCCAAGAAGTAACCTGCCAAATTGGCTTGGCAGTTAATGTGTGTGAGTCTGGAGGAATTCGAGGCCACTGTGGTATATCTGGCGCGTAACTAGAAGACCCGGGGTTCCATTCCCGGTGTCGGCCAATGAGAATTTTTCTGTGACTCACTTATAAACGTGGAAAGAGCGATGACCTCTGTTTGATAACAAGAGACATTTGCAGTGAAGATTGTGGTCATTTTATACCCTTGGAATACTTAATGTGCCGCCCCGATGGCGCAGTGGTCTAAGCACTGGCTTGTGATCATTCGTCCGTTAAGGGTCCGGATTCGAATCCCGGTGAGGCATGGATGTTGTGTTTGTCTAACGGCACTGGCTCTTTCCCTTTCCTGGAACCAGTGGCCCTAAATTAGGGACGGGCGGCTGCTTATAGCCCACTGAGTTGCTCACGGTGGTCGTTAAGCCTCCAATAAAAAAAAAAAAAGAGGTGTGTTAATCGCTGGCATAACTGCCGAGACGTTAAAATATGGTGGTGACTGTAATTGACTGGTTAACTCAAATTTGCCAGTTGTGCTGGGAGTTAGGAATGGTCCATCGGGATTGGAAGGATCCTATCATTGTTCCCTTGTATAAGGGAAAAGGTGATCAGACTGACCTCAATAACTATCGTGGTATTAGCCCACTGAGTGTGCCAGGAAACGTGTTTGGTAAAGTCATTAGTGAAAAAGTACCGGGTTTTACATCAGAGAAAGTGTGGGATGTTCAGTGTGGTGTTATCCCTGGTGAAGGCTGCACTAACCAAATTTTTGCATTACGCATGATAATTGAAAAATATCTGGCTGTTTGTTAGAAAGTTTTTCCTGCCTTCATAGATTTAGAGAAAGCTTGCGACCGAGTAAATAGGACACTTTTGTGGAAGGTATTGAATGAATATGGTGTTACTGGGAATCTACTTAACATTGTAAAACCCGTGTATGCTGGCAGTAGAGCTGAGTACGAGTGAATAGGGTTTCACATACATCATACATATCACTAAGCTGTTCTCTGAGATTCAGAGGTTAGCTCCACAAAGAAAGGACAAAGTACCAGAAAAATTTTATCTGATTATTTACTTACTGCTGCCATATCAAACTCCTCCACTTACAGCAATCTTGGCACACAATTCGAGCTTCACTGACATCCATCGCACGATGCACACGAGATGTATACTTCATACTCATGATCTTTTTCTCATGCAGACACTCCTGAATCTGATCCTCCCATGACTTCCTTGGCCTTCTTCTGCTTTTCCTTTCTGCCACTTGGGCGGAAAAAAATGTCTTAGTAAGCATCTCATCACTCATTCTTTCAACATGGTCAAACCACCAAAGCATATTAGTCTTCACCTTGCTAACAACATTTTGCTTCACATTACACAACTCTCCAACACATCTTAATTCCTCACACGATCAGAACGAGTCTTGGCACAACCCCCCCCGTAATTACGCATTTCTCCAGCACACAAACAACAACTATGTTTCTTTTGTAGTACCCAGGTTTCACTGCCATACATCAGAGTAGGAAAAACTACTGTTTCATACACAGGAATGCGAGACTCCCTTGAGAACCCATCATTCCTGTGAAAACCTTCCAAGGCAGCTATGATTTTCAATGAAGAATTCACTCGCCTACTAATTTTACCATCCAATTTGTTCTCTCTGTCAAACATGATTCCTAAATACACAAACTCATTCACCAATCACTGTGCCATTTAGACTTATGCTATATTCAGTACTACCAGTTCCTTGCTCGAAAACCATAACTTTGGTTTTACCCTTATTTATACTCAGTTTGCATGAAATTCAAACAGTATAAATAAGGGAAAAACCAAAGTTATAGTTTTTGAGGGAGGAACTGGTAGTACTGATGTAATATAAGTCTGAATGGCATAGTGTATTGATGTTTGACTGAGAGAACAATTTAGATGGTGAAATTAGCAGGCAAGTGAATTCTTCATTGGCGAGTTCGTTTTTAAGGTATTATGAGAATTACCGTTGTGCTAGTGTTTTTGCCATGAGGGGTTTGGTCGACTCGACCAAATAACATACAAAAGTGTGCAAAGAAGGTGCGAATATAATTCAGTTACCTTCAAATATTCAAACCTGTATAAGTACGTTAAATGAACAATGACGATACTTTGTTGCTTCCTCATAGTACAGATTCCATTCCATCCTTGGAGTCAATGTGTTAAAAGTTCTGCATAAACTTTTGAAAGATTATCAACTACAACATTTTTCAACTTTTCTTGAGTGATAAAGCGTCGTTTGATCAATGGTCAGTTGCAAAATCTTGATCTCTGCAAGGGTGTTTGTCCTGGCTCTTTCTCGTTGCTGTTAATCTCTGCAGGTGCTAGGTGCATAAACTTTTGAAAGGTTATCAACTACAACATTTTTCAACTGGTTTTGAGTGAATAAACAAAGACATCGCTCTTTCCACGTTTTAGCAACACACAGCAACCGAAAAATTGTTATTCGGCCACTTCTGGAGAATCGAACTCCAGATCTCTCGATGTCTAGCTGAGCGCGTTAGACTTACATCACGGTGGCCAATGACATATTATGCTCCTGCTTCTAAATCAAGGATGTGTAAAACAAGGCTTTTTTCTATAGGTCTATATATGAAATATCATTAAGGTATAAGTGAAAACATTGAATTTAAATGAATAAATACATTGTTGAAACTCGCCTTTGCAAGAGTTCTTTTTTTTTTTTTTGATTGGAGGTTTAACGACCACCGTGAGCAACTCAATGGGCTATAAGCAGTCGCCCGTCCCTAATTTAGGGTCACTGGTTCCAGGGAAGGGAGAGAGCCAGTGCCGTAAGACAAACACAACATCCATGTCTCACCGGGATTCGAACCCAGACCCCGTTCAGACGAATTATCAGAAGCTATCGCTTAGACGACTGCCCTACCGGGGCTGCTGCAAGAGTTCAATGTAATGATTTTACCACTAATTACTCGTACAATACAGCTGACATAAATTCTGGTTAGCCGCCCCGGTGGCGCAGTGGTCTAAGCGATGGCCTCTGATCATTCGTCCGAACGGGGTCCGGGTTCGAATCCCGGTGAGGCATGGATGTTGTGTTTGTCTCACGGCACTGGCTCTCTCCCTTCCCTGGAACCAGTGACCCTAAATTAGGGACGGGTGACTGCTTATAGCCCATTGAGTTGCTCACGGTGGTCGTTAAACCTCCAATCAAAAAAAAAAAAAAAAAAAAAAAAATTCTGGTTATTGCATCATGAAGTATCTAAAGGTGAATAAATTGACAGGGTGGGGGAAAGGGGAGCTCTCAAGTATAAATAATACATTGTTTTTTAGTGAGAACAAGAGAGTTGGGAAGGCAAGGGAAGATTTATCTGTGCCCCCTCCCCCAATAATCAGAAGGCGGTGACGCCTATTGATACGGCAACCGAAAAATTGTTATTCAGCCACTGCTGGGGAATCGAATCCCAGATCTCGGTGATATATCGAGAGGGGAGTCCCAAATTTCCTTGCCCTCCCCCTCTCCAAAGTGTTTAATTTTTTTGTTAAAAATTCGACGTTCATTAAAAAAGTTGCTTTAATTTAATAAAAATGCATCAACTTACATTTGAAAATAATGTTTTTTCTTCTATTTAATTAACTTTTATTTCGTCTTGATGGATTTGAAGTACTTCCATTTCCTGTCGTCCACCCCTTCCTGGCTGCTAGCCACCCCAACGGTGCAGTGGTCTAAGCACTGGCTTCTGACCATTCATCTGAGATAGGTCTATGTTCGAATCCCAGTGAAGCATGTACGTTGTGTTTGTCTTATGCCATTGGCTCTTGCCATTTCCGTGCGTTAGTTGCACCAAATTAGGGAGAGACAACTGCTTATTTCTTATTGAGTTACTCATAGTGGCTGTTAAATCCCGCATTAGCCGCCCCGGTGGCGCAGTGGTCTAAGCGATGGCCTCTGATCATTCGTCCGAACGGGGTCCGGGTTCGAATCCCGGTGAGGCATGGATGTTGTGTTTGTCTTACGGCACTGGCTCTCTCCCTTCCCTGGAACCAGTGACCCTAAATTAGGGACGGGCGATTGCTTATAGCCCATTGAGTTGCTCACGGTGGTCGTTAAACCTCCGATAAAAAAAAAAGCACATAACGCCATCTTCCCTAACGCTCCACAATGCAAATCCAAGCAGTGCTTGTACACCAGTTGATCACCAGGACGCCGCCCCGGTGGCGCAGTGGTCTAAGGCGTTGGCCTCTGCTCATTGATCCGTAAGGGGTCCGGGTTTTAATCCCGGTCAGGCATGGATGTTGTGTTTGTCTTACGGCACTGGCTCTCTCCCTTCCCTGGAACCAGTGACCCTAAATTAGGGACGGGCGACTGCTTATAGCCCATTTGAGTTGCTCACGGTGGTCGTTAAACCTCCAATCAAAAAAAAAAAATCACCAGGACGTCTGCTATGATGATATACCTCGCTGTGGCGTCATATGCATACGGTCTATACCTTTATGAGTCCATTTTCTTGCAATTTAATAAGTAATTGATGCTAAATTTGGATGGATTTAGTTGATTCAATTGAGTTCTACGACTTCCGTTTATTACAAAGAATAACCATAAATGTAAATGATATTTTTCTTTTCCCAAGAAGGTTTTTAAAGTGCTAACCAGCCGGCCCGGTGGCGCAGTGGTCTAAGCGATGGCCTCTGATCATTCGTCTGAACGGGGTCCGGGTTCGAATCCCGGAGAGGCATGGATGTTGTGTTTGTCTTACGGCACTGGCTCTTTCCCTTCCCTGGAACCAGTGACCCTAAATTAGGGACGGGCGACTGCTTATAGCCCATTGAGTTGCTCACGGTGGTCGTTAAACCTCCAATCAAAAAAAAAAAGTGCTAACCAGTCAACGTAGCTAGTTACGTAAACGATGGGAATGTAGTCAGACGGGTAAACAAAAATGGCCTCGTTCAGGATCGTCGGCTTCCGATTTCATTCCTACCTCCATGTCCATGGACCTTACGTAGGGACTGCTGGTCATGTCCTTACGTTTATTCTATCCTAATTGGCAAATGTTGATCGTTACCAGTGTTGCCAATTTGGGGGAAAAGTCGCTAAATTTAGAGACTTTTCGCTTGACGTTAGAGACAAAACTTTTGGTTTGGGATTAGAGACTTTTTTAGGGGATTTTCCTCGTGGTTTTGGGGACTTCAGCGCCTTTATCCGTTTTACCATAAACTTTGAGACAAAATATTTTTCCAGTTTCCAAGTCTTAAATTTTATACAAACATTACGTAACCGCTAGTACTTAAACGTAAAAGCAACAAATGCCAATTGGTTCCGAACTAATCGTAATCGTTATCAAACTTCGTCGCCCATGTTAACATCTCATTCTACGAGATCGTTCGTAAATACCCGTTGCTGGTTTCAAATGCATTTCCTCTCTTTTCCCCCTACTTTCTGTTTACTTATAATTCTCCCTCAGGTTAGTGTTGGGGGTGAGCATCTGGGTGCATCGTATTCTGACTTGTGTTACCAACTTAGGGGTAAAGTCACTAAATTCAGGGGAGTTTGGATTGGAGTTTGTCACAAAAATATTATTTTGGGATTACCTACATTTTTAGGAGAAATTTTTAGGTGACTTTTTCTTTAATGATTTCAGGGCGTTTTTTCATTTATGATTTCAAGTATTTAAAATGTGGTTTTTGAAATTTTTTTTTTTTTTGATTGGAGGTTTAACGACCACCGTGAGCAACTCAATGGGCTATAAGCAGTCGCCCGTCCCTAATTTAGGGTCACTGGTTCCAGGGAAGAGAGAGAGCCAGTGCCGAAAGACAAACACAACATTCATGCCTCACCGGGATACGAACCCGGACCCCGTTCGAACGAATGATCAGAAGCCATCGCTTAGACCACTGCGCCACCGGGGCGGCGGCTTTTGAAATCGGAAGAGTCTTTAATTTTCCATAGTTCCAGTAACTCTAACCATGAATCGTAACACTTATAGAAAGCCCCCTCCCCCTCTTTTGTGATTGGAGGTTTAACGACCACCGTGAGCAACTCAATGGGCTATAAAGCTGTCACCCGTACCTAATTTAGGGCCGCTGACTCCTGGGAAGGGAGAAAGTCAATATCGTAAGACAAACACAAAATCCATGCCTCACCGGGATTCGAACCCTGACACTTCTCGGACGAATGGCCATAAGTCAGCGCTTAGATTACTGTGCCACCAGGGTGGCCAATTCCTTTTTCCTCCGTCTTATCAGGCATAGGACGCCTGCCTATTACCGTTGAGTTTTCGTGGGATCTCTTAGGCTGTGAGTACGATAGTGGTGGGAATCACTTCTGCGTTTCCATTCGCAGAAATATTGTATCATTAAAACAAAAGTTATGTTTTATTTACATCAAAATAACAGTGACATATAACTGGGAAGAAAACTTTTTTTTTTTTTTTCTTGTGCGAGAAATAAGCTCACCTCCAATGCTATAATTTATTGGTCCACCATACTGCACGTACTAAGTGCGCTTAGCTAGTCATCTTGGCTATTTAAAAATTGTTGCCGTATTTTCTCCCCCTAAGTATATATATATATATGTGTGTGTGTGTGTGTGTGTGTGTGTGTATAAATTGTTTTTGTTTATTTGGGGTTTTTACCAAGGAGGTCAGAAGAAGAGGAGGTGAAGGGACCCGTTTTGAGTGAAGCCAAAACAGATCAGGTGTTTCTTTCCTCTCTCTGAGGTGGTGGGAGTCTGCGCTGCGAGAGTTCGGGAACGTGACGTCACTTCCTGTGGCTTAAGCAGTTTTAGTTAGCGCATTCAAACCAAGGATGGAAAGAAGGAATATTTCGGACTTCTTATTTCTTAACATTAGGCTTTTGGTTATATTTTAAACATGGTTGCTTGCACATGGGCAGTATGCATGGTTACTTGCACATAGGCAGTAAGTAACCAAGCGCTCTATGCACTTCCGCTCAAAAAAACATTATTTTGTTCAATTTTTTAAAGAAATACCAACACATATTTTCCTGTTTTTTCTGGAATTTTTTTATTATGGGAACGAATATTTCAGCCTCAATTTTTTTCATGCCTGTATGGGTAGAGTAAGGGTCCCAAAAACCCATTCAAAATCGCGATTTCCCCATAGAGATAAACAGGAGATTCTTAGGTTGTGCGCATTAGCGTAGTCAGCTGATAAAAAGTGGAGTCACACCAGAAGCACAGGGAGAGGGGCTGTTGCCACCTCCTCTTACTTCTAACCTCCTTGGTTTTTACGACCACCGTGAGCAACTCAATGGGCTATAAACAATCACCCATCCCTAATTTACGGCCACTGGTCCCAGGCAAGGGGAGAGATTGTACGACAAACATAACATCCATGTTTCCCCTAGGTTCGAACCCGGACCCATCTCGGACGAATGGTCAGCAGCCAGTCTTTAGACCACTGAGCCAATGGGGGCGTCATACATATACTATTTAGCCATATTAAGTAATAATATAAACACATTCAGTTCTTTTTATGTTATTAATTTAAAGTGCCAAATTAATAATAATAATAATGAGTCATTAAATTTTAAATGGCGTACAAAAATTCGACAAGCCGCCCCGCCCCGGTGGCGCAGTGGTCTAAGGCGCTGGCCTCTGATCATTCGTCCGTAAGGGGTCCGGGTTCGAATCCCGGTCAGGCATGGATGTTGTGTTTGTCTTACGGCACTGGCTCGCTCCCTTCCCTGGAACCAGTGACCCTAAATTAGGGACGGGCGACTGCTTATAGCCCGTTGAGTTGCTCACGGAGTCGTTAAACCTTCAATCAAAAAAAAAAAAAAAATTCGACATAATTAAAATCTTATTTTTAGGGACTTTTTTTCACTTTTGGAGACTTTTTATCACTGATTTGGAGACTTTTGGAATGGGCGAGTTGGCAACACTGATCGTTACTCGTTGTGTTAAGGAAGTCTACAGACACTCCTTATATGAAAAAAATCGCCTAATTATGAAGCCACTGAACTTAATGTGAACATATAGTAGACTGCATACGCATTTTATTTAGATAATGGGGCTGTATACTTTATATGGCTGTTTCATTTTTCTGCAAACGTAGGTACCAGCATTCACATGGTCATACGGAACAAACCCTTTTGATATTTGCTTTGAGAAAATATCAGACGTTATTGCACTGTGATAAAATTTTAAAATCAGCGAAGGTATTTTTGTTTTATTTTTCCAGAAATCTGTTCGCAACATCTCAACTATATCAGAAAATATGTTTTCTGATCCTGTTTTATGCAATTCCTTTTTGTCCTGGTACATCTTTCAAATGAGATATTTTAAAGCACTCGTAATGCATTGCTTAGTGTTGTGTCATTGCATAAAGTCAATTTTTTTAAGTTGGTAAACATGGTGTCTCTGCTGGAACATCCTTTTGGAGAAACCACCCAAGATTTGAATACAAAGGAAATGCAAAAAGAAAGTGATCCACCTGCACACATTCCAGATGCTAGCGAAGATCTTCAGGAGTGTGAAATATGTTTCCAGAGATTCACAGAAAAATCCAGTTTTAAAAGACATATGCAGCTGCACACAAGTGAAAAATATTTCCAGTGTGATGTATGTTTCAAGAAATATGTACACAAAGTGAGTCTCATGAGGCATGTAAAGGTCCACACTGGTGAAAAACCGTTATCAGAGTCATAAGTGTTGCAAGACAGTCACCCAAGTATCAAACATCTCAAGCCATATGCTCATTGATACCACTGAAAAAATTCATCAATGCAGTGTGTGTCTCAAGAAGTTTACTCACAAAACTAACCTTTTAATGCATATGCTTCTTCATACAGGTGAAAAACCTCACCAATGTAATGTATGTTCCAAACAATTCAGGCAGAAAGCTCACCTTTCAAGTCATATGCTGCTTCACACAAGGGATAAACCTCACCAATGTGTTCTGTGCTCTAAAAAGTTCCCCAAGAAAGGTAATCTTTCAAGACATATGCTTCTTCACACAGGTGAAACACCTTACCAATGTGTTCTGTGTTCTAAAAAGTTCACTGCAAAAGGTAGTCTTTCAGAACATATGCTCATTCAAACTGGTGAAAAATCTTACCAATCTGATGTATGTTGTATGAAATTCAGACAGAAACCTGAACTTTCACATCATAAACTCATTCCCATAGGTAAAAAAAGTGCTCACCAATGTGTCCTGTGCTGTAAAAAATTCACAGAGAAGAATAAACTTTCAATACATATGCGCCTTCATACTGGTGAAAAGCCTCACCAATGTGTTGTATGCTCTAAGGGATTCAATGAGAGACATACCCTTTTAGAACATATGCGCCTTCACACTGGTGAAAAGCCTTATCATTGTGATGTGTGTTCCAAGCAGTTTACAGGGAGATCTAGTCTTTCACGTCATAAGCTCATCCACACTGGTGAAAAACCTCACCAATGTGTTATATGCTCTAAAAAGTTCAGAGAGAAAAATAAACTTTCATTACATATGCGCGTTCACACAGGTGAAAAGCCTTACCAATGTGATGTATGTTCCAAACAATTTACCCGGAGATCTGAGCTTTCAAATCATATGCTCATTCATATGGGTGAAAAACCTTACCAATGTGATGTGTGCTCTAAGGAGTTCACTGAGAGAGGTACACTCTCAAAACATATGCGTCTTCACACTGGTGAAAAGCCTCACCAATGTGTTATATGCTCTAAAAGGTTCAGCGAGAAAAGTAAGCTTTTGTTACATATGTGTGTTCAAACAGGTGAAAAGGCGTACCAATGTGACATGTTCCAAACAATTCACACGGAGATCTGACCTTTCACGTCATAACCTCATTCACGTAAGGGTGAAACAAGAGGCGACTTTAGATCTTTTGGGGCCATAGGCGCTAAAAGATTCAGCCCTTATCGCCTCAGAAATTTTCGTCCGTCAGATTATAATAATAATAATAATAAAGTCAAGAAAGAAGGGTTTACCTTTTTTAAAATACCATTCTGTCTTTCTATTGTTAGAACGTTTTGTAAGAAAGAGTGTTAATGTAATCGCTTTGTCTGTCCATGCACATCAAATTTTTTTTGTTTTTAGAAATATTTCAAACATTATTTTTGCGGCTAATAGGAAATCAAAGAATATTAAGTTTAGCACTTTAAATATCCCACATACTTCATGCATTTACCCTATGGGCTGTCAAAGTCAAAAAAAGAAAAATGAAGATCTGTTGTAAAGAAACTATTCAACTAAAAGGAAGGCTGAATGATTTTAACTGTTCCTTTCAAAATGAGTCCGCCGCCCCGGTGGCGCAGTGGTCTAAGGCGCTGGCCTCTGATCATTCGTCCGTAAGGGGTCCGGGTTCGAATCCCGGTCAGGCATGGATGTTGTGTTTGTCTTACGGCACTGGCTCTCTCCCTTCCCTGGAACCAGTGACCCTAAATTAGGGATGGGCGACTGCTTATAGCCCATTGAGTTGCTCACGGTGGTCGTTAAACCTCCAATCAAAAAAAAAAAAAAAAAGAGTCCAGCACCGCCCAGGTGGTGCAGTGGTCTAAGCAATGCTTCTGATCATTCGTCTGAAAGGGGTCCGAATTTGAATCTCTGTGAGGCATGGGTGTTGTGTTTGTCTTACGGTACTGGCTCTCTCCCTTCCACGGAACCAGTGGCTCTAAATTAGCGACTGTTAATAGTCCATTAAGTTGCTCACGGTGGTCGGTAAACCTCCAATAAAAAAAAAACTAGTCCATCGATAAGATCTCGAAAATTTTGAGTGTCAAGAACAGAAAAAAAAAAAATGGGTAATATGTTACCAATATGAGACAGCAAAATATTAATTGATAATAATAATTGATATTTTAAAGATTGATTTGTTTCGGCTCGTGAAAACTAAAACAATTCAATTATGCGTTTTCGGGGCTCCCTCATGCTCTGGAGCCTAGGGCGCTTTCTAAGTGCGCCAAGTCGGAAATTCACTCCTGGGTGAAACCTTAGCAATTAAATCACTTACTCAAGGCTATACCCAGATATATTTATTTGGTTGTAGTTCCAGTTGAAGAAATTTTCATTTAATCTTCATTTCCTCTTAGTTGTTTTGGTTTTTTACAGACATTTCTGGCCACTTGATTTTAGTCAAGACCTGTTCTTAATGTATAAAAGGATTAACAAAAGTTTTTTTTTTTTTTTTTTTACTCCTGAAGATTTTAAATATTGTTGCCAGGTTCCTCATTTTGTTTTCAGTTTCCACATGCTGTTGCCAGTTACTAAACTGTAATGTTTTCATTGTGTATTTTGTAATTCTGTTGTTGTTGTAATTAAGTTATTTAAAACTCCACATATTAGTATTGATGGCTATGTTTCTTTGGATGTAATAAGTTTCTTTAATTAGTCTCTTGTTTTTATGAGATTCATAGTCCAAAATTTTAATTTTCCCCCATAAAGGTTCATGTTTGCATAACTGCATATGATTTTGCTAATACACTATTTGGATATAATTTATGACTACAAACTTGTGGTGTTGTGATAAAATAAAAATATCAACATTTACCACAATCAAAGGTTTATTATACATCGACTATAGTTTCGCAGACTATGGTTTTGCACAACAGTTCGTGGAAAACCATTCGCTGTTTCTTTACCCCCACATGCAAAATCAAATCACCCATGGAAACCAAAATCTCTGCCTTCTACACAATTGTATATCGTTCTATACATATATTCTCAGCTGAGGATTCCTTGCAGAAAAAGCTGGATTTTCTTGAACGAATTGCAGTACACAGGATATACACATTCTGTATAGGTAAAGCTGTCAAAAACTTTAGGAAACCAAAGCCTGACTGCTCACTCATGCCGGTATCCCCCCCCCCCCTCCCGACGCGACAGAATTGGGCGGTTATCTTGTTTGCTCCACAGATTTGCTTCGGAATTTCAAAAATTCTCAAGAGTTTTAATTTCAAAGTTATTTTCAGAGCCATAAACAAAATAAATTTTTTCGAATCAAAAGTTTATGTTGAAGACATAAATACCTAGAGAATTTATCAGATACCTTGTGAATGTGGACTTTCATATGTAGGACAGACCCTCAGGCTTTAAATTTCCATGCGAAGGAATACAAGACCTACGTACGGAACTGTGAACTGAAGAAGTCGTCTATAGCCCAGCATTGTCACGAAAACAACCATAAATTTGGAAATGCTACACTCATTCATAAACCTGATTCAACTTTCAAGCTTAATGTATTAGAAGCTTTGTCATGTCATTGACAAACCTGAACTCTTCACGGCTTGTCAACGACATGACATTGACTCCATTTCTTTCAAGCACGTTGAAACAACTCACCAAAAACCGTGACGCCGCCCCGGTGGCGCAGTGGTCTAAGGCGTTGGCCTCTGATCATTCGTCCGAACGGGGTCCGGGTTCGAATCCCGGTGAGGCATGGATGTTGTGTTTGTCTTACGGCACTGGCTCTCTCCCTTCCCTGGAGCCAGTGACCCTAAATTAGGGACGGGCGACTGCTTATAGCCCATTGAGTTGCTCACGGTGGTCGTTAAACCTCCAATAAAAAAAAAAAAAAAAAAAAAAAAAAAACGTGACCATCAGAAATCTGATGTCACAATGATTTGAATGTTTACACTCCATTCATCCTGATAAAGCCGAGCCAAAAGCTGTGCGAAACTATAGCCAATGTCTAATAAACCTTTGATTGTGGTAAACGTTGATATTTTTTATTTTAACACTATTTGGATCTTTGTTTTTAATAGCCATTTGATGTTCCTTAATTCTGATTTTCAATTTTTGAGTTGCTTGTACAGTATAATTACTCTTACAATTAAGGGGAATTTTATATACAACATGCCGCCCTGCTGGTGCAGAGGTCTAAGCGATGGCTTCTGATCATTCGTCTGAGATGGGTCTGGGTTCGAATCCGAGTGAGGCATGGATGTTGTAATTGTCTTATGGTGCTGGCTCTCTCCCTTCCCTGGAACCAGCAGCACTAAATTAGAGGGATGGGCGACTGCTTATAGCCCATTGAGTTGCTCACAGTGGTTGTTTAACCACCTCCAATCAGAAAAAAATATACATACAACATTTTTTCTTTACATCTTGTCTATTGCATTTCTGTATGTTTATTTATTAGCTAAATATGCTCCTTTGTTTTCTGCTGTAGTGGCTGCTTTTGTGTTATTTTTTATTAAATGATTATTGATTTTGGTATTTAATTTTCTATAACTGGCCATTGGCATATACTTGATTATTTTATCAGTTTTTCAAACTTTTCGTTGTTGTTTTTAGATTGTTTTTGTGTGACATTTTGCACAATGTGATTGTTTTTGTGTGACATTTTGCACAATGCTGATGACAGTTTGGTAGAACACAAGCTGGTGAAGGCAGTGTTATGGTCTGGGTAATGTTTTCGTGGCATTCTCAGGTTCCACTCATACCTGTGAAAGGCGCTATGGATCAAGTACATTATGAATCCATCCTTGCAGACCACATACACTCATACATGCTGATTGTCTTCCCTGGGGTGGATGGGATTTTTCAGCACGACAATGCGATGTGTCACACAGCTAGAAATGTCCGAGAGTGGTTGGAAGAGCATTATGAAGACTTCAAAGTATTTCTCTGGCCTCCTAATTCCCCAGACTTAAACCGAACTGAGAATCTGTGGGAGCACCTCGAACATGTTGTTCGCTTTATGGATCCTCCACCACGCACCCTTCAGCAGCTGTCAGGTGCACTTCAGTCAGCATGGCTCTACATACCTGTGAACACCTTCCAGCAGCTTATTCACTCCCAGCCTGTCTAGCTGCTGTCCGTGCTGCACACAGCGGTTACTCTGGATATTTGCTGGTGGTCACAATGTGACTCGGCTGTGTGTATATATATATATAGACACACACACACACACACGCATATGTAAATGTATGTATTTTTTAAAATGAATATATTCATAAATTAGCATTGGTGTGCATTTAGCAAGAACTACTCTTGAATAATTAAGATAAATTTTATAAACGTTGTGAGACTTAAAGAAATATAATGACCGTTATGAAAACTAGAACCAAGGTGAACAGAAAAATAATTGATCATGAAGAAAACATTAGATTTTTAAAACCGTGAACAGAAAGGACCTTTTTTAAAATTCAGCTGTAGTGGGAATAATGAAATTTTAAGAGATCATTTATTTCCTAAATCTGATGAATGAATTTTAAGGGGAGGAGGATTCCTGGGCCCATCTTGTTTATATGACACTGATTTCATGAAAACCTATAATATGTTTTTTTTTATTATTATTATTGATTCTTCACAAGACTTTATATCAGATGTTTCTCTTGCAATCCAAGTCTACTTCAGCTTATGCATCAATGGTATCAATTCGTAGTTGATCATTATCAAGCATTTTCAACTACTTTCAGATAAAACAATATCAATGCTTTGATAGAATACTACTTTCAAATGTTCACATGGTTCATAATTCACTTTAGTTCTTCTGTTATGTTATCTTTAACCAGGGAACCATTGAGGGCCAGCCCTGTGGCCCAGTGCTGTAAGTGATGGATTCTGATCATTCGTGTGAAAGGGGTCTGGGTTCAAATCCCGGTGAAGCATGGATGCTGTGTTTGTCTTACGGCACTGGCTCTCTCCCTTCCCTGGAGTCAGCGGCCCTAAATTTGGGACGGATGACTGCTTATAGCCTACTGAGTTGCTCATGGTGGTTATTAAACTTCCAATTAAAAAACAAAACAAAGAACATTGAGCTTTTTCACAAATTTTCTTTCTGCACTTTTAGTAAATTTTAATACTTTGCAAGTCCAATTCAGAATCGCTTTGCTTTGAAATTTCTGCTTCACTTCTTTAAAGTTCTAGTACATTCAACAGAATCCACAATCACTTAAGAATCTTGTAAACTAGATTACCACCATTGAATTCATTTGTTGGCGGGTTTAAGTAGTTTCCAGTAACTTTATAATAATTACTGTAGAAATATGAAATTCATAACTTCTTACAATGACTAGCAGCCAGTGACTACTGCATTATGCTTTTATTGAGTTTTTTTTTTTTTTTTTTTTGCTTTTCACCATTTTGAGTGTATCAACAACTTTTTTTTTACTGTATATAATTAGTGAAAAAAATGTTTGTCACGTCAAATGCCCAACTCTAGTGGTATTCTAAAAGAAGACATAAACAAGATTGTATGACCTTAATACATTTTAGAAACACTTCCATTTTTAGGAAAAACACACAGTATGGTACATTGATTGGAAAACTGTTTAGGCTTAAAAATTTCATTGATAACTTTGATGATAACCACGTGAATTCTGTGATTGCAGGAATATACATATGAAATGCTCCTGTTTTAAAATGATTCAAGTATCATCTGTAGTCCAACTTTCTAACCACTCATAATAGAGGTGCCATCCTTTCACTGGCTCAAAATGATTCAAACTTGTACCATCTGTATTCCAACTTTCTAACCACTCATAATAGAGGTGCCATCATTTCACTAGCTCAAAATTATTCAAGTATCATCTGTATTCCAACTTTCTAACCACTCATAATAGAGGTGCCATCATTTCACTGGCTCAAAATTATTCAAGTATCATCTGTATTCCAACTTTCTAACCACTCATAATAGAGGTGCCATCATTTCACTGGCTCAAAATGATTCAAGTATCATCTGTATTCTAACTTTCTAACCACTCATAATAGAGGTGCCATCCTTTCACTGGCTCAAAATGATTCAAACTTGTACCATCTGTATTCCAACTTTCTAACCACTCATAATAGAGGTGCCATCATTTCACTGGCTCAAAATGATTCAAGTATCATCTGCATTCTAACTTTCTAACCACTCATAATAGAGGTGCCATCATTGCACTGGCTCAAAATTATTCAAGTATCATCTGTATTCCAACTTTCTAACCACTCATAATAGAGGTGCCATCCTTTCACTGGCTCAAAATGATTCAAACTTGTACCATCTGTATTCCAACTTTCTAACCACTCATAATAGAGGTGCCATCATTTCACTGGCTCAAAATGATTCAAGTATCATCTGCATTCTAACTTTCTAACCACTCATAATAGAGGTGCCATCATTGCACTGGCTCAAAATGATTCAAGTATCATCTGTATTCCAACTTTCTAACCACTCATAATAGAGGTGCCATCCTTTCACTGGCTCAAAATGATTCAAACTTGTACCATCTGTATTCCAACTTTCTAACCACTCATAATAGAGGTGCCATCATTTCACTAGCTCAAAATTATTCAAGTATCATCTGTATTCCAACTTTCTAACCACTCATAATAGAGGTGCCATCATTTCACTGGCTCAAAATTATTCAAGTATCATCTGTATTCCAACTTTCTAACCACTCATAATAGAGGTGCCATCATTTCACTGGCTCAAAATGATTCAAACTTGTACCATCTGTATTCCAACTTTCTAACCACTCATAATAGAGGTGCCATCATTTCACTGGCTCAAAATGATTCAAGTATCATCTGTATTCCAACTTTCTAACCACTCATAATAGAGGTGCCATCAAGCACTGGCTCAAAATTTTGGAGCTCTCCAAACCACAATGATTGAAAACTTTTAAAGTCAGTTGTGGTAGTAAATGTTTCTCCATTCAGATCAGAACAAGGTTTTATTGACAGAAGTTATTCTTTTGTTTTCTCATACATCCATCTAGCTTCTATAGCGATATTTTCATTGTAATTTTTGCTGTGAGTCCCAGCTGTTAGAATGCAATCCACAAAGCATCAGCATTTTGAATGTCATCTGTTACACTTTATACCACAATTTCTGTCATGATTTATATAATATTATTCTGTATTTGAAGAGATGAATATGTTGCTCAAAATGTAGTGTACTGATTTATCCCAATTTTTATCCATTCCATAATTTATGAAAAAATTGTGTACAAATAACTCAAAATTATGGGTTTTTACAAAGGAATAATAGGATATTTATAAGTCAAATTTTCGTGTAGTTCCCCTATCCTTCCTCAGGACTACAGCTACAATAGGTGTTATCATTCATGAGGTAAATTCCAACCTTAGAATCATTTAAAATTGTCAAACTGGAAATGGAGAGAAGAGGAGGTACAACTTTAAATTATTTGAAAGGTTGGAGTTTTCCTCATGAATGCCAGCACCTACTATAGCTGTATTCCTGAGGAAGGGTAGTTGTACTATGCAAAACTTTGACTTATAAATATCCTTCTATTCCTTACTAAAACCCCATAATTTTTAGACATTTTTAGTTCATTAAGTCTAAGAATTGCTTATCATCAATTATTAGCAAGATTATGAAGTAAGTTCGTGTGTGTGTGTGCGTGTGTGTTCTTCATATTTGCCATTAGAAGAAAACGATAATTGCCAAAGACCAAATAACTTTTGCAGTTGACTTAATGTGGTACCTGTGATGTTCCAAATAATCATTTTCCATGTTTAATATAAATAATTTCATTTGCTGACATCTTGTTTTCTCATGCCACTTATTCATGGCAGACATATGAACCTCTGATGATTTGTGTTCTTCAAAACATTTAAAGCATCTTTCAAATTTGTAACCCTTGTTGACATAAATGTATTTTCTTTCATTCTGAATGGACAAAACTGATGACGTGTAAAAAAACAAACCAAACTGTGTCCGTCTTTTACAAATAATGTATTCATTAAAACTTTTAAAATCAATTCACTTAAAAACTTTTTGTCTAATTAATTTTTTGGATAAACTTGCAGTTTGTGCTACATAATGTTTATTTTTCCCCAGTTTTGATGTGTCAGTAGGTACATTGCATTTTTTACTTTCTCAGTTACTTTACAATTTTAATGTTATTTGCGTGAGAAGAGGTAGACATAGAGTTCTAACTTATTTCTGTAGATTTAGACTTTGTTGACTTTAATTTATTCCAAGAATGGCAGTTTCTCATGTATTCTTATAGTAATAAGAAGGTAAATTTCTAACTAAAGTGACATTAGTATTCATATTATATTCATCACTAGGACAGTATAGATAACTTAACACATATTTGACTGTTGCTAAAAGTCACATCACGTAGTTCACAAAGATCTAGATTTTTCTTTTTTTGGATTGAAGGCTTAATGACCAACGTGGGCAACTCAATGGGCTATAAGCAGTCGCCTGTCTTTAATTTAGGGTTACTGGTTCCAGGGAAGGGAGAGAGCCAATGCTGTAAGACAAACACGACATCCATGCCTCACGGAATTCGAACCCTCAACCATCTCAGACGAATGATCAGGTGTCCTCGCTTAGACCACTGTGCTACCATACCGGCTGTTAATTGCTTGAACTTGTTTCTTGCACTTTGTAAAATAATTAACAATGAGTTAAAAGTGTGCCGCCCCGGTGGCGCAGTGGTCTAAGGCGCTGGCCTCTGATCATTCATCCGTAAGGGGTCCGGGTTCGAATCCCGGTGGGCCGCCCCGGTGGCGCAGTGGTCTAAGGCGCTGGCCTCTGATCATTCGTCCGTAAGGGGTCGGGGTTCGAATCCCGGTCAGGCATGGATGTTGTGTTTGTCTTACGGCACTGGCTCTCTCCCTTCCCTGGAACCAGTGGCCCTAAATTAGGGACGGGCGACTGCTTATAGCCCATTGAGTTGCTCACGGTGGTCGTTAAACCTCCAATCAAAAAAAAAAAAAAGTTAAAAGTGATATAGATTTCATATTTTTTACTTTTTGCATTAAATTTTAAATTATAATATTAAAAGTACAAGACAGTTTTTACCTGTTTCGTTGGTTATATAGTCAGTTTTTACCTGTTTTGTTGATACAGCCTACTTTGTTAAACCTCCAATCAAAAAAAAAAAAAAAAGTTAAAAGTGACATAGACTTATAGTTGATTTCATATTTTTTACTTTTGCATTAAATTTTAAATTATAATATTAAATGTACAAGACAGTTTTTACCTGTTTCGTTGGTTATATAGTCAGTTTTTTACCTGTTTTGTTGATACAGCCTACTTTGTTAAACCTCCAATCAAAAAAAAAAAAAAAGTTAAAAAAAAAAAAAGTTAAAAGTGACATAGACTTATAGTTTATTTCATATTTTTTGCTTTTGCATTAAATTTTAAATTATAGTATTAAATGTACAAGACAGTTTTTACCTATTTCGTTGGTTATATAGTCAGTTTTTTACCTGTTTTGTTGATACAGCCTACTTTGTTAAACCTTCATTCAAAAAAAAGAAAAAATCACCGTGAGCAACTCAATGGGCTATAAGCAGTCGCTCGTCCCTAATTTAGGGCCACTGGTTCCAGGAAAGGAAGAGAGCCAGTGCCGTAAGACAAACACAACATCCATGCCTCACCGGGATTCGAACCCGGACCCCTTTCGGACGAATTATCAGAAGCTATCGCTTAGACGACTGCCCTACCGGGGCGGCGATCTGGAATCCACAAAAGCCACTAGGCCAACACTTTAGCAATATTCTGGTATTGAAAATTTGGTCTTTAGGTTGAAGTACCCGAAGAATGAATGCTGACTAAGAAGGAGAAAGCACACAGGAAAGTTAAAATCCACAAAATGCTACTAGTCTGTATGTGATTGCAAGAAGTGGAAGGCAAGGCATGTGAGAAAAATTTGAGATATGTTCTCTTTGTGGTAATGTTTTTTTTAGGCCTTTTCATTCAGTACTGAGTACACCTGTGCCTATCGGAATGATGCCAGGTAAAGTGAAGGGGGAAAAGCCAATGATGTGTACAGAGCCACTGGAACTCCAAATCTACCACTGCATATCATGTTTTTTTTTCAATTTCGGCTCATTAATGTTGTTATTCATACACTTGTTTAATGATGCCATCAGCTTTTAGTAATTCTAAGCGAAGGCATGTAAATGTTACACAACAACATTACTGCTACTTTTAAGTGCTGCTTCTGGGTGGGAAAATTCCACACAGCAACAAGGTCTGGTATGGGGTAAGCAAAGAAATGCATGAAGCAGAAAAAAAGAAAGTAAAGGTGCACATACCTTAACCTAGGGTATATTGTAATATACATGGGTTAAATCCCTGAAATGGCAATGGGCTGGACATACTGCCAGAAGGACAGACCATCGATGGACAGCTGAAATTTTAGATTGGATTCCAAGGGACAGGAAAAGACCCAGAAGAAGACCACATGGGAGATGGGTGGATGAAATTCGAAAGTATGCAGGGGTGACATGGAGGAGACTGGCACAAGACAGACCGTTGTGGAGGAAACTTGGGGAGACCTTCGTCCAGCAGTGGATTGATAATGGTTGACAATGATGATGATGATGACATGGTGATTCAGCTAAGCATGTACAAACTTCTGGGAGGGGTAGGTTGCACAAGGACAAATCGGAATCACATAGCAATGCAGGGTCGGAAACGTCATCTTCATGTGCTAGTGTTCAGAGAGAGCGAGAAATGAAAGAGCAGCACGTAAGAGAACAAAATGCTTTTATTACAAGACATTTGCGAAATGCATTGAGGTTGCAGAAAGTGTTCAAAGTTGCGACCATGAGCTGTAATGCACGATTGACACTTGCAGTTACACCACAAGTGAATCACGTACATTTTGGAAAATTCCTAACGTGTCACGGACTTCCAAAGCAGCTACAGAGCTGCGTGCTACACGGTCCTCATCACTTTCAACGGGGGTGTCGTACACCAGTCCTTTGATGTAATCCCAGAAGAAGTAATCAAGGCATGTTAAGTCCGGCGATCTTGTTGGCCAATGAACGGGACCACCATGTCCGATCCACTGATGTCCAAATGTCATGTTTAAGTGATGAACGTCATTGCTGAAATGGGCGGGAGCCCCATCGTGCTGGAATCACATTGCACGGCGCAGCGACTGAAGGACCTGTTGTTCGTTCAATAGCTGTGGCAAGACGTCCTCCAGAAATATCCGGTAACTCCTTCCGTCCCGACGAGGAGGCATGAGGTATGGGCCAATTAAGTGGTCCCCGACAATGCCGGCCCAAACATTAACAGCAAAACGGTTTTGTGGCGGGCGGTTTACAAATGACGGTATCCTGAAAGAACGTATAAGCAGTCTCGCGGCCGAACAACGCCATCTACCGCATGAACATGGCGTTTCCAACCCTGCATTGCTATGTGATTCTGATTCGTCTTTGTGCAACCTACCATTCCAGATGTTTGTACACGCTTAACTGAAATTTTTTTTGATTGGAGGTTTAATGACCACCGTGAGCACCTTAATGGGCTGTAAGCAGTCTCCCGTTACTAATTTAAGGATACTGGTTCCAGGGAAGGGAGAGAGCTAGAGCCGTAAGACAAACACAACATCCATGCCTCATCGCGATTGGAACCCGGACCCCTTACGGACGAATGATCAGATGCCATCGCTTAGACCACTGCGCCACCGGGGCGGTACCTTACTGAATCACCCTGTATACAGGGTGTTCGTAAACTGTTTTGACAAAAGGAGAGGGGTGATAGTACTCATCAAGACGAACAATATTTACAATGGAACCTAGGGTCGCATTCCCCTCTGAGTGTCAGAAAAGAGTGACTTCGAAATACGTCCAACAAGCACAAGTCGTCACCTCAGACGTCATTTCTTTCGTGCCGGAGAAGTAGCACACCAGAACATCACCGTCAAGCATTTACCGTATGTAAATTGCCAGAGAAAAGACGCAGCATCGACAGTTGCAGCTGATTGGCTTATCAAGGTGCAGTAGACACTTCCTGAATGCCACATATCCCGCACGATAGATTGGACGTGGCGGACCTGTGGCATAACCTCCACGCTCACCAGACTGAAACCTACTGGACTTCCTCTTCTGGGGGCACATGAAATCATTGGTGTACGAGATGCCTGTGGACTCCGTGGAAGATCTCGTCGCGAGAATCGTTGTTGCAGCGGATAGGATAAACACAACACCAGGAGTCTTCTAGAGGGTGCTCCAGTCTTTCATTCGCCGGTGTGAATTGTGCAACGGCACCCATGACCGCCACTTTGAGCATCTATTGTGCAACTTCGATGTCGTTGATTCTCTTTCTTTGCACTGTTGAAAGTTCAACTTGGACATCTAACTTTACTCTTTTCTGACACTCAGAGTGGAATGCAACCCTAGGTTCCATTGTAAATATTGTTCGTCTTGATGGGTATTATCACCCCTCTTCCTTTGTCAAAACAGTTTACGAACACCCTGTATATGAAATCTGGGTAGATTGGTGGGGCGGTAGCTGCTTGGATGTCAGAGAGGAAAGGGGTCCGGGTTCGAATCCCGGTCAGGCATGGATGTTGTGTTTGTCTTACGGCACTGGCTCTCTCCCTTCCCTGGAACCAGTGACCCTAAATTAGGGACGGGTGACTGCTTATAGCCAATTCAGTTGCTCACGGTGGTCGTTAAACCTCCAATAAAATAAAATAAATAAATAAGATGTCAGAGAGGACAGTTGCCCTCCCAGAGTGGCCATGCCACGGGAGTAAATCCATGCTCGGAGAGGACGTAAAGTACAGAATGCACGACGTGTGAATAAATTTACTGAAAACTAACTCAAAAGGAAGTTATGCTGTACTCAAGTATTTTTTTAAAGACTTTAGTTAGTCGCATACAGTATCCCGTTTAGTTAACTCAAAGACATTAGAAGTGAATAGACTGGCAAAGAGCATCCTATTTCCGCCACACATTAAAAGCCGCATTGTAGAAGTAACTAGTGTGTTGAGTATTTCAGTTCTAAATCTTCAGGATTTTGATATAACTTGGAAGTTTAAGGGCATGTAATGCGAAATTTTCCCGTTTCGTAGTTTTCTTTCTATTTCTCTGCTCTCTGTGTACGACCGGCCGCGATTTAGCCTCATAGTTTCCTGCTTACTAGATTTTTTTTTAACGGATGTGAGAACTTGCTAGTTGCAATTTGATCTAAAAAAGTTCTGGGTCGCAGTGGCGTAGCCAGAAATTTTTTGGGGGGGGGGGAGTTCCACGGGTTTGGTCCATTGGTGACAGCCCCATATATATCGCTTTAAATTCATACTAAATCTTCCCTCAAGGGGGGGTCCCGACCCGAGGACCACCCCCTTGGCTATGCCTATGCTAGGTCGTACGCTAATATTGTTCCTACGTAATTTCTGCAGTACATTATGAATTGAATAAAACGTTCCTGCTTTGTATTATAATAGGCATGCCGCGCCCAGTGGAGCAGTAGTCTAAGCGATGGCGCCTTTTTTTTTTTTTGGATTGGAGGTTTAACGACCGTGAGCAACTCAATGGGCTATAAGCAGTCACCCGTTCTTAATTTAGAGCCACTGGTTCCAGGGAAGGGAGAGGTCCAGTGCCGTAAGACAAACAAAGCACCTATGCCTCAGCGGGATTCGAACCAGGACCCCTTTCGGACGAATGATCAGAAGCCAGCGCTTGACCATTGCGCCACCGGGGCGGCCGATGGCCTCTGACCATTGGTCCGAAAGGGGTCCTGTTTCAAATCCCGCTGAGGCATAGATGTTGTGTTTGTCTTACGGCACTGGCTCTCTCCCTTCCCTTGAAACAGTGGCTCTAAATTATTAACGGGCGACTGCTTATAGCCCATTGAGTTGCTCACGGTGGTCGTTAAACCTCCAATGTCAAATGTCAAAATACGGGCACGCCATGATATACGCAGATGATACAGCTATTGTCATCATGTCCCTGAACAAAACCGGAGCAGTGAAGCTCCTCCAGGACTTTCTCTCTCAGCTGGAAACCTACTACACTGACTGGCGGATCAAGATCAACCCGTCTAAAAGCAGTGCACTCTTGTTGTTGTTTTTTCTCTCTCCAAGGAATATCGAAACTTGTTATGTTTCGAGAGAATCCCCCTGGGCTATCCCTACTAAGCACCTAGGGCTCCAACTTGATTGTTGACTTCCGTGGGTAGCGAACACCAGCTACCACACGAATAAAGCTAGACAAAGCCTTGGGCAACTAGTTCCACTAATCCGCCGGGGAAGCTTTCTTACAGCACGGCACAAAGTACTACTGTACAAGACGGTCGTCATACCAGTGCTTACCTACGCCTCCCATATCTGGATAGGTATTAGCAAGACTCAACGACAGAGACTAGAGAGGGTGCAGAGCTGAGTACTTCGTATGATCACTGGGGTTACCCCTTGAACCCCACTTCGGAACTTCAGACTTAGAAAATGGGTTTTCCACCAGACACGCACAGAAGTTCTTCAAGAAAGCGGAAGCCCACCCTAATGGACTTGTTAGGGGTGCGGTTGACTACGACCCCAGCGAATTCCTTAGGTACACCAGAAGTATGGCGTCGATCGTTGTTCCCTCCCCCTAACAGGGACTTGGGGGAAGGACAGCACTGTTGAGCAATGTTTCCTGGGCTGGAGGCCTTGGATCAGATGGGGACTGGATCGGATGGAGAGTAAGTTTGAACATTGGTGGGTGTTAGATAGACCCCACCCCATTTTTTTCAGGTTGGCGTTGAGATGGTGAGTACTGATTGCTGCTCCGGCATCTGAATGTGGTTTCAGTCTCCCCCTCCGGGGGCGTCGGCGGCTGGGTGTCGTTGTGATTCTCTGTGCTGGGTGCTCTGGTGCTTGGTTACCCCTACCCTTACCCTCTCCTCCTTCCTGCTCCCCCAAGACTGGTGTCGCGGTTCACAGTTCGAAAGAAATACCCTCCTCTCCTGTCACTGATTTTTCTGTTTATCTTTCGTATTGAGTTCACTTACTCAGATCTCCTAGCTTCTTATTTCTAAGGGTAGTTTTAAACCTGGGGTCAAACACTCCCTTCCTAAAACTCCTTCAAACGAAGCGTAACTGCGGTACAGAGCATGGTGTATGATAGTTAGGCCGTACAGCCCTAGTAACAAAAAATCGCCTGTTAATGTCACTAGATGGCGGGACCAGCGTGTCTGCGATGACTCCACACAACTTTATTCCTTCTTATCGAAAAAACGGGCAGTTATATTCGTTTCTTAGACTTTTTCCGAGATTCACTTATTAACGTGGAAAGAGCGATGATCTCTGTTTGGTGTTCCTGATCCACGTGGAGTGTTTAAATTAATTATCCATTCGCCTCCTAGTTGTTTGTTCAGTTGTTGCTTTCCATCTTTGGTGAATCCCCGGTATCGTGTGGGGCTCCGTGAAGCAACCCGCTCGAAGTTCGGCAGTTAATCAAATGTGAGTCTGGAAAATTCGAGGCCGCAGTGGTAGCATGTCCGGCGCGTAACTGGAAGACCCTGAGTTCTATTCCCTGTGGGGGCCGATGAGAATTTTTCCGAGACCCACTTGTTAACGTGGAAAGAGCTATGATTTCTGTTTGGTGTCTTAGAAGCACTTTTTTGTTTGGAACTGAGAAAACAAAACCTGAAACGCTTTGTAAACATGCACCTACTAGTTGGCATGTCGTCAGTTATAGCGATATATACGCGTATTTATGTTTGATAATTGTATAGCAATAAAAAATATAGGCAAAGCAATGTTTGAAGTATAACATGACTCATGCTATTTTTGGAAAAGGATAAAGTGCGATTTTTTTATAATTTATTTTGCAAGACGGGGGAAATGACAGAGCGACTTTGTCACTGCTAAATACTGGCTTTGGCAACATACCCATGACTTTTTTGTTTTTGTTTTTTTTGTTTTGATTGGAGGTTTAACGACCACCGTGAGCAACTCAATGGGCTATAAGCAGTCGCCCGTCCCTAATTTAGGGTCACTGGTTCCAGGGAAGGGAGAGAGCCAGTGCCGTAAGACAAACACAACATCCATGCTTCATCTGGATTCGAACCTGGACCCCTTTCGGACGAATGATCAGAGGCCATCGCTTAGACCACTGCGCCACCGGGGCGGCACCCACGACTTCACTCCCAAGAACTATAATTTTCAACGCAGTGAATGCCGCACCTTTACTGACACAAAACATTAATTATGACACCCTAGGTCAAGGGCGTATTTAGCCGCCCCGGTGGCGCAGTGGTCTAAGGCGTTGGCCTCTGATCATTCGTCCGTAAGGGGTCCGGGTTCGAATCCCGGTCAGGCATGGATGTTGTGTTTGTCTTACGGCACTGGCTCTCTCCCTTCCCTGGAACCAGCGACCCTAAATTAGGGACGGGCGACTGCTTATAGCCCATTGAGTTGCTCACGGCGGTCGTTAAACCTCCAATCAAAAAAAAAAAAAAAAAAAAAAGGGCGTATTTAGAGGGCACCCAAGGGACCTCCCCCCCCCTCCCAGAAAGTGTTTCATGCTTTTGTTAAAATGTGATTTACAATAGAAAAAAATACTTTTAAAATGTATATCAACTAACAAAAAATAATACTTTAAGTTTTTTTCTATTTCTCATTAACTTTTATTTTGTTCTGATATATTTCAAACACCATTTCTTGTACCCCCCCCCCCCCCGATAAAAAATTATACGCCCTTGCCCTAGGCTTAAACCTTTTTAATATTTCTTAATCTTCCAATCTAATATTCATATATTAGATTGGAAGATAACATTGGAACTGTTATTCGGCCGCCGCCGGGGAATTGAAACCACGGATCTCTTTATATCTATCCGAGCGCGTTAGCTTTACACCACGGTGGCCAACAATCCACGGTGCTATGTGTGTAGTTCAGTCAGCGTCTGACATCATAAATCCGTAAGATGGCCTCAGCTACTGAGACGACTCCATCTGGTAGGCATTAACGGCACTGGCTATATATTAATTATAGCAGTTAAATCCAAAGAAGGCGAGATCCTAAGTGAAAATCCGCCAAATACGTATAACAATTGTTCGGTTGCTGTGTGTGGTTACAACGCGGAAAGAGCGATGCATTTGTTTATTCAACTGATGCCACGTATTTAGAGGATTTTCACTTAGAAACTCGCCCTTTGGATTTAACTGCTATAATATACACTGAGTGGCCACTTTATTATGACCACCTGACAGTTTTAACAAACTGAGCTATAGCTGCACGCTGTTGCCGCCAGAGGGCGAGGCTAGTATAAAAAGGGAAAGCTTAGTGCTTGCGACAGTAGTAGAAGTGATATTTGGGTGACGGGATGGGTAAAAAATGCGCTTTGACGGACTTTCAACGTGCGATGATTGCAGGAGCTCGGAGCCATGGAGCGAGTATCAATGAAACCGCCGCATTCGTGAAATGTTCCAGAGCAGCTGTTGTTAAAGTGTTTAAAGACTGGACTGTCAACCAAAAACTGGGTCTCTACGTGCAACGTATGGTCGTCATTGACTATAGTGACTGCTCGGGCGGAACGGAGAGTGTCCTGACTGGTAACAGACAACAGAAGGACAACAGTGCAGCAAATTACAGACCATCTTAATCAAGGATCCCCTCATATGATCTCTGCACAATTTGTTCGCCGTACACTGCATCGGATGGGATATGGCAACCGAAGGCCTGTTCGACCACCTTTGCTGTCTGCAGTTAACGAGAGAAAACGTCTCCAGTTCGCACAAGGATTGGACAGTCGATAATTGGAAACAAATTAGGTGGTCCGATGAATCACGTTTTCAGTTGTACCATGCCGATGGCCGAGTGAGAATTTGGCGGAAACAGCACGAAAGCATGGACTCCGAATCCATTGCTACAGCCGTTCAAGCTGGTGGAGGTAACGTTATGGTTTGGGGAATGTTTTCCTGGCATGCCTTGGGCCTTTTAACTCGTGTTGATCAACGTCTGACTGGCACATCATATCTAAACGTCGTTGCGGACCAAGTGCACCCTGATGTGTGGATGGTTTATCCCAATGGCGATGGCTACTTTCAATAAGATAATGGGTCTTGCCATAGCGCTCGTATTGTACAGGATTCGTTTCAGGAACATGCCTCTGAGTTTACTTTGCTTAGGTGGCCCCCACAATCTCCAGATCTCAATCTTTCGGACGAATGATCAGAAGCCATCACTTAAACCACTGCGCCACCGGGGCGGCTGAAATTCTTTACAATATATACATACTGTTATAAAAATTAATTAATCTTTTTTGTTATATATATATATATATCATCATCATCATTGTCAACCATTATCAATCCACTGCTGGACGAATGTCTCACCAAGTTTCCTCCACAACGATCTGTCTTGTGCCAGTCTCCTCCATGTCACTCTCGCATACTTTCGTCGAATTTCATCCACCCATCTTCCATGTGGTCCTCTTCTGGGTCTTTTCCGGTCCCTTGGAATCCAATCTAAAATTTCGGCTGTCCATCGATGGTCTGTCCTTCTGGCAGTATGTCCAGCCCATTGCCATTTCAGGGATTTAACTCTGATCATGATGTCTTCCACTCTTGTCATTTTACGGATCCACGAGTTCCTCTTCTTATCTCTCCTAGTTACACCAAGCATGCACCTGTCCATGCTTCTTTGAGTTGTCTGCAGCCTCTGTATGTCTCTTTTAGTTAAGGTCCACGTCTCTGCACCATACGTAAGCACTGGAAGAATGCATTGATCAAACACTTTTCTTTTAAGACATAATGGCATATTGCTCTTGAAAATGATGCTGTTTCTTCCAAAAGCTCTCCAGGCAAATTTTGTAGGCCGATTAATTTCTTCATCAATGTGACCCTCCCTTGATATCTGCTGTCCAATATAAATGTACGTGTCTGTTATCTCCAGCTTTTCTCCATCAATCGATAAATCTTCATTTCGTGTAAAAGCATTGAATATCACTTTTGTCTTCTGAAAGTTCATTTTTAATGCCACTTCTTTACTCTTGTCAGCAAGTTCCTGGACCATACTCTGCAGCTCTGATGGGGTAGTTACAAAAATGACTACGTCATCAGCAAAACGAAGGTGGGTTAGATAATCTACATTAATCTTTATCCTTTTGTTTTCCCAGTTCAGTGATTGAAAGACATTTTCCAATGGGGCATTAAAGAGCTTCGGAGATATGGTGTCACCTTGTCTCACTCTTTTTCCAATTTTTATGTGTGTTGTATTACCAAATAGCAGAATCTTTGCACTTGCATTTTCATAGATGTTATTAATAATATTAATGTATGCATCTTCAATACCGCAGGATTTCAGAGCCATTGCAACTGCTGATGGTTTCACCGAATCAAAGGCTTTTTCATAATCGATAAAAGCCATGCACAATGGAAGTTCATATTCCCTCGCTCTTTCAATTAGTTCTCTCAGTACGTGGATATGATCTATTGTGCTGTAGCCACTCCTGAATCCAGCTTGTTCTCTCGGTTGAGCCACGTCCGGTGTCACCTTCAAGCGGTGTGAAAGAACTTTAGTGAAGATTTTATAAACCACTGATAGGAGGCTAATAGGTCTATAGTTCCTGAGATCCTCAATGTCACCTTTTTTATGTAGCAGGATCATTGTAGCGTTGTTCCAATCTTTAGGAATCTTCCCTTCATTAAGGCATCGAGTGAAAATTTGGGCGAGTACTGTTTCGATTTCTCCACTTGCTTTTTGTATGATGTCTACAGTAATTCCATCTCCTTCTGGGGCTTTTCCCCGCTTCATGTTCTTGATTGCATGTGCAACATCTGCTGGGAGCACCGGAAGAACTCTGGTACTGGTACCTTTCATGATGTCTGGAGTGCATGCATCATCCCTTTCATATAATTTGGAGTAGAAATTTTTCACTCTTGTCAAAATTTCGCCTCTATTTCGTGTTACAGAACCATCTTCTTTTCTCAGTGCCATAATCTGTTTTCTTCCCTTACTGAGATGTCCCTTTGCTATATTTAGGCTTTGGTTGTTTTCAATTGCTTTCCTCACTAGTTCACAGTTGAATTTTCTTACGTCTTCAGTGATACTTTTTCTTACTGTCTTGCATAGCTCTATATATTCCACTTTGGAAGTCACATCTTCTTTAGTTGTCCTCATCTCTCTTCTTTTTTGCATCAACATTTTGGTTTTTCCTGATAATTTGTTCACATGCAACTTGTTCTTAGACCCAGCTAATTTTGTTGCTGTTTCCATAAGAGCTTTGGTTACTTTTCTGTTAACTTCAGAGATGTCCACTTCTTCCGATGTTAGGCCTTCTAAAGCAGAGAATCTGTTCTTCAGTTCCAACTTGAAGGTATTATGGTGTTTTTTAAGGTTAGTTATGTCAATACATTTTGTTTGTCTTATGAGCTTGCTACGTTCGAGTTTAGTGTTGAGGTGCATCTTACATCTCACCAATCTATGGTCACTGCCTGTGTTGAACTTGTTTAGCACACTGCAGTCTTCTATGACGAATTTTTTGTTACACATAATAAAATCAATTTCACTTGTCGTCCCATTTGGATGTCTCCATGTCCATTTCCTGTGTGTTTTTCTTGAAAAAGGAGTCGAAGATGAAAAACCTTTCTGCCTCTGCAAACTCAGAGAGAGTATTTCCACGCTGGTTTCTGTTGCCGTGACCGAATTTACCTACTGAAGTTTCATTCTGTTGCCGATGCCCCATTTTTGCATTGAAATCTCCCATAATTATTTTCAAGTGCTGCTTGCCGCCCGGTGGCGCAGTGGTCTAAACGATGGCCTCTGATCATTCGTCCGAACGGGGTCCGGGTTCGAATCCCGGTGAGGCATGGATGTTGTGTTTGTCTTACGGCACTGGCTCTCTACCTTCCCTGGAACCAGTGACCCTAAATTAGGGACGGGCGACTGCTTATAGCCCATTGAGTTGCTCACGGTGGTCGTTAAACCTCAAAAAAAAAAAAAAAAACCTCCAATCCAAAAAAAAAAAAAAAAAAAGGTGGTTTTAATTTTAATCAGCATTTTAAAACTGTTTAAATTGAAATTAGAAAATATCGGGAAATATTTTGTCAATATAAATCCTTATTTATTTTGGTAAAAATCTCAGGTTTCTCACTCTGTTTTAGAACAAGGAGGTTATATTACTGGAGACACCCTTGGCTCTGCCGCCATAGGTCACAGCTAATGTGTGGTGTGACGTCACAAGCTGGCAAAAACGAACTGAATGATACCATTGATAAAACAGTAAACTTGTGTATCATTGATAAAGATTATTGAATTACTCATTTTATCTGTTTATACGCTTAGAAGTTTTTGTTCCATTGGTTACAAAGCAGCTTCTTTTCTGCGGCTGCGTTGTGCTTTCTCATGACGTCATTTGCAGCACGGACGGTGACTTATGGCGGCCAATGCTGCGTGGATAGGAACGGTGTCTCCAGTAATATAACCTCCTTGTTTTAGAAGCGTCTTTTTTTCTTTTTGATTGAAGGTTTAACGTCCACCGTGAGCAACTCAATGAGCTATAAGCAGTCGACCGTCCATAATTTAGGGTCACTGGTTTCTGGGAGGGGAGAGAGCCAGTGCCGTAAGACAAACACAACATCCATGCCTCGCGTGTTTTCCAACCTGGACCCATCACTAACGAATGATCGTAAGCCAGCGCTTAGACCACTGCGCTACGTGGGCGGCATAGAAGCGTATATGACTAACAGCGAACGTAACTATTTTCCATTAGTCAAGAATCCATTTTTTTCTTTTCTGTAGTAATTGCGTGTTGAAGTGAAAACTTTTAAGTGGAGAAAATTTTGGCTTTTTCTCATATTAATTTTTAAGTTGTCCAGTTCCTCCACAGTGACGTAAAATGGAAGAGCCAATGAGAATGTAGATCGCTCACAGACCCAACCTAAAGAATATCCTAATTATCCGTGGCCACCGAGATAGAAGGCCTGCGCAGCGGCTTGCGACGTCACCAAAAGCCGTGCTATGGTATCAACCAGTCCACTGTTGGCACGATGGACGTTAGGTGTTTCTTTTGCTAGGAAGTACGGACAGCGAAAGTTTGTGACTTCCGCTTTGCTTTTAACTTTCGTTGCTTAGGTTGCTTACGGGAAGTTAGAAATGGCCAGCTTAATGTTTTGTTTCATTCATACAAAAAAAAGACGAAAATGTATGAATGATAGTCATTGTTTACCGTGTCTTGATAATAGGGTCAGAAATTAATTTTAGATTAGAAAAAGCTTTGTGCCTATTTATTAAAACCATTTCGGTAACTGAAAACGACATAGACGAAGAAATGTTGAACAAATCGTAAAATCATTGACTTATTCTTCGTGATGTCGAAATGGTCACTTCGACGTGTGTGTCCATTTATTCTAATATATTACTCTATGGGTTGTAAAGTCAGGTGATGCGTAACATCACAGCCTCTCCTTGACAAATGTCAACCCCGCCTTCTCGTGGTACATCCTGTTCCCACTAAAGGGGCTCTGACGACCGCCAATAGCCGTATAACTATACCATCGGGATTAGAGGAAATGCTATCATACACTCACCAACCCGCTTGGCCAGCGTGGTGAGTTACGGCCAAATTCCTCCAAAATGACTCCACAACTTAAATCTTGGCCCTCAGTCTCCGGCAGCTAGAATGTACCTGGCCAAGGCAGCGGCCAGTGCGACGCGAAGGCAGAGGGTGCTAAGAATCCAAGGAGGACCGGACTAGGCTGCCATCTGATGCTGACCTTGGCTACGTATAATGGACGCTCCCTATCTTCTGATTCAAGGCTTCTTGAATTGGAAGAGGAACTACAAAGGATCAAGTGGGATATCGTCGGGCTAAGTGAGGTAAGGAGAAAAGGAGAAGATCTTCTTCTTTTTTTTTTTTTTTTTTATTGGAGGTTTAACGACCACCGTGAGCAACTCAATGGGCTATAAGCAGTCGCCCGTCCCTAATTTAGGGTCATTGGTTCCAAGGAAAGGAGAGAACAAGTGCCGTAAGACAAACACAACATCCATGCCTCACCGGGATTCGAACCCGGACACCGTTCGGACGAATGATCAGAGACCATCGCTTAGACCACTGCGCCACCGGTGCGGCGGAGATCTCATTGAACTGAAAAGTGGACATCTCTTCTACTATCGTGGGACTGATACTGGCAGAACTAGTGGTGTTGGATTTATAATAAAGAAGAAACTGAATGATAAAGTTGTAGAAGTTGAAAGTTCCTCTGACAGAGCTGCTCGACTCGTTATCCAACTCTCGAGAAGATACCAGGCTCAGATTATTCAAACTTATGCACCCACCACAAGTCATCCTGAAGAAGAAATTGAAGAATTTTATGAGGAAATTCGTCATCTAAATAATAAAGGTAAGCAGCACTTGAAGATAATTATGGGAGATTACAATGCAAAAATAGGGCAACGGCAACAGAATGAAACTTCAGTAGATAAATTCGGTCACGGCAACAGAAACCAGCGTGGAAATACTCTCGTTGAGTTTGCAGAGGCAGAAAGGTTTTTCGTCTTGAACTCCCTTTTCAAGAAAGAGCCACACAGGAAATAGACGTGGAGACATCCAAATGGGACGACAAGTGAAATTGATTTTATTATGTGTAACAAAAAATTCGCCATAGAAGACTGCAGTGTGCTAAACAAGTTCAACACAGGTAGTGACCATAGATTGGTGAGATGTAAGATGCACCTCAACACTAAACTCGAACGTAGCATGCTCATAAGACAAACAAAATGTATAGACATATCCAACCTTAAAAAACACCATAATACCTTCAAGTTGGAACTGAAGAACAGATTCTCTGCTTTAGAAGGCCTAACTCGGAAGAAGTGGATATTTCTGAAGTTAACAGAAAAGACAAAAGCTCTTATGGAAACAGCAACAAAATTAGCTGGGTCTAAGAACAAGTTGCATGTTAACAAATTATCGGGAAAAACCGAAAGGTTGATGCAAAAAAGAAGAGAGACGAGGACAATTAAAGATGATGTGACTTCCAAAGTGGAATATATAGTGCTATGCAAGACAGTACAAAAAGTATCACTGAAGACGTAAGGAAATTCAACTGTGAACTAGTAAGGAAAGCAATTGAAAACAACCAAAGCCTAAAGATAGCAAAGGGACATCTCAGTAAGGAAAGAAAACAGATTATGGCACTGAGAAAAGAAGATGGTTCTGTAACAAGCATTAGAGGCGAAATTTTGACAAGATTTCTACTCCAAATTATATAAAAGGGATGATACATGTACTCCAGGCATCATGAAAGGTACCAGTACCAGAGTTTTCCCAATTCTCCCAGCAGAAGTTGCACATGCAATCGAGAACATGAAGTGGGGGAAAGCTCCAGAAGAAGATGGAATTACTGTAGACATCATACAAGAAGCAAGTGGAGAAATCGAAACAGTTCTGGCCCAAATTTTCACTCGATGCCTTAATGAAGGGAAGATTCCTGAGGATTGGAACAACGCTACAATGATCCTGCTACATAAAAAAGGTGACATTGTGGATCTCAGGAACTACAGACCTATCAGCCTCCTATCAGTGGTTTATAAAATCTTCACTAAAGTTTTTTCACACCGTTTGAATGTGACACTGGACATGGCTAAACCGAGAGAACAAGCTGGATTCAGGAGTGGATACAGCACTATGGATCAAATCCATGTACTGAGACAACTAATTGAAAGAACAAGAGAATATGAACTTCCATTGTTCATGGCTTTTATCGATTATGAAAAAGCCTTTGACTCGGTGAAACCTTCAGCAGTTACAATGGCTCTGAAATCCTGCGGTATTGAAGATGCATACATTAATATTATTAATAACATCTATGAAAATGCAAGTGCAAAGATTCGACTGTTTGAAAATACAACACACATAAAATTTGGAAAGGGAGTGAGACAAGGTGACACCATATCTCCGAAGCTCTTTAATGCCACATTGGAGGGTGTTTTTCAGTCACTGAACTGCGAAAACAAAGGGATAAAGATTAATTTAGATTATCTAACCCACCTTCGTTTTGCTGATGACATAGTCATTTTTGCAATACCCCATCAGAGCTGCAGAGTATGATCCAGGAACTTGCTGAGAAGAGTAAAGAAGTGGGATTAAAGATGAGCTTTCAGAAGACAAAAGTGATGTTCAATGCTTTTACAAGAAATGGATGGCTTTTTTTTTTGGATTGGAGGTTTAAAGACCACCGTGAGCAACTCAATGGGCCGCAAGCAGTCGCTCGTCCCTAATTTATGGTCACTGGTTCCAGGGAAGGCAGAGAGCCCTTACCGTAAGACAAACACAACATCCATGCCTCACCGGGATTCGAACCCGGACCCCGTTCGGACGAATGATCAGAGGCCATCGCTTAAATGCCGCCCTGGTGGCGCAGTGGTCTAAGCGCTGGCCTCTGATCATTCGTCCGTAAGGGGTCCGGGTTCGAATCCCGGTCAGGCATGGATGTTGTGTTTGTCTTACGGCGCTGGTTCTCTCTTTTCCCTTTAACCAGTGACCCTAAATTAGGGACGGGCGACTGCTTATAGCCCATTGAGTTGCTCACGGTGGTCGTTAAACCTCCAATCAAAAAAAAAAAAAATTATGTCTTAAAAGAAAAGTGTTTGATCAATGCATCCTTCCAGTGCTTGCGTATGGTGCAGAGACGTGGACCTTAACTAAAAGAGACATACAGAGGCTGCAGACAACTCAAAGAAGCATGCACAGGTGCATGCTTGGTGTAACTAGGAGAGATAAGAAGAGGAACTCGTGGATCCGAAAAATGACAAGAGTGGAAGACATCATGATCAGAGTTAAATCCCTGAAATGGCAATGGGCTGGACATACTGCCAGAAGGACAGACCATCGATGGACAGCCGAAATTTTAGATTGGATTCCAAGGGACAGGAAAAGACCCAGAAGAAGACCATATGGAAGATGGGTGGATGAAATTCGAAAGTATGTGGGAGTGACATGGAGGAGACTGGCACAAGACAGACCGTTGTGGAGGAAACTTGGGGAGACCTTCGTCCAGCAGTGGATTGATAATGGTTGACATTGTCGATGATGATGATTACTCTTTGCGGAAAGAGCACTTACTTTTAGTACAGCTCTGTATTTTCCTTTGCACTTTGGTAATATAAATTTTTTTGTCATCGTTATATATTGAAATGGCCACAAGATTACAAAATGCCTTAAACTTAGCGCTTCTTAGAAGAATGACAAATCCAAGCTTGACTCGAGTACGTTTTATTCGTTCGTGGTTGATAGCGCCCCAAGTATGATGACGTCACTGCTCTCAAAGGCGTTGATGACGTCACCGCTATCTCGGTAGCCACGAATTAACCTTAATTTATGTATCAAGAACCTTGTAACATTGTTATTGCAATTCCATCGATGCGTGTGGTACTCTGAGGATGTAACAAATTCCAAACTAAAATTTAATGCCTGTTCTGTCAACTGGTATAGAATCTTGAGGCAACGGGGAAATATTTCTTTTGTGAAAGAAATCAGCTAAATATTATGAAACCATTGAACTTAATGTCACATCGGAGACCCTCGTGAGCTTATCTTGGTCACATCTATAGTAGCTCAGATGCGTATTTTATTTGAATAATGGCGATGTATACTTCATATGCCTGTTTTATCTGAATAATGGGATGTATACGCCTGTTTTCTTTTTCTGCAAACGTAAGTACCAGCACTTACAGTGTTAAATGGACAAAAGCCTTTTGATATTTGCTTTGATAAGAAAATATCGGACATGTCATAGGTGACGAAATTAGAAAATCGAAAAAGTATTTTCTGGCATTTTTTCAGAAATATGTTCACAACAGTTCAGCTATTTCAGAAAATATGTTTTCAAATCCTGTATGCTGTAATTCCTTTTTGTTCTAGTACGCGTTTCAATTTATGAGATTTTACATCACTTCTAATGCACTGTTCAGGGAATGATTGCATAAGGTCAGTTTTTTAAGTTAATGAGCATGGTGTCGCTGCCAGAACATACTTTTGGAGAAATCCAAGAAGATTGGAATACATGGGAAAAGGTAATTGATCCACTTCCACATGCTCCAGATACTAGCGAAGATCTTCATGAGTGTGATATATGTTTCCAGAAATTCACAGAAACATCCAGTTTTGAAAGACATGTGCAACTGCACACAAGTGAAAAATCTTTCCAGTGTGATGTATGTTTCAAGAAATATGCACACAAAGTGAGTCTCACGAGGCATGTAAAGGTCCACACTGGTGAAAATCCTTACCAGAGTGATATGCATTCTAAGACAGTAACCCAAGTATCAAACATCTCAAGCCATATACTCATTGATGCCACTAAAGAACAGCATCAATGCAATGTTTGTTCCAAAATGTTTACTCAGAAAGCTGGCCTTTCAAAGCATCTGCTTCTTCATACAGGTGAGAAACTGCACCACTGTAATGTATGTTCCAAAGAATTCACACAGAAATCTAATCTTTCAAGTCATATGCGTGTTCACACAGGTGAAAAACCACACCAATGTGCTTTATGCTCTAAAAAGTTTGCTGAGAAGGGTAAACTTACAGTACATATGCATGTTCACACAGGTGAAAAACCACACCAGTGTGTTCTATGCTCTAAAAAGTTCACTACAAAAGGTAATCTTTTCAGAACACATGCACATTCACACTGGTGAAAAACCTTATCAATGTGATGTATGTTGCATGAAATTCAGACGGAGAATCGAACTTTCACGTCATAAGGTCGGTCACACAGGTAAAGAAACTCACCAATGTGTTCTGTGCTCTAAAATATTCACTAAGAAAGTGAGTCTTTCAAATCATATGCTGCTTCATACTGGTGAAAAGCCTCACCAATGCGTTGTATGCTCTAAGGACTTCACAGAGAGAGGTACACTTTTGAGACATATGCGCATTCACACTGGTGAAAAACCTTATCACTGTAATGTTTGTTCCAAGCAATTTGCAACGAAATCTGAACTTTCACGTCACGAGCTCCGTCACACAGGTGAAAAACCTCACCAATGTGTTATATGCTCTAAAAAGTTCAGAGAGAAAAATAAACTTTCATTACATATGCGCATTCACACAGGTGAAAAGCCTTATAAATGTGATATATGTTCTAAACAATTTGCCCGGAGTTGTGACCTTTCACGCCATAAGTTCCGTCACACTGGTGAAAAACCTCACCAGTGTGTTATATGCTCTAAAAAGTTCACTGATAAAAGTAAACTGTCAGTACATATGTGCATTCACACAGGTGAAAAACCGTAACACTGGGGGTATGTACTTGGAGCATTCACTCATTACCTTAACCTATCAAAACAAGTGCTCCTTAACTCGGGTGAAAATCTTCAGCAGTTTGATACAGTTTCCAAGCAGTTTGCATGAAATTCTCTTATGTGTGCTAACTTGATTTGTTTCCTCTAGGTGATTTTAAAAATAATATTCGTACAGAATGTTTACGAGAAGTTCGGACGAAAATTTCTTTAAGCAACATAGCAGTAGTTATGAATGGAATATGGGATTACACCATACAACACAAATTTTGAAGATGACAATCTGTTTTTTGGTGTAAATACGACAAGGGTGGTAAGTCAGATAATATCTGAAAACTTGAAAATTTTGTCGTCCTGGAGCGCGAATCGAAACCACGTCTCCCAGATAGTGCCTGGGTATGCTAACCACTACACCACCCAGAATGACCAAGTCTCAAGTTTCCAATTACCGTAATATTCGGACTAAGAGCTGCATCGGCGTAAGGGCCGCAGGTGACAAATTTTGCAATCTTGGAAGCAAAAGTTACTGTAAGGGCCGCACCTGTGAAGTCGTGGTGCTGCTCAGAAAACTAAATTATCTTCCTTATTTTCATGAATTAACTCACACCCAGCTTGATTATATGTATACTTCAAAGGCTAATCTACAACTCAGTGTCGATCTGCTTTATGCACTTATTTTTTCATACTGGCAAAATTTTTTATTTATACATTTTTTATTAATCATGCTAATGATGTTATTTGTTTGCCTTTATTAAATGCTCAAAACCATTTATATAATCAATTTAAATCACAGTTAATCTTAAGACTCCCGTTAGAATATCGCATTGCTTGTAAGACCGCACAATTGTCTAAATTCAACGTGGATGTCTGCTACAGGATGGTTCTCTGTTCACCGCAATAGAATCCGTCTTAAAGTAATTAACTTATAAATTATCACTTAATGTTTTCTTTAATAATATGTTCCTTCTATGTTATGCTTTTTTTCTTATCTGCAAATGTTTTTTGTTAGAATGAAGTTGCGCTTCCTTTTACCAGCTGCCTCGCACGTGTTCGCGGATCTGGCCGCCAACACTTCAAAACAGCGGTGCCGCTTTCTCTCTTTCAAGTGGTTTGACCTACTTTCTTTTACTGCGCACTGAGCCTTCGCATTAAGCCCCGCTTTTATATGAATCGGAAAGCTCTCCCTTCTTTTTTCTTTTCCACCTGAAGCCATAATTCCACTATCATCAGTCAATAAAAAAGAAAAAAAAAAATTAAAATCGAAGCAAAACTCAGGAGCACGAGCCAAGAAACACCTGTATCGCATGCCAGATTAACCAAGAAGAGTGAACAGAATTTGTCCTTCCGTCCCGCCAGTATTGTTTGGAATAGGTCACTGCTAATGGAATCATCCTGGGGCAGGCTTTTGCATTGTTCATGTTCTTAAGCTTTTGTTCAGGAAAGTGGCCATCAAACTGGTCTCCCCACCCCAGTAAAAATCAACGTTCCTTCCCTTGGTTGCTCTGTACCTTCCTGCACGATGTATGCTGCAGCCAACGAAAGAGATACGCTGGGTGCGCTATCCACAGAAGCCTTGGACATCACGCTACTCGTCTGTGTGCTTATGTCCCCATTCCATCCCTCACTCCCCCATGCAAAGGGCATTTGAGTAAGGCATTCCTGTCCTCCCCCACCTTCCCTCCTAAACCAACATCAGGACAGTGGAATTATCGTTTAAATAGACGTGTCTAACGTATGAGTAGAAAGGGGGAAAACTTGATCATAGCCAAGTTTGTGAAAAAAAAAAAAAAGACGTTTGAAAAAATTTACTAAGCATCTGCATGAAAAAAAAAGGGAGGGAAGAAACAGTCTTATCGAAAACAAATTCGGCATAAGGGCCGCACATCCAAAAAATTTCACTTTTAGTAATGTAAGAGCTGCAGCTCTTAGCCCCAACATTACAGTAATTTGAATATAACCATCACAGGATTGAGGTGCTGGAGTGACATGGAGGAGACAGGCTCAAGACAGACAATTGTGGAAGAAACCTGGGAAAACCTTCATCCAGCAGCGGATTGATAATGGTTGACAATGATGATGATATATATATACTAGGCAGTTTGAATAAATCCTTACAAAAACAGCAGAACTTTTGAAAATCTAACCACGCAAAAGCAGCTCATTTTTTTCAAGAGGTAGCACAAAAAAAAAAAAAAAACAGGTAGAAGAACATAGCTGAGAAAAACACGCTGAAATAGAATGAGTAGGAAAAACTGCAGAAATTTTAAGATTGTTAGCCATGATGTTTTCAATGACCAGCATAGATAACCATTTCTCGTTTCTACAAAGACTGAGTGAAACACTGGTTTCTGCTACAACATACTTGTATATGGGCAAAGTTAAGAATAAATTACCCTGTCAAATATACCCCCAAGTCCCCGAAATAGTACACCAGTTTAATTCCTGAAAAATTCCGTGATACTAACCAGTTTAAAACATAAAAATTATACAAGTATGTCATACATGGCCCGAGCCAACGTTAAGACAATACAGTATCCATTGTTGAATAAAGTTTAACATTAAACATTGCAATATTTGTATCAAACTGTTGTTATATTTGTCAGTGAATGTAAATAGAGATCTTAGGGATTGGCAAACAAGCAGCAAAAGAGAATAAAAAGGTTTTTTTTTATGTAGGGACTCCAGTAACCCATGTGGCTATGCCAAAACACACTATCGCTATGAAGCATACACGAGATTCTTCCGCGGAATTCGTTTTTTTTATTTTATTTTATTTATTTTTTTTCATCATTTAGGTTATTCTTGAGATCGATGCAAACTGAAGAGAAATTTTGTATTTCGTTTATCAAAACTCTTGAAAACGGAAGTTGAAGAAGGATCCAAAAATATTTGAATTTCAGCTTGAAAGTGGAAGAAAAATTCCAAAAACGGAAGTTGGCGCGAAAATTTCCCTGTGATCTTCAGGTACGAGATTCTTCTGTGAATTCGAAGAATTCCGTCGTCATTTCAACGGTTTCTGAGATCGATGCAAACTGAACAGAAATTTGAGAGAGATTGGTGGTGGGGTCGTTTTCCCGTCGGTGGGCGGAATTCCGACTTTCAAAACTTTCGGAAACAGAAGTTGGATGGAGTGAAGGTTTTTCCTGTAATCATAATCCTTTTTTCATGGTGATGTTTCTTCTGCCCAGTTGTGTTGTTCCATAAATACTTGTTTTGCTGCTTCAAAATGGAGGAAAACGACAGAGCGTAGATTTCGCTGGTAATCGTTATATTTTTCTCTTGCGTTGCTGTTAAATTGGGGGGGGGAGGAATATCTTTTGAATACAGTGATGTGCTCCAGCTTAATATTTACATGATAAATTTTAGTGAACAATTGTACCTTGCTCTTGCCGCATTTTATTCACGCTGTTTCACAGCACGTTCTTATTTTTCACCCGTGCGGTTAGTTCAGCTTTTTTTTTCCTTCAGCAGTCTCATATATGTATGAAGCTGAGACAAAGGAGGGCCGAAAAAGACCCAACAGCAAATCAACAGATTGTATTAAGAATTGCAAAAATTTTAGATAAACTACTAGTAAACATGTACAAGTAGTTTATCTACATACATATACATATCACCAAGCTGTTCTCCGAGATTCAGAGATTAGCTCCAAAAAGAAATATAAACCACCAGATATTTTTACTTACTGTTGTTGTATCAAACTTCTCCATTTACAATGATGTTGACACAAAACTAAGGCTTCACTGACATCCATCACCCAGCATATACAAGACCTATCTTTATATACTCATTATTTTTTTCTCATTTAGATACTCCTAAATTTGATCCTCCTATGACTTCCTTGGCCTTCTCTGCCTTTCTTTCCAGCTACTTGGGCTGAGAGAAACCCACACTGTTGCCAAACTAGCAAAAGAAACTTCCAGCTGAGACTCAAAAACAAGTGATGCCATTATAATTTCAACAACCAACTAAAAAAAAAAAAAAAGTCATGAGTGAAAAAGGCATTCTGTATAGCTGTAATGAGCGTTAGCTCAACACCATACAGTAGGATTCATCTCGTGTTCAAAATAGCTGAAATTGAGGTGTCCACTGTATTTTAATACCTAAAGTGAACTAAGTTCAAAATGGAATTCATTAATGCTTCAAAAATTATACTCTTTTTTTATATATGTCCTGGCTTTTTTAAAGTTTTTGCCAAATTCAATTTTTTTTTTCACCCAAGTGTTATAACATTACAAAAAGGTAATTGCCAAAACTTTTTTTCCATTGCCAGAATGTTTTGCTTTTTTTTTTTTTTTTTTGCAAATTGTGAAGAATGCGATTCGCCCAGGTGGCACAGGGGTCTAAGCGATGGCTTCTGATCATTCGTCCGAAAGGGGTTCGGGTTCAAATCCCGGTGATTCATGGCTGTTGTGTTTGTCTTATGGCACTGGCTCTCTCCCTTCCCTGGAACCAGTGACCCTAAAATCGGGGACGGGCGACTGCTTTTAGCCCATTGAGTTGCTCACTGTGGTCGTTAAACCTCCAATAAAAAAAAATTCTGCTCTTCGATGTCTCAACGTCCAGAACACTACAAGAGTAAACTTGGTCTTTCACATAACCCCACAAGAAAAAGTCTAGACGGGGGTTATGTTGAGCAATCAAGGTGGCCATGTCATGGGACCATCGCGACCAATCCATCTGTCCGGAAATGTGGCATTCAGGAACTCACGAACCGTTATTGACCAATGTTGTGGGGCATCGTCTTGTTAGAAAATAACCGAAGGTTGGAGTGCATGCAACTAAAGTGCTACAAAAATTTCCAGCATGTCCAGGTACGTGTTACTGTGGGCTTTGTAAAAAAGAAGGGTCCGATGATTCTGTCATGCATTAGGCCACACCATGCGTTCACTTTCGGGCTACCCCTCTGTTGTTTGATGACCTAATAGGGATTTTCTGATCCCCAGATTCGCACATTGTGCCTATTTACTTTTACTGTACCAGAGACGTGGAATGTGGCTTCACCTGAGAAACAGACATGGTGCAGATAATAATCATTATCATGTGCTATGGCACTATGACATCTCCATCGCAAATGCACCAGAGTGAGGCCAGTCATCAGACTGAAGAGCTTGAATGATCTGTTCCTTATTAACCATACAAATGAAGATGCTTGTGTCAAATTTTGTGAACCGTGGCATAGGGAATCCCAGTTTCCAGTGAAGCACGACGAATAGATTTCCTTGGGCTTCGCAGAAAAATCTCCTGAACAACTGCAGCTGTCTCTTGTTTAACCGATGGTTGGCCTGCTTGGGTGAGATTGCCAACCTATCCGTCACTTTAAACTTTTCATACCAAGCTTTTATGCTTTTTCGGTCCAGTGGCGATTGTCTGTACTTTTTTTTATAAAGGAAGTTGGACAGTAATTGCTGATTTGGTCACATGGAACCACAACACGCACACCACTTTTTCTTGCATGGAAGCCATTGTTGATGAAATGCTCCTCTTATTCAGCAGTAGAGCTCACCTAAAGAACAGAAGAGAAAAAAAAACATTATGTTGCCTACCATTTTGATTTTAACTTAAACATAGATTTTTTTTTATATTAATTTTTGTAATGTGTAAAGATTTCATGGACACCCTGTACTTTGTATTGGTATTAAACATACATACACATCATTAAGCTGTTCTCCGAGATTCAGAGGTTAGCTCCTCAAAAAAAGACCACGTGCTAAGTACACGTTTAACTGATACAACTAGAATTTACTTACTGTTGGTGTATCAAATGTCTCCATTTACAACGATCTTGGCACACAGCTCAAGTTTCATTTACATCCATCACACACCACACACAAGACCTTTTGTGCTTCATACTCATAACCTTTTTCTCAAGCAGACATTCTTGAATCTGGTACTTCCATGATTTCTTTGGCCTTCCTCTACCTTTCTTTCCTGCCACTTGGGCTGAATAAATTCTCTTAGTAAGCATGGCCAAACAATCTAAGAATATTAGTCTCCACCTTACTAACAACATTTTGCCTCACATTACACATCTGCAACACATCTTCATTCCTCACATGATCATCGCATCTTCCCAGCACACAAACGATTCCCATGTCTTTTCTGCAGTACCCAAGTTTCACTGCCGTACATCAGGGTAGGAACAATTACACTTTCATACACAGACATTTGGGACTTCCTTGAAAACCCATCATTCCTGTGAAATCCTCCTAAGGAGCTATGGCTTTCAGTTAAGAAAATTAACTCGCCCACTAAGTTCACCATCTAATTTGTTCTCTCTGTCAAACATACAGTACTTCCTAAATATACAAATTCATTAACCTGCCAATCTCTGTACCACTAAGACTTATCTTGCATTCAGTACGAACAGTTCCTCGCTCAAAAACCATAACTTTGGTTTTCCCCTTATTTATACTTAGTTTGAATTTCATACAAACTTCGTACATTTGGGACAACATAATCTGCAACTCACTTTTTCTTTCTGTCACACAGGACTGTGTCATCAGCATAAAGCAATTTGCACACATGCATATTACCAAGACATGAACCAGTACTGTCCATTTTGGCATCATGCATCCATAAATATACTAAGCAGCGAGGGTGACATTACACAACCTTGCCTAACTCATGCAACCAATAGAAAACAAGGGTAATAATTTTAATTACCACATGAACATTCGTGTGTAGTGCACTAATTATGGTTATACAAAAAACACTTGTAGATACCAAATAATTTTAATCATTGAACTGCCCTGGTTAATAAAATGGAACTTAAAAATTTTAATAAACAAAAACTAATATTTTTGCAAAAGGGCTTTAAAGATATTTTTTTGCTGGGGAGAATTGCAACTTTTACTGGTACACCATTGGCTGCGGTAGCCATTTTATGGGCAGGAAACTATTAGACAAAGCAAACCTTTGCATCTTCTGCTGAGGAAAAGAATTCTAAATATACCATTTTGTCCTGGTGTGTCTCTAGAAAGGACTTAAAACTTTCTAACTGGATTAAAAAAAAATAATAATAACAGCCTGATGATGTTCACTTTCGCAGTGTCGTGGATGGTATCACAGCAGCGCTCAAAGAAGATTGTGGCAGTGTTTGTTTATATCTTCATGCTTACAATAAAGTTTTATGGTAAAAATTTTTAAAATGCATTTTTTTTTTTTGCAAATTTCTGAGATTCTCTTCTGTAAAAACCTTCGAAGTACAATTCACTATAGGAGTTTCCAAATAACTCCAGGATCAGCATGGTAAGGCTAAAATGTTTTCACTATTGTCAATCAAAATATATATTTTAAAATATGTACATAATTTTTTCTTGAACGGGAGATCTTAGTGAGAGATGGGTTGGCTTCCTAGGGGCATTCTGTGGAAACAATGGCACACAGAACAGCAACAAGGGCATCTGTGAATCTTGGAGAGGCGCCAGCTAGTTCTGGGTGACATTGGCAAAAAGACCCCAACTCACCGGGTTTTGTTCCAGAATCCTTAGGTTGAATGACCAACTGGAACTGACGGCTATACTTACCTGATTAAAAAGACCCAAAGAAATATAAAAACTGACTCAAGAGTGGGATATGGTGGGCCTACCACACTTGAAAGGGGTGGTCCACCATGGTATCGACCTGGAACTGGAAGAAGGAAAATCAGAGAGAGATCTTGGCTGAGTGAGTGTAAGATTGGTGTATGGAATACTAGAGGTATAAATGGCAAGATGAACGGGGTGATTGAAGAGATGAATACGTAAAGATTGGATGCGTTGTGTGTAAGTGAAACCAAAAAGAAGGAAATTGGGATAGATGAAGTGAATGGAATGGCAAGTGTGTGGTCTGAATAATGTGAGAAGACAGGCTGGTGTAGGTGTGATTTTAAGTGAAAAGATGAAGAACAACTTGATTCACTATAGTTGTGTAAGTGAGAGAATTCCTTGGATTTGTTTGAAAGTGAATCTTTAGGGAATAGTAATTGTTGTAGTGTATGCTCCTTGTGACTCGGAACCTTCTGATAAGAAAGAAGATTTCTGGAATGAGCTGAAAGCTGTTTTGAGCCAGTTTGGTGCTAAAGAGAAATTTATAATAGTAGGGGATTTCAATGTTACAGTAGGTGCGCAGAATGCAATTTCTGACAATGTTCTGGGTAAGTTTAATGATCCTTGTGTGAATGATAATGGTGAAAGATTCATTGAACTCTGCATTGAGAATGGTTTGTGAGTATCTCATACGTTTTTCAACCACAAGCATATCCACACATATACTTGGGAAAATCGTACTCTTGGTCAAAAGAGTGTGATAGATTTTGTTGTCTACGATCAGCGTCTGAAACACTTAGTTGTTGACACTCCTGTGATGAGATGTGCAGATGTTGGTTCTTATCATTACTTGGTAGTGTCATGAGTGAAACTGAATGTTGGTTGGAGGAAAAGGCATAGGAAGAGGCCCAGGACGGAAAGAATAAAGGTTGAAAGGCTCCCTGAAAATCATTAGCATTATTCTGATGTACTCGGAGAATCACTGAAGGAGCTGAATTTAGGTGAGAGGGATGTAGAAAAGAAGTGGGAATGTTTTAAGAACTGTGTTGTCACTGCTGCTGAAAAGGTTTGTGGCACCACAATAGTGAGTAACAACAGAGGTGATGCTTGGTGGAATAGTGAGATTGAAGAGGCACTAAACAGAAAGAAGGATTCCTATTTGGGGATGTTGCAAGGTAGAGTTTCTATGAATGAATATCAATGTAAGAAGCATGAAGCCGTTAAGCTGGTTCACCAGAGTAAGGCAAAAGATAGGAACGAGAAGGTGGAGAGGCATGAATTGGCTTTTTGTAAAGATAGGAAGACTTTCTGGAAGTACATGAGACTTAGGAAAAATAGGGGAAACAAAGTTGTAAGCTGTGTAAGGAATAGGATTGGGGAAATGATATGGGAGCCCAATGAGTTAAGTGAAAAATGTGGTGAATACTTCTGTGAGTTATTAGATCAGGAAAGCAAAGGTGAGGCAGAAGCAGTTATCACAGTGAAGAATAGAAGCACAGGAGGGATCTCAAGAGAAGAGGTATGTAAAGCTCTAAAATCTCTTCAGAATGGTAAGGCTGTGGGAGTTGATGGCATAACTGCTGAGATGTTGAAATATGGTGGTGTCTCTGTAATCGACTGGTTAACTGAAATTTGCCAGTTGTGCTGGGAGATAGGAATGGTTTCTCGAAATTGGAAGGATGCTATCATTGTTCCCTTGTGTAAGGGAAAAGGTGATCAGATTGACTGCAAGAATTATTGTGGTACATATTAGCCTACCGAGTGTGCCAGGGAAAGTGTTTGGTAAGGTCGTTATTGAAAAAGTACGGGGTCTTACATCATTGAAAGTGTGGGATGTTCAGAGTGGTTTTATGCCTGGTAAAGGCTGCACTAACCAAATTTTTGCGTTACGCATGATGATTGACAAGTATCTGGCTATTGGTAAGAAAGTTTTTGCTGCCTTCATAGATTTAGAAAAAGCATATGACCGAGTAAATAGGATACCTCTGTGGAAGGGGTTGAATGGATATGGTGTTAATGGGAATCTACTTAGTAGTGTGAAAGCCATGTATGCTGGCAGTAGAGCTTGTGTACGAGTGAATGGGGTTTTATCAAAATGGTTTTCTATTGGTGCAGAAGTTATGTCTCCATGGCTGTTTAATATATTTATGGATGCATGCATGCGTGATTCCAAAATAGATAATACTGGTTTATACGTATTTTGGTGATATCCATGAGTGCACGTTGAGGTATGCTGATGACGCAGTCCCTGTTGGCACAGAGCAAAAGTGATTTGCAGAGTATGTTGTCCCAGATGTACAAAGTTTGCATGAAATTCAAACTGAGTATAAATAAGGGGAAACCAAAGTTATAGTTTTCGAGAGAGGAACTGGTAGTACTGAAAGTAATATATGTCTAAATGGCACAGTGATTGACCAGGTGAATGAGTTTGTGTATTTAGGAATCATGTTTGACAGAGAGAACATATTGGATGGTGAAATTATATGCGAGTGAATTCTTCATTGAAAACCATGGCTGGTTTGGGAGGTTTTCACAGGAATGATGGGTTCTCAAGGGAGTCTCGCATGGCTGTGTATGAAACAGTAATTGTTCCTACTCTGATGTATGGCACTGAAAACTGGGTACTACAGAAGAAACATAGGAGTCGTTTGTGTGATGGAGAAACGTGTTACTTACGGGGTTTTGTGGCGAGACACGTTCCGATTGTGTGAGGAATGAAGATGTGTTGCAGTTGTGCAATGTGAAGCAAAATGTTGTTAGCATGGTGGAGACTAATATGCTTCGGTAGTTTGGCCATGTTGAAAGAATGAATGAGTGATGAGATGCTTACTAAGAAAAAATTTTTTTGTCCAAGTGGCAGGAAGGAAAGGCAGAGGAAGGCCAAGGAAGTCATGGGAGGATCATATTAAAGAGTGTCTGCATGAGAAAAAGATTATGAAGTATAAAAGATCTTGTGTACGGCATGAGATGGATGTCAGTGAAGCCCGAGTTGTATGTCAAGATCACAGTAAATAAAGAAGTTTGATATGGCAACAGTCAGTAAATATTTTCTGGTAGTTTGCATTTCTTTGTGGAGCCAACCTCTGAATCTTGGAGAACAGCTTAGTGATATGTATGCATTTTTCTTGAAATGTTTGGCCAAATAATATGGAATGCTTCCAGAGTAAGGCAAAAGATAATTATACCTTTACCCAAGTTTTGGGGCCATGGATAGTTAAAGGTAAGTGCAAATTCACAGCCAATTGGAGACACTGGGCTGGGAAAAGTTTAAAAAAATATATATATTATTAATCTATACTTCTACATGCTAAAATTTGAATTTTTGCATTAAAAAAAATACATGGTAAAACTTTAATATTCTATTATGCAAGAATACTCTACATAGAATTTATGTGGAGTCGGTTCTTTTGCATCTACATGGTGGACATGAGCCGGCTGTATGTCAACGTAGTACATAAGAATTTGAAAGTGGTTACAATTCAAAGTCCATCTAAAAACATGCATCACACTGCAGAAGTTTTTCACCAGTGTGTAGAACCACATGCCTTAAAAATCTGAGCATATGCCACACTGCTAAGGTATTTGACTTGCATGCTCGCCAAGGAGGTTATATTACTGGAGACACCACAGTCTCTGCCGCCATAGGTCACAGCTGATCTGTGGTGTGAGGTCACAAACAGGCAACAATGAACTAAGTTATACCGTTGATGAAACTAAGCTTGTGTATCATTGATAAAGATTATTGAATTACTCGTTTTATCTGTTTATACGCTTAGAAGCTTTTGTTCCATTGGTTTCCAAGCAGCTTCTCTTCTGCGGATGCGTCGTGCCTGCTCTTGACGTCATTTGCAGCACAGACAGTGACTTATGGCGGCCAATGCTGCGTGGATAGGAGTGGTGTCTCCAGTAATATAACGTCGCTGATGTACGCGCTTATGACGTAAAAGATGAGAACTCTGTGTGAATCGTTTGAAACATGTAGCACATTGGTAAGGCTTTACACCAGTGTGAAGGAGCATATGTTTTGATAGACTACCTTTATCAGTGAACTTCTTTGAGCACAGAACAGACTGGTGAGGTCTTTCACCTGTGCGAAGAAGCTTATGTTGTGAAAGTGTAGACATGTATGCGAATTTCTTGGAGCATGCATCACATTGGAAAGGTTTTTCAGTAGAGTGAATGACCATATGTTTTGAAAGATTACTTGTCACAGTAAACTTCTTAGAGCATAAAACACATTCATGTGGTTTCTTGCCAGTGTGAAGGAGCACATGTTTTGAAAGTTTACCTTTTCTAGTGAACTTCTTTGAGTATAGAACACATTAGTGAGGTTTTTCACCTGCGTGAATGAGCATATGTTGTACAAGATAATCTTTCCTTTTGAATTTCTTGAAACATATAACACACTGATGAGGTTTTTCACCTGTATGAAAATTGTATTTCTTGGAATGTACATCACATTAATGTTTTTTACTGGAATGAAGAAGCATATGCCTTGACATATTATATTTTTGGGTGAATTTCATGGAACACATATTACACTGGTAAGGTTGTTCACCAATGTGGACTATTACATGCTTTAAAAGATTACTTTTGTGGACAAACATTTTGAAACGCACATCACATTGTAAAGGGGTTTTCCTTGAGTGCAGGTGCATATGTTTTGTGAACTTGGATTCTTCTGTGAATTTCTGAAAGCATATTTTACAAACCGAGCAGTTTTCACTTTCATCTGAAATGATGTCTGATGAGGGATCAGCTTCTTTTTTCACTTCTGTAGTATTCCATTCTTGAGTGTCCTTTCCTAAAGAATCTTCCAGCACCGACTCCATATTTATAATATTCTGATATGGATTTATTCACAAGCTCTCGAGTCCCATAGTTTTTCCTTTTAATAATTTGAGCTTATAAATTGAACAAACCTTGGCCCTTTTGATTTAGTTATTTGCAACTAATATGCAAACATCATTGTGTGGTGCCAACTCCTATCGATGCACATTTACTTCAGGGGTTTCATAAAATTTAGGCAATTTATTTTGTAAAACGCATCTATTCCAGTTGCCTGCCGTCTCATGAACGTAAGTATGAATGTTGTACGCATCTTTTTCGTTTTAGAGTGAAATTTCGGTTTGGAAATCTATATACCTTTTTCCCCCGAGAAGTGCCGTATCTGTCGCCCTTTGCCACAGATACCACCCGTTAAAGAGATCTCTAGGAGATATGATCATATGTAGAGGATTTTAGGAAGGGAGTGTCTGACCCCAGGTCTTAAACAACCCTTAGAAAATAGGAAACTAGGAGATTTGGGCTAGAGTGCCCGATAGGAAGACATGGAAGCGAAGTAGAAAGGGGGAGGAAGACGACCTTATTTATTACCGGGGGGCCAGTACCCGGGGTCCGACGGCTTAACGTGCCCATCTGACGCACGGCGGATATTTAGTGGATCGAGCGTTCGTACCTGCCTGGGATCGATCCTGAGGTCCTTCCTGTGGCAGTCACGAACGTTGCCCACTAGGCTACCCGCAGCCCTCTAGGAGATAAAATGTCTGCTCTGTTGCAAGTTTTTACTGCTACATAGCAGTAAAGATCGCTTTTAAAATTCAAACACCGATGACAGCGCATTGGTTTTGCTCAAAGAATTTTAAGATACATATAATATTTCTATCTTAAAGGTCTTTAGTTTCGCTAGTAAGTAAACCGAGTCTTTCAAATAAAGTGAATGGGTGTAAGTGACACATAATTTGGAAGATAAAAGGAAATAGCCACTTAATTTTTAGCTCGTTAGTATCACAATGGAGATTTTTTTTTCTCTTTTAGTGATCATTGAAGTACGTGCACGTAATATATCTGGTAACAGAAAACAATATGAAGTATTATTTAACAAAAATGAAACAGTTTTTTTTATCCCTTACCGGACGTGCTTAGCTAAGTAGCGAAACGAAGTAAAATACCAAAAGGTCCAGATTCAGATCATATGTAGAGGATTTTAGGAAGGGAGTGTCTGACCCTAGGTCTTAAACAACCCTTAGAAATAGGAGGCTAGGGGATTTGGGCTAGAATGCCCGATAGAAAAGTGACACGGAAGTGAGGTAGAAAGGGGAAGGAAGACGCCTTTATTTATTACCAGGGGGTTAGTACGTGGGACCTGACGGCTTAACGTGCCCATCCAATGCACGGCGGATATTTAGTGGTTTGAGCGTTCGTACCTGCCTGGGATCGAACCTGAGACTTCTCCGCGGCAGCCACGAACGCTGACCACTAGGCCATCCGTGGCCCAAATTACCAGAAGATATCTGATCTAGAAAGGGAATGTGACCCCAGGTCTTAAACAACCCTTAGAAATAGGAAAGTGACACGGAAGCGAAGTAGAAAGGGGGAGGAAGACGCCTTTATTTATTACCGGGTGGGCCAATATCCGGGGTCCGACAGCTTAACGTGCCCATCCGACGCACGGCGGATATTTAGTGGTTCGAGCGTTTGTACCTTTCCGGGATCGAACCTGAGGTTCCTCCATGGTAGTCACGAATGTTGACCACTAGGCCATCCACGACTCAAATACTAAAAGGGATGCACCAAGTTGCTTAAAAGTCGTAAAAACGAGTGCGACCGTCTTTTAAAAGCACTTACTGTTTCTTTACCAACTAAGAAAAAAATGCAAATGGCGAAATATGGTTTGCACCTTTTTAAATAGAAATATTATATGAAATGCAGTGAAAAATATAATAAAATCCGTTTTAAAGATTTTTCTGTTAAAATGTACCTGCAAAATGAAACAATAATTTTGTCATGTATATGGCAATGAGGCCATATCTTCTCCTACATATAACGGAACTGTGTTTTCATATTAATGTATTATAAAATACTAAAAAATAACTTAATACGTCGTCGAAGTCGTGACGTCACGGGATGGCAACCGGGCATAAAAACACATTATCATTGGCGGCTGTTGATGGTCCTGTAAAATAGATTTGAAAAGGTGAAACTGAATATATTAGATATGGTTTTATGTTTTGCAGCCTACTGTGATCATCTGACTGTCAAAAATCAGTGTTCCGTTTATAGATTTCTGAGAAAAAAACGGAAACATGCCCTATGGACTAAAATGTCGGCAAATGTTTCGCGTCCTAAACTATTTGGCTACATATTTGGAACAAAATTAGGTATACATATGTTAAAGTATGTAATTTGATAGCAAATGGTGAAAGCATTTTATCTTTAAAATGCATTTTAAAGATTTTTACTGTAAAACTTACCTCCAAGTCAGGGCCTGATTTCTGCACGTGCACGCGGTGCACATGCACAGGGCCTCAGATTTTGTGGGTCCTCCAAACTACCTCCAAAAACCAAATATATTTTTAAGTTTCTTCATGCCAAATTAATAAAAAAAGAGACTCCTTTGTTAACAATAATTTGGGACAATATTGCAACGAATCAACAAAGTGAGTACTTTTCTTTCAATCTTCCATGGGCAATTTGTCACCATTATACGAGTCAAATATTGACTTCATCCTGAATTTCGTCAGAAAAAATTTCGAACTGTTCGAGAAAGAATCCAGCCAGTTGTTAGGGAGAGAAATGGATTATGAATCCTCAAGAAGGAAGAAAATACCCAAGAACCGACTTCTAGATGATTCATCAACTCCAGACGTTGTTTTTAATAATCGAGATCCTTCGTCACTCAAACTTTTTTTGTAATATGTGACAATCGTGTTTCACAGTTGCAAACCAGAAAGAAGACATATGAGGAACTGGACTCTAGATTTGGATACAAATTTTGAAGACGGCAATCCGATTTTTGGCGTAAATGTGACGAGGATGGTAAGTCAGATAATATCCGAAAACTTGAAAATCTTCATCGTCCTGGAGCGGGACTCGAACCCGCGTCTCCCAGATAGCGCCCGGGTATGCTAACCACTACACCACCCAGAACGACGAAGTTTCCAATTAATTTGAATATAACCTTCACAGGATTTGCTAGTCGAAGCAACCGGCATTCATGTTTAGCGAATCTGGAGGTTAAGAATCCTATCCCGTGATTGCCCGGAGTAGCAGATAAATCATGAAAGAAATACGGGATTACACCATATAATACAAATTTTGAAGATGACAATCCGATTTTTGGCGTAAATGTGACAAAGATGGTAGTAAGTCAGATAATATCCGAAAACTTGAAAATCTTCATCGTCCTGGAGCGGGACTCGAACCCGCGTCTCCCAGATAGCGCCCGGGTATCCTAAACGTTATCAAAAACTTTGAGATTTCTACTAATACACATTATATTCTAAAACGTGGTGTAGTTCACAATCTTGGGCAAGCCCAGTTAAGTGATATTAGAGGTGTGAAGAAGGATGTTATGTTCGAAGGGAAAAAAATTTTCAATGTTGAAAACATGATACCATTTGATGGCATGTCATTTATTTCCATTGATAACTGTACATTAGAGTGTCATCAAGGTTGTTCATTGAACAAAAAGTAAGTTGAAAGCAATCCAAGATTATGACTACTCGTGTACTAAAGGCAAAGTAAATGCAAGCTGAAACTGCATTTCTTTCAGGATCTTTCAATGTTACGTTTACTTCTCTCTCTCAAGTAGGAGCCTTTATACATTCTAGCTACAGTATGTATAGTCTTCCTCAGGCACATATAACACTACTGCAGTTATTCATCTGAATGAAGCAGCATGTTTACCTCTTTCTTCAGTAGGAGCCTTTACACATTCCAGCTACAGAATGCATGGCCTTCCTCAGACCAGGGGCGGATTGGCCTGCCGGGATACCTGGACATTTTCCAGTGGATCACTTGAGAAATGGCCCAATTTCTCATATTTGTTTTTATTTTTCTGGAAAGAACGAATGATTATTTGTCCGTTCGTTTCAGAAAAATGGAACAAACGGGCTTATTTCTGTCTGCAGTTATTTTCTTGAAATCAAACACAGGAAAGAAAAAATGTTTATGTTGCGCATTGGCTCTGAAATAAAATCAGAAAATTTTTCTGTACTTACGTGAGAAGAAGCGCTCCGGACCAAGCACAGTATTATAAACTAAGTATGCTGAATCTACGTAGGTCATTGGATTTGGAACTTAGGGTCATTGTTAGTTCCTGCATCCTTTTTCCACCCACCTTTATAGAGACTAACCAGAGCACAAAGCAATTATTCGGCAGAAATATTCCAAAATCTGTGTCCCATCCACATTTATCTCGAAAAAAACAAGGATTCACTAGTATTGGCCCATTACTCAAAATAATGGGTAGACTTAAAAAGCTGTGCCTGATTATTTAAGGACTTGCCCAAAACCATTACGCAGTAAGCAATCAGTGACTAAATAATTAGAAAAATTAATTGCATAGGAAAATTATTATGTGACATGTGCACATTTCAACTTTTGGAATGATTATAAATATAATGATCCGATTTATTGGTGTCAAAGTAAGAAATCACACGAATTTCACTCCGCAAGCTTTCTCCGTCAACGGACGGCTTCATCAGGCGGTTACATAGAGAACACAGAATCAAAATTGTAGACAGAACGTTAATTCTAATATGACAAATGAAATCATGCGTGAGGACCGCGCACAGAAATAACCACGGGGAACGTGGTGAATACAATATCTTAAAAGTTAATGCAAAAGCAAAAATGTAAAATTTAGGAAGAAACTAGAATCATGAAGTCCATCTTGTGATGCCTAGTAGATGGTTCCAAGCTACCGGTAGTTCGAAAGAGACATCTGTATTACATACATCCTGCCGCGTTAAAATCTCAACAGTTTCCCTTATGGCATCTGTTCTTGCGTCTCCATATGATGCGATCTTCAAGATATTCTGCCATTGGGGTTGAGCCTGATGGTTAGCTACTTCTTTGGCAAGGGATGTAGAAAGCTTCTTTGTGCAACGTCCCTCTTGTGCTCATTCATTCTCTCCTCAAATGATCTTTTTGTGAGACCTACGTAAAATTTAGTAGAGGAGTCTGGGTATAACAATGGGAGGCAATAGATGCCTGCATCTGTGAGCTTCAAGGTACCATTACCTCTTGCTGTGCTGAGGACGGTTGCCATGGGTTTAGGAGCTTTTAGGCCGACATCCAATCCTTTCTTCTGAAAGGGATTTTTAATAAAATAAGATATTTTGGGGATGTACGGGATCAAACCAACAAATTTTAAAGGAGCTCTTCTGTTCGGTGTAGCAAGTGCGTCGGCTTCAACTTTCGCTATTGTGTCCACTATGCGGGAGACGTCAAACCCTCCTGCAAAGGCAAGATCTTTCAAAGACTTAATTTCGGCATCATAGTCAGATTTGAAGGTGCAAAGATCTTTGGCTCTTTTAGCCCGGTATGTGAATAGAGCATACTTGTGTGCTGTTGGGTTGGCTGATCCTGGTGGAATAGGGTTAGGTACGTGCATGGGTTTATAGTAGACTTTGGTAGAGAGTGTACCTGAAGTCGATTTCGTCACAAGTACATCTAAATAAGGTAACTCTCCTTGATTTTCCATTTCTATCGCAAATTTAATGTCCTCGTGTATGTTGTTTATGTCTACTAGAAAGCTTGTGGAGTGAAATTCGTGTGATTTCTTACTTTGACACCAATAAATTGGATCATTATATTTATAATTAGTTTTCTGGTGTTAGCGTCCCACAATCTATATATTTTGGAATGATCTTCATGGTGATTTAGTTGGAAATGGGGTCTTCAAGAAACATGCGTTTTCTGCTTGTTTGGTTTTTTGTCAAAAGAAGGTAAAAATAATTTTTTCAAAGTAAAATGTTATCTGGTACAACAGCAAGTTTTGAGTGTGGTTTGATGCTACATTTAATCATGAGGGTATTTCAAAAACATTTTCACTCTTAAATTGTTTCTAAACATTTGTTCACGGCTGAATTCGGTTTACAACGCATATTTCAGTAACTCTCTATCATCTACGATTTAACAGAATTTCTTTCATGAGGGAATTTACGAGGTGTTCTCATGTAGGTACATGTTTCTGTAGTGGGCCCCAAAACTAAAATTCCCAGCCTGTTTTGGTCGTCCCAATCTGCCTTTGCCTCAGGTACATATAACACTACTGCAGTTATTCATCTGAATGAAGCAGCACATGTCTTGAAAGTTGAGAATTCTGGGCAAATTGTTTGGAACGTGCATCACACAGCTGAGGGTTTTCACCTGTGTAAGAAGCATATGCTTTGAAATATTACTAATATAAGTGACTTGTTTTGAGCATATACCACATTGCTAAGATCTTTGACGTGCGTGAATGAGCTTATGTGATCTGAAAGACATCTTCGTCCAAATTGCTTGGAACACACATTACATTGTAAGACTTCATACCAGTGTGTAGGAGCATATCTTTTGAAAGATGACCTCTCTCAGTGAACTTCTTAGAGTGTAGAACATATTGGTGAGGTTTTTCACCTGTGTGAAGGAGTAGAAATCAGATGAATTGCTTGGAAAATACATCACATTGATGATGTTTCACACTGGTATGACTGAACACATGATTTAATAGGTAATCCTTCCTTGTGAATTTCTTGGAATATATAATGCCCTGTTAAAGTTTCTCACCTGTATGAAGGAGAATTTCTTGGAACACACATTGTAAGCACATGCACTTTAATAGATAATCCTTCCTGGTGAATTTCTGGGAATGTTAGATGCATTGGGGATGTTTCTCAGTTGTTTGAAGCAGCATGTGCTGTGAAACAATAGCTTTGTTAGTAAATTTCTTGGAACATACAATGCACTGATAATGTGTTTTCTAGTATGATGCAGCATATGCCTTGAGATGATAGATTTCTGGGTGAATGTTTTGAAACACATGTCACACTGGTAACCCTATCAAACAGTGTGGACCTTCACATGCCTTACAAGATTCCAGTTGTGTGCAAATTCTTTGAAACAAACATCACATGGAAGTATATTTCACTTGTGTGACATTGCACATGTATTTCAAAGCTGGATTCTTCTGTGAATTTATGGAAGCATATTTCAGACTCCCAAAGATCTTCACTTGTATTAGGAACAATATGTATTGAAGTATCTGATTTTTTTATGGTTCTTTTGTATTCCATTCCCCTATGACTTTCTGAAAAGGATATTTCAGCAGCGACCCCATGTTGATAAACTTATGATTTCCATTTATTCAGAAGACACTGATAATTTTCCCTTTTGATAATTCTGACCTTATGTAGCCATGAAATGAACCAAAACATGTCCCTTGGGTTCACACTGTGTTAACCACAGCTCGTGAGCTTTGGTGTTAAAAACAATGTTCCCTTCAAGCTGAGCGGGCGAGGCCACGCAGTGACTTTACTTCCTCCGCGCAGCTGAAATATCTTCCGCACAATAAGCATTTTAGTTTAAATTTGAGAAAAAAGTGAAACCAAATCATAACAACAAACATCTCTAGAACGAAAATTTTCCCTTTTTTTCCTCCCTGAAGAGGCCTGAATTTGATCAAATTTTCCTAAAAAGAGATATTTTTCTTGAAAGTGGAAGCCCTGATCCAAAAGGTGATTGCTGCTTAAGGAGGTTAGAATAGGATATGCTGGGTCTTTTGTGACGACAGAAACACCATTAAAACGTGGCAGTTTAGATGTTGTTTACATAGTATCCTACAGAGTTTTAACTGTGTTACATTTTTATAGTACAGCAGCAGTAGTTTTAAAATGTGTGGTTTTTGGATCATGAACGCCACAGCCTATGGGGATTCGGAGACGCCCCCCCCAATGTTTGGCCAAATGGATAACCGAGGGACAGGCTACATTTGACTTGGGAAAAAATTTTTTACAAATCAATTAAAACACTGAGAATATTTTTTTACAAATCAATTAAAACCTTGAGAATTTCTTATTACGGTACTAAATACAGTAAGCCTACAGGTTTTGTATTCTCCAAACATTTTTGCGTGCGAGAGTGCAAAAGTTTAGGTAAAAAAATTTACTTTAACTGAATAAATACATTGCGGATGCTCACCTTTGAAAGAGTTCAATGTAAGGATTTTACTCCTAATTACTCGTACAATACAGCTGACATAAATTCTGGTTATTCCATCATGAAATATCTAAAGGTGGATAAATTGACAGGGTGGAGGAAGGGGGAGTTCTCAAGCAAAAATAATACATTGTTTTATAGTGAGAAGAACAAGAGAGTTGGGACAGTAAGGGAAGATATATCTGTGCCCCCCCCCCCCCCAATAATCAGAAGCCTATGTTCGGTCGCAGAAATCATGGCAGTATCAAACTGGAAAGCGTTGTGCTCCACAAATGGATGAAATTTTCAATTTTCTGTTAAATTTTTATTAATGTTCTATGTATTTATATTTAAAATGGAAATGGGAAGCTGCCTTAAAATAATTTTGTAAATCCAGAATACTTTCTCACACATCGATGAGAAGCAACGACACAAAAAACAGAAATATTTATGACAGAGTGAGAAGGATTGGCAGTGAAACACATACATATTAAGCTGTTCTCTGATATTCAGTGGTTAGCTCCTCAAAGAAACACCATCTGACAAATAAACATTTAGCAGATAATACAACCACCAGATAAATTTTTAAATGATTATTTACGTACTGTTGCCATATCAAACTTCTCCATTTACAGCGATCTTGACATACAACTCGGGCTTCACTGACATCCATCACATGATGTACACAAGATCTTCTATAGTTCATCCTCATAATCTTTTTCTCATTCAGGCACTCCTGAATCTGATTCTCCCATGAATTCCTTGGCCTTCCTTTCATGCCACGTGGCCAACATTTTCTTAGTAAGCATCTCATCACTCATTCTTTCAACATGGCCAAACCACCAAAGCATATTAATCTCCACCTTGCTAACAACATTTTGCTTCACATTACACAACTGCAACACATCTTCATTCCTCATATGATCAGAACGTGTCTTCCCACAAACTTCAATAAGTAATGCATCTCTCCAGCACACAAAGGACTCCTATGTCTCTTCTGTAGTACCCAGGTTTCACTGTCATACATCAGCGTAGGAACAATTACACTTTCATACACAGCCATTCAGGACTTTCTTGAGAATCCATCATTCCTGTGAAGACTCTTATGCCTCTTCTGTAGTACCCAGGTTTCACTGCTGTACAACAGCGTAGGAACAATTACACTTTCATACACAGCCATGTGGGACTCTTTTGAGAATTCATAACACACAAAAAGTTAGAATTCTTAATATCATCATATCGTGCATAAATTACGTTAACATGTTTCATTCCATGGCTGATGAAGGTAGAAGTCACTACCAAAACATCCCACCACTTATAATTTTTGAATGTAACTTATGCGTGATGTGAATTCTTCTAATTTATGACAGAATATGATTCGACCTACACAAAATGCACAGCAATAATAAAGTCCACCAGCTTCCTCACCCTTTAATGGCCAGTACTCAGAGTTATAGACTTTATTCAAAGTTGTACTACTTCATGGACCAGGGCATCTCCATAAATCTTAATCTAACCACCTTGCTGTCACCCTAGTGTTCTTTTCTTGTGGGGTGACTGACCACTGTGTGCAACCAAGGTTGGGACCTTACCTGTCCACCACTGTTTGCTTTTGTTCATTGTTACATAAAATGACACTATTTGACTTCCAAATAAGAACGCTTTCAAGCAGTTCCCGACTTTGAGTGTATTGTTCCGCTTTGTTTACATGAAACCTGATCACACCCAACATGAAAGTAGTTCATAATAAGTGTTATGGGAAATTTTTTATTGGTATATAAAATGACACCATGAATAGCAAAAACCTACTTATTCACTTTTTAATAAAACTTAAATTGTTTAAGAAATATATAAAAGAAAAAATGCATACAGTATAAGAAAACAAATACAGGGTTCCCCCTCAAAAGTAATAAAAAATTCAAGGTTCTTCAGGTGGTTTTTAAAGTTTTCCAGAGTGGCATGTTGCAAAGAATTGTTACACTTCATTCCATTCCATTCCATTCATTTTTCTCACCAAAGCACACACTTGTAAATTCTTTAAGTAATTTGTCTTTATAAAATTACCTGCTTTTCATTAATAACAACTAGCTGTGCACATTATTTTCTGTACCAAAGTTCCGTGAACTTTTGTGAATACTACCCACACGGAATTTGTAAATACGTTCCCATAGAAACAGGTCTATCAGTTGAATAGTTTCAGTTTGTTTATAACACAATGCAGCTAAGCTTAATAATGGAATGACTCTGTTCAAAGAAACATGTTTCAAGAGAACCAACAGACAAAGGACTTTGATCCATCATTTGGTTGGTTCTCTTGTGAAGTGTTTCTTCAAGCAGGAAGCCATTGTGCCTAACTGTTCCATGTTATAACCGCCTGCAGAAATTGAACAAAAGCTTAATAACTGGCAATTTTAAAAATTCAAGTTTGCATCTTTTTTTAGAGAATAAAGGAAATACTTAATATAACTGAAAGTAAGATCCACCAAATTCTAGGCAGGTAGTAATTGCAAGCAAAAGTTTGAAATCTTGAAAAAATAATTTTTTTTTGGCAAAATAAAGTATCCATTGATTTTTACAAAAAAAAAAAAAAAAAAAAAGAAAGAAAGAAAAAAAGGGGGTAATTTTCCCTGAGTTTTACAAAAAAGGGTACCGTAATTTTCCCTGAGTTTTACAAAAAAGGGTACCGTAATTTTCCCTGAGTTTTCGGAACCATTTTCAAATTCCCTGAGAATTCCAGGTTTTCCCTGTTATCCAGGTTGAGTGGGAACCCTGAAATAGTTACAAATTAGGTACCAATATCACTCTGGGGGCCAATACGCTGCAATATCTTTCATAATTAAAAAAAATGGATCATTAGTTTTCAATATTTTCACCACATAAACTCACATAGGTACGAATCCAACATGCTCCTATGAGTGCCCCAACGAGTTTTATTTTTAAATTTCACCTTTCCTCACACATTCCACTGATTGAGTATGGGCACCTGTATTGGGATTTACAAAGTTCAGTGAATGATTTACCTGCAAGTGCAAATAATCTTCTTCAGATAGATGGTTGTACGCTCACCATTTGTCAGATATAATTGTAGTCCTAGGACGTATATATTGCTTATAATTGGTATTAAAATGTGGCTACTTCACTCTGGGAAAGCTATAAGGAAGCACGCACGAGTTTCTCTAAAAATTCCTCCAAAAATCCTTTGCTCTGGCAATGCATGACCAATGTTGTTTTTCCTTTTGAAAAATAAACTTTCATCTATTTCTACTATGAGTCCTGGTCCTCCTATCAACAAAGGTTTCCCTAACAAACTTGCTGCACAAACTTCTCTCATTTAATTATTCCAGTCCACACAAGTGTTCTTATTTATATGCAGTTCATGCTCACAAAACAAAGTTGTTGTATAACCATAACTCCAATATACGAAAAATATAGCCATTTTGAAGTTTAATTTAGAACCTGTGAACCATGTATTAGAGCATAAAGGTATTTCTTCTCAGCATTCTCGTTTATAACATCTCCATCCCTCTTTTCCACTTAATGCCAATGTCATCTCATGACCTAAAGAGCAATTTCTTTGAGCATGTAGAACTCCTTTATTTTGAACGAAACGTATGTCCAATTTTTTAAACGTTGTCAATAAATCAGGAAAATTCATTTTGAAGACACATAATTCCAAAGCGCAGACAAACGGTTAAAAGAACATTCCTTTTGAATGACCACACGTGATTCCAAAGCGCAGCCAAACGGTCAAAAGAACATGATCACTGTGCACTGCTGCCAAGGTCTCTGTGTACTACTTTTGAAATGGGAAGCTACTTGAAAGTGTTCTTCTTTTTTTTTTTTATTGAAAGTTTAACAACCGCCATGAGCAACTCAATGGGTTATAGTCAGTCGCCCGTCCCTAATTTAGGGCCACTGGTTCCAGGGAAGGGAGAGAGCCAGTGCTGTAAGAAAAACACAACATCCATGCCTCACCGGGATTCGAGCCCGGTCTCCTACCGGACGAATGATCAGAAGCCATTGCTTAGACAACTCTGCCACCGGGGCGGCGTGTTCTTATTTGGAAGTCAAATAGTGGCGGAATAAAAATACAAAAACAAGGTGCTTGTTCACCCTGGATGGCAATCTAGTTCAGCCTTGGGACCTTTGTGTTATCTGCGTTCTTATTCGGAAGTCAAGTAGTAGCGGGCAGATAACAGCAGAGGTCCCAAGGCTGAACTAGATTGACATTTAGGCTGAACAAGCACATTGTTTTTGTATTTTTATTTACATCATTAGAACAGGGGTTTTTATTTTCATTCTGAACTCGCATTATTTGGGCGAGGAAGTAAAAATTAAGTCATCGTAGCAATGCAAAATTATACTTTTAAGATAATTTTGAGTAAATCACATAGTTCAATTACAATTTTTAAAAGTGTATTAATTTTCTCACAGAAGTTCCAGCCTTTGCAAAATTAGCACTGTGCGTATGCAGTCATGGTTGGCTGAAGGTATGGGCAAATTTGCTGTTGATCACAGAGTGCGAGATAATGAAAAAGAAAACAACTGTCTTTTGTACAAATGTAATTGTTGGCACACAAATATGCCATACTTTCACTGTTTCCATGTAGCAACTTCTTTAGAGAACCTAAAAATTACATTGCCCTGTAGCAAGAATGTAATTCTAGTTGAATATATTTGACAGTACCCTGGAGCAAGAATGTTTTTAGTTGAATATATTTGACAGTGATATAATGGGAAGTTTTGACATAGTGTCTTTATATCCGTCTATACCTATACCAGAGGCTGTTGGAAACCTTGAAGAAATAATAGTCACTTTCCGTGAATTCGCACTGAACCAAACAAAGAAAATTATCGGTGCCTTAAATCTAGTTACTAACCACAACTATTTCAAATTGGATGATGACATCTGCAAACAAACAAAAGGAGAACCGATGGGTTCCCCTCTATCAGCAGTACTTAGACCGCTAGAAGATCTTATCTTTCTAAAGTGTATGAAGAAACCTCGACTGTGGATCTGCTACGCTGACGATATGTTCTTCATATGGGAACATGGAGTAGACAAATTAAAACATTTCATGCATAAGATAAACAGTCTACATAATACGATAAAGTTCACCATGGAGCTTGAAGTGGATGGAACGTTGAATTATCTTTACGTCGCGATCAGAAGAAGTAGAACATCCAGCTTCGATTTTAACGTTTATTATAAACCGACCACAGTACCAAAACTTGTCTCTCCTGATTTGCACTGCCCCCAAAAAGTACAAACTTTCTGCTTTTAGAGCATGGTTCTATGGAGTGTATAACATATGCCAACCTGGCTACCTAAATAACAAGGAAATTGATAATATTTATAGCAAAGGTCTAAAGGCTGGATATAAGAGGGATGAAATAGGCAGAATGCATAGAACTGTAAGAAATCGTATAATGTCAGCAACAACAAAATCACCTAGTAACACAATGAGGTACGCAAGATCCATCTCGTATATCCCAGGCTTTGCATATTGGTTAAAGAATTTGTTACATAAATACAAAATATTGATAGCAATGAAGTCCTATACCCCATTATCACACATAGTATCAAGCTGCAAGGAGAGACAGTGTGAAAAAGAAAAGGTGGGTGGGTGTGTATGCTATACCGTTGGTATATCCTGACAACACGGAAAATATATACACTATCTATCAAGAAGTAATTGGACACCCCTGCAATCGACGATATCTGCGGTCCTGATACACATTTATTTTGCTTTTTTGTCATTTTCATGTAGGACTTCCGTCCACATGTAGTAGAGTTTAGGTCCCAGCCACCAACAGCGAGATCGCCTTTTGGGCAGGACACAGAAACGGAAGGAATGTGAGCAAGTCTAGCGACTTTTGACAGAACAGTTTGTAGTGAGATTACAGTACAGTAGATGGCACCACCGTACAAGTACGATATTGCGCATAGATGGGTGAGAGAATTTCAGGGAGGACATAGGGAAGGATACCCATTTAACCAGTGGGTCCAGCCTGGGGGCCGTCACTTTACGTGCTCGTCCGATGCACAACGGATATTCAGCGATTGTTAGTAAATCACACCATCTCTGAAAGATCAGCCCAGGCTAGAACCTGGGGACCCAGCATCGATAGTCTGAAACACTAAGCCATCCGCGGCTCTGGTCCTGATACACATCACGGCCGCCGCTGTTAAATATCGTGTGGGAAACAACAACGCAACCAGTCGCATGCAAGATGCCACGCAGTTCGGAGCTCTCTGATTTCGAGAAAGGTGTAATCGTCGGGTATCACAGAAATGGCCGATCCATACGTGGCATATCCAGCGAGTTGAAGTACCCAAAATCGGCAGTGGTCTACGTGATTGGCAAGTGGAAGATGAGAGGTGACTGTCGGAATGTGCCCCGACCCGGCGGACCCACAAAACTGGGAGTTAGAGACCGACGGCTGCTGGCCACAGAAATTTGGAAGAACCGCACCAAATCGATGGGTCACATCCACGAGGAGTTTCAACAGGAATTAGGGAGAGTTCTTTCGATGAATACCATCCGTAAGGAAGCCCATCTGCTCGGTTATCATGGACGTGCTGCCGCCCACAAGCCTTTGATCACCAAGTCCAATAGCGCTGCTCGGCTAACGTGGTGCAAAGAACGTCGACAGTGGACCGTTGAACAGTGGAAACAGGTTTTCTGGAGCGACGAATCAAAGTTCACCCTCTACCGTTCGGATGGCAGGGTCTGGGTTTGGCGTCTGCCTGGAGAACGCCTCCTGCCGGAATGTATTGTGTCAACTGTGAAGTTCGGCGGCGGTGGAATTATGCTATGGGGGTGTTTCTCCTGGCATGGCACGGGACCCTTGGTCGCAATTCCTGGTAGACTCAACGCCGAGACCTACTGCACCATTTTGGATGACCAAGCGCTTCCTACATTGTGGCAGTTTTACGGGGTGGACCCATGTTACTTTCAGGATGACAATGCCACCTGTCATGTTGGGAGGTCCACCATGGCTTGGTATGGTGACAATGGGGTTAATCGAATGGACTGGCCAATGCAGAGCCTGGACCTTAACCCAATCGAGCACCTCTGGGACGAGTTGGAGCGTCGACTTAAGGGGTGCCCCCACCGTCCGAAATCGATGAAGGAACTGACCTGTCTTCTCCAAGCCGAGTGAAAGAAAATACCGTTAGCCGTCGTACAACGCCTGGTTGAGAGTATGCCCCGGAGGGTCGCAGCTGTAATCGCCGCTCGTGGAGGCTCCACCAAGTATTGAAGGTGATTAAACTTTGTTTTCCTTTGCTATCACAAGTGTCCAATTACTTGTTGGTAGATAGTGTATATCGGAATGACAACGCGATCCTTGGACACTAGATGTAAGAATACGTGCGAAGTGTCAACCAGGATATGCACAGCCCTCGCCAGAGAAGTCATGCATTCATCGGCCACTCGAGTATGGAATGATATTAGAAGAATTGCCCCTTACACGAATTTTAAAGAGACTGCCATCAGGGAAACTGTTGAAATCCTCTCCAGCAAAGTAGCATGCAATGACATGATCTCTACTGAACTACCAATGGTTTGGCATGTGTTATTAAAAGACGGGAACACGTTGCAGCACGCCTTGTTATTACATGCTAAAATGTTTCACGAAATATGCTCGTGATGTCACCCATGTTATTTTCAAAAAACATCTTTGTTCCTCATGAGTTCCAATTCCCTGCATTTATATGTCTATCATTGCCTTGAAAAAGCCTCCCAGTGGAGTGCGAAAGCTTGGCGAATCTCTGTGCTTATTACATCATAAGAAATAAACGGATTTAATACGCTATATGCGTTTCTTAAGTATTAAAAGTAAAGTTATGTAATTTTCAAGTTTTCTAAAGAAGTTGCTACATGGAAACAATGAAAATACAAAATATTTGTGCCATGAATTACATTTGAAGACATGCCAACCTTCAAAATCTGAAAATCAGGAGATTTTTACAGCTCATAAAATCACACGAGCACTATTTTTTATCGACATTTCCCAGATGTAGGAACAACTTTCCAGAAGTATTATTATTATTGGTCTACTAAAAGTTCTGGAGAAAAATAAAAAACAGTGCAAAAATCAGCACCCCCTTCCTCCTACTGAAATTCATTTTCAGGTACGCCGATTCTGCACGATAGTGAAAATGTAAAATGGCCCACGTTTTATTTTACGAATAAAATAGCAGCCAACTGTTTTTCATTTCTTCTTTAGGTTGTGCACAAAGACAACAGAAAGCTTCGTACAAACATTGCCTTTCATTACAAAGCGAGAACAACTGTAATTATTTCCTTTTGTCGTTAAGTGAATTCGCAACAACTGAACTGTTTTTTATCACTTAGAATGTGCATGGCTCTATTGAGGCGAGAGGTTGAAAGACTGAACTGCAGTGAAAAGGCAGGGCAGCAGGGACGGCGTCACTGGGGGTGGGATGAGGGAGCCCACCCAAAATTTTGGTGACCCTCCCAATAGGCTCCCCCCCCCCCCGAGAATTTTTGAGATAAATGAAGAAAATGTAGTACACTTTACTATCGGAGCAACATGTTCTTCTGTGGTAATGGGAGAAGGGTAGCATTATGCAATTCTGTTCCTCCAACCATGATCCATGACTCAGACGGGAAATTTTACTTGCATGTTGGGCTTCCCCTTTGGCACACAGATGTCGAAGACCGGCCGGAAGTTCAAAGAACATCGTGAATCCGATGCTGCAGCTCATGCCAGTGGGTTGAAATGTTGAATAAGCATCACTCTGCCAATCTCATCACCACCCTGGCGCCCTCGCAGTCTATGACAAGTAGTGGGCGTTATCACGATCATCGAAAACAGCAGACAGTGATCGGCATCAGTCACCACCAGACAGTGAGCGGAATTTCTCTTGGCTAGTTCACTTGTTTTCTTTCTCGTTCTGATGGAAAATCTAAATTTCCCTGCTCGATTTATTTTTTCTCACGTATTGTGCGTGATAGATGAAAGTGAGGTATTTCTTCCCAAACCAAAATTTGAAATAACCTGTCCGCCAAACAATAAATCCATGATTTTGTCGAACAAGTGTTAATCAGAAGAAGAAAAAGTAAATTCTGCGATAGTGCCTGCAAAGTGGATAATGATTATCACACGGCTTCAACTTCATCAACAGCATGTAATGAATCATTAGGAATCGACGAGGATTCTTTAAGTGCTTGTAGTGATTCAATGGAAAATTTTTTATGAATGCAATGATTGTGAAAATAAAACATTGGAAGGACCACATGATCGCAAGACAAAAAATGTTGAACTCGGACAGCTTGATATAGCAACTTCACTTTCGGATCAACCCAGACAGCCTATATTAAAACGGTTCCCACAAAAAAAAAAAAAATATGGTAAAGAAGAAGGAAGCTTCCATACATATTAGTATAACATGTTTCCATGGCTTGCATATTATATAGTATAAAGGAGATTCCACTTTTTGTTTTTCGTGTTGAATGTCTTCATCGGACGAAGAAAAACATGAGGTCACCTTCGCTCGGCAAGGTTACAACAATTGGAAAAATAGCAGTTGAAAAGGATTCGGGTTTTAAAAAACACCAAAACAGCTTGACCCACAAAACTTACTTGGTGTCGTGGACCTCCTTATAAGAAAATGAAATCAAGAAGAGCAGATTCATCAGTTGGCACACTCTTCAAAGTGCTGCATGTGCAACGGAAGTCAAGGAAAAGCTTTGTTTAGAACAAGCGACAGCGGATTTTTTAAATTCTTGACTTCAATAATTTATATATAATAATCCCCCCCCCCCCCCGTTGAAAAATTTCTGGCACCATCCCTGCAGGGCAGCTCCCATTATGAGTCAATTACTGACCCTGCCCGACATTCTGGTGCCACAGTGGGTGATCTCTTTGCTGAAGGCGTCATATGACAACGGACTGGAAGAAATTTTTTCAACGCAAATTTTTTTCGACTATTCACTGACGATTGGTCAGAAGCCAGCGCTTAGACCACTGTACCACCAGGCTTTCCTTTTTGCAGATACGAAAAGTACGAAACTGATAACTGTAGCGCAGCAATGCATCGACACAGAAAGAAAAAGATTTCGCAGGCAGATCGAAATCATGACAGTTATATGACTGAGACAACTAATATGACTGAGACAACTAATTGAAAGAACAAGAGAATATGAACTTAAATTGTTCATGGCTTTTATCGATTATGAAAAAGCCTTTGATTCGGTGAAACCATCGGCAGTTACAATGGCTCTGAAATCCTGCGGTATTGAAGATGCATACATTAATATTATTAATAACATCTATGAAAATGCAAGTGCAAAGATTCGGGTGTTTGAAAATACAACACACATAAAAATTGGAAAGGGAGTGAGACAAGGTGACACCATATCTCCAAAGCTCTTTAATGCGCCCTTGGAAAATGTCTTTCAATCACTGAACTGGGAAAACAAAGGGATAAAGATTAATGGAGATTATATAACCCATATTCATTTTGCTGATGACGTAGTCATTTTTGCAATACCCCATCAGAGCTGCAGAGTATGATCCAGGAACTTGCTGAGAGCCGCCCCGGTGGCGCAGTGGTCTAAGCGATGGCCTCTGATCATTCGTCCGAAGGGGTACGGGTTCGAATCCCGGTGAGGCATGGATGTTGTGTTTGTCTTACGGCACTGGCTCTCTCCCTTCCCTGGAACCAGTGACCCTAAATTAGGGACGGGTGAGTGCTTATAGCCCATTGAGTTGCTCACGGTGGTCGTTAAACCTCCAATCAAAAAAAAAAAAAAAAAAAAAAAAAAAAAGAACTTGCTGAGAAGAGTAAAGAAGTGGGATTAAAGATGAGCTTTCAGAAGACAAAAGTGTTGTTGTTGTTATTGTTATTGGAGGTTTAACGACCACCGTGAGCAACTCAATGGGCTATAAGCAGTCGCCCGTCCCTAATTTAGGGTCACTGGTTCCAGGGAAGGGAGAGAGCCAGTGCCGTAAGACAAACACAACATCCATGCCTCACCGGGATTCGAACCCGGACCCCGTTCGGACGAATGATCAGAGGCCATCGCTTAGGACCACTTCGCCACCGGGGCGGCAAGACAAAAGTGATGTTCAATGCTTTTACAAGAAATGGATCGCTTTTTTTTTTGGATTGGAGGTTTAAAGACCACCGTGAGCAACTCAATGGGCCGCAAGCAGTCGCCCGTCCCTAATTTATGGTCACTGGTTCCAGGGAAGGCAGAGAGCCCGTACCGTAAGACAAACACAACATCCATGCCAAACCGGGATTCGAACCCGGACCCCGTTCGGACGAATGATCAGAGACCATCGCTTAGATGCCGCAGTGGTCTAAGCGATTGCTTCTGATCATTCGTCCGAAAGGGGTCCGGGTTCGAATCCCGGGGAGGCATGGATGTTGTGTTTGTTTTACGGCACTGGCTCTCTCCCTTCACAGTGACCCTAAATTAGGGACGGGCAACTGCTTCTAGCCTATTGAGTTGCTCACGGTGGTCGTTAAATCTCCAATAAAAAAAAAATCGGTTAGACCACTGCGCCACCGAGGCGGCTTACAAGAAGTGAAGATTTGCCGCCCCGGTGGCGCAGTGGTCTAAGCGATGGCTTCTGATCATTCGTCCGAACGGGGTCCGGGTTCGAATCCCGGTGAGGCATGGATGTTGTGTTTGTCTTACGGCACTGGTTCTTTCCCTTCCCTGGAACCAGTGACCCTAAATTAGGGACGAGCGACTGCTTATAGCCCATTGAGTTGTTCACGGTTGTCGTTAAACCTCCAATCCAATCCCAAAAAAAAAAAAAAAAAGAAATGAAGATTTATCGATTGATGGAGAAAAGCTGCAAATAAGAGACACGTACGTTTATCTTGGACAGCAGATATCAAGTGAGGGTCACATTTATGAAGAAATTAATCGGCGTACAAAACTTGCCTGTAGAGCTTTTGGAAGAAACAGCATAATTTTCAAGAGCTATATGCCATTATGTCTTAGCCGCCCCGGTGGCGCAGTGGTCTAAGGCGCTGGCCTCTGATCATTCGTCCGTAAGGGGTCCGGGTTCGAATCCCGGTAAGGCATGGATGTTGTGTTTGTCTTACGGCACTGGCTCTCTCCCTTCCCTGGAACCAGTGACCCTAAATTAGGGACGGGCGACTGCTTATAGCCCATTGAGTTGCTCACGGTGGTCGTTAAACCTCCAATCAAAAAAAAAAAAAAAAAAAAAAGAGACGTGGACCTTAACTAAAAGAGACATACAGAGGCTGCAGACAACTCAAAGTAGCATGCAGAGGTGCATGCTTGGTGTAACTAGGAGAGATAAGAAGAGGAACTCGTGGATCCGAAAAATGACAAGAGTGGAAGACATCATGATTAGAGTTAAATCCCTGAATTTGCAATGGGCTGGACATACTGCCAGAAGGACAGCCGAAATTTTAGATTGGATTCCAAGGGACAGGAGAAGACCCAGAAGACCACATGGAAGATAAGTGGATGAAATTTTTTTTTTTTTTTTTTTTTGATTGGAGGTTTAACGACCACCGTGAGCAACTCAATGGGCTATAAGCAGTCGCCCGTCCCTAATTTAGGGTCACTGGTTCCAGGGAAGGGAGAGAGCCAGTGCCGTAAGACAAACACAACATCCATGCCTCACCGGGATTCGAACCCGGACCCCTTTCGGACGAATGATCAGAGGCCATCGCCTTAGACCACTGCGCCACCGGGGCGGCAGGATGAAATTCGAAAGTATGTGGGAGTGACATGGAGTAGACTGGCACAAGACAGACCGTTGTGGAGGAAACTTGGGGAGACCTTCGTCCAGCAGTGGATTGATAATGGTTGACATTGTCGATGATGATGATTACTCTTTGCGGAAAGAGCACTTACTTTTAGTACAGCTCTGTATTTTCCTTTGCACTTTGGTAATATAAATTTTTTTGTCATCGTTATATATTGAAATGGCCACAAGATTACAAAATGCCTTAAACTTAGCGCTTCTTAGAAGAATGACAAATCCAAGCTTGACTCGAGTACGTTTTATTCGTTCGTGGTTGATAGCGCCCCAAGTATGATGACGTCACTGCTCTCAAAGGCGTTGATGACGTCACCGCTATCTCGGTAGCCACGAATTAACCTTAATTTATGTATCAAGAAGACAAGAACCTTGTAACATTGTTATTGTAATTCCATCGATGCGTATGGTACTCTGAGGATGTAACAAATTCCAAACTAAAATTTAATGCCTGTTATGTCAACTGGTATAGAATCTTGAGGCAACGGGGAAATATTTCTTTTGTGAAAGAAATCAGCTAAATATTATGAAACCATTGAACTTAATGTCACATCGGAGACCCTCGTGAGCTTATCTTGGTCACATCTATAGTAGCTCAGATGCGTATTTTATTTGAATAATGGCGATGTATACTTCATATGCCTGTTTTATCTGAATAATGGGATGTATACGCCTGTTTTCTTTTTCTGCAAACGTAAGTACCAGCACTTACAGTGTTAAATGGACAAAAGCCTTTTGATATTTGCTTTGATAAGAAAATATCGGACATGTCATAGGTGACGAAATTAGAAAATCGAAAAAGTATTTTCTGGCATTTTTTCAGAAATATGTTCACAACAGTTCAGCTATTTCAGAAAATATGTTTTCAAATCCTGTATGCTGTAATTCCTTTTTGTTCTAGTACGCGTTTCAATTTATGAGATTTTACATCACTTCTAATGCACTGTTCAGGGAATGATTGCATAAGGTCAGTTTTTTAAGTTAATGAGCATGGTGTCGCTGCCAGAACATACTTTTGGAGAAATCCAAGAAGATTGGAATACATGGGAAAAGGTAATTGATCCACTTCCACATGCTCCAGATACTAGCGAAGATCTTCATGAGTGTGATATATGTTTCCAGAAATTCACAGAAACATCCAGTTTTGAAAGACATGTGCAACTGCACACAAGTGAAAAATCTTTCCAGTGTGATGTATGTTTCAAGAAATATGCACACAAAGTGAGTCTCGTGAGGCATGTAAAGGTCCACACTGGTGAAAATCCTTACCAGAGTGATATGCATTCTAAGACAGTAACCCAAGTATCAAACATCTCAAGCCATATACTCATTGATGCCACTAAAGAACAGCATCAATGCAATGTTTGTTCCAAAATGTTTACTCAGAAAGCTGGCCTTTCAAAGCATCTGCTTCTTCATACAGGTGAGAAACTGCACCACTGTAATGTATGTTCCAAAGAATTCACACAGAAATCTAATCTTTCAAGTCATATGCGTGTTCACACAGGTGAAAAACCACACCAATGTGCTTTATGCTCTAAAAAGTTTGCTGAGAAGGGTAAACTTACAGTACATATGCATGTTCACACAGGTGAAAAACCACACCAGTGTGTTCTATGCTCTAAAAAGTTCACTACAAAAGGTAATCTTTCAGAACACATGCACATTCACACTGGTGAAAAACCTTATCAATGTGATGTATGTTGCATGAAATTCAGACGGAGAATCGAACTTTCACGTCATAAGGTCGGTCACACAGGTAAAGAAACTCACCAATGTGTTCTGTGCTCTAAAATATTCACTAAGAAAGTGAGTCTTTCAAATCATATGCTGCTTCATACTGGTGAAAAGCCTCACCAATGCGTTGTATGCTCTAAGGACTTCACAGAGAGAGGTACACTTTTGAGACATATGCGCATTCACACTGGTGAAAAACCTTATCACTGTAATGTTTGTTCCAAGCAATTTGCAACGAAATCTGAACTTTCACGTCACGAGCTCCGTCACACAGGTGAAAAACCTCACCAATGTGTTATATGCTCTAAAAAGTTCAGAGAGAAAAATAAACTTTCATTACATATGCGCATTCACACAGGTGAAAAGCCTTATAAATGTGATATATGTTCTAAACAATTTGCCCGGAGTTGTGACCTTTCACGCCATAAGTTCCGTCACACTGGTGAAAAACCTCACCAGTGTGTTATATGCTCTAAAAAGTTCACTGATAAAAGTAAACTGTCAGTACATATGTGCATTCACACAGGTGAAAAACCGTAACACTGGGGGTATGTACTTGGAGCATTCACTCATTACCTTAACCTATCAAAACAAGTGCTCCTTAACTCGGGTGAAAATCTTCAGCAGTTTGATACAGTTTCCAAGCAGTTTGCATGAAATTCTCTTATGTGTGCTAACTTGATTTGTTTCCTCTAGGTGATTTTAAAAATAATATTCGTACAGAATGTTTACGAGAAGTTCGGACGAAAATTTCTTTAAGCAACATAGCAGTAGTTATGAATGGAATATGGGATTACACCATACAACACAAATTTTGAAGATGACAATCTGTTTTTTGGTGTAAATACGACAAGGGTGGTAAGTCAGATAATATCTGAAAACTTGAAAATTTTGCCGTCCTGGAGCGCGAATCGAAACCACGTCTCCCAGATAGTGCCTGGGTATGCTAACCACTACACCACCCAGAATGACCAAGTCTCAAGTTTCCAATTACCGTAATATTCGGACTAAGAGCTGCATCGGCGTAAGGGCCGCAGGTGACAAATTTTGCAATCTTGGAAGCAAAAGTTACTGTAAGGGCCGCACCTGTGAAGTCGTGGTGCTGCTCAGAAAACTAAATTATCTTCCTTATTTTCATGAATTAACTCACACCCAGCTTGATTATATGTATACTTCAAAGGCTAATCTACAACTCAGTGTCGATCTGCTTTACACACTTATTTTTTCATACTGGCAAAATTTTTTATTTATACATTTTTTATTAATCATGCTAATGATGTTATTTGTTTGCCTTTATTAAATGCTCAAAACCATTTATATAATCAATTTAAATCACAGTTAATCTTAAGACTCTCGTTAGAATATCGCATTGCTTGTAAGACCGCACAATTGTCTAAATTCAACGTGGATGTCTGCTACAGGATGGTTCTCTGTTCACCGCAATAGAATCCGTCTTAAAGTAATTAACTTATAAATTATCACTTAATGTTTTCTTTAATAATATGTTCCTTCTATGTTATGCTTTTTTCTTATCTGCAAATGTTTTTTGTTAGAATGAAGTTGCGCTTCCTTTTACCAGCTGCCTCGCACGTGTTCGCGGATCTGGCCGCCAACACTTCAAAACAGCGGTGCCGCTTTCTCTCTTTCAAGTGGTTTGACCTACTTTCTTTTACTGCGCACTGAGCCTTCGCATTAAGCCCCGCTTTTATATGAATCGGAAAGCTCTCCCTTCTTTTTTTCTTTTCCACCTGAAGCCATAATTCCACTATCATCAGTCAATAAAAAAAAAAAAAAAAAAAAAAAAAAAAAAAAATTAAAATCGAAGCAAAACTCAGGAGCACGAGCCAAGAAACACCTGTATCGCATGCCAGATTAACCAAGAAGAGTGAACAGAATTTGTCCTTCCGTCCCGCCAGTATTGTTTGGAATAGGTCTCTGCTAATGGAATCATCCTGGGGCAGGCTTTTGCATTGTTCATGTTCTTAAGCTTTTGTTCAGGAAAGTGGCCATCAAACTGGTCTCCCCACTCCAGTAAAAATCAACGTTCCTTCCCTTGGTTGCTCTGTACCTTCCTGCACGATGTATGCTGCAGCCAATGAAAGAGATACGCTGGGTGCGCTATCCACAGAAGCCTCGGACATCACGCTACTCGTCTGTGTGCTTATGTCCCCATTCCATCCCTCACTCCCCCATGCAAAGGGCATTTGAGTAAGGCATTCCTGTCCTCCCCCACCTTCCCTCCTAAACCAACATCAGGACAGTGGAATTATCGTTTAAATAGACGTGTCTAACGTATGAGTAGAAAGAGGGGAAAACTTGATCATAGCAGAGTTTGTGAAAAAAAAAAAAGACGTGGTTTGAAAAAATTTACTAAGCATCTGCATGAAAAAAAAAAAAAAAAAGGGAGGGAAGAAACAGTTTTATCAAAAACAAATTCGGCATAAGGGCCGCACATCCAAAAAATTTCACTTTTAGTAACGTAAGAGCTGCAGCTCTTAGCCCCAACATTACAGTAATTTGAATATAACCATCACAGGATTGAGGTGCTGGAGTGACATGGAGGAGACAGGCTCAAGACAGACAATTGTGGAAGAAACCTGGGAAAACCTTCATCCAGCAGCGGATTGATAATGGTTGACAATGATGATGATATATATATACTAGGCAGTTTGAATAAATCCTTACAAAAACAGCAGAACTTTTGAAAATCTAACCACACAAAAGCAGCTCAAATTTTTTTTCAAGAGGTAGCACAAAAGAAAAAAAAAAAAAAAAAAAACCAGGTAGAAGAACATAGCTGAGAAAAACACGCTGAAATAGAATGAGTAGGAAAAACTGCAGAAATTTTAAGATTGTTAGCCATGATGTTTTCAATGACCAGCATAGATAACCATTTCTCGTTTCTACAAAGACTGAGTGAAACACTGGTTTCTGCTACAACATACTTGTATATGGGCAAAGTTAAGAATAAATTACCCTGTCAAATATACCCTCAAGTCCCCGAAATAGTACACCAGTTTAATTCCTGAAAAATTCCGTGATACTAACCAGTTTAAAACATAAAAATTATACAAGTATGTCATACATGGCCCGAGCCAACGTTAAGACAATACAGTATCCATTGTTGAATAAAGCTTAACATTAAACATTGCAATATTTGTATCAAACTGTTGTTATATTTGTCAGTGAATGTAAATAGAGATCTTAGGGATTGGCAAACAAGCAGCAAAAGAGAATAAAAAGGTTTTTTAATGTAGGGACTCCAGTAACCCATGTGGCTATGCCAAAACACACTATCGCTATGAAGCATACACGAGATTCTTCCGCGGAATTCGTTTTTTTTATTTTATTTTATTTATTTTTTTTCATCATTTAGGTTATTCTTGAGATCGATGCAAACTGAAGAGAAATTTTGTATTTCGTTTATCAAAACTCTTGAAAACGGAAGTTGAAGAAGGATCCAAAAATATTTGAATTTCAGCTTGAAAGTGGAAGAAAAATTCCAAAAAAACGGAAGTTGGCGCGAAAATTTCCCTGTGATCTTCAGGTACGAGATTCTTCTGTGAATTCGAAGAATTCCGTCGTCATTTCAACGGTTTCCGAGATCGATGCAAACTGAACAGAAATTTGGGAGAGATTGGTGGTGGGGTCGTTTTCCCGTCGGTGGGCGGAATTCCGACTTTCAAAACTTTCGGAAACAGAAGTTGGATGGAGTGAAGGTTTCTCCTGTAATCATAATCCTTTTTTCATGGTGATGTTTCTTCTGCCCAGTTGTGTTGTTCCATAAATACTTGTTTTGCTGCTTCAAAATGGAGGAAAACGACAGAGCGTAGATTTCGCTGGTAATCGTTATATTTTTCTCTTGCGTTGCTGTTAAATTGGGGGGGGGGGGGGAGGAATATCTTTTGAATACAGTGATGTGCTCCAGCTTAATATTTACATGATAAATTTTAGTGAACAATTGTACCTTGCTCTTGCCGCATTTTATTCACGCTGTTTCACAGCACGTTCTTATTTTTCACCCGTGCGGTTAGTTCAGCTTTTTTTTTCCTTCAGCAGTCTCATATATGTATGAAGCTGAGACAAAGGAGGGCCGAAAAAAGACCCAACAGCAAATCAACAGATTGTATTAAGAATTGCAAAAATTTTAGATAAACTACTAGTAAACATGTACAAGTAGTTTATCTACATACATATACATATCACCAAGCTGTTCTCCGAGATTCAGAGATTAGCTCCAAAAAGAAATATAAACCACCAGATATTTTTACTTACTGTTGTTGTATCAAACTTCTCCATTTACAATGATGTTGACAAAAAAACTAAGGCTTCACTGACATCCATCACCCAGCATATACAAGACCTATCTTTATATACTCATTATTTTTTTCTCATTTAGATACTCCTAAATTTGATCCTCCTATGACTTCCTTGGCCTTCTCTGCCTTTCTTTCCAGCTACTTGGGCTGAGAGAAACCCACACTGTTGCCAAACTAGCAAAAGAAACTTCCAGCTGAGACTCAAAAACAAGTGATGCCATTATAATTTCAACAACCAACTAAAAAAAAAAAAAGTCATGAGTGAAAAAGGCATTCTGTATAGCTGTAATGAGCGTTAGCTCAACACCATACAGTAGGATTCATCTCGTGTTCAAAATAGCTGAAATTGAGGTGTCCACTGTATTTTAATACCTAAAGTGAACTAAGTTCAAAATGGAATTCATTAATGCTTCAAAAATTATACTATTTTTTAAAATATGTCCTGGCTTTTTTAAAGTTTTTGCCAAATTCAATTTTTTTCACCCAAGTGTTATAACATTACAAAAAGGTAATTGCCAAAACTTTTTTCCATTGCCAGAATGTTTTGCTTTTTTTTTTTTTTTTTTTTTCCAAATTGTGAAGAATGCGATTCGCCCAGGTGGCACAGGGGTCTAAGCGATGGCTTCTGATCATTCGTCCGAAAGGGGTTCGGGTTCAAATCCCGGTGATTCATGGCTGTTGTGTTTGTCTTACGGCACTGGCTCTCTCCCTTCCCTGGAACCAGTGACCCTAAAATCGGGGACGGGCGACTGCTTTTAGCCCATTGAGTTGCTCACTGTGGTCGTTAAACCTCCAATAAAAAAATTCTGCTCTTCGATGTCTCAACGTCCAGAACACTACAAGAGTAAACTTGGTCTTTCACATAACCCCACAAGAAAAAATCTAGACGGGGGTTATGTTGAGCAATCAAGGTGGCCATGTCATGGGACCATCGCGACCAATCCATCTGTCCGGAAATGTGGCATTCAGGAACTCACGAACCGTTATTGACCAATGTTGTGGGGCATCGTCTTGTTAGAAAATAACCGAAGGTTGGAGTGCATGCAACTGAAGTGCTACAAAAATTTCCAGCATGTCCAGGTACGTGTTACTGTGGGCTTTGTAAAAAGAAGGGTCCGATGATTCTGTCATGCATTAGGATACACCATGCATTCACTTTCGGGCTACCCGTCTGTTGTTTGATGACCTAATAGGGATTTTCTGATCCCCAGATTCGCACATTGTGCCTATTTACTTTTACTGTACCAGAGACGTGGAATGTGGCTTCACCTGAGAAACAGACATGGTGCAGATAATAATCATTATCATGTGCTATGGCACTATGACATCTCCATCGCAAATGCACCAGAGTGAGGCCAGTCATCAGACTGAAGAGCTTGAATGATCTGTTCCTTATTAACCATACAAATGAAGATGCTTGTGTCAAATTTTGTGAACCGTGGCATAGGGAATCCCAGTTTCCAGTGAAGCACGACGAACAGATTTCCTTGGGCTTCGCAGAAAAATCTCCTGAACAACTGCAGCTGTCTCTTGTTTAACCGATGGTTGGCCTGCTCGGGTGAGATTGCCAACCTATCCGTCGCTTTATACTTTTCACACCAAGCTTTTATGCTTTTTCGGTCCAGTGGCGATTGTCTGTACTTTTTTTTATAAAGGAAGTTGGACAGTTATTGCCGATTTGGTCACATGGAACCACAACACGCACGCCACTTTTTCTTGCATGGAAGCCATTGTTGATGAAATGCTCCTCTTATTCAGCAGTAGAGCTCACCTAAAGAACAGAAGAGAAAAAAAAAAAAAACATTATGTTGCCTACCATTTTGATTTTAACTTAAACATAGATTTTTTATATTAATTTTTGTAATGTGTAAAGATTTCATGGACACCCAGTACTTTGTATTGTTATTAAACATACATACACATCATTAAGCTGTTCTCCGAGATTCAGAGGTTAGCTCCTCAAAAAGACCACGTGCTAAGTACACGTTTAACTGATACAACTAGAATTTACTTACTGTTGGTGTATCAAATGTCTCCATTTACAAATCTTGGCACACAGCTCAAGTTTCATTTACATCCATCACACACTGCACACAAGACCTTTTGTGCTTCATACTCATAACCTTTTTCTCAAGCAGACATTCTTGAATCTGGTACTTCCATGATTTCTTTGGCCTTCCTCTACCTTTCTTTCCTGCCACTTGGGCTGAATAAATTCTCTTAGTAAGCATGGCCAAACCACCTAAGAATATTAGTCTCCACCTTACTAACAAAATTTTGCCTCACATTACACATCTGCAACACATCTTCATTCCTCACATGATCAGCGCATCTTCCCAGCACACAAACGATTCCCATGTCTTTTCTGCAGTACCCAAGTTTCACTGTCGTACATCAGAGTAGGAACAATTACACTTTCATACACAGACATTTGGGACTTCCTTGAAAACCCATCATTCCTGTGAAATCCTCCTAAGGAGCTATGGCTTTCAGTTAAGAAAATTAACTCGCCCACTAAGTTCACCATCTAATTTGTTCTCTCTGTCAAACATACAGTACTTCCTAAATATACAAACTCATTCACCTGGCCAATCTCTGTACCAGTAAGACTTATCTTGCATTCAGTACGAACAGTTCCTCGCTCAAAAACCATACCTTTGGTTTCCCCTTATTTATACTTAGTTTGAATTTCATACAAACTTCATACATTTGGGACAACATAATCTGCAACTCACTTTTTCTTTCTGTCACACAGGACTGTGTCATCAGCATAAAGCAATCTGCACACATGCATATTACCAAGACATAAACCAGTACTGTCCATTTTGGCATCATGCATCCATAAATATACTAAGCAGCGAGGGTGACATTACACAACCTTGCCTAACTCATGCAACCAATAGAAAACAAGGGTAATAATTTTAATTACCACATGAACATTCGTGTGTAGTGCACTAATTATGGTTATACAAAAAACACTTGTAGATACCAAAGAATTTTAATCATTGAACTACCTTGGTTAATAAAATGGAACTTAAAAATTTTAATAAACAAAAACTAATATTTTTGCAAAAGGGCTTTAAAGATATTTTTTTGCTGGGGGAGAATTGCAACTTTTACTGGTACACCATTGGCTGCGGTAGCCATTTTATGGGCAGGAAACTATTAGACAAAGCAAACCTTTGCATCTTCTGCTGAGGAAAAGAATTCTAAATATACCATTTTTTCCTGGTGTGTCTCTAGAAAGGACTTAAAACTTTCTAACTGGATTTAAAAAAAAAAAAAATAACAGCCTGATGATGTTCACTTTAGCAGTGTCATGGATGGTATCACATCAGCGCTCAAAAAAGATTGTGGCAGTGTTTGTTTATATCTTCATGCTTACAATAAAGTTTTATGGTAAAAATTTTTAAAATGCATTTTTTTTTTTTTGCAAATTTCTGAGATTCTCTTCTGTAAAAACCTTCAAGTACAATTCACTATAGGAGTTTCCAGATAACTCCAGGATCAGCATGGTAAGGCTAAAATGTTTTCACTATTGTCAATCAAAATATATATTTTAAAATATGTACATAATTTTTTCTTGAGCGGGATATCTTAATGAGAGATGGGTTGGCTTCCTAGGGGCATTCTGTGGAAACAATGGCACACAGAACAGCAACAAGGGCATCTGTGAATCTTGGAGAGGCGCCAGCTAGTTCTGGGTGACATTGGCAAAAAGACCCCAACTCAAGGGTTTTGTTCCAGAATCCTTAGGTTGAATGACCAACTGGAACTGTAGGCTGATCCCCCACACTGATATACTTACCTGATTAAAAAGACAAAGAAATATAAAAACTGACTCAAGAGTGGGATATGGTGGGCCTACCACACTTGAGAAGGGTGGTCCACCACGGTATCTACCTGGAACTGGAAGAAGGAAAATCAGAGAGAGATCTCGGCCGAGTGAGTGTAAGATTAGTGCATGGAATACTAGAGGTATAAATGGCAAGATGAACGGGGTGATTGAAGAGATGAATACGTATAGATTGGATGCGTTGTGTGTAAGTGAAACCAAAAAGAAGGAAATTGAGATAGATGAAGTGAATGGAATGGCAAGTGTGTGGTCTGAATAATGTGAGAAGACAGGCTGGTGTAGGTGTGATTTTAAGTGAAAAAGATGAAGAACAACTTGATTCACTATAGTTGTGTAAGTGAGAGAATTCCTTGGATTTGTTTGAAAGTGAATCTTTAGGGAATAGTAATTGTTGTAGTGTATGCTCCTTGTGACTCGGAACCTTCTGATAAGAAAGAAGATTTCTGGAATGAGCTGAAAGCTGTTTTGAGCCAGTTTGGTGCTAAAGAGAAAGTTATAATAGTAGGGGATTTCAATGTTACAGTAGGTGCGCAGAATGCAATTTCTGACAATGTTCTGGGTAAGTTTAATGATCCTTGTGTGAATGATAATGGTGAAAGATTCATTGAACTCTGCATTGAGAATGGTCTGTGAGTATCTCATACGTTTCTCAACCACAAGCATATCCACACATATACTTGGGAAAATCGTACTCTTGGTCAAAAGAGTGTGATAGATTTTGTTGTCTACGATCAGCGTCTGAAACACTTAGTTGTTGACACTCCTGTGATGAGATTTGCAGATGTTTGTTCTTATCATTACTTGGTAGTGTCATGAGTGAAACTGAATGTTGGTTGGAGGAAAAGGAATAGGAAGAGGCCCAGGACGGAAAGAATAAAGGTTGAAAGGCTCCCTGAAAATCATTAGCATTATTCTGATGTACTCGGAGAATGACTGAAGGAGCTGAAGTCAGGTGAGAGGGATGTAGAAAAGAAGTGGGAATGTTTTAAGAACTGTGTTGTCACTGCTGCTGAAAAGGTTTGTGGCACCACAATAGTGAGTAACAACAGAGGTGATGCTTGGTGGAATAGTGAGATTGAAGAGGCACTAAACAAAAAGAAGGATTCCTATTTGGGGATGTTGCAAGGTAGAGTTTCTATGAATGAATATCAATGTAAGAAGCATGAAGCCGTTAAGCTGGTTCACCAGAGTAAGGCAAAAGATAGGAACGAGAAGGTGGAGAGGCATGAATTGGCTTTTTGTAAAGATAGGAAGACTTTCTGGAAGTACATGAGACTCCGGAAAAATAGGGGAAACAAAGTTGTAAGCTGTGTAAGGAATAGGATTGGGGAAATGATATGGGAGCCCAATGAGTTAAGTGAAAAATGTGGTGAATACTTCTGTGAGTTATTAGATCAGGAAAGCAAAGGTGAGGCAGAAGCAGATATCACAGTGAAGAATAGAAGCACAGGAGGGATCTCAAGAGAAGAGGTATATGTAAAGCTCTAAAATCTCTTCAGAATGGTAAGGCTCTGGGAGTTGATGGCATAACTGCTGAGATGTTGAAATATGGTGGTGTCTCTGTAATCGACTGGTTAACTGAAATTTGCCAGTTGTGCTGGGAGATAGAAATGGTTTCTCGAAATTGGAAGGATGCTATCATTGTTCCCTTGTGTAAGGGAAAAGGTGATCAGACTGACTGCAAGAACTATTGTGGTACATATTAGCCTACCGAGTGTGCCAGGGAAAGTGTTTGGTAAGGTCGTTATTGAAAAAGTACGGGGTCTTACATCAGAGAAAGTGTGGGATGTTCAGAGTGGTTTTATGCCTGGTAAAGGCTGCACTAACCAGATTTTTGCATTACGCATGATGATTGAAAAGTATCTGGCTATTGGTAAGAAAGTTTTTGCTGCCTTCATAGATTTAGAAAAAGCATATGACCGAGTAAATAGGATACCTCTGTGGAAGGGGTTGAATGGATATGGTGTTAATGGGAATCTACTTAGTAGTGCCATGTATGCTGGCAGTAGAGCTTGTGTACGAGTGAATGGGGTTTTATCAAAATGGTTTTCTATTGGTGCAGAAGTTATGTCTCCATGGCTGTTTAATATATTTATGGATGCATGCATGCGTGATTCCAAAATAGATAATACTGGTTTATACGTATTTTGGTGATATCCATGAGCGCACGTTGAGGTATGCTGATGACGCAGTCCTGTTGGCACAGAGCAAAAGTGATTTGCAGAGTATGTTGTCCCAGATGTACAAAGTTTGCATGGAATTCAAACTGAGTATAAATAAGGGGAAAACCAAAGTTATAGTTTTCAAGAGAGGAACTGGTAGTACTGAAAGTAATATATGTCTAAATGGCACAGTGATTGACCAGGTGAATGAGTTTGTGTATTTAGGAATCATGTTTGACAGAGAGAACATATTGGATGGTGAAATTATATGCGAGTGAATTCTTCATTGAAAACCATGGCTGGTTTGGGAGGTTTTCACAGGAATGATGGGTTCTCAAGGGAGTCTCGCATGGCTGTGTATGAAACAGTAATTGTTCCTACTCTGATGTATGGCACTGAAAACTGGGTACTACAGAAGAAACATAGGAGTCGTTTGTGTGATGGAGAAACGCGTTACTTACGGGGTTTTGTGGCGAGACACGTTCCGATTGTGTGAGGAATGAAGATGTGTTGCAGTTGTGCAATGTGAAGCAAAATGTTGTTAGCATGGTGGAGACTAATATGCTTCGGTAGTTTGGCCATGTTAAAAGAATGAGTGATGAGATGCTTACTAAGAAAATTTTTTTTGTCCAAGTGGCAGGAAGGGAAGGCCAAGGAAGTCATGGGAGGATCATATTAAAGAGTGTCTGCATGAGAAAAAGATTATGAAGTATAAAAGATCTTGTGTACGGCATGAGATGGATGTCAGTGAAGCCCGAGTTGTATGTCAAGATCACAGTAAATAAAGAAGTTTGATATGGCAACAGTCAGTAAATATTTTCTGGTAGTTTGCATTTCTTTGTGGAGCCAACCTCTGAATCTTGGAGAACAGCTTAGTGATATGTATGCATTTTTTTCTTGAAATGTTTGGCCAAATAATATGGAATGCTTCCAGAGTAAGGCAAAGATAACTATACCTTTACCCAAGTTTTGGGGCAATGGATAGTTAAAGGTAAGTGCAAATTCACAGCCAATTGGAGACACTGGGCTGGGAAAAGTTTAAAAAAATATATATATTATTAATCTATACTTCTACATGCTAAAATTTGAATTTTTGCATTAAAAAAAATACATGGTAAAACTTTAATATTCTATTATGCAAGAATACTCTACATAGAATTTATGTGGAGTCGGTTCTTTTGCATCTACATGGTGGACATGAGCCGGCTGTATGTCAACGTAGTACATAAGAATTTGAAAGTGGTTACAATTCAAAGTCCATCTGAAAACATGCATCACACTGCAGAAGTTTTTCACCAGTGTGTAGAACCACATGCCTTAAAAATCTGAGCATATGCCACACTGCTAAGGTATTTGACTTGCATGCTCGCCAAGGAGGTTATATTACTGGAGACACCACAGTCTCTGCCGCCATAGGTCACAGCTGATCTGTGGTGTGACGTCACAAACAGGCAACAATGAACTAAGTTATACCGTTGATGAAACTAAGCTTGTGTATCATTGATAAAGATTATTGAATTACTCGTTTTATCTGTTTATACGCTTAGAAGCTTTTGTTCCATTGGTTTCCAAGCAGCTTCTCTTCTGCGGATGCGTCGTGCCTGCTCTTGACGTCATTTGCAGCACAGACAGTGACTTATGGCGGCCAATGCTGCGTGGATAGGAGTGGTGTCTCCAGTAATATAACGTCGCTGATGTACGCGCTTATGACGTAAAAGATGAGAACTCTGTGTGAATCGTTTGAAACATGTAGCACATTGGTAAGGCTTTACACCAGTGTGAAGGAGCATATGTTTTGATAGACTACCTTTATCAGTGAACTTCTTTGAGCACAGAACAGACTGGTGAGGTCTTTCACCTGTGCGAAGAAGCTTATGTTGTGAAAGTGTAGACATGTATGCGAATTTCTTGGAGCATGCATCACATTGGAAAGGTTTTTCAGTAGAGTGAATGACCATATGTTTTGAAAGATTACTTGTCACAGTAAACTTCTTAGAGCATAAAACACATTCATGTGGTTTCTTGCCAGTGTGAAGGAGCACATGTTTTGAAAGTTTACCTTTTCTAGTGAACTTCTTTGAGTATAGAACACATTAGTGAGGTTTTTCACCTGCGTGAATGAGCATATGTTGTACAAGATAATCTTTCCTTTTGAATTTCTTGAAACATATAACACACTGATGAGGTTTTTCACCTGTATGAAAATTGTATTTCTTGGAATGTACATCACATTAATGTTTTTTACTGGAATGAAGAAGCATATACCTTGACATATTATATTTTTGGGTGAATTTCATGGAACACATATTACACTGGTAAGGTTGTTCACCAATGTGGACTATTACATGCTTTAAAAGATTACTTTTGTGGACAAACATTTTGAAACACACATCACATTGTAAAGGGGTTTTCCTTGAGTGCAGGTGCATATGTTTTGTGAACTTGGATTCTTCTGTGAATTTCTGAAAGCATATTTTACAAACCGAGCAGTTTTCACTTTCATCTGAAATGATGTCTGATGAGGGATCAGCTTCTTTTTTCACTTCTGTAGTATTCCATTCTTGAGTGTCCTTTCCTAAAGAATCTTCCAGCACCGACTCCATATTTATAATATTTTGATATGGATTTATTCACAAGCTCTCGAGTCCAATAGTTTTTCCTTTTAATAATTTGAGCTTATAAATTGAACAAACCTTGGCCCTTTTGATTTAGTTATTTGCAACTAATATGCAAACATCATTGTGTGGTGCCAACTCCTATCGATGCACATTTACTTCAGGGGTTTCATAAAATTTAGGCAATTTATTTTGTAAAACGCATCTATTCCAGTTGCCTGCCGTCTCATGAACGTAAGTGCAAATGTTGTACGCATCTTTTTTCGTTTTAGAGTGAAATTTCGGTTTGGAAATCTATATACCTTTTTCCCCGAGAAGTGCCGTATCTGTCGCCCTTTGCCACAGATACCACCTGTTAAAGAGATCTCTAGGAGATATGATCATATGTAGAGGATTTTAGGAAGGGAGTGTCTGACCCCAGGTCTTAAACAACCCTTAGAAAATAGGAAGCTAGGAGATTTGGGCTAGAGTGCCCGATAGGAAAGTGACATGGAAGCGAAGTAGAAAGGGGGAGGAAGACGACCTTATTTATTACCGGGGGCCAGTACCCGGGGTCCGACGGCTTAACGTGCCCATCTGACGCACGGCGGATATTTAGTGGATCGAGCGTTTGTACCTGCCTGGGATCAAACCTGAGGTCCTTCCTGTGGCAGTCACGAACGTTGCCCACTAGGCTACCCGCAGCCCTCTAGGAGATAAAATGTCTGCTCTGTTGCAAGTTTTTACCGCTACATAGCAGTAAAGATCACTTTTAAAATTCAAACACCGATGACAGCGCATTGGTTTTGCTCAAAGAATTTTAAGATACATATAATATTTCTATCTTAAAGGTCTTTAGTTTCGCTAGTAAGTAAACCGAGTCTTTCAAATAAAGTGAATGGGTGTAAGTGACACATAATTTGGAAGATAAAAGGAAATAGCCACTTATTTTTTAGCTTGTTAGTATCGCAATGGAGATTTTTTTTCTCTTTTAGTGATCATTGAAGTACGTGCACGTAATATATCTGGTAACAGAAAACAATATGAATATGAAGTATTATTTAACAAAAATGAAACAGACTTTTTTATCCCTTACCGGACGTGCTTAGCTAAGTAGCGAAACGAAGTAAAATACCAAAAGGTCCAGATTCAGATCATATGTAGAGGATTTTAGGAAGGGAGTGTCTGACCCTAGGTCTTAAACAACCCTTAGAAATAGGAGGCTAGGGGATTTGGGCTAGAATGCCGATAGAAAAGTGACACGGAAGTGAGGTAGAAAGGGGAAGGAAGACGCCTTTATTTATTACCAGGGGTTAGTACGTGGGACCTGACGGCTTAACGTGCCCATCCAATGCACGGCGGATATTTAGTGGTTTGAGCGTTCGTACCTGCCTGGGATCGAACCTGAGACTTCTCCGCGGCAGCCACGAACGCTGACCACTAGGCCATCCGTGGCCCAAATTACCAGAAGATATCTGATGTAGAGGATTTTAGGAAGGGAATGTGACCCCAGGTCTTAAACAACCCTTAGAAATAGGAAGCTAGGAGATTTGGGCTAGAGTGCCCAATAGGAAAGTGACACGGAAGCGAAGTAGAAAGGGGGAGGAAGACGCCTTTATTTATTACCGGGTGGGCCAATATCCGGGGTCCGACAGCTTAACGTGCCCATCCGACGCACGGCGGATATTTAGTGGTTCGAGCGTTTGTACCTTTCCGGGATCGAACCTGAGGTTCCTCCATGGTAGTCACGAATGTTGACCACTAGGCCATCCACGACTCAAATACTAAAAGGGATGCACCAAGTTGCTTAAAAGTCGTAAAACGAGTGCGACCGTCTTTTAAAAGCACTTACTGTTTCTTTACCAACTAAAAAAAAGAAAATGCAAATGGCGAAATATGGTTTGCACCTGTTTAAATAGAAATATTATATGAAATGCAGTGAAAAATATAATAAAATCCGTTTTAAAGATTTTTCTGTTAAAATGTACCTGCAAAATGAAACAATAATTTTGTCATGTATATGGCAATGAGGCCATATCTTCTCCTACATATAACTGAACTGTGTTTTCATATTAATGTATTATAAAATACTAAAAAATAACTTAATACGTCGTCGAAGTCGTGACGTCACGGGATGGCGACCGGGCATAAAAACACATTGTTTACATGTTCGCTAACGTTAGTTTTATCATTGGCGGCTGTTGATGGTCCTGTAAAATAGATTTGAAAAGGTGAAACTGAATATATTAGATATGGTTTTATGTTTTGCAGCCTACTGTGATCATCTGACTGTCAAAAATCAGTGTTCCGTTTATAGATTTCTGAGAAAAAAACGGAAACATGCCCTATGGACTAAAATGTCGGCAAATGTTTCGCGTCCTAAACTATTTGGCTACATATTTGGAACAAAATTAGGTATACATATGTTAAAGTATGTAATTTGATAGCAAATGGTGAAAGCATTTTATCTTTAAAATGCATTTTAAAGATTTTTACTGTAAAACTTACCTCCAAGTCAGGGCCTGATTTCTGCACGTGCACGCGGTGCACATGCACAGGGCCTCAGATTTTGTGGGTCCTCCAAACTACCTCCAAAAACCAAATATATTTTTAAGTTTCTTCATGCCAAATTAATAAAAAAGAGACTCCTTTGTTAACAATAATTTGGGACAATATTGCAACGAATCAACAAAGTGAGTACTTTTCTTTCAATCTTCCATGGGCAATTTGTCACCATTATACGAGTCAAATATTGACTTCATCCTGAATTTCGTCAGAAAAAATTTCGAACTGTTCGAGAAAGAATCCAACCAGTTGTTAGGGAGAGAAATGGATTATGAATCCTCAAGAAGGAAGAAAATACCCAAGAACCGACTTCTAGATGATTCATCAACTCCAGACGTTGTTTTTAATAATCGAGATCCTTCGTCACTCAAACTTTTTTTGTAATATGTGACAATCGTGTTTCACAGTTGCAAACCAGAAAGAAGACATATAAGGAATTGGACTCTAGATTTGGATACAAATTTTGAAGACGACAATCCGATTTTTGGTGTAAATGTGACAAGGATGGTAAGTCAGATAATATCCGAAAACTTGAAAATGTTCATCGTCCTGGAGTGGAACTCGAACCCGCGTCTCCCAGATAGGGCCCGGGTATGCTAACCACTGCACCACCCAGAACGACCAAGTTTCAAGTTTCCAATTAATTTGAATATAACCTTCACAGGATTTGCTAGTCGAAGCAACCGGCATTCATGTTTAGCGAATCTGGAGGTTAAGAATCCTATCCCGTGATTGCCCGGAGTAGCAGATAAATCATGAAAGAAATACGGGATTACACCATATAATACAAATTTTGAAGATGACAATCCGAATTTTGGCGTAAATGTGACAAAGATGGTAGTAAGTCAGATAATATCCGAAAACTTGAAAATCTTCATCGTCCTGGAGCGGGACTCGAACCCGCGTCTCCCAGATAGCGCCCGGGTATCCTAAACGTTATCAAAAACTTTGAGATTTCTACTAATACACATTATATTCTAAAACGTGGTGTAGTTCACAATCTTGGGCAAGCCCAGTTAAGTGATATTAGAGGTGTGAAGAAGGATGTTATGTTCGAAGGGAAAAAAAATTTCCAATGTTGAAAACATGATACCATTTGATGGCATGTCATTTATTTCCATTGATAACTGTACATTAGAGTGTCATCAAGGTTGTTCATTGAACAAAAAGTAAGTTGAAAGCAATCCAAGATTATGACTACTCGTGTACTAAAGGCAAAGTAAATGCAAGCTGAAACTGCATTTCTTTCAGGATCTTTCAATGTTACGTTTACTTCTCTCTCTCAAGTAGGAGCCTTTATACATTCTAGCTACAGTATGTATAGTCTTCCTCAGGCACATATAACACTACTGCAGTTATTCATCTGAATGAAGCAGCATGTTTACCTCTTTCTTCAGTAGGAGCCTTTATACATTCCAGCTACAGAATGCATGGCCTTCCTCAGACCAGGGGTGGATTGGCCTGCCGGGATACCTGGACATTTTCCAGTGGATCACTTGAGAAATGGCCCAATTTCTCATATTTGTTTTTATTTTTCTGGAAAGAACGAATGATTATTTGTCCGTTCGTTTCAGAAAAATGGAACAAACGAGCTTATTTCTGTCTGCAGTTATTTTCTTGAAATCAAACACAGGAAAGAAAAAAATGTTTATGTTGCGTATTGGCTCTGAAATAAAATCGAAAAATTTTCTGTACTTACGTGAGAAGAAGCGCTCTGGACCAAGCACGGTATTATAAACTAAGTATGCTGAATCTACGTAGGTCATTGGATTTGGAACTTAGGGTCATTGTTAGTTCCTGCATCCTTTTTCCACCCACCTTTATAGAGACTAACCAGAGCACAAAGCAATTATTCGGCAGAAATATTCCAAAATCTGTGTCCCATCCACATTTATCTCGAAAGAAACAAGGATTCACTAGTATTGGCCCATTACTCAAAATAATGGGTAGACTTAAAAAGCTGTGCCTGATTATTTAAGGACTTGCCTAAAACCATTACATAGTAAGTAATCAGTGACTAAATAACTAGAAAAATTAATTACATAGGAAAATTATTATGTGACATGTGCACATTTCAACTTTTGGAATGATTATAAATATAATGATCCGATTTATTGGTGTCAAAGTAAGAAATCACACGAATTTCACTCCGCAAGCTTTCTCCGTCAACGGACGGCTTCATCAGGCGGTTACATAGAGAACACAGAATCAAAATTGTAGACAGAACGTTAATTCTAATATGACAAATGAACAAATGAAATCATGCGTGAGGACCGCGCACAGAAATAACCACGGGGAACGTGGTGAATACAATATCTTAAAAGTTAATGCAAAAGCAAAAATGTAAAATTTAGGAAGAAACTAGAATCATGAAGTCCATCTTGTGATGCCTAGTAGATGGTTCCAAGCTACCGGTAGTTCGAAAGAGACATCTGTATTACATACATCCTGCAGCGTTAAAATCTCAACAGTTTCCCTTATGGCATCTGTTCTTGCGTCTCCATATGGTGCGATCTTCAAGATATTCTGCCATTGGGGTTGAGCCTGATGGTTAGCTACTTCTTTGGCAAGGGATGTAGAAAGCTTCTTTTGTGCAACGTCCCTCTTGTGCTCATTCATTCTCTCCTCAAATGATCTTTTTGTGAGACCTACGTAAAATTTAGTAGAGGAGTCTGGGTATAACAATGGGAGGCAATAGATGCCTGCATCTGTGAGCTTCAAGGTACCATTACCTCTTGCTGTGCTGAGGACGGTTGCCATGGGTTTGGGAGCTTTTAGGCCGACATCCAATCCTTTCTTCTGAAAGGGATTTTTAATAAAATAAGATATTTTGGGGATGTACGGGATCAAACCAACAAATTTTAAAGGAGCTCTTCTGTTCAGTGTAGCAAGGGCGTTGGCTTCAACTTTCGCTATTGTGTCCACTACACGGGAGACGTCAAACCCTCCTGCAAAGGCAAGATCTTTCAAAGACTTAATTTCGGCATCATAGTCAGATTTGAAGGTGCAAAGATCTTTGGCTCTTTTAGCCCGGTATGTGAATAGAGCATACTTGTGTGCCGTTGGGTTGGCTGATCCTGGTGGAATAGGGTTAGGTACGTGCATGGGTTTATAGTAGACTTTGGTAGAGAGTGTACCTGAAGTCGATTTCGTCACAAGTACATCTAAATAAGGTAACTCTCCTTGATTTTCCATTTCTGTCGCAAATTTAATGTCCTCGTGTATGTTGTTTATGTCTACTAGAAAGCTTGTGGAGTGAAATTCGTGTGATTTCTTACTTTGACACCAATAAATTGGATCATTATATTTATAATTAGTTTTCTGGTGTTAGCGTCCCACAATCTATATATTTTGGAATGATCTTCATGGTGATTTAGTTGGAAATGGGGTCTTCAAGAAACATGCGTTTTCTGCTTGTTTGGTTTTTTGTCAAAAGAAGGTAAAAATAATTTTTTCAAAGTAAAATGTTATCTGGTACAACAGCAAGTTTTGAGTGTGGTTTGATGCTACATTTAATCATGAGGGTATTTCAAAAACATTTTCACTCTTAAATTGTTTCTAAACATTTGTTCACGGCTGAATTCGGTTTACAACGCATATTTCAGTAACTCTCTATCATCTACGATTTAACAGAATTTCTTTCATGAGGGAATTTACGAGGTGTTCTCATGTAGGTACATGTTTCTGTAGTGGGCCCCAAAACTAAAATTCCCAGCCTGGTTTGGTCGTCCCAATCTGCCTTTGCCTCAGGTACATATAACACTACTGCAGTTATTCATCTGAATGAAGCAGCACATGTCTTGAAAGTTGAGAATTCTGGGCAAATTGTTTGGAACGTGCATCACACAGCTGAGGGTTTTCACCTGTGTAAGAAGCATATGCTTTGAAATATTACTAATATAAGTGACTTGTTTTGAGCATATACCACATTGCTAAGATCTTTGACGTGCGTGAATGAGCTTATGTGATCTGAAAGACATCTTCGTCCAAATTGCTTGGAACACACATTACATTGTAAGACTTCATACCAGTGTGAAGGAGCATATCTTTTGAAAGATGACCTCTCTCAGTGAACTTCTTAGAGTGTAGAACATATTGGTGAGGTTTTTCACCTGTGTGAAGGAGTAGAAATCAGATGAATTGCTTGGAAAATACATCACATTGATGATGTTTCACACTGGTATGACTGAACACATGATTTAATAGGTAATCCTTCCTTGTGAATTTCTTGGAATATATAATGCCCTGTTAAAGTTTCTCACCTGTATGAAGGAGAATTTCTTGGAACACACATTGTAAGCACATGCACTTTAATAGATAATCCTTCCTGGTGAATTTCTGGGAATGTTAGATGCATTGGGGATGTTTCTCAGTTGTTTGAAGCAGCATGTGCTGTGAAACAATAGCTTTGTTAGTAAATTTCTTGGAACATACAATGCACTGATAATGTGTTTTCTAGTATGATGCAGCATATGCCTTGAGATGATAGATTTCTGGGTGAATGTTTTGAAACACATGTCACACTGGTAACCCTATCAAACAGTGTGGACCTTCACATGCCTTACAAGATTCCAGTTGTGTGCAAATTCTTTGAAACAAACATCACATGGAAATATATTTCACTTGTGTGACATTGCACATGTATTTCAAAGCTGGATTCTTCTGTGAATTTATGGAAGCATATTTCAGACTCCCAAAGATCTTCACTTGTATTAGGAACAATATGTATTGAAGTATCTGATTTTTTTATGGTTCTTTTGTATTCCATTCCCCTATGACTTTCTGAAAAGGATATTTCAGCAGCGACCCCATGTTGATAAACTTATGATTTCCATTTATTCAGAAGACACTGATAATTTTCCCTTTTGATAATTCTGACCTTATGTAGCCATGAAATGAACCAAAACATGTCCCTTGGGTTCACACTGTGTTAACCACAGCTCGTGAGCTTTGGTGTTAAAAACAATGTTCCCTTCAAGCTGAGCGGGCGAGGCCACGCAGTGACTTTACTTCCTCCGCGCAGCTGAAATATCTTCCGCACAATAAGCATTTTAGTTTAAATTTGAGAAAAAAGTGAAACCAAATCATAACAACAAACATCTCTAGAACGAAAATTTTCCCTTTTTTTCCTCCCTGAAGAGGCCTGAATTTGATCAAATTTTCCTAAAAAGAGATATTTTTCTTGAAAGTGGAAGCCCTGATCCAAAAGGTGATTGCTGCTTAAGGAGGTTAGAATAGGATATGCTGGGTCTTTTGTGACGACAGAAACACCATTAAAACGTGGCAGTTTAGATGTTGTTTACATAGTATCCTACAGAGTTTTAACTGTGTTACATTTTTATAGTACAGCAGCAGTAGTTTTAAAATGTGTGGTTTTTGGATCATGAACGCCACAGCCTATGGGGATTCGGAGACGCCCCCCCCAATGTTTGGCCAAATGGATAACCGAGGGACAGGCTACATTTGACTTGGGAAAAAATTTTTACAAATCAATTAAAACACTGAGAATATTTTTTTACAAATCAATTAAAACCTTGAGAATTTCTTATTACGGTACTAAATACAGTAAGCCTACAGGTTTTGTATTCTCCAAACATTTTTGCGTGCGAGAGTGCAAAAGTTTAGGTAAAAAAAATTTACTTTAACTGAATAAATACATTGCGGATGCTCACCTTTGAAAGAGTTCAATGTAAGGATTTTACTCCTAATTACTCGTACAATACAGCTGACATAAATTCTGGTTATTCCATCATGAAATATCTAAAGGTGGATAAATTGACAGGGTGGAGGAAGGGGAGTTCTCAAGCAAAAATAATACATTGTTTTATAGTGAGAAGAACAAGAGAGTTGGGACAGTAAGGGAAGATATATCTGTGCCCCCCCCCCCAATAATCAGAAGCCTATGTTCGGTCGCAGAAATCATGGCAGTATCAAACTGGAAAAGCGTTGTGCTCCACAAATGGATGAAATTTTCAATTTTCTGTTAAATTTTTATTAATGTTCTATGTATTTATATTTAAAATGGAAATGGGAAGCTGCCTTAAAATAATTTTGTAAATCCAGAATACTTTCTCACACATCGATGAGAAGCAACGACACAAAAAACAGAAATATTTATGACAGAGTGAGAAGGATTGGCAGTGAAACACATACATATTAAGCTGTTCTCTGATATTCAGTGGTTAGCTCCTCAAAGAAACACCATCTGACAAATAAACATTTAGCAGATAATACAACCACCAGATAAATTTTTAAATGATTATTTACGTACTGTTGCCATATCAAACTTCTCCATTTACAGCGATCTTGACATACAACTCGGGCTTCACTGACATCCATCACATGATGTACACAAGATCTTCTATAGTTCATCCTCATAATCTTTTTCTCATTCAGGCACTCCTGAATCTGATTCTCCCATGAATTCCTTGGCCTTCCTTTCATGCCACGTGGCCAACATTTTCTTAGTAAGCATCTCATCACTCATTCTTTCAACATGGCCAAACCACCAAAGCATATTAATCTCCACCTTGCTAACAACATTTTGCTTCACATTACACAACTGCAACACATCTTCATTCCTCATATGATCAGAACGTGTCTTCCCACAAACTTCAATAAGTAATGCATCTCTCCAGCACACAAAGGACTCCTATGTCTCTTCTGTAGTACCCAGGTTTCACTGTCATACATCAGCGTAGGAACAATTACACTTTCATACACAGCCATTCAGGACTTTCTTGAGAATCCATCATTCCTGTGAAGACTCTTCTGCCTCTTCTGTAGTACCCAGGTTTCACTGCTGTACAACAGCGTAGGAACAATTACACTTTCATACACAGCCATGTGGGACTCTTTTGAGAATTCATAACACACAAAAAGTTAGAATTCTTAATATCATCATATCGTGCATAAATTACGTTAACATGTTTCATTCCATGGCTGATGAAGGTAGAAGTCACTACCAAAACATCCCACCACTTATAATTTTTGAATGTAACTTATGCGTGATGTGAATTCTTCTAATTTATGACAGAATATGATTCGACCTACACAAAATGCACAGCAATAATAAAGTCCACCAGCTTCCTCACCCTTTAATGGCCAGTACTCAGAGTTATAGACTTTATTCAAAGTTGTACTACTTCATGGACCAGGGCATCTCCATAAATCTTAATCTAACCACCTTGCTGTCACCCTAGTGTTCTTTTCTTGTGGGGTGACTGACCACTGTGTGCAACCAAGGTTGGGACCTTACCTGTTACCTGCCCACCACTGTTTGCTTTTGTTCATTGTTACATAAAATGACACTATTTGACTTCCAAATAAGAACGCTTTCAAGCAGTTCCCGACTTTGAGTGTATTGTTCCGCTTTGTTTACATGAAACCTGATCACACCCAACATGAAAGTAGTTCATAATAAGTGTTATGGGAAATTTTTTATTGGTATATAAAATGACACCATGAATAGCAAAAACCTACTTATTCACTTTTTAATAAAACTTAAATTGTTTAAGAAATATATAAAAGAAAAAATGCATACAGTATAAGAAAACAAATACAGGGTTCCCCCTCAAAAGTAATAAAAAAATTCAAGGTTCTTCAGGTGGTTTTTAAAGTTTTCCAGAGTGGCATGTTGCAAAGAATTGTTACACTTCATTCCATTCCATTCCATTCATTTTTCTCACCAAAGCACACACTTGTAAATTCTTTAAGTAATTTGTCTTTATAAAATTACCTGCTTTTCATTAATAACAACTAGCTGTGCACATTATTTTCTGTACCAAAGTTCCGTGAACTTTTGTGAATACTACCCACACGGAATTTGTAAATACGTTCCCATAGAAACAGGTCTATCAGTTGAATAGTTTCAGTTTGTTTATAACACAATGCAGCTAAGCTTAATAATGGAATGACTCTGTTCAAAGAAACATGTTTCAAGAGAACCAACAGACAAAGGACTTTGATCCATCATTTGGTTGGTTCTCTTGTGAAGTGTTTCTTCAAGCAGGAGCCATTGTGCCTAACTGTTCCATGTTATAACCGCCTGCAGAAATTGAACAAAAGCTTAATAACTGGCAATTTTAAAAATTCAAGTTTGCATCTTTTTTAGAGAATAAAGGAAATACTTAATATAACTGAAAGTAAGATCCACCAAATTCTAGGCAGGTAGTAATTGCAAGCAAAAGTTTGAAATCTTGAAAAAATAATTTTTTTTTTGGCAAAATAAAGTATCCATTGATTTTTACAAAAAAAAAAAAAAAGAAAGAAAGAAAAAAAGGGGGTAATTTTCCCTGAGTTTTACAAAAAAGGGTACCGTAATTTTCCCTGAGTTTTACAAAAAAGGGTACCGTAATTTTCCCTGAGTTTTCGGAACCATTTTCAAATTCCCTGAGAATTCCAGGTTTTCCCTGTTATCCAGGTTGAGTGGGAACCCTGAAATAGTTACAAATTAGGTACCAATATCACTCTGGGGGCCAATACGCTGCAATATCTTTCATAATTAAAAAAATGGATCATTAGTTTTCAATATTTTCACCACATAAACTCACATAGGTACGAATCCAACATGCTCCTATGAGTGCCCCAACGAGTTTTATTTTTAAATTTCACCTTTCCTCACACATTCCACTGATTGAGTATGGGCACCTGTATTGGGATTTACAAAGTTCAGTGAATGATTTACCTGCAAGTGCAAATAATCTTCTTCAGATAGATGGTTGTACGCTCACCATTTGTCAGATATAATTGTAGTCCTAGGACGTATATATTGCTTATAATTGGTATTAAAATGTGGCTACTTCACTCTGGGAAAGCTATAAGGAAGCACGCACGAGTTTCTCTAAAAATTCCTCCAAAAATCCTTTGCTCTGGCAATGCATGACCAATGTTGTTTTTCCTTTTGAAAAATAAACTTTCATCTATTTCTACTATGAGTCCTGGTCCTCCTATCAACAAAGGTTTCCCTAACAAACTTGCTGCACAAACTTCTCTCATTTAATTATTCCAGTCCACACAAGTGTTCTTATTTATATGCAGTTCATGCTCACAAAACAAAGTTGTTGTATAACCATAACTCCAATATACGAAAAATATAGCCATTTTGAAGTTTAATTTAGAACCTGTGAACCATGTATTAGAGCATAAAGGTATTTCTTCTCAGCATTCTCGTTTATAACATCTCCATCCCTCTTTTCCACTTAATGCCAATGTCATCTCATGACCTAAAGAGCAATTTCTTTGAGCATGTAGAACTCCTTTATTTTGAACGAAACGTATGTCCAATTTTTTAAACGTTGTCAATAAATCAGGAAAATTCATTTTGAAGACACATAATTCCAAAGCGCAGACAAACGGTTAAAAGAACATTCCTTTTGAATGACCACACGTGATTCCAAAGCGCAGCCAAACGGTCAAAAGAACATGATCACTGTGCACTGCTGCCAAGGTCTCTGTGTACTACTTTTGAAATGGGAAGCTACTTGAAAGTGTTCTTCTTTTTTTTTTTTATTGAAAGTTTAACAACCGCCATGAGCAACTCAATGGGTTATAGTCAGTCGCCCGTCCCTAATTTAGGGCCACTGGTTCCAGGGAAGGGAGAGAGCCAGTGCTGTAAGAAAAACACAACATCCATGCCTCACCGGGATTCGAGCCCGGTCTCCTACCGGACGAATGATCAGAAGCCATTGCTTAGACAACTCTGCCACCGGGGCGGCGTGTTCTTATTTGGAAGTCAAATAGTGGCGGAATAAAAATACAAAAACAAGGTGCTTGTTCACCCTGGATGGCAATCTAGTTCAGCCTTGGGACCTTTGTGTTATCTGCGTTCTTATTCGGAAGTCAAGTAGTAGCGGGCAGATAACAGCAGAGGTCCCAAGGCTGAACTAGATTGACATTTAGGCTGAACAAGCACATTGTTTTTGTATTTTTATTTACATCATTAGAACAGGGGTTTTTATTTTCATTCTGAACTCGCATTATTTGGGCGAGGAAGTAAAAATTAAGTCATCGTAGCAATGCAAAATTATACTTTTAAGATAATTTTGAGTAAATCACATAGTTCAATTACAATTTTTAAAAGTGTATTAATTTTCTCACAGAAGTTCCAGCCTTTGCAAAATTAGCACTGTGCGTATGCAGTCATGGTTGGCTGAAGGTATGGGCAAATTTGCTGTTGATCACAGAGTGCGAGATAATGAAAAAGAAAACAACTGTCTTTTGTACAAATGTAATTGTTGGCACACAAATATGCCATACTTTCACTGTTTCCATGTAGCAACTTCTTTAGAGAACCTAAAAATTACATTGCCCTGTAGCAAGAATGTAATTCTAGTTGAATATATTTGACAGTACCCTGGAGCAAGAATGTTTTTAGTTGAATATATTTGACAGTGATATAATGGGAAGTTTTGACATAGTGTCTTTATATCCGTCTATACCTATACCAGAGGCTGTTGGAAACCTTGAAGAAATAATAGTCACTTTCCGTGAATTCGCACTGAACCAAACAAAGAAAATTATCGGTGCCTTAAATCTAGTTACTAACCACAACTATTTCAAATTGGATGATGACATCTGCAAACAAACAAAAGGAGAACCGATGGGTTCCCCTCTATCAGCAGTACTTAGACCGCTAGAAGATCTTATCTTTCTAAAGTGTATGAAGAAACCTCGACTGTGGATCTGCTACGCTGACGATATGTTCTTCATATGGGAACATGGAGTAGACAAATTAAAACATTTCATGCATAAGATAAACAGTCTACATAATACGATAAAGTTCACCATGGAGCTTGAAGTGGATGGAACATTGAATTATCTTTACGTCGCGATCAGAAGAAGTAGAACATCCAGCTTCGATTTTAACGTTTATTATAAACCGACCACAGTACCAAAACTTGTCTCTCCTGATTTGCACTGCCCCCAAAAAGTACAAACTTTCTGCTTTTAGAGCATGGTTCTATGGAGTGTATAACATATGCCAACCTGGCTACCTAAATAACAAGGAAATTGATAATATTTATAGCAAAGGTCTAAAGGCTGGATATAAGAGGGATGAAATAGACAGAATGCATAGAACTGTAAGAAATCGTATAATGTCAGCAACAACAAAATCACCTAGTAACACAATGAGGTACGCAAGATCCATCTCGTATATCCCAGGCTTTGCATATTGGTTAAAGAATTTGTTACATAAATACAAAATATTGATAGCAATGAAGTCCTATACCCCATTATCACACATAGTATCAAGCTGCAAGGAGAGACAGTGTGAAAAAGAAAAGGTGGGTGGGTGTGTATGCTATACCGTTGGTATATCCTGACAACACGGAAAATATATACACTATCTATCAAGAAGTAATTGGACACCCCTGCAATCGACGATATCTGCGGTCCTGATACACATTTATTTTGCTTTTTTTTGTCATTTTCATGTAGGACTTCCGTCCACATGTAGTAGAGTTTAGGTCCCAGCCACCAACAGCGAGATCGCCTTTTGGGCAGGACACAGAAACGGAAGGAATGTGAGCAAGTCTAGCGACTTTTGACAGAACAGTTTGTAGTGAGATTACAGTACAGTAGATGGCACCACCGTACAAGTACGATATTGCGCATAGATGAGTGAGAGAATTTCAGGGAGGACATAGGAAAGGATACCCATTTAACCAGTGGGTCCAGCCTGGGGGCCGTCACTTTACGTGCTCGTCCGATGCACAACGGATATTCAGCGATTGTTAGTAAATCACACCATCTCTGAAAGATCAGCCCAGGCTAGAACCTGGGGACCCAGCATCGATAGTCTGAAACACTAACCACTAAGCCATCCGCGGCTCTGGTCCTGATACACATCACGGCCGCCGCTGTTAAATATCGTGTGGGAAACAACAACGCAACCAGTCGCATGCAAGATGCCACGCAGTTCGGAGCTCTCTGATTTCGAGAAAGGTGTAATCGTCGGGTATCACAGAAATGGCCGATCCATACGTGGCATATCCAGCGAGTTGAAGTACCCAAAATCGGCAGTGGTCTACGTGATTGGCAAGTGGAAGATGAGAGGTGACTGTCGGAATGTGCCCCGACCCGGCGGACCCACAAAACTGGGAGTTAGAGACCGACGGCTGCTGGCCACAGAAATTTGGAAGAACCGCACCAAATCGATGGGTCACATCCACGAGGAGTTTCAACAGGAATTAGGGGAGAGTTCTTTCGATGAATACCATCCGTAAGGAAGCCCATCTGCTCGGTTATCATGGACGTGCTGCCGCCCACAAGCCTTTGATCACCAAGTCCAATAGCGCTGCTCGGCTAACGTGGTGCAAAGAACGTCGACAGTGGACCGTTGAACAGTGGAAACAGGTTTTCTGGAGCGACGAATCAAAGTTCACCCTCTACCGTTCGGATGGCAGGGTCTGGGTTTGGCGTCTGCCTGGAGAACGCCTCCTGCCGGAATGTATTGTATCAACTGTGAAGTTCGGCGGCGGTGGAATTATGCTATGGGGGTGTTTCTCCTGGCATGGCACGGGACCCTTGGTCGCAATTCCTGGTAGACTCAACGCCGAGACCTACTGCACCATTTTGGATGACCAAGCGCTTCCTACATTGTGGCAGTTTTACGGGGTGGACCCATGTTACTTTCAGGATGACAATGCCACCTGTCATGTTGGGAGGTCCACCATGGCTTGGTATGGTGACAATGGGGTTAATCGAATGGACTGGCCAATGCAGAGCCTGGACCTTAACCCAATCGAGCACCTCTGGGACGAGTTGGAGCGTCGACTTAAGGGGTGCCCCCACCGTCCGAAATCGATGAAGGAACTGACCTGTCTTCTCCAAGCCGAGTGAAAGAAAATACCGTTAGCCGTCGTACAACGCCTGGTTGAGAGTATGCCCCGGAGGGTCGCAGCTGTAATCGCCGCTCGTGGAGGCTCCACCAAGTATTGAAGGTGATTAAACTTTGTTTTCCTTTGCTATCACAAGTGTCCAATTACTTGTTGGTAGATAGTGTATATCGGAATGACAACGCGATCCTTGGACACTAGATGTAAGAATACGTGCGAAGTGTCAACCAGGATATGCACAGCCCTCGCCAGAGAAGTCATGCATTCATCGGCCACTCGAGTATGGAATGATATTAGAAGAATTGCCCCTTACACGAATTTTAAAGAGACTGCCATCAGGGAAACTGTTGAAATCCTCTCCAGCAAAGTAGCATGCAATGACATGATCTCTACTGAACTACCAATGGTTTGGCATGTGTTATTAAAAGACGGGAACACGTTGCAGCACGCCTTGTTATTACATGCTAAAATGTTTCACGAAATATGCTCGTGATGTCACCCATGTTATTTTCAAAAAACATCTTTGTTCCTCATGAGTTCCAATTCCCTGCATTTATATGTCTATCATTGCCTTGAAAAAGCCTCCCAGTGGAGTGCGAAAGCTTGGCGAATCTCTGTGCTTATTACATCATAAGAAATAAACGGATTTAATACGCTATATGCGTTTCTTAAGTATTAAAAGTAAAGTTATGTAATTTTCAAGTTTTCTAAAGAAGTTGCTACATGGAAACAATGAAAATACAAAATATTTGTGCCATGAATTACATTTGAAGACATGCCAACCTTCAAAATCTGAAAATCAGGAGATTTTTACAGCTCATAAAATCACACGAGCACTATTTTTTATCGACATTTCCCAGATGTAGGAACAACTTTCCAGAAGTATTATTATTATTGGTCTACTAAAAGTTCTGGAGAAAAATAAAAAACAGTGCAAAAATCAGCACCCCCTTCCTCCTACTGAAATTCATTTTCAGGTACGCCGATTCTGCACGATAGTGAAAATGTAAAATGGCCCACGTTTTATTTTACGAATAAAATAGCAGCCAACTGTTTTTCATTTCTTCTTTAGGTTGTGCACAAAGACAACAGAAAGCTTCGTACAAACATTGCCTTTCATTACAAGGCGAGGACAACTGTAATTATTTCCTTTTGTCGTTAAGTGAATTCGCAACAACTGAACTGTTTTTCATCACTTAGAATGTGCATGGCTCTATTGAGGCGAGAGGTTGAAAGACTGAACTGCAGTGAAAAGGCAGGGCAGCAGGGACGGCGTCACTGGGGGTGGGATGAGGGAGCCCACCCAAAATTTTGGTGACCCTCCCCAATTAGCCCCCCCAGAATTTTTGAGATAAATGAATAAAATGTAGTACACTTTACTGTCAGAGCAACATGTTCTTCTGTGGTAATGGGAGAAGGGTAGCATTATGCAATTATGTTCCTCCAACCATGATCCATGACTTAGACGGGAAATTTTACTTGCATGTTGGGCTTCCCCTTTGGCACACAGATGTCGAAGACCAGCCGGAAGTTCAAAGAACATCGTGAATCTGATGCTGCAGCTCATGCCAGTGGGTTGAAATGTTGAATAAGCATCACTCTGCCAATCCCATCACCACCCTGGCGCCCTCGCAGTCTATGACAAGTAGTGGGCGTTATCACGATCATCGAAAACAGCAGACAGTGATCGGCATCAGTCACCACCAGACAGTGAGCGGAATTTCTCTTGGCTAGTTCACTTGTTTTCTTTCTCGTTCTGATGGAAAATCTAAATTTCCCTGCTCGATTTATTTTTTCTCACGTATTGTGCGTGATAGATGAAAGTGAGGTATTTCTTCCCAAACCAAAATTTGAAATAACCTGTCCGCCAAACAATAAATCCATGATTTTGTCGAACAAGTGTTAATCAGAAGAAGAAAAGTAAATTCTGCGATAGTGCCTGCAAAGTGGATAATGATTATCACACGGCTTCAACTTCATCAACAGCATGTAATGAATCATTAGGAATCGACGAGGATTCTTTTAAGTGCTTGTAGTGATTCAATGGAAAATTTTTTATGAATGCAATGTTTGTGAAAATAAAACATTGGAAGGACCACATGATCGCAAGACAAAAAATGTTGAACTCTGACAGCTTGATATAGCAACTTTACTTTCGGATCAACCCAGACAGCCTATATTAAAACGGTTCCCACAAAAAAAAAAAAATATGGTAAAGAAGAAGGAAGCTTCCATACATATTAGTATAACATGTTTCCATGGCTTGCATATTATATAGTATAAAGGAGATTCCACTTTTTGTTTTTCGTGTTGAATGTCTTCATCGGACGAAGAAAAACATGAGGTCACCTTCGCTCGGCAAGGTTACAACAATTGGAAAAATAGCAGTTGAAAAGGATTCGGGTTTTAAAAAACACCAAAACAGCTTGACCCACAAAACTTACTTGGTGTCGTGGACCTCCTTATAAGAAAATGAAATCAAGAAGAGCAGATTCATCAGTTGGCACACTCTTCAAAGTGCTGCATGTGCAACGGAAGTCAAGGAAAAGCTTTGTTTAGAACAAGCGACAGCGGATTTTTTAAATTCTTGACTTCAATAATTTATATATAATAATCCCCCCCCCCCCACGTTGAAAATTTTCTGGCACCATCCCTGCAGGGCAGCTCCCATCTATGAGTCAATTACTGACCCTACCCGACATTCTGGTGCCACAGTGGGTGATCTCTTTGCTGAAGGCGTCATATGACAATCGGACTGTAAGAAATTTTTTCAACGCAAATTTTTTCCGACTATTCACTGACGATTGGTCAGAAGCCAGCGCTTAGACCACTGTACCACCAGGCTTTCCTTTTTGCAGATACGAAAAGTACGAAACTGATAACTGTAGCGCAGCAATGCATCGACACAGAAAGAAAAAGATTTCGCAGGCAGATCGAAATCATGACAGTTGATGGAATTTCGACTATCCCAAGGGCCGATTCTCTGTGAAAATCAGAATTCGGCATTCATTCGGACAGTGGGAGGAAGGGTTGAAAATCCGAAGTCTTCTGCCCAAATCCGGAGAGTTGGCACGTCTGCATTTGTACTGCCTTCCATGTATTTGGGAAGAATTATTTCTTCAGGGAGATTTATTTCAAGATAGCTTTTTATTATACATATAAGATAATGTCTAATTATATGTATAATTAATTATACATATAGCAAATCCATTCTATGTATCTCTCTATTCTAAAAATAAGTAACTGCCGCCGCCGTTTTAGAAATTTTGTGACACTTGCGCTTTTCTAGCTCGTAGGGCAAACGTACAACCTGATCACACCCAACGTGAAAGAAAGTAGTTCACAAATGGATGATAGTTGTGAGATTATGCTGTTAAAACTGCAATGCATTTTTACATAGTTTGTATAGAATTGTTTGGAGAACACACTGAAATAAACCGTTTTTTAATTCTGGTGATACTTCAAGAGATTCAGGGCCGGTATACCTAGTATTTCAAAGTTAAGGTAAGCAAAAAAGTGCTCTCAGTAGTCAGTACGTGTTCCGGACACACTAACAGAAACAGAATCGTGAAACTTTGTAAGCATGTAGGGCCATGGCTGAATTTTTGCACCTCATCACTCCCCCCCCCCGGCCTTTTTTTGAACTTCGATGTAGTTTACGAGAAATATAATTTTTAAATTTCACAAAATTCTCTATTTCGTGATGGGATCCATTTTAAAAAATGGATATATGGCAAACTGTAAACCAAAATGCATTGCAATTTTAACAGCATAAACTCACAACTATCATCCCTCTTTTACAAATAATTTTTTTAAGAAAATGTCATTTTCTGATTTTTCAGCATTTTTTAAAGACACACAGGATTGAAATGAGCATCTTACTCTGCCTTTAGCATTAATCACACAGGAAAGTTCTGCTCCTGTGACCTGCTGCCATGGTGACACAGCTATTTTTAACACTCTTTTCTGATTGGGTAAAAGGACAGGCTATAGTCAAACTGGTAATGATGCAATGCTTAATGATGTAGCATATGTGAATACCAATGTAAATATAGGTGTTTCCTACTGGCATATGTAATACCTATGAAATATATATATATATATATGTAAAATATATATAAAAAGCAGAGGGAAAATGCAAGTGTGTTGGTCTGTGAATTGTTCGACCACTTCTAAATGACCTAGAGATCTGAAAATTGGTATGCTGATAGATCTTAAGGTCCGTATACCTAGAAAAGTATTAAAAAAATAATAAAAATGGCGGCTTTGGAACATTGTCTGCTTGAATTTTTTGCAAATTGTTTGACTACTTCCAAATGACCTAGAGATCTGAAAATTGGCATGCTGGTAAGTCTTAAAGTCCAGATACCTGCAAACGCACGACTCTCCCCCTCTCCCACCCAGCTTTGAAACATTGTCTGCTTGAATTTCTCTACCACTTCTACACCTAGATAAAAGTCTGAAAACCAACCAAAAAATTCAAAAGGATGGCTTAGCTTTATTGTTTTAAAAATGCTGATAGGTTTAAAGAAAATTTTGTCAGAATCAATGAAATGCTTTGAAAATTTCAAATTTTGATTTAAAATTAAGCGGCGCTAAAGCGTGCTCTGTTTTACATCAAACCGCATGCATTGACGTCCCGACGCTGTTCTAAATGGTAAAACAGTTACGGACTTTAAATTATGTTTCCCTTTCTTTAATTTTATGTTAAAAAAATGTTTTGATAGATTCACCGTTTGGAGAACGGACATGATTACTAGTATCTTATATAAATATAGCTTCCTACTATATGCATTAGATAGCTTCTAATTTATATATATAACTCTCCTTGTAGTATTATTCATCATTTCTCCACATAACAGAATTAGAATTTTTGTGAAAAAAAAACAAAAAAAAAAAAAACCAGACGAAGAATGCTTTCAAGTAGTTCCGAATTTCCCATGTATCGTTCTGCTTTGTTTACATACAACCTGATCACACCCAACATGAAATAAACTAGTGCAAGATACTATATGCATTTTTTTTACTATTTTCATTGAAATAAATCTTACTGTATAGAAAATAATTATAGGCATTGATTTTATTATGGAAAATAATAATAGGCCTACATTTATTTTCATATCACAAATTTATGCATCATAGTTCCGATAAAGTAAATAAATTTATGAATCATAGTTCCGATAAAGTAAATAAATTTATGCATCATAGTTCCGATAAAGTAAATAAATTTATGCATCATAGTTCCGATAAAGTAAATAAATTTATGAATCATAGTTCCGATAAAGTAAATAAATTTATGAATCATAGTTCCGATAAAGTAAATAAATTTATGAATCATGTTCCGATAAAGTAAATAAATTTATGAATCATAGTTCCGATAAAGTAAATAAATTTATGAATCATAGTTCCGATAAAGTAAATAAATTTATGAATCATAGTTCCGATAAAGTAAATAAATTTATGCATCATAGTTCCGATAAAGTAAATAAATTTATGAATCATAGTTCCGATAAAGTAAATGCAATGCCCTTTTCATGAAACTAATATTTCTAACATTCATTTTTTCCACTCAGTAGAATGAAATACTTCAATAAAATGTTCAAACGGATCTAAATTTTTTTACAAAATCATCAGTATAAATATTCCATTAGGCTATCAGCCGATAGTTCTTCTGATCTGTTAGTATGGCTTCCGAGATTTTGCCTGGGAGTTCTCCAATTAGATTTGATACTCGAGTATGAGCTTTACTGTCAGGATCTACAAAATTTTTGTGTGATTGACTGTTACATAAGTGAAACCATGTTCTGACAAATGTTTATATCCTTTCCGTTTACCTAAAAAATGAGGCAGCACTTTTAGCCATTTAGACTTCCAGAACAAAAGTTAGAAATAGCTTTGCTTAAAAAATACGCTGGCTCCAAATAAAAGCAACAACAACAACAAAAAAAAAACCTGTAGTACTGTTATTCGATATATATTTCCTTCATAAAAATGTATTTACAAATAAAAATAGACTGCCCTGCTCCATTGGCGCCGTGGTCTAAGCGCTGGCTTATGACCATTCGTCCAAAAAGGATCCGGGTTCGAATCCCGGCAAGGCGTGGATGTTGTGTTTGTCTTATGGCACTAGCTCTCTCCCTTCCCTGGAACCCGTGACCCTAAATTAAGAACAGATGGCTGCTTATAGCCCACTGAGCTGCACACGGTGGTTGTTAAACCTTGAAGCAAAAAAAAAAAAAAAAATAGCCTTCAAGGCATCTATTATAATGAACATAATTCTAAAAATGATACACTTAAAATTTAATGTGAACTACTTTCTTTCACATTGGGTGTGATAAGGTTGTATGTAAACAAAGCAGAAAGACATATTGAAAATCGGGAACTACTTGAACAGCCACGAAATTGATGTATTCTACTCATGGTAGGTGTGAGCTGATTGTATCTGAACACTGCTTAGCAATTCATGTGAACAATCTGAAAGCAGCCACAATTGAAAGTCCATCTGAAAGATGCCAAAATTTTTCACCAAGGTGAAGAATGATATACACTGAAATGTTTACTGTATTACTGAATTGCTTTTAAGCATTTCCACATTGTTAAGGTTTTTGACCTGTATGAAGGAGCTTATGACGTGTAACATGAAATCTCCGTGTGAATTGCTTTGAACATACATCACACTGGTAAGGCTTTTCACCTGTGTGAAGGAGCATGTGTTTGGAAAGACTAGCTTTCTGAATGAACTTCTTCAAGCACAGAACACATTGGTAAGGTCTTTCACCTGTGTGAATCAGCTTATGACGTGAAAGATTCCCTCTCTGTTTGAACTGCTTGAAACACACATCACACTGGTGAGGTTTCTCACCAGTATGAAGAAGCATATGCTTTGAAAGATTACTTTTTACAGTGAACTTTTTAGAGCATAGAAAACATTGATAAGGTTTTTCACCTGCATGAAGCACCTTATGACGTGAAAGCTGAAATCTCTGTGAAAACTGCATGAAACATACATCACACTGGTGAAGTTTTTCACCTGTGTGCAGCAACTTATGATATGCAAGACTAGATTTCCGTGTGAATTGCTTGGGACATATATCACATTGATGACATTCTTTACTGGTGTGAAGGAGCATATGTCTTAACATGTTAGCTTTTTGAGTGAACTTCATGGAACACATATTACATTGGTAAAGTTGTTTACCAGTGTGGACCTTTACATGCTTTAGAAGATTCATTTTACAGGCGAATGTTTTGAAGCATGCATCACACTGCAAAGATGTTTCACTTGTGTGCAGTTGCACATGTCTTGCAAAGTTGGATTTATCAGTGAATTTCTGGGAGCAGTCTTGACTTGCATTTGAAACAAGCAATGAGGGATCAGCTTCTTGTTTCGCTTCTACAGTATTCCGTTCTTGAGCGACTTCCTCTGAAGAATCTTTCAGCACAGCCTCCATTATTCACTAGACAGCCAGTCTAATAATTTTTATTTTTAATAATTGTGAGTTATGCAATAAACTGAACAAAGCATGCCCTTCTGATTTAGTGTCACTTGTAACTAATATGCAAACATCACTGTGTAGTACTGACATCTAAAGGAACATTAGGGATGTTTGAAAATCTCTTCAATTGAAATGTGTAGCAGGACTAGATGTTCGTGAACGATTCGTTCGAAATGAACGAATTAGCCAACTGAGTCATTGGCGAACGAATCTTTCCTGAAAATAATGGTTCCGCAAAACAGCCGATTCCCTGAATGTTTCGGTCATAATTATTCCTTACTAGACATCAAAATTTTATCACCATGTCTCTGTGAGGTTCATGTTCTGGTCAGAAAATCTTACCTCATCCAGTAGTGTACAAATTCAGTAAATTACTTTAACTTTTCTAAACGAGCTTAGAAGGAAACAGAGGAACAAATTTTCCATAAGAATTAAAAACAGATTTAAACTTAAAAATTCGGCCATTAAACCGGAAGCTATTAATGAATGAGTGGATCCGACACATAATCGTTTCCCTCCATACAAATCGTTCTCTAAACAGCATCTAAACAGGAACAATTACCTAGACCCACATGTGCCTGTGAGTAGATTACGACCTGCTCAAAACGCGAAATGACGCCGAAAAAGCATCCCATTTTCTGTTTGAGTTACGACAGAAAAGACCGTGTGGTGGCTCTAGTTACACGCCAAACAAACCTCATAATTCACGCCATCGGCATATTCAGGTTTGTTTAGAATTTGCCGTTGAAATTTACCTTTTTGAAGTCCAAAATGTTGCACCAAGTGATGCATAAGTAATATTTTCATTGAAATAAGTTAACATCGTTTTATCAGCTTTTTAAATGTATGAATGACGTGGGAAATATTTATTATTGTTGGGGATGCCCAGAAGTTCATCCTATCAACTTTTCGTATTTACAGATTGTCTAGTATCAATATCGAAGTATTTAATAAGGAAATTGCGCAGAATTTAAAATACAGGACCTTTCTTGTTATCTTCCAGCCACTATTTGACTTCCGAATAAGATCGCTTTCAAGTAGTTCCCGATTTCGAAAGTAGAACATAGAGTCCTAGATGCACAATGATCCTTCTCCGCGTACCACATATGAGCAGTAATGACGTTCTTTTCCCCGTTTGTCCGCGCAAGGCTGAACTGGAGGAAGATAAGGCTATAACATTAGCGTTGAAGACAATAGACTTTTGGTGATTGGCCAGTGGGCGTTAGGGACGATTTGAAACGTTAAATGGCACTGCGTCCCAAGATATACACAACTCATTTTTTTAGCCGCCCCGGTGGCGCAGTGGTCTAAGGCACTGGACTCTGATCATTCGTCCGTAAGGGGCCCGGGTTCGAATCCTGGTCAGGCATGGATGTTGTGTTTGTCTTACGGCACTGGCTCTCTCCCTTCCCTGGAACCAGTGACCCTAAATTAGGGACGGGCGACTGCTTATAGCCCATTGAATTGCTCACGGTGGTCGTTAAACCTCCAATCAAGAAAAAAAAAAAAACTCATTTTTCACGTTGTTTGAATTGCTGGATTGTGTATGTTCGTCGTTTTTTCTTGTGTTTCTTTTAAAAAAATCTTAGTTTTAAAACCAAACTGTTTTCACAGCAAAATCTAACCCATTTTAAAAATGGTTTAGTGTTGTGTGTCGCTATGCACATCTTCTGAGAAGAAAAACGTGGGATTTTTCATTCCATGAGTTTCCCTCAGATTAGAACCTAAAGCAACTGTTGCTGAAAGAAATATCTCGTCAGGATTTTGCTCCAAATGACAAGTTACCTTCAACTATTGTTTGTAATAAGTATTTTTATTCTGATTCAATTTTAGAAAAAAACCTCAGCTATATAAACTCATATTAAGTAAAATAGTAGGTAAATGTGTAGATTTGCGTTTTAAATTATTTCGTCGTAAAAATATTAGTACCTGAGAGAAGTGCGACGTACAGATTTTAGATTATAAAAATTAATGGCAAATGGTGCAAAAAATTTCTGTTTCAAATGTCTTTTAAAGATTTTTATCGTAACATTTACCTGTACGTTCGATACGTTAGGCCTACGGCAGCGTCTCTTCACAGCATCGAACTTACAGTTAAATGTTACGATAAAAATCTTTAAAAGACATTTAAAATACGAAATTTCTGCACCATTTGCCATTAATTTTCATACTCTAAAATCTGTACGTCGCACGTTTTCCAGGTACTAACATTTTTCCGACGAAATAATTTAAGACGCTAATCTACACATTTACCAAAATCTCAGCCCTAGATCGTTGAAGAATAAAAGAGGAATGAAATTTACACATAAATTACACCAGTTCCTACAGAAAAATTCTCTTGCCCAAGTACTACGAATTCAGAATGCAAATATCCATCTGTTCATGTGAAAGTGAATATAAAACAAATCTCAAATGTAAATAATGATACGGAATCAGTTTGTTAATGCGAACTACGTCAATAGATGGCGCAAGGTCCCAACTCATCTGTTTTTTCCTCGCTGTTTTTGCTTAATGTTACAGCCTGGTAGGATCCAGTTCAGCCTCGGTCTGCGCTTTTTTTTTTTTTTTTTTGATTAGAGGTTTAACGACCACCGTGAGCAACTCAATGGGCTATAAGCAGTCGCCCGTCCCTAATTTAGGGTCACTGGTTCCAGAGAAGGGAGAGAACCAGTGCCGTAAGACAAACACAACATCCATGCCTCACCGGGATTCGAACCCGGACCCCGTTCGGACGAATGATCAGAGGCCGTCGCTTAGACCACTGCGCCACCGGGGCGGCGGTCTGCGCCTGAAAGGAGAACACAAACTCGTTGGGGTGCTCATAGGAGCATGTTGGATTCGTACCTATGTGAATTTATGTGGCGAAAATATTGAAAACTAATGAAGATCCATTTTTAGAACTTATGAAAGATATCGTAGCGTATTGGCCCCCAAAGTAATATTGGTATCTAATTTGTAGCTGCCGCGCCGGTGGCTCAGTGGTCTAAGTGATGACCTCTGATCATTCGTCCGAGAGGGGTCCGGGTTCGAATCCTGGTGAGGCATGGATGCTGTGTTTGTCTTACGGCAGTGTCTCCCTCCCTTCCCTGGTCAGTGGCCCTAAATTAGGGACGGGCGAGTGCTTATAGCCCACTGAGTCACTCACGGTGATCGTTAAACTTACAATCAAAGAAAAGAAAGGAATTTGTAGCTATTTGTTTTCTTGTACTCTATATTTTTTCTTTTATATATTTCTTAAACAGTTTAATTTTTATTAAAAAGCGAATAAGTAGGTTTCTGCTATTTATAGTGTCATTTTATATACCGATAAAAAAATTCCCATAGCGTTTATCGTGAACTACTTTCTCTCATGTTGGATGTGATGACGTTCCATGTAAACAAAGCGGACCGATACACTCAAAATCGGAGACTACTTGAAAGCTTTCTTATTCGGAAGTCAAATACGTAGTTTCATTTTATGTAACAACTAGCCTGTTGTACCCGTCGTTGACGGGTTAGCGATAGTATAAAGTAAAAGCTATATCGGCAATTAAATTAAGACTGGTAAATCAAGGTTTATACAACTTTGTAGTACAACTTCCCGGAGTAGAATATTAGGATAAAAATGTAATTGAATTATTTAGTAGTTGTCACGTCCAATGTAAACAATTCAAAAAGTTTGAAAGCAGAAGGCTTATGCAATGAAATTGATTGAGATGAAAAGTACCTTATTCTTGTAGAGCCTCGGGATAAAACAATATTAACAGTCCTTCCATTCGGAGCAAAGATGTAAAAATTTTCCCCATTTCCGACTCTAGAACAACCAACGTACAGTTGACCATGGGAAAAACATGGACTTTGTAGATCCAGTCCAACAACTTTTAGAGACTGCCTTTGTGCCTTATTGATGCTCATGGCGAAACTCAAACGAATCGGGAATTGAAGACGTTTAAATTGAAACGGGACATCAGATGGGATGATCGGGATCCTTGGATTAAAAACATTTTTGCCTGCTGCATGTCCAGTTATAGCAGCTTCAATAACATTCTTCATTAGTTTCTTGACAGATAATCTCGTGCCGTTGCAAAGTGAAGGCGGATCAAAATTTCTCAGAAGCATAATAGGTGCACCAATCTTCAACCCTAAAATATGTGAAGGTATTCCAGGTGGCTCCAAAGAGTTAAGGAACTCAGCTGGGTAGATGACTGCATCGTCTGTATTCTGTATATTTACCGCTTTCTTTACATGCAACCTGATCACACCCAACGCGAAGATAAGTAGTTCACGATAAATTTAAGCCATTTCATTTTTAGAATTACGTTAAAACAACGTTCTATTTTCTAGCTCACAATGTCGTCACAGTATGATGACCTTCTGACGTATGACACTTTTGAATCAATAACGCAGATTGAAAAACTACGTTCTATTTTTTTTTTTTTTTTGGCTCCACCCTCTAGGTCATAATACAATCGGCAAACAACGCTTACAAAAAAGGGCGTAATACACTCAAAATCGGGACTACGAATGAAAATAGTCGTAACGGAATTCTAAAAAAGAAACTCCTAAACTTTATGGTGAACTACTTTTCTGCACGCCTTAACGTTGGGTGTGATCAGGTTGATGTCAACAAAGCGGAAAAACACACTCAGATCGGGTAGAAACGCGTAAAATTAAATAACTAAAATCAAATTAAAATTAAAAAAATCGCTTCGAGGTGCACCAGGAGATGTCTACAGGTACCTTCATGGCAAATTTTGTCGCTCTAGGTCGCCTAATTATATATGAAATCCGACCAACAGACACACACGGTCTGTTTTATATATAGATATAGAGAGAAGAGAAGATATGAACAAAAGTAAACAGTGGCGGACAGATAACAGGAAAGGTCCAAAATAAGTAGCTAAACTATCAGTCAGTTTGAAGCATCGGGACCTTTCTTATTATCTGCCCACCACTGTTTGCTTTTGTTCATTGTTACATAAAATGCCACAATTTGACTTCCGAATAAGAACGTTTTCAAGCAGTTCCTGATTTTGAGTGTATCATTCCGCTTTGTTTACATGAAATATGATCACACCCAACATGAGAGAAAGTAGTTCACAATAAATGTTATAGTAATTTTTTTTATTGGTAGATAAACTGACACTATAAATGCAAAAAACTATATATTCACTTTTTAATAAAATTTAAACTGTTTAAGAGATATATAAAAGAAAAAAATATACAATATAAAAAACAGATAGCTACAAATTAGGTACTAATATCCCTCTAGGTGCCAATACGCTACGATATCTTTCATAATGACATTTATCGTGAACTACTTTCTACGTGATACTGCGCATAGGTGGTATCAAGGAGGTTAGAAGAAGAGGAGGTGAAGGGACCCGTTTTGAGTGAAGCCAAAATAGATTAGGCCGCCCCGGTGGCGCAGTGGTCTTTTTTTTTTTTTTTTTTTTTTTTTGATTGGAGGTTTAACGACCGCCGTGAGCAACTCAATGGGCTATAAGCAGTCGCCCGTCCCTAATTTAGGGTCACTGGTTCCAGGGAAGGAGAGCCAGTGCCGTAAGACAAACACAACATCCATGCCTGACCGGGATTCGAACCCGGACCCCTTACGGACGAATGAGCAGAGGCCAACGCCTTAGACCACTGCGCCACCGGGGCGGCGGCGCAGTGGTCTAAGCGATGGCGTCTGATCATTCGTCCGAACGGAGTCCGGGTTCGAATCCCGGTGAGGCATGGATTTTTTTTGCTTGTCTTACGGCACTGACTCTCTCCCTTCCCTGGAACCAGTGACCCTAAATTAGGGACGGGCGACTGCTTATAGCCCACTGAGTCACTCACGGTGATCGTTAAACTTACAATCAAAGAAAAGAAAGGAATTTGTAGCTATTTGTTTTCTTGTACTCTATATTTTTTCTTTTATATATTTCTTAAACAGTTTAATTTTTATTAAAAAGCGAATAAGTAGGTTTCTGCTATTTATAGTGTCATTTTATATACCGATAAAAAAATTCCCATAGCGTTTATCGTGAACTACTTTCTCTCATGTTGGATGTGATGACGTTCCATGTAAACAAAGCGGACCGATACACTCAAAATCGGAGACTACTTGAAAGCTTTCTTATTCGGAAGTCAAATACGTAGTTTCATTTTATGTAACAACTAGCCTGTTGTACCCGTCGTTGACGGGTTAGCGATAGTATAAAGTAAAAGCTATATCGGCAATTAAATTAAGACTGGTATATCAAGGTTTATACAACTTTGTAGTACAACTTCCCGGAGTAGAATATTAGGATAAAAAAAATGTAATTGAATTATTTAGTAGTTGTCACGTCCAATGTAAACAATTCAAAAAGTTTGAAAGCAGAAGGCTTATGCAATGAAATTGATTGAGATGAAAAGTACCTTATTCTTGTAGAGCCTCGGGATAAACAATATTAACAGTCCTTCCATTCGGAGCAAAGATGTAAAAATTTTCCCCATTTCCGACTCTAGAACAACCAACGTACAGTTGACCATGGGAAAAACATGGACTTTGTAGATCCAGTCCAACAACTTTTAGAGACTGCCTTTGTGCCTTATTGATGCTCATGGCGAAACTCAAACGAATCGGGAATTGAAGACGTTTAAATTGAAACGGGACATCAGATGGGATGATCGGGATCCTTGGATTAAAAACATTTTTGCCTGCTGCATGTCCAGTTATAGCAGCTTCAATAACATTCTTCATTAGTTTCTTGACAGATAATCTCGTGCCGTTGCAAAGTGAAGGCGGATCAAAATTTCTCAGAAGCATAATAGGTGCACCAATCTTCAACCCTAAAATATGTGAAGGTATTCCAGGTGGCTCCAAAGAGTTAAGGAACTCAGCTGGGTAGATGACTGCATCGTCTGTATTCTGTATATTTACCGCTTTCTTTACATGCAACCTGATCACACCCAACGCGAAGATAAGTAGTTCACGATAAATTTAAGCCATTTCATTTTTAGAATTACGTTAAAACAACGTTCTATTTTCTAGCTCACAATGTCGTCACAGTATGATGACCTTCTGACGTATGACACTTTTGAATCAATAACGCAGATTGAAAAACTACGTTCTATTTTTTTTTTTTTGGCTCCACCCTCTAGGTCATAATACAATCGGCAAACAACGCTTACAAAAAAGGGCGTAATACACTCAAAATCGAGACTACGAATGAAAATAGTCGTAACGGAATTCTAAAAAAGAAACTCCTAAACTTTATGGTGAACTACTTTTCTGCACGCCTTAACGTTGGGTGTGATCAGGTTGATGTCAACAAAGCGGAAAAACACACTCAGATCGGGTAGAAACGCGTAAAATTAAATAACTAAAATCAAATTAAAATAAAAAAAATCGCTTCGAGGTGCACCAGGAGATGTCTACAGGTACCTTCATGGCAAATTTTGTCGCTCTAGGTCGCCTAATTATATATGAAATCCGACCAACAGACACACACGGTCTGTTTTATATATAGATATAGAGAGAAGAGAAGATATGAACAAAAGTAAACAGTGGCGGACAGATAACAGGAAAGGTCCAAAATAAGTAGCTAAACTATCAGTCAGTTTGAAGCATCGGGACCTTTCTTGTTATCTGCCCACCACTGTTTGCTTTTTGTTCATTGTTACATAAAATGCCACAATTTGACTTCCGAATAAGAACGTTTTCAAGCAGTTCCTGATTTTGAGTGTATCATTCCGCTTTGTTTACATGAAATATGATCACACCCAACATGAGAGAAAGTAGTTCACAATAAATGTTATAGTAATTTTTTTTATTGGTAGATAAACTGACACTATAAATGCAAAAAACTATATATTCACTTTTTAATAAAATTTAAACTGTTTAAGAGATATATAAAAGAAAAAAATATACAATATAAAAAAACAGATAGCTACAAATTAGGTACTAATATCCCTCTAGGTGCCAATACGCTACGATATCTTTCATAATGACATTTATCGTGAACTACTTTCTACGTGATCACTGCGCATAGGTGGTATCAAGGAGGTTAGAAGAAGAGGAGGTGAAGGGACCCGTTTTGAGTGAAGCCAAAATAGATTAGGCCGCCCGGTGGCGCAGTGGTCTAAGCGATGGCGTCTGATCATTCGTCCGAACGGAGTCAGGGTTCGAATCCCGGTGAGGCATGGATTTTTTTTGCTTGTCTTACGGCACTGACTCTTTCCCTTCCCTGGAACCAGTGACCCTAAATTAGGGACGGGCGACTGCTTATAGCCCATTGAGTTGCTCACGGTGGTCGTTAAACCTACAATAAAAAAAAACAGATCAGCTGTTTTTGTCCTCTCTCTGAGGTATTTGGAGTCTGCGCTGTGGGAGTTCGGGAACGTGACGTCACTTCCTGTGGCTTAAGCAGTTCTGCTTAGCGCATACAAACCAAGGAGGTTAGCAGAAGAGGAGGCGAAGGGACTCGTTTTGAGTGAAGCCAAAAGAGATCAGCTGTTTCTGTCTTGTCTCTGAGGTGCTGGGAGTCTGCGCTGCAAGAGTTCGGGAACGTGACGTCACTTCCTGTGGCTTAAGCAGTTTTGTTTAGCATATGCAAACCCAGGATGGAGAGGAAGAATATTTCGGACTTCTTATTTCTTAACATTAGGCTTTTGGTTATATTTTAAACATGGTTATTTGCACATGGGCAGTATGTATGGTTACTTGCACATGGGCCGTAAGTAACCATGCGCGCTATGCACTTCCGCTCAAAAAATCATTATTTTGTTCAATTTTTGAAAGAAATACCAGCACATATTTTCCTGTTCTTTTTGGAAATTTTTTATTATGGGAATCAATATTTCAGCCTCAATATTTTTCATGCCTGTATGGGTAGAGTAAGAGTTCGAAAAACCCGTTCAAAATCGTGATTTCCCCATAGAGATATACAGGAGATTCTTAGGTTGGGCGCATTGGCGTATACTTACTGCCCATGTGCAAGTAACCATGTTTAAAATATAAGCAAAAGCCTAATATTAAGAAATAAGAAGTCCGAAATATTCCTTCTTTCCATCTTTGGTTTGCATCAAGGAGGTTAGAAGTAAGACGAGGTGGCATCAGCCCCTCACCCTGTGCTTCTGGCGTGACGCCACTTTTTATCAGCTGACTATCCATGCGCACTATGCACTTCCGCTCAAAAAATCATTATTTTGTTCAGTTTTTTAAAGAAATACCAACACATATTTTCCTGTTTTTTTCTGGAAATTTTGTATTGTGGGAATAAATATTTCAGCCCCAATTTTTTTCATGCCTGTATGGGTAGAGTAAGGTTCCGAAAAACCCGTTCAAAATCGCGATTTCCCCATAGAGATATACAGGAAATTCTTAGGTTGGGCACATTGGCGTAGTCAGCTGATAAAAAGTGGCGTCACGCCAGAATCCCGGTGAGGCATGGATGTTGTGTTTGTCTTATGGCACTGGCTCTCTCCCTTCCCTGGAACCAGTGACCCTAAATTAGGGACGGGCGACTGCTTATATCCCATCGAGTTGCTCACGGTGGTCGTTAAACCTCCAATCCAAAAAAAAAAAAAAAAAAGAAGCACAGGGAGAGGGGCTGTTGCAAAACCCCTGGAGAGCAAGCCCCAGCGCGTGAATTGCGAAGGGGTGTGACGTCACGGTCAGAGGGCCATCGCAACACTCTCTCCAGAGAGGTCAAAGGGCAAACGTAAGGGGAATGCCAATATTAGCTGCACGTTCATGCAGCATTGAGCTTTCGGTAGTCGTGCACGTGAGCTGGGGTCTTTTATGCAACATGCATGGAAAATATTGAGTGCCTTTATGTAAATCTAATTACAAAGCACATCCAAAAGCCACTGTTTTCAGCTTTCCTGAAGGTGAAAGACTTCGAAGAAGATGGATTTCTTTCGTACGAATAAAGAATTTGAACCCGCCGTAAATTCAAACGTTAATTAAGCTTAATTGTTCTCATGATAGCATGTTCTGCTTTGGTTATAAATACAACTATAATTTAGTGAATTGTTAATCGTTATTTTGATTGACGGAGTAAAATTTAAGGGATTACCAGCTCATATCTTCCGATTATTATCAGCTCATTATTTGTTGTGGTTTAAATAATGATATTACTTACCATTCAACATTTCATTTCTATAAAATAAATGTTATTTTTCTTTACAAAATTCATAGTTAATAGCGTTCAAATTGAAAAAACAACAAAAAAAAAACCCAGAGGAAATGTACAGATATTATCAGCGCATCAAGTACTAAGGTTGACCAGGCAAAGACACTGTCAATACATAATTACGTTATTTATTCGTCAACATTTCATTTCCGTAAAACAAATGTCATTTTTTTTCACAAAATAGATGCGAAATGCACAGAACTACTTGATGCTCTGATAATCTGAAGGCCAGTCCAAAGAAAAGTTTATCGGAATGTCCAACAAATGTATCCGAAAGTTTGGAATGTGTCCGAAAGAATTCACCACATATATCGTTAAACTTCAACACGATCCCTGAAGTTTACTGGCTGATAAGCAAAAATGCATGTATGTATATATATTCATGGGCTTGCAAATGTTTCAAGTTAGTGAATGTACAATTTAATTTAAGTTAAGTTAAGTTGTGGTAGAGATTGAGGTTCGTATAGAGAACTATGAACTTGAATTGTCTACAATGAACTATTTTGCAAAGCAGCACTTTCATTTCTCGTTACATTCATAGTCACATATATAAGGATAGTTTCAGAATTTTTTTTTTTGTGATTGGAGGTTTAACGACCACCGTGAGCAACTCAATGAGCTATAAGCAGTCGCCCGTCCCTAATTTAGGGCCACTGGTTCCAGGGAAGGGAGAGATCCAGTGCTATAAGACAAACACAACATCCATGCCTCACCGGGATTCGAACCCGGACCCCTTACGGACGAATGATCAGAGGTCATCGCTTAGACCACTGCGCCACCGGGGCGGCCTGGAAATGCGGGAAACACATGCATCAATAAATGTGTTCTTTTATTATACACAAGTACTTTCTTTTGCACGATGTTCTTCTTCCAGGTAGGAACGTTTCACTCATAAATATTGGCAGTGATACGTTCCTACCTGGAAGAAGAACATCGTGCAAAAAAGAAAGTACTTGTGCATAATAAAAGAACACATTTATTGATGCATGTGTTTCCCGCATTTCCAGGCCGCCCCTGTGGCGCAGTGGTGTAAGCGATGGCCTCTGATCATTCGTTCGTAAGGGGTCGGAGTTCGAATCCCGGTGAGGCATGGATGTTGTGTTTGTCTTACGGCACTGGCTCTCTCCCTTCCCTGAAACCAGTGACCCTAAATTAGGGATGGGTGACTGTTTATAGCCCATTGAGTTGCTCACGGTGGTCGTTAAAACTGTAATAATAAAAAACACTTCCAGGAGCGGCGAGCTCGAGTCGGTCGGCCCACTAGCTCTGACGTCACAGACCAGTTCGGAGGCTTTCTTAATCTTCAGGGGGTTTTGACACAGCATCGCATGATGCAAGTTCAAAAACAAAAAAAACATTTAGATTTTTAAGTTGCAGAGATATTCACACGTAAGAAGACACAACAGCAATGCCAAATTCTTCTAGGCCGCCGTGAGTTATGCGGGTAATAAGACTCTTGGTGAGATGCTTGTGCATAAACATTTGAAATAATGAGGCGCTACAGTTTGCCATTTGTCTTGGTCTTACTCTAATCATATGTGGGTCTTGGTATTCCTACCTCCATGTGAATAACTTCGATGTTTTTGTGCCGATTTCTAATTCAGCGTGAAGTGCAGCACACTAGGTAAACGAGTTTTTTTTTTATTGGAGGTTTAACGACCACCGTGAGCAACTCAACGGGCTATAAGCAGTCGCCCGTCCCTAATTTAGGGTCACTGGTTCCAGGGAAGGGAGAGAGCCAGTGCCGTAAGACAACCACAACATCCATGCCCGACCGGGATTCGAACCCGGAGCCCTTACGGACGAATGATCAGAGGCCAACGCCTTAGACCACTGCGCCACCGGGGCGGCCAACCCCGTCTTTCTTCAGGAGGTTCTCCTGGAAATGCTGCACGATATCCCCGCACATGTTCGACGCGGAATGTGGTTGCAACATGATGGGGCGCCATCTCATTACGCAAGGTGCGTACGTGACCATTTGGACCGGACATTTGGAACCAAGTGGATTGGGCGTGGCGGTCCCGTCGAATGTCCCCCCAGATCACCTGATTTATCTCCTCTTGATTATTATCTCTGAGGTGCCATGAAGAGCATTGTGTACGACACGCCAGTAAATTCTGAAATGGACCTGGTGGCACGAATCTCCATCGCTGCTGCTACGGTCCGCGAAACGCCTGGTATCTTCGACAATTATAATAACCACCTTCACAATGCTGTCGTTACACGATTTAAAAAGCAGGTCTCAGTTGCAATTAAAAATGAACTTTATTTACATCTAAAAACCATCACAGGAAACATGCCAGTACTTTAATGCTAGACCCAGTGTGGGTCCGAAAGTACTAGCATGTTTCCTGTGATGGTTTTTAGATGTAAATAAAGTTCATTTTTTAATTGCAACTGAGACCTGCTTTTTAAATCGTGTAACGACAGCATTGTGAAGGTGGTTATTATAATTTATTGACACGAACCTCCACGAATTTTGGTTCTTCGACAATGTTCGCCAATCCATGTCGCGTAGGTGTCATGCGTGCATCCAGGCTGATGGGCGCAATTTCGAACACTTCCTGTGAGGCTTGCAAGTCCTACATTGTACTCTTTTGCTGTGTAATAAAGCGTTTTACACTGCTTTCTGTATTGTGGCCTTACTGTGTCTTTGTGTCCCTTTCTCACATGAGGGTGACGTTTCCACCCATGCTTTCCTATTTAATTCTGGTTCCTAATGCTGTTCTCTACCTCCCCTCCAAGTTTGTACACGAAGTCCCGGGACACCCTTTATATATCAATACATATAATTTTTTTAAATAGAGTACAAAAATGTTCTTAAGGTCTTATATCACAAATGCAGATTCCAAGAAATCTGCCCATACCAGTGATTAAAAATGTGAATTTTTTTTTATTTTTTGATTGGAGGTTTAACGACCACCGTGAGCAACTCAATGGGCTATAAGCAGTCGCCCGTCCCTAATTCAGGGTCACTGGTTCCAGGGAAGGGAGAGAGCCAGTGCCGTAAGACAAACACAACATCCATGCTTCACCAGGATTCGAACCCGGACCCCACTCGGACGAATGATCAGAGGCCATCGCTTAGACCACTGCGCCACCGGGGCGGCAATGTGAAAATGTCATACCTTTGCTTTAATTCAGTAATGTACTACAGATTTCACCATGGGGTGATGTAAAATATTAAGGACATAATGTGTAAGCCATTCCGCTGCCATTTGGTTTCAGCCCCTTTAGATTATTTATACATATTAGAAAATAGTAGTAAAAAAACTAACTAACCGTTTTAATGGCAGATTTTTGAGGGGCCTTAAATTTTTTTTTTTTTTTTTGTCACAGAGTGTAAACCACCACTGCCAGAAAAAAAGGAGCAACTTTATTATGGGAACAATTTTATATGTAACAATTTGCTATTGTTAAAAATTAGGTAGCAAATATATTGTTGCATTGGAAGCAATAACGCCACGTTAGCTACACTGAGGCTTAAACGTATACGTGGAAAGTCGGCATCGAGAAGACTGAATGGCAGCTTCCAAAATACGATGATGTATTGCAGTGCAAACATCTCTACTGTGTGGAATTAGGTTTTTATTGCGGAAGTAGTCCAAGTTGTCAGTGTTTGAAAAATTGCCCCTTCAGCAAACACTGTTTAATGTTTTGTTGAAGGAAGATAGAAATTTCAGATGGAAGTTAATGTGGATGTTTGTTTTTTTCATTATTACAATATTTTCCTTCATTTTCTTATTTTTTAAAATTAATTTCTCTAAATATTCAGTTATAAACGAACACAATTAGACAAAATATAAGGGGAGATCGCCCAAAAACCTATGGGATAGATTCATAGGTTGGGTAGGGGGGGGGGGCTAAGCACCCCCAGAAAGAAATGGATATCCAATTGCAAGAAGGAGTAATATATTGCATCGACTGTTACTACCTGCAGACTCAGCTATATAGGAGAAACAGGGAGAAGTATTAAAGTCCGAATGAAAGAACACCAAGCAGCTATTAGGAACATTAGTAACAAAACAGGGCTAGACAGACATACAAAAGCAAGTGGACAATCCATAAATTGGGACTTAGTAAGAATAATTGCGCACCAGGCAAACTTAGTAAAGAGGAAACTAGAAGAAGGATCGAAATAGCAAGAAGAAGAAGTACCACAATTAACGATAATTGCGTTTGGACACTTCCGACTGAGTGGCAGCAACTACTCCAGTGACGCAGTTCTGATGATGAACTAAGCTTTAGTTCGAAAATTTGACCACCAACTTTTTTGAATAATAACCTCTATAAGACCCATAAAATAATTATTCCACAGTTGTTATAATCCTTTTAGCAGATAAGCAGTCAAAAATGATTTCTGCTAATCATTGCCCTAAATGACTACTTTGAATAACAAAGCTAAGGGAAAACAAATATTTCCTGAAGCTCAGGTTAACTTGTTCCAGCTGTGTTTGGCACAGAAAGGAAAAACTGGCATGTGGAAAATCATGCCTGTAGCTGAAATTCTAGGCACAAACCTTATTTTGTCATACACAGAATCTGTTTTTCGAGTGAATGCTTATGTGCATTTAAAATAAATTTTGAATTAAATGTGGGGTATTTGGGGAATCCTGTTACATGTTTGACCTATGTGAGTAAAAACTTTGGTGCATGGGGCATAATTTTTGAAGATTTTTAAGCCACATTTTATCAAAACTCGCTGTAAAGTACAGTTTAAAACTTATTTTACCAGTAAAATGTCTTTCATTTACTCCATAGTGTATAATAAATACCATGAACACCTTTAACCTAAATTGAAATTTTTGAAGATAAACAAGGGTCCTTCACAAGAAAGTTCTGTTTGTGATATAACTTTCTGCATGTTGTCTCCTGGTCTCCGTCGGCGGCATAAGGAGGGAACTCATCAATAATTCTAAAATCTCAATAGATAAAAACTTTACCCTAGAACTCTTAAAAATACTGTAGGTCCTACAAAAATAAAATATAATACATCAAAACGAATTGGGAGAACATACAGTAAATGTGTAGATTAGCGTCCTAAATTATTTCGCCGGAAATGGAAATGTTGAACGATTTCAAAAAAGTGAGACATACAAATTTTAAAGTATGTTATTTCATGGTAAATGGTGAAATTTTTTATCACTGAAATGCAGTGGCGGCTCGTGGCAACTGAAACAGGTGGGGCCAGTAGCCGAAGTTAAACGATGAAATAAAAAAAACTGTCATTATTAGGCCAACCATTCAGACCACCCCACCCCCAAGATTCATTTACTCTGCCTCTGTTTACCCCCCTTGACTAACTACAGTATAATGCCCAAATCATGCAGGAATGTGTCAACTATTGCATTGCACACGCGAACAAAATTTCCTCACAATAGTAGGCATATCTATTAACAGAAAAATGTTAAAACTCCTTAAATAAAATGTTTAGCTTAAAGCATATGAGCATTAATATATGTAGTTGTGCTTTGTGTTTCTTTAGATTTCTCAACTGTGGTTAATCACAGGATAAAAAAGTATAGTGAAAAAATAATAACTCAAATATATGCACAGAGGAAATGTTTCATGAATTTCGTCCCATATAGAATGATTTCCATACTACCATTTGCGTTATTTGAAAGGTTTAACCTTTTTTTTAAGAACTTGTGAAGCCTTAAAACATATGTGTACTCATGTGCAAATTATACTTACAGGCTTTTTCATTTATTTATTTATTTTTAACATAGAACATCTTATTTAAAACAAATTAGTTCTGCAAAGCGCATTGTAAACTTCAAACAATATGAAAGAGAAATCAATTAAATTTTTCACTTTGTACCATAGTATTAAAATGCAATACATGGAAATATTATGAAGAAGATTGATAACTTTTTGTACAGATATTCTCCTCTTCTATATGTTTGAGAGTGGCAAATTTTTCTATGACTTTTTGATTAAAAAGTGGAATTTCTTGAATACAATCTTTATGTACAGAGAGAACAGCGAGTGTGTTTAACCGTTCTTGTGTCATAGTGTTTCTTAAAAATGTTTTTATGTGATTCAAGGTGCTGAAACAACGTTCTGCTTCAGCGATAGTTACTGGTGTCACTAAAGCTATTTCTAATAACTTAGAGACTTCAGAAAATGTATCTAAAAGTTCACCAGAATGGAGAAATGACATTAACGCACTTACGTTCGGTCTGCCGTCGAAGGTTTCGTTAGCATAAAGTACTGATAATTCATTTTCAAGTTTTTCTTTATTCAGCACTACATATGTAGTTGCTAATAAATTTGTATGGTGTGACGGAAAATGCTGCTTATGATTCTTGAACTCCTTTGGATCTACAACAGTGAATGAGTGAAATAAGACAGACTTTTTAAACCTGTCCCTTATTTGATTGACGATGATGTCGCATGCTTCTTTTGCATCATTTTCTACCATACTGCAGTCAACGTTAGCTCTTTTTTGCAAAGGTTGACATTCATCACTTCCATTTTGATCGTTGTGTTTTGTACTTTGCCGAACATAATTTACAGCTGCTTCAAACTTCTTTAGAGCTCGATTACAATCAACACTGGTTGATTTTCTGGACTGTAGTGTATTGTACAGTATATCAACATGTTGGAATATGTGAGAAAAGAAAGACAATAAGAAAAGGAATTCCTCATTTCGCAACAACTTCACAAATCCAGTTGATTCACATATACTCTTGTCATCCCAACCACTTTCGTTTAAAATTCTGTCGAAGCACTCCAAGAGTTCACTTTTGTTTTCTGAAACACAATTTATGATCCTAGATTGAAAATTCCATCTTGTTTCTGAAACTGTAGGTACTCGTTTTCGATAAATATCTCGCAATAAACCACTACGTTTAGGTAATACTGTTAAAAAGGAGCCGATTCCACTGATATTTGCAAAAAATATTCTTACCCTTTTGATTGTTGAGCACACCTTCTTTAATACTAAATTCAACTGATGAGCATAACAGTGCACATACTGAGCGTGCGGATAAAAACCGCCATGAGTTCTGCTCATGACAGCTGCCCTATCATATGTCTGAGCAACAAGTTTTTTTGCAAACCAAACTTTTCCAACTCATCTTTGAGTGCAGCCTCAAGACCGTCTGGTGTTCTGTTTTCGATTTCAACAAACGATAAAAATCTTTTTTTTTTTTATTGGAGGTTTAGCGACCACCGTGAGCAACTCAATGGGCTATAAGCAGTCGCCCGTCCCTAATTTAGGGTCACTGGTTCCAGGGAAGGGAGAGAGCCAGTGCCGTAAGGCAAACACAACATCTATGCCTCACCGGGATTCGAACCCAGACCCCTTACGGACGAATGATCAGAGGCCATCGCTTAGACCACTGCGCCACCGGGGCGGCCATAAAAATCTTTCCACGACATGGCTGTTAATCATATATTGCAATATGCAGTAGCGGCTCGTCCATAAGAGCACAAGAGCACGTGAACCCCTATAAAAAATAAAATAAAATAAATAATTATACGATATAAATTGTACATCTTTATTGATGCAGTACTAAATGGCTTATCTTCAGTAAGTTTAAAAGAGCGGACAATGAAAAACAGCGTAGAGTGCGCAAAGTGAGGTTAAATGTAATGACGCGCCTGTGGCTAGGAGCGGACTGAATGTGCCGCTCTCGATACTGGACACATGGGATATGCGACAGACGGGTGAGTCCATTTGCTGGCGGTAGGGGGGACATGTCTACAAGCGGCTTAACGGAGAATACCGATGAGCTGCCTGTGACACAGCTCAGCTCAGCTCAGTTCAGTTGTCGCACGGCTGTAGTTGACGTCAGATGCTCCTAACCTTTGCGCGCGTGTTACATTTGTGTTTTGGAGTATCCAGTTTCGATTAATTTTTTGGTGATAAAGTTTTAGTTGAAATTGCACTTATTACAGTTTATCTATTGTAGTGCAGCTAGTGAACTGTTGTTTTTATTTACTGTACAATAATGGAAAATACCTGTAAGTACTCAGTTAGTAATTTAAAGGAAGTAGCGTTTGGCAATTTACCCATAGAAGTTCAAATAGCAATAAAAGAGAGTGGCAGGCCAACGCCCTGACTTAATATAAGTCAAACATCGACATCAAAATCTAGAACTTTAAAAAGAGAATTTAAAGAAGCGCTATACGAAAAATCCTACTTGGGTGAAAAACGGCGTTTGTGACTTAGCTCATTTGACACAAAAAATAAAAAAACACGCAAGTTCACATGGACACATAAGTGCTACATTGGATTTCAATTTGCTGGGAAAGGTTGACGTTCGTCAGCAGCTTGACAGTGCTTATCGACAAAATATTAAAAAGCACAATGAACAAGTGACTAAAAATAGGTATGTCCTTTCTAAGCTTATAGACTGTATTAAAATTTGCGGTGCATTTGAGTTGGCCCTTCGAGGTCATTGTGAGGATGACGATTCCTTAAATCCTGGCATATTTAAAGGGCTTGTAAACTTTTCTGCAGAACTTGACTCATCTTTGAAAGAACACTTTTTTTTTTTTTTTTTTTTTTTTTGATTGGAAGTTTAACGACCACCGTGAGCAACTCAATGGGCTATAAGCAGTCGCCCGTCCCTAATTTAGGGTCACTGGTTCCAGGGAAGGGAGAGAGCCAGTGCCGTAAGACAAACACAACATCCATGCCTCACCGGGATTCGAACCCGGACCCCTTCGGACGAATGATCAGAGGCCAACGCCTTAGACCACTGCGCCACCGGGGCGGCAAATAACACTTGAATACCGCTACTGTCTTTAAAGGTACCTCGAGAGAAATTCAAAATGAATTGTTAGATTGTATGCTTTTTGTATGTCAAGAAAACGTAATAGAAGAAATAAAAACTGCACAGTATGTTTCTTTGATTGCGGACGAAACATCAGAAGTCTCGTCTGTATTTCAGTTAGTTATAGTTTTCCACTATGTTTTAGCTAATGGCCAACCAGTTGAAAGATTTTGGAAATTTGATAACCCTGAAGGGCACGACGCAGAATCATAGCCAAATGTATTTGCACCAGTTTAGATTATGTTGTGCAAAATCCAGAAAAACTCGTATCTCAAAGCTATGACGGTGCGAATGTAATGAGTGGGCACCATGCTGGCGTGCAGACCATAGTGCAACAAACCTATAAACATGCTTTTTTCGTTCACTGTTACGCTCATCAGTTGAACTTGATTGTAGCTCAAGCAACAAGCCAAAACCAAGATGTCAGAATTTTTTCGGACTTAAGTGATATAACAGTTTTTTTTTCGAATTCCCCTCAGAGAGTGTCTGTTTTGGACAAGATAGTTGGCAAACAAATACCTCGGGCGTCAGCTACAAGGTGGAATTTTAAGAGCGGAACTGTTAATACAGTTTTTGAGTACAGAGATAAATTAATTGAATGTACGGAGGAAATCCAATCAATTTCTAAGCAACCAACCACCATAATTAAAGCTGGTGCTCTAGCTCGTCTCCTTAGAGATAATAAGTTCATATTTTGGCTTTCTGTTTTTCACAGATTGCCACATGTGGATATTTTGTACAACTAATCACAGCTAACTTACACTGATGCTGTGAGAACTAAAGCCAATGTTGACCACTTTGTTAAAGACATTGATAAGGAAAGAGGTAACATGGACAAAGTGACAGAGCTGTTAATCAGTACCCAGAAAATGCACCTAAACGATCGAGGCGTGAAGATTTTTACTGAAGTAGAACAGTGGCTGCCAAGGAAACCTGTGACATTATTACAACGCAAATAAAAACAAGATTTTCATTCACAACATCTTGCTCAGCTGTATCTCTTTTTGAATCACAAAAGTTTGAAGAGTTTGAACAGAAATTCCCCGAGAAATTGCTTGAAGTTACAGTAAATATGTATTCATTTCTTGAAAAAAATTGCCTCAAGAAGCTTGAAATCATTTACAAAAGAACTGATTTCAGAAACATGCATGGTGCTGTTAGTCTTTTACAGTTTTTTTTATTGAAAACAACTTATTGTCATCATTTTCTGAAAGTTATAAACTGTTATTAATTATTGCAACAATACCAATGACGACTACTGAAGCTGAAAGGTGTTTTTCAACCCTAAAACGAATAAAGACATTTTTGCGGTTTACGATGTGTCAAGAGAGGCTTACAGCTTTAGCCATGCTCGCAATCGAGAAGGAAAGGTTTCTAACATCCATAATTTCAATGAAAGAGTTATTGATGTTTTTGTGTCAAGAAAAGATAGAAGGATGGACTTTGTTTACAAAAACTGTTCTTAAAGAAAATATTTGTGTAAGCTACCATCCAAGTAAATTTGTGTAAGTAAATACTAGACCTTACCATCATATGCAGTAGCTTTGATTATTTTCCTTTTTCTGTGTGTTTAATAATCTAATCTAATAATTGAGAGCATGAGGCCTTATGACTAACTATCTAAATATTTAACACTTAAAAAAGCTTTCTGTGTTGCGTTTATTTTACTACTTTAAAATTAAAGGAAAATAATTGTTTCAGTAAAAAAGAACAATTCGCATATTATAACAAGTATGATCAATAAAGTAATCCTTTATTATTAAGTTGTGAAACAGTTAAAGTACAGTAATATCTATAATAACATTTCGTTTCAAAAATTAATACATTACATCAAGGTATAGCAGCGCCTAAATTATATGAATATTGTAAGTAACACACAAGTGTGTGACACAGTGTATCTCAAAAACTGAAAATTATTAATTGTGAACCCCCTGTAGATGTACTCACGAGCCGCCACTGGCAATATGATAACAAATTGCGAACGACAGGATATGTCGGTCGTTTCGTCCGCTTGCACGGATGTGTAATTGGCCTTTTCAATTTCGCTGTTCACTTCATCCAGGTACACCTGATACATGCAATCCAAAATTTCATTTTGAATTATTTTTGATGTATTTTTTGCAACTTTAGATTTGTCCAGATGGTCTTGTAAGACACTGTCCAAACTAGCTATATATGAGATCAACAAATGTCAACCCCGCCTTCTCGTGGTGCATCCTGTTCCCACTAAAGGGGCTCTGACGACCGCCAATAGCGGTATAACTATACCATCGGGATCAGAGGAAATGCTATCCCACACTCACCAACCCGCTTGGCCAGCGTGGTGAGTTATGGCCAAACACCTCCAAAATGACTCTACAACTTAAATCTTGGCCCTCAGTCTCCGGCAGCTGGAATGTACCTGGCCAAGGCAGCGGCCAGTGCGACATGAAGGCAGAGGGTGCTAAGAATCCCCGGAGGACCGGACTAGGCTGCCATTTGATGCTGACCTTGGCTACCTATAACGGACGCTCCCTATCTTCTCATTCAAGGCTTCTTGAATTGGAAGAGGAACTACAAAGGATCAAGTGGGACATCGTCGGGCTAAGTGAGGTAAGGAGAAAAGGAGATCTCATTGAACTGAAAAGTGGACATCTCTTCTATTATCGTGGGACAGATACTGGCAGAACTAGTGGTGTTGGATTTATAATAAACAAGAAACTGAAGGATAAAGTGGTAGAAGTTGAAAGTTCCTCTGACAGAGCTGCACGACTCGTTATCCAACTATCGAGAAGATACCAGGCTCAGATTATTCAAACTTATGCACCCACCACAAGTCATCCTGAAGAAGAAATTGAAGAATTTTATGAGGAAATTCGTCATCTAAATAATAAAGGTAAGCAGCACTTGAAGATGATTATGGGAGATTTCAATGCAAAAATAGGGCAACGGCAACAGAATGAAACTTCAGTAGGTAAATTCGGTCACGGCAACAGAAACCAGCGTGGAAATACTCTCGTTGAGTTTGCAGAGGCAGAAGGATTTTTCATCTTGAACTCCTTTTTCAAGAAAAAGCCACACAGGAAATGGACATGGAGACATCCAATTGGGACGACAAGTGAAATTGATTTTATTATGTGTAACAAAAAATTCGTCATCGAAGACTGCAGTGTGCTAAACAAGTTCAACACAGGTAGTGACCATAGATTGGTGAGATGTAAGATGCACCTCAACACTAAACTGGAACGTGGCACGCTCATAAGACAAACAAAATGTATTGACATAACCAACCTTAAAAAACACCATAATACTTTCAAGTTGGAACTGAAGAACAGATTCTCTGCTTTAGAAGGCCTAACATCGGAAGAAGTGGATATTTCGGAAGTTAACAGAAAAGTAACCAAAGCTCTAATGGAAACAGCAACAAAATTAGCTGGGTCTAAGAACAAGTTGCATGTGAACAAATTATCAGGAAAAACCAAAATGTTGATGCAAAAAAGAAGAGAGATGAGGACAACTAAAGAAGATGTGACTTCCAAAGTGGAATATATAGAGCTATGCAAGACAACACGAAAAAGTATCACTGAAGACGTAAGGAAATTCAACTGTGAGCTAGTGAGGAAAGCAATTGAAAACAAAACAACCAAAGCCTTAAGATAGCAAAGGGACATCTCAGTAAGGGAAGAAAACAGATTATGGCTCTGAGAAAAGAAGATGGTTCTATAACAAGAAATAGAGGCGAAATTTTGACAAGAGTGAAAGATTTCTACTCCAAATTATATGAAAGGGATGATACATGTACTCCAGACATCATGAAAGGTACCAGAGTTCTTCCAGTCCTCCCAGCAGAAGTTGCTCATGCAATCAAGAACATGAAGCGGGGGAAAGCTCCAGGAGAAGATGGAATTACTATAGACATCATACAAGAAGCAAGTGGAGAAATTGAAACAGTACTCGCCCAAATTTTCACTCGATGCCTTAATGAAGGGAAGATTCCTGAGGATTGGAACAACGCTACAATGATCCTGCTACATAAAAAAGGTGACATTGAGGATCTCAGGAACTACAGACCTATCAGCCTCCTATCAGTGGTTTATAAAATCTTCACTAAAGTTCTTTCACACCGCTTGAAGGTAACACTGGACATGGCTCAACCGAGAGAACAAGCTGGATTCAGGAGTGGCTACAGCACAATAGATCATATCCACGTACTGAGAGAACTAATTGAAAGAGCGAGGGAATATGAACTTCCATTGTGCATGGCTTTTATCGATTATGAAAAAGCATTTGATTCGGTGAAACCATCAGCAGTTACCACGGCTCTGAAATCCTGCGGTATTGAAGATGCATACATTAATATTATTAATAACATCTATGAAAATGCAAGTGCAAAGATTCGGCTGTTTGAAAATACAACACACATAAAAATTGGAAAGGAGTGAGACAAGGTGACACCATATCTCCGAAGCTCTTTAATGCCACATTGGAAAATGCCTTTCAATCACTGAACTGGGAAAACAAAGGGATAAAGATTAATGGAGATTATCTAACCCACCTTCGTTTTGCTGATGACGTAGTCATTTTTGCAACTACCCCATCAGAGCTGCAGAGTATGATCCAGGAACTTGCTGACAAGAGTAAAGAAGTGGGATTAAAAATGAACTTTCAGAAGACAAAAGTGATGTTCAATGCTTTTACAAGAAATGAAGATTTATCGATTGATGGAGAAAAGCTGGAGATAACAGATACATATGTTTATCTTGGACAGCAGATATCAAGTGAGGGTCACATTGATGAAGAAATTAATCGGCGTACAAAACTTGCCTGGAGAGCTTTTGGAAGGAACAGCATAATTTTCAAGAGCAATATGCCATTATGTCTTAAAAGAAAAGTGTTTGATCAATGCATCCTTCCAGTGCTTACGTATGGTGCAGAGACGTGGACCTTAACTAAAAGAGACATACAAAGGCTGCAGACAACTCAAAGAAGCATGGAGAGGTGCATGCTTGGTATAACCAGGAGAGATAAGAAGAGGAACTCGTGGATCCGAAAAATGACGAGAGTGGAAGACATCATGATCAGAGTTAAATCCCTGAAATGGCAATGGGCTGGACATACTGCCAGAAGGACAGACCATAGATGGACAGCCAAAATTTTAGATTGGATTCCAAGGGACAGGAAAAGACCCAGAAAAAGACCACATGGGAGATGGGTGGATGAAATTCGTAAATATGCGGGAGTGACATGGAGGAGACTGGCACAAGACAGACCGTTGTGGAGGAAACTTGGGGAGACCTTCGTCCAGCAGTGGATTGATAATGGTTGACAATGATGATGATGATGATGATGATGATACAGAAACACTCCTTTGTTATGTGAAGACTGTGTTTCATCATGTCCACGCAAAGGCAATTCGTGTACACCACAAAATTTTATGCAGTCTATAATGCGTGTTAGAGCATGTCTATTTTTATCAACTAGTTCATTGTGCTTTCTAACCGCAGAGTGATAACCGTCATCTAATTGTGACATAATATTGACATTACCAAAAGTTTTGAATTTTAAAGCATTATTAATATGCACTGTACTGCATTCATGTTTTTTAATCCTTTCGGACAAATGTTTCATATCTTTGCAGCCAGTTTTGGTCCACAGCGGTTCTCCGTCAAATAGCAAACAATAAAAACAAAACGATTTTTTTTCATCGCTAGCAGTTAGCCAAGCTTTTTTTCAAACCATTGAACAGAAAATGTTCGAAGTTTTGTTCCGTCTTTCTGGCTTACCTGGAAATTCTTGGGTTGATGAGCACCGAGTTTTTTTAAGTGAAGCTTTTCTTCCAGATTTAAAGCACAGAACAGAGATTTTAGCAAAATATCCACTCTATTCACTGTACACGACAAGCAAAAAAGTCACGACACAAAGGAACAACGCATCACCGAGAGACACACAGAAAAAACAACTAACTGAACTTTGCTACGACATTTGAACCTCCACGCCACCCTTGAGCTTGGTTGGGGTAAGCTTATCTGTCAACCCACAGCGTTATTAGCGCGGGGCCAGGTAGACCTGGCCCCACAGCTTATTTTGCACACGCGGTTAAGGCAGTGTTGTATGTAGGTCATCATACTGAATGAGACGGGGAGGTAAACGTTGTCTCCTCTTGCTAGTGTGGTGTTATTACTGGGGCCTGTTGGAGCTGGCAACAATAACCTCACACTCTGAACGTGATCTCTTTCCTCAAGGAACAGTTTTTCGTTTTTGAAGGGAACTTTTTTTTCCCTTGGGGAACGGTTTATGAAGGGGAAGGTTTATCACCGTTCAGTTAAGAGAGATAATAAGAATTAGGGCAAAAAAAAAGAAAAATATTTACAGAAATAAGTTTCTTGGTGGGGCCCGGTCCCTCTGGCCCCTAATGACGAACCGCCCATGCTAAAATGCATTTTAAAGCTTTTTACCACTAAACTGACCAAGTATGACGACGTGAACACTGCTGTGGCAGGCCTAACACAACGCTGCGGCGACCACATGAAGCTTGGCTTCGCTGAAACGATGGTCTCGTTCCGGAGGTCATTTTGCTGGCTGAATAGTACAACAGGAAAGGAGAACGGTCTTGCCAGGAAAGCGTTCCATTTTGTAGTGCTGCGCTACAGAAAACAGCTCATCATTTGTCTCAGTTTTCCACATTACAATCTCATAATTTCTTGGTTTTTTCGCTTTTGATTCTTTAATGCGCAATGTATGATCTCACTTATTCGAGTTTTTTTTAATCCAATATGAATGAACTACCGAAACCATACAGTCAATAGGAGCAAACTTTCAATTTCCTATGCATGCAACTTTCGTTGTATAGAGAATGCGGCATGTACTTTATAGCGCTTTTCCGAAAGAAAGAAAGGCATTTGCATGCTTTCCATTTCGAATCAGGGAATGATATGCGTAAGAACAAAGCAATTGTCATCATGTGTTCCGAAAAATTGCGACAGAAATGAACTATTTTTTGTAGCGTAGCACTACAAATTGACACGCTTTGCTCACAAGAACGTTCACCATTTCTCTTGTACTCTCCCATTAGCAAAATGGCAGCTGGAACGAGACCTTCGTTTCAGCGGAGCCAAGCTTCATGTGGTCGCCGAGGCGTTGTGTTAGGCTTGCCGCAGCGATGGTCACGTCGTGGTACTTGGAAGTCGATTAACGATAAAAAACTTTAAAATGCATTTCACAGATGAAATTCTTTCACTATTTGCCATTATAGTATTATACTTTAAAATTTGTACATCTCACTTTTTCAAAATCATTCAACATTTCTGACGAAATAATTTAGGACACTAAACTACAGATTTACCAAACATACCTTTCACCGTAGTATGATTTGCTGAGCGGGTACGTTGTTCTAGCCAAGTCTCCAATATGACGGGATTCCTTCAAAGTTTACACCACACTGAGATTCTATTCTCAACCCAATATGTCACCAAACATCACGAAAAAGAAAATGAAATAACCCACAAAAAAGAGTTATCGAAGAGTTTCCTCCTTCTGCTGCACACGGAGACCGAGAGACAACATGCAGAAAGTTATGTCACAAACAGAGAAAACTTTTTTGTGAAGGCATGTTTTTCATTAAAAATGACATTTCAGCATGTTATTGAAACTTAAATGTCTATTGGTGAAGCTCACGTACTGGGGTTGTTGCTAAGGATATTTAAGAAGTTTTTCTGTGTTTAAATTTAAATTTGCTGTATTTTCATAATTTGAAGATTGAGGTCTACCATATCCAGCTTCTTGTACTTAAAATAAACTGCATGTGTGAATTCACAGATTTGTCAGTTTGAAAAAATGAAGAGAAGGGGTTCCAATCTTTAGCCACTTACTGAGTTCATTAACTACACTACATGATATTAGGAGAATTCAAATTCCTGCAGAAATAGTCCGAAGTAATCGAGGTAGTTGCCTTCAATGCATGATCTTAATAACAAGAGTCATTCACTATACAAATTTAAATCCGTTGGCTGAATTTCAAGATATTTGTATATACAATAAAATCTTTAAATTCAGCCAACGGATTTAAATTTGTATTGTGAATGACTCTTGTTATTAAGATCGTGCATTGAAGGCAACTACCTCGATTACTTTACACTACACGAGCCACAGAAGTTAACACATACTTAGCCTGTACGTCAAAAGTTACAGCTATGCTGTACAATACAAATTTTGAAGTTGTGAATTCGTTTATTGGTGTAAATATGACATGAATGGTAAGTCAGATAATATCCGAAAACTTGAAAATTTCGTTGTTTTCGGATATTATCTGACATACAATTCATGTCATATTTACACCAATGGCTTCACAACTTCAAAATTTGTGAAATATTCAATTCATGAGGCAACCTTAAGGCACTCCGTGAGGCACTCTTATGCTATAAACGTGCTTTTGATTAAAAATACATAATATCTAAAGTATTATTTACCTGATATTGTCAAAGTATTTTGCACGTTGTTGCTCCGTGAGGCACGTGCTCCCGGCCCGATAGGTCTTTTTGTTACGGGTTTTCCTTTAGTTATAAAAAATAAAACATTTATAACTAACCAAAAACCCGTAACAAAAAGACCTCTCGGGCCGGGAGCACGTGCCTCACGGAGCAACAACGTGCAAAATACTTTGACAATATCAGGTAAATAATACTTTAGATATTATGTATTTTTATTCAAAATTTGTATTATACAATGGTGTAATTACCGTATTTCATTCATTCATAGCTAGCTAGCTGTAATGTTTTTCAGACACCTTTGTATAAATATGTATTGCGAATCAGATTCATCAACCTTCCTATGGCATTTAGGCTCTTATAAGACGCCAGCAGATCTTTGAGCTTTGGTAACTATTGGCTGTCGTATTTAATGCCATTTCGTGACTTATGTATCTGGTATGAAGCATAAAACCTTTAGTGATTATAAATTTTGAGTAATTGATAAGTGTTTCATATTTTACCTTGAGGTCCTATATGACCTCACAGGTACAATGTGTACATAAGATTTGAAGGAATTAGAAAAGTTATGTTTCACTAATACCCACCAAAATATCTAAAAACATTTGTAATTGTGAGCTAGCATTAAATTTTACAACTGTAAGACCGAACATTTAAAAGATGTTTACCTGGAACCTGAAGTAATCCAGATCTTCAATTTCATCTAAATTTGTGCTGTTGTGAATTGCATTTTGCACCTCCTAATTTTTCCACCTTGGTTTGGCTCACATCTAAGACAGTGAACACATTAATTTAAGCTGAATTCATTTCTCAGGGAATGAGGCGTCTTGAAAGTATTGTCTGGAACAATAGTGTGCTACTTTAGCACAACTGACCATGATCTGCAATAAGGGAGTGTGGAAGAGTTTATACACAGCTCTAGTGCAACAATTTCTCCACTGTATAAACCTAAGCTGTTGTTGTTGTTGATTGGGGGTTTAACGACCACCGTGAGCAACTCAATGGGCTATAAGCAGTCGTCCGTCCCTAATTTAGGGTCACTGGTTCCAGGGAAGGGAGAAAACCAGTGCCGTAAGACAAACACAACATCCATGCCTCACCAGGATTCGAACCCTGACCCATCTCGGAGGAATGATCAGAAGCCATCGCTTAGACCACTGCGCCTAAACCTAAGCAGTAAACGCATGACCACAGCATTCCTCACTAAAGCATGTCATTGGCAACAATGCCTGGAATTTCCCAGAAAAGATTGGGAGTGAACTGTGGAGGAATGTTGAGCCTCAAAGTGGACCTGATTTTCCAGATTTTTACTTGTAAATTTTTAAGAGGTAGGGCAGATTTCTTAATTTTCCTACTTACTGACAAAATACATATTGCAGCTTTGAAGTGTCCCAATTTAGTCGGATTATGTCCAGTTTTCAAACCCAGTATTCTAGGAATCTGGTTTTTGTGGAATCAATAATTTGTAATTTTTTAAAATTCTTTTCTGCTGTGCAGACACTCCAAGTGACTACAGATTCTCTGAAGTCACTACAGTAATAGTTTGTCCACTGAGGAGTATGAGAATCGAAAAAAAAATCCATTGATGACCATGGCTTTCTCTAATTACTGTCAGTAACACAAAAATGGACGATGTCATCGCTCTATCCACGTTATTTTATAAACAACGCATAGCAACTGAAAATTTAAATTCGAATTTACGCTGTAGCGCAAATTCGAACGCACTCGACTAGTTATCGAGAGTTCTGGGGTTCGATCCCAGCAGTGCCGGAATACAATTTTTCAGTTGCTATGCGTTGTTTATAAAATAATGTGGATAGAGCGATGACATCGTCCATTTACATTATCTCCACATATTTAATATATATTAACCATTTCTATCGCCCTTTGAACTTATCAGCTGCAATTAAATAGCTGTTGCATTAAAATACCACCAGATGACGACATCTCAGTTGCTGAGACCATCAATACGTATTCGTGTAGTCAGATGCTGACTGATAAACCACGCATGGCGCTGAGAATTGTTGGCGCTGTAGCGTAAATTCGAACGCACTCGACTAGTTATCGAGAGTTCTGGGGTTCGATCCCAGCAGTGCCGGAATACAATTTTTCAGTTGCTATGCGCTGTTTATAAAATAACGTGGATAGAGCGATGACATCGTCCATTTACATTATCTCCACGTATTTAATATATAGTAACACAAAAAAAAAAAAAATTAACAGGAATTATAGAGGATAAATTTATTAAGGTACATTACCTCTCAAATTTTCAACCTATACACTAGATCCTCACCAGGAGTTCCCGCGTCTTACTTCTACAGGTTTGGCAAGCAAACCTGGTTGATTTGCCATCCAGCATGGTCATTACCTTGTATCTTGTAAATTTCCAGGAATTCTTCTAACTTCTGGGTAATTGAGTGGGATTGAGGCTTGATAACTTTTAGAGTTCTACATATAATTTCTTGTCACTTAGGCTGACACAACTTTGCCAAATCACCTGAGAATTATTTTGCAGAATGTAGAAAGTGCCCTCCCTAAAATGACTAAGTCTGACACAATATTTTAAACAAAGTCTCATCAAATTAGTTTTTATTGAAATATTATTTTTGGTATTTCACTTTTAGCACCTTTTAAACTTACACATTTATCTAGAAGTTGAATTCAAAGGATTGTGGTGGGTTTCCCTAGTCAAAATTACTGATCAGACATGACCTGGCTTCTAAAACCTGTTCTGCAAGAAACACTGTTGAGTATCTATGAAGAAAATCACTTGTCTAAATAACTTGTCGAAGCACGTTTTGGGTCTGTTCACAATCAAAACATGGGAAGCCTTCTAGAGTGTCTAAATGGATGGTTGCTCCAAGCCAAAATTCCACTCAATGAGGGAGAACTGATCAAATGATCTCCAAGCACCTGACTACAACAAACCGTAAACTAGGGTTATGCTCATCAAATTTCATATGCTCTATTGGGTATTATAGCGCCTAGAAGGGAAAGTGTGCCGAGCGCCTAGCGTACGTAATGATTGGCGTGGATACCGAAATTTGTCCCCTTCGTAGATGGCGCTCCGATCGCCTTCCCTTTCCTCTTTCTTACTGTGATGGGAGCGGGAAACTAAATTCGTGTTGCTTATTGTGAAAAAAACAGCAATTTAGACGAAAACGTGTTATGTTTTAGGTTTTAGAAGGAATGTGGATTACCTAAATATTGTATATAAGTTATACTTAGCTCATAATGCGGAAGAGAAATAACCATAGTTTTGTGCCAGGTAGCAATACTCAGTACAAAAGCAGTAAGCTGTCACTCTATGGAATACCCAAAAATGATAAACTTTTACAGCAATGGCAAAGATTGATTCCCCGTGCAGATAAAAGCTTTGACAAATTTAGCGCTGTATGTGAACTGCACTTTGATGAGAGATTTGTGGTTCGAAATTTTGTGCGTAAAATAAACGAGGAGACTGTGTTAACACCCAGAGATCGGCCCATCTTGACACCAGATGCAATTCCAACAATATTTCCAAACCTTCCCCATTAATTATCAAAACCTCTGGCAAAAAAGAGGAAAGTTAGGGAAACCGACGCTAAGCCTGATGATAATTTAAATATCTTGGAATTTACTTCCCATAGAGTTACACTGAACTGCCTTCTGAATATCAACCTTCCTTCAGAATTTTGGGGTAAGCAAATACCTGCTAATAATTCAAAGTGCATAATTTTCCATGTTCATTCATTCAAATGTGAATTGTCAAATTCATTGACAACTGAAAAACTGGTTGTTGTAACCGAAAGTGAACCAGAGTTTACCTGTGAAGTGTATTTACGTGGATTAAAAATTAACACAGTTTCTAATATTACTTCTAAAGATGAATTAGAATCCATTATTCCAGACACTGATAGGCTAACAGTATGTCATGGTGCAGGTTTCATTTCAGAATTTGAAAATAACAGGAAGTACCTTGAAAGTGGAGTTATTTTTGAGAATAATTTATACAGCAAAAATTATGTAAGGAAAGGAACAACAGAGACTCGCCTCAAATGTAAGTATCTGTGGCACGTACTTTTGCACAAAATAGCTTATCATAGAAGAAAAGCTACATTTAAAAATAAGTATCAGAATAAAGTTTGAAAAATCAACAGGCTGAAGAAATGGGTTATTTTGCTCTCTGATTACATAAAAAAAAAATTCAAAGCAAAAATAAGAATTTTACAAAACTTTCCATTAATGAAAAAATAGCAGAATTACCCATTAAGCCGTGGAAAATGGTTATTCATTGTTATAAGGCAGCAAAAGAAATCTGTAAGAGGTATGTCATATACCAAGGAATGGTTACTTGAATGCTTACTAATGCACATAAAAAGTCCAAAATTGTACGAGCACATACAGAAACACAAAATCATGATCCTACCTAATAGCACAACTATTAGAAAGTATATTTCAAATTACAACAGTGGTTTTGGACTCAATGCACAGACGTTTGAAACAATTTCAAAGAAAACAAGTAAGATGGAGCCTTTTGCAAGACATGATGGTATATTAATAGATGAAGTGAAGCTTACAGAAAAACTGCAAGCAAAATCATCTGGTGAAATAATAGGGTTTGTTGATATTGGGCCATACACTTCAGAAACTGTTAAGCATACCCCATGTAATCACAAACTGGTAATGGTGTTCCAGCCATTAAATGGAGATTGGACCCAAATAATTGGTGTTCTTCCCACAAGTAACAATATAAGTGGAACTTTGCTTGCAAAATTGATTATTATTGAAGCTGTTATTCTCACTGAAAATGCAGGTCTGTTTTGATTTCATTACGTGTTGGAACAGGAATATGTGGAAGACATTTGGTATATCAGCAGATTGTTCTGGAACTAAATACAGCATTATGCATCCTACAGATTGTTCTAGAAGTTTACATTTGATTTCATATCAGATTTTCCTCACTTAATAAAATGTGTACGGAACGCATTTGTTACCAGAGGTTTTCTTCTGCCCGAAGGAGAAGCAAGACCAGAGCATGTTGAAGCAGCATGGAGGAAGGACTCTGACATAACTACTCTAAAAGCCATGCCAAAAATTACACGCGTTCATATTCACCCGAATAACTTTGAGAAAATGAGGGCAAGCTATGCTGTGCAGCTTTTTAGCAACAAAGTATTAAAAGGCTTTTTTCTCTATAAGCATCATATTGAAATACAGATTGGAAGTACTAACGCAACTGCATTTTTCAAAAAGTTGATGATGGAGTTAATAACTGTAATGATCTCTAGGAGTCCATCAAGTAGTCTCCGTGTAGATTCTAAGGGATGCAAAGTGTTTAATGATTTTCTGTTCTTTTTAGATAAATGGGAAGCTTTTGCAGGAGATAAGATTGGGTTTTTAAGTGCTAGAGGATTACGAGGCACTATAAGCAGTACCATCTCAATACTAAAATATCTAACAGAAACCTTGAACTACAAGTATGTAATGACATCGCGCTTGAGTCAAGGCTCAATAGAAAACCTTTTTGGTATTATTCAGCAACTGTCAGGCTGCAATGACCACCCCACTGCAGCAGAATTTTTAGTGACCATTCAGTGTTTAAGTTTTTATAATCTGGCCAAGCCTGTAAAGTGTGATACTGGCTGCACAACAGAAATCATCAATTCCCTTATTGAGCCAAGTGACACCATCAGTTACAAACCTAATGTTTTGTTAAATTTAAATGAACTTTGAAGTGATGGAATGCTAGATAATGTGAAAGATACCTTGAATAGTGCCGCATATTCTGATTGTGCTTCCCTTTTTCCACATAATTCCCATAATGAGTTGCTAGTTTATGTAGCTAGGAAATGTGTAGCAATAACTAAATGCAAAGATTGCACCAAAATGTGTTTAACATGCAGTATTGAAGGCCAGATTTTCTGGAACATTGATACGAGAATTGATAAAGGTGGCTTATTATATCTATCAAAGGAACTCCTAGTTCTTGTCAGTCAACTGGAAGGTATTGCTACACATTATTTACATACATACATATCACTAAGCTGTTCTCTGAGATTCAGAGGTTAGCTCCAAAAAGAAATACAAACTTCCAGATATTTTTACTTATTGTTGTCGTATCAAACTTCGCCATTTACAGCGATCTTGACATACAACTCGTGCTTCACTGATATCCATTACACGCTGTACACAAGATCTTTTATACTTCATACTCAAAATCTTTTTCTCATGCAGACACTCCTAAATCTGATCCACCCATGTCTTCCTTGGCCTTCCTCTGCCTTTTCTTATTGCCACTTGGGCTTAAAATATTTTCTTAGTAAGCATTTCATCACTCATTCTTTCAACATGGCCAAACCACCGAAGCATATTGGTCTCCACCTTGCTAACAACATTTTGCTTCACATCACACAACTGCAATACATCTTCATTCCTCACACAATCAGATAGTGTCTTGCCACAAACCCCACGTAAGTAACGCATTTCTCCAGCACACAAATGACTCCTATGCTTCTTCTGCAGTACCCAGGTTTCACTGCCATACATCAGAGTAGGCACAATTACTGTTTCATACACAGCCATGCGGGACTCTCTAGAGAACCCATCATTCCTGTGAAAACCACCCAGAGCAGCTATGACTTTCAAAGAAGAATTCACTCGCATATTATTTCACCATCCAACTTGTTCTCTCTGTCAAACATGGTTCCTAAATACACAAACTCACTCACCTGGTCAATCACAGTGCCATTTATACTTACATTACATTCAGAGCTACCCATTCCTCTCTCAAACACCATAACTTTGGTTTTTCTCTTATTTATACTCAGTTTGAATTTCATGCAAACTTTGTGCATCCGAGTCAACATACTCTGCCACTCACTTTTGCTCTCTGCCAACAGGACAGTGTCATCAGCATACAGCAATCTGCACACACGGATATCACCAAGACATATACCACTATTATCTATTTTGGCTTCACGCATGCATGCGTCCATAAATATATTAAACAGCCATGGTGACATTACACAACCTTGTCTAACTCCTGCACCAATGGAAAACTATTTTGATAAAACACCATTCACTCGTACACAAGCTCTACTACCAGCATACATGGCTTTTACACTATTAAGTAGCTTCCCAGTAACACCATATTCATTCAATACCTTCCACAAAAGTGTCCTATTCACTCGGTCGTAAGCTTTCTCTAAATCTATGAAGGCAGTAAAAACTTTCTTCCCAACAGCCAGATAATTTTCAATCATCATGCGTGATGCAAAAATCTGGTTAGTGCAGCCTTTACCAGGCATAAACCCCCTCTGAACATCCCACACTTTCAATGATGTAAGACCCCGTACTTTTTCAATAACAACCTTACCAAACACTTTCCCTGGCACACTCAGTAGGCTAATACCACGATAGTTCTTGCATTCAGTCTGATCACCTTTTCCCTTATACAAGGAAACAATAATAGCATCCTTTCAATCCCGAGGGACCATTCCTAACTCCCAGCACAACTGGCAAATTTGAGTTAACCAGTCAATTATAGAGTCACCACCATACTTCAACATCTCTGCAGTTATGCCATCAACTCCTGGAGCCTTACCATTCTGAAGAGATTTTAGAGCTTTACACACTTCTTCTCTTGAGATTTCTCCTGTGCTTTCATCCCTCATTGTGACATCATCTGCATCTGTCTCAGAATCATTTTTGCTCTCCTGATCTAATAACTCACAGAAGTATTCACCCCATCTGTCACTAAACTCATTGGGCTCCCATATCATTTCCCCAATCTCATTCTTCACACAACTTACAACTTTGTTTCCCCTATTTTTCCTGAGTCTCATGTACTTCCAGAAGGACTTTCTATCTTTCCAAAAAGCCAGGTTATGCCTTTCCACTTTCTCCTTCCTATGTTTTGCCTTACTGTGGCGAACCAGCTTAGCAGCTTCACGCTTCTTACAGCAATATTCATCCACAGAGACTCTACCTTGCAACATAACCAAATAGGCTTCCTTCTTTTTCTTTACTGCCTCATCAATCTCACTATTCCACCAAGCATCACCTCTATTGTTACCCACTATTGTGGTGCCACAGACCTCTTTAGCAGCAGTAACAACACAGTTCTTAAAACATTCCCACTTCTTTTCTGCATCCCTCTCACAAGATTTCAGATCCTTCAGTCGTTCTCTGAGTAAGTCAGAATACCGCTGATGATCTTCAAGGAGCCTATCAACCTTTATTCTTTCTATCCTGGGTCTCTTCCTATTCCTTTTCCTCCAACCAACATTAAGTTTCACTCGTGACACTACTAAGTAATGATCAGAACCAACATCCGCACCTCTCAACACGCGGGTGTCAACAACTAAGTGTTTCAAACGCTGATCGTAAACAACAAAATCTATCACACTCTTTTGACCAAGAGTACGATTTTCCCAAGTATATGTGTGTATATACTTGTGGTTGAAAAATGTATTAGATACACACAAACCATTCTCAATGCAGAGTTCAATTAATCTTCCACCATTATCATTCACACAAGGATCATTAAACTTACCCAGAACATTGTCAGAAATTGCATTCTGCACACCCACTCTAACATTGAAATCCCCTGTTATTATAACTTTTTCTTTAGCACCAAACTGGCTCAAAACAGCTTTTAGCTCATTCCAGAAATCATCTTTCTTATCAGAAGGTTCCGAGTCACAAGGAGCATACACTACAACAATTACAATTCTCTGAAGTTTCACTTTCAAACGAATCCAGAGAATTCTCTCACTTATGCAACTATAGTGAATCAAGTTGTTCTTCATCTTTTCACTTAAAATCACACAACAACTGACCATATTGAAGCAAGATACAACTTTGGACAAAGAAACTCTCAATAACTACTGACGTCGGACTGAACACACACTTCCGTGAGTAACATTTTTAGGACTTTTAACCGATTTACATTTTAATTGAATAAGTTAATGCACCACCACAGACTGTATCCACTTTACAGAACATGTAAAACAGAACTTACAGACGGCAAAGCGTCTTCCTGAAGATTCTTATATTACACCCACATTTGCTTCAGTGCTTAAAACCAATCTTGCATTTGTATTCAAATTACCAATAATTTAATATTGATCTCGATTTTACAACAATTTCATGTAAGTCCTCCTTAATTTTATATTATATCTAAACTCATAACATTTTGAAAAACATAACTCTAAGATCAAGGCGTTTATTTGCTTCCTGACTACATAAATTTTGTTAGATTTTATGTCATGCTGAGGTCGCTATTAATATTAACAGCAGAACCTGTGTCATTTCATTAACACTTAAGAGTGAGGATTTAGTAGTGAAAATTTGTAAGGCTGCCACGGTGGCGCAGTGGTCTAAGAGCTGGCTTATGACCATTCGTCCGAGAAGGGTCTGGGTTCGAATCCCGGTGAGGCATGGATGTTGCGTTTCTCTTACGACCCTCGCTCTCTCCCTTCCCTGGAACCAGTTGCCCTAAATTAGGGACGGGCGACTGCTTATAACCCACCGTGTTGCTCAGAGTGGTCATTAAACTTCCAATCAAAAATAAAAAAAATTGTTAGTATAAGACTGTTTCTAACACTAGTAAATAACATGATATTGAAGTGTGTAATAAAAACGATTTACTTACAGCTTAGTCACCCTTTTTTCCTAGAACTACGGAAGCAGGAGGGAGTCCTCATGGTGCCACGACCTACACAGAAAGTTGACACTATAATTTGTGCATGAATACTAGTATTAAAAGAAATCCGTCTTGTTGCACAATGATATTTATTCAGCTAAAAAACGAAATCTATGTACAGTTTAAAAGAAAATTTTCAGCATAAAATTTCTGCTCTGCACTTCCTATTTAGAAGAGCATATTTACATTCTTCTAGCCATTTTGCCAGAGCTCAAGAACTATAATGGATATCATCCCTTGCTAAAAACCATGGTTACCTGGACAACGTTGTTAAGGGGTGCACAATAAAGTACGGTTTGCTATGTCAACTGCTTTAATTAATGAACAAGTGCCTAAAAAGTATGTTGGATCTGTTGATTTCAATCCACATATTGTAAACCTTCTTACCAACATATGTTCCCGTCATAAAATACAATTTGGAATACGATCATGCAATCTATATTCCATTATCCACAACGATCGTGACAAAATTAACAAAGGGAAAAAATGGGGTGTGTATGTTATTCCTATGTTTGACACTATCTCTGGTGAACTAAATAATCATTATGTGGGTTCAACCAAAAGAAATTTGGATTTGAGATTAAATGAACACAGATATGATTTAAAAATGAATCACCAAAGCACCTCTTTTGCAAGAACTATAAGTGCTGGATCCTCCATCCCAGACTGGAACAACGCTATCTCTGGTGAACTAAATAATCATTATGTGGGTTCAACCAAAAGAAATTTGGATTTGAGATTAAATGAACACAGATATGATTTAAAAATGAATCACCAAAGCACCTCTTTTGCAAGAACTATAAGTGCTGGATCCTCCATCCCAGACTGGAACAACGCTAAGATTATAAACCCACCTAACTCTGTTTATTCCTTGTTATTTACAGAAAGCCTCTATATTTCGGCTTATAATACACGTTGCTGTAATGACTATTATCCTTATGTTTTACCTGAACCTTGGAGCAATCTTGTTGGGAAGGACAGCACAATAGCAATTGCTTCTGTTAAGTGATCATTGGCTAACTATGCCTTTTTTTTTTATTGTCTTGTTATCTGGTATATCATGTGACATTGACATTACCTTTCCCATGATGCATCTACTCCACGTACTTAAGACCAGCATGTAACCACATGGTGAAATCACATCTGATGAAGGTGTCAATGTGACACCGAAAGTGCTCATGTGTTTTTTAAACTGTACATAGATTTCGTTTTTTAGCTGAATAAATATCATCGTGCAACAAGACGGATTTCTTTTAATACTACACAGAAAGTGTGGAGGGTAAGGGCTGGGATAGGAGCGGGAAGAATGGAGGAGGCTTTAGTGAGGAAAGCTAACTTCATTCCCTCCCAACACTGTCCTCCTCAGCCAACCTTGAAAAAATCATGCTGTGCCTTTTCTGGAAAGTCTTTTTGAGTGTTTTGTGGGACATCTTTTCGGGGATCCCCCACACTGCGTGGGTTGCAGGGGCTTATGGTATGTCCCTGGATGAAGGTCATTTCAATGGATTAGCTTCAATATTCATAGAGAGCATTCTTCAAGGAGCTGAAAAATTTACAACTTTAATGATGCAGTCATTGGAATCATTGCTTACAAGAAGACAAGAATTGACCTAAAGTACAAATAACAGGAGTCAATAAAGTATATTTTTTGTTTCATTTTATTGTTATTTATTTTATTTAATTGTTTGGTTTCTGTGCATTTAGATATTGGATATACAGTATTTATTTATTCCCAGACCTCCGTCCTTTTACATACTACACGCCATAAAAACCAGGATTTGCTGTTGATCCACAGCTACTACTAACAACAGAAATCATCCCTTATCTCAAATACTCTGCTTCCACCAAAAAAAAAAAAAAAAAAAATCACCCAATATACATTTTAAATATCACCAGGTTAAAAGCCACATTAAATTCTTTGCCAACTCATCATTACAGAATCTTGAGTTGCTATTTAAATAAAGGCTCAGGGATCATAGCATACTTCTGGAAAATTTTAGGTAGGAATTTTAGGACTTTTTAGAAAAATTTTAGGAGTGTATTTCAATAAAAACTAGATGTATATTTGTATACATCTAGTAAAACAACTTTGTATACATTGTAAAGAGTTTGCTTCACACCCTTCAACCATATATACTGATAGACTGCGCATGACATCAAAATTTCTGGCTCCAACATAAAATCACATGACAACAGTCAAAAAGATGGGTTACACCAGCTGTGCTTATGGTTGCTCTGAGCGATATAGTAAAGAAAGTTCTATGATTTTCCATGGGTAAGAAAAGAATTAAATACCTAAGTCAATAAAGTTCAATTACTTAACCAGAAACTTGCAGCTATTATATAAAAATATAGTAACTTAAGAAAAAAAAAATGGAATGCATGTTCCAAATTCTTCGCAAATGTTCATCACATTATAAATCACAAAATGTAAACAACCCGATCATGCATGTATATAGCTCATAAGTAAACTTACCTGATGAGTTTTCATTATATATGAGGCGCATTCACATAATACACCGAAAACACTGAAGTTCTGCAGCGTAAATTAGTAATCATAACAGCATTTTTACACGAAATTTGGAGTCTGATGATGACGTGCCCAATGTTTGAGCCATGGCGGCTTTGATGCAGCTATTTGCCAATGCGCAGTCCATTAGTATATATGGTCGAAGTTCACACCCAAATTTTTGCATAACGTCTAATGTCTAAAGTTTAAGTATGATTTACTTCTAATGTTCAGTTCTTATCTTTTCACGTGTTATTATCATATTCAAGTATATTTACCACATTCAAGTTTCACTTTGAACATTAATATGCTGTTGAACCAGAAGCAATTCACGATTTTCACAGTAAAGTTTTCAGGTTTCACATTAAATTATAATATCCTAAAACGGTAATTGAAAACCAAGAACTATGTACAATTGTTCACTGAATTACTTTTTTCATATTATTGTTTTAACCTTTTCCTGATAAGCCTATCTTTTTCTACTTCCACCACAACTAATTTACTTTCAGTTTTCTTTATTTCAGCTGAACCTTGTATGATCAAGTTAGAGGCAACTGCTATTTCAACAGTATTTTGTTTTTCTACAGCTTTTCTCATTCTTTCTGTTCCCTCTTGAATTACTGCTAGGGAGGCTTCTTTATCTTTTTTAAGCCTATTTATTTCTGCATCATTTTCTTTTATTTTGTCATCAAACTCAGCTTTTCTTTTTACTCTAGCTGCTTTTTCTTATTTTCTCTCTCTCTCTCTGCTTCCTTTCTTTTACCTTTTTTATTCTTCTTCCTTCAGCTTATCAACATACTCTTTATAAAATTTATGTGAATCACGAACACTATTTAACAAATTTCTTGTTATGGGAACTTTACTTACACATCCATAGTGTTTAATGGCCCCTTTAACTATTCTTAATGATGTTATAGTTGAGTCTTTTAAGTTAGCCTTGTCCTTCCTTAACAGAGCAGTGTTAACCGAAAATCCCCTTTCTGCATCAGCATTACCATGAGGTAAAACTAAAATTGACTTGATGAGTTTAGCAAGATTTGAGTATTTTTCTTTTCCGCTAGAGTCTTTAATACTAAATATATTACGCCAGTAATGATCAATCCGCACTGGAATATGCCCTTCCTTTGAAAATTTCACTAGTTCATCTAGAATTGGCTTATCGCAATTTAAAAGTTTCCACTCTTCTCTTACTCTATCAATTTGTTCCTCAGAAAGATGCAAAACACTTGAAATTCTGGTTATTTCCGAAAGTCCTTCAGTGACTGAAAGTTGAGTTGACTCTTTCTTTGGTTCTTTTACCTTTAAAACTTCTATGTCTCTTAGCTTTTGATTGCAGAATGACAAATTTGACTTTAAATATTTTGTGGTTGCAATTAGTGATGATCTTACATCTAAGAGAAACAATTTCTGCCTGGTCTCCTGAACATTCCTGAGGAGATTTTTATCTTCATACCAACTTCTAACTCCCCTAGTTTTTTCCATGAATTTTTGTTTTCAAAATCTACATTCTTTAGGTCTTCTCCAAATTTCCCTGCAATCATCTTGGATAAACTGAGCCATAACATTCATCATCAAAGTATTTAAATCAGAATATAACTGGTGTATTTTTGGTTCTTCACTCTGATAACATAATGAAAACTTTCCATTTAATATTTTGGTGTGAAAATGAAATTAATGCTAAATAGCAAGGAGTTAGCTCATTTTTCAGGAAACAGTGAATTCTTTTATACCTTGCCGAATTGCGTAGTTGTTTTTCAAATATTTTTTGAGATGGCAAGAAGTTAAAAAAATATTCTGTAATATTTAGCCATTGATCCAAGAGCCTCTGGGCTACAGAACCAACGGTTAACCACCTGTTGCTGACATGACGCAAAAGAAATTTGGCTGTGACCAATGTTATATCCTCGACAGATTTATAATCCTCTCGTCTTGCAGCACTACTCTTTAAAAAGTAATGCATATTAGTAGCAAATTCGTCAAAATCTATATTTAAGCTTGTCAAAAAAATTTAAAATGCATTACTAACAACATACAGGTTGCAAAAACCTAGTTCCAAAGATTTCTGGCCTGTTTTTTGTTTTACAACTTCATTGAATTTGCGTAAAAAGCACTTATTTACAATTGGGCTGTCCATGGATACACAAATAATTCTGTTCAACGAAATATTGAAGGATGATAACACATCAAGAATTTCTTTTAGCAAAATATCAGCGGTTGCATGACCCAGAAAAACGCTTGTTAGGTATCGGCAAGAAACTGAATTTATTTCTGAAGACCAGTACCTGAGATACACATCCAACTGCTGTTTCACTTGTGTATTTGTAGTTTCATCAAATGCTATAGTAACTTTTCCTGGGCTACTAGATGCAATGTCTTTTTTCAAATCCTCTTCAAAATATTTTGACAATCCATGTGATATCACATAAGCAACTTTTTTTCTTTAAGTTGCATTTTGGCTGCAATAGCAGAATCAGGAAACATTTCTTTGAAAAGTTAAACTGTTTCAGTGCATGAAACAAAAGACATATTGTCCTTAGCAACTTTCATGGCCCATAATGCTTCGGCTTTAGCCAACTGTAAATCATGACTCAGTACTTCACTAATATTTGTTTTGGGCTGAAGATCCCGTCCTCCAAAGGCTTTCAGGATGGACTTATTTCGAAATTTACTTTGAAATTTCTGCAAATGTTTTTTTTTTCCTTTATGATGCGCTTTTACTTGTGAAAAGCCACTATTAGAAATATTGAAAATTTCTGAACACAATATACACTTAGCAGAAAATATTGTTTCAGTTGCAGAACACCATTCTTTCAACTTCACTCCGTCCAATTCTTTGGCGAGCCACGCATCTTGAAATTTCGTTTTGGATTTAGGCATCTTAAACACTTGTATTACTAACCAGAAAATGAAAGGGAAGTACAAAAACACGTTCCAATATTGCAAAACCAGACAACTTCCCGAAGTTTGGCTGCAAGGATGTCAGAAGATAGAGAAAAAAAAAAACAGGTCACCACTAGAGAACTGAACCTGCACACAGCACAGAGAACACCATAAAAGACGCAAAACCAGAAACTATCATACGCATCTCACGCAAGTTCAGTCAAAGCGAGTCGGAGCCGAGATATATTGCACATCGAAGGTCGCTGCAGCCGACGCACGATCGAAGGTCAATGATCACGTGCTCTACTGCTGCCACGGTAACACTCAGCTACCATCCCATCGTCATTACCGGAGGTTACGGAAGGAGACCCCATGTTTCCTCTTTGCTTCCACTCACCTGCGGTTTACAATAACAAAACATCAGCAGAAAGAGGAGGTTCCACAAGGCATGTACAAAAATAAAGTACGATCTTCTGCGTGCCACGGAGTTCGTCTGCAAAGCGCAAACCAGGGGTGAAAATGACCCCTCCCCTTTTTGCTTAGATCTCTTGTTACTCTCGAAAACTGTCCGAAGGCACGAAAGTGGAGCGCCCGCCCCGAAGCAAGTGCATCTTGATGGCGTCATTTTTCCCTCCCTTCAGCAGCACAGCATATAGGCTGTGTTTCTACAACAGGGGTGCACAACTCGTGGCCCGCGGGCCGCTTGCGGCCCTCAAAGTCAGTTTATGCGGCCCGCGGATAAATATTTTATACTATTGAAAACGTGAATATATATATTGTGAATGATGAGATTTTTTCCCATTATTGTAGGCCCTAGTTGAAATAGGAAAATTATAAAAATGTTTGTTAAAAATAAATTAAAAAGTAAACAATTATTGGACAGATTTTAAGTTTTGCATAACCAGACTGCTGCAAGGTTCAGACTGACTGTGGAGTCACTCTTGCAATACAAGTGGATGTGAGCACGTGACTGACACACCGACTCATCGTTGTGCGGCAGGGGAGGATGAGGGCGCTGTGTGACCTTGAAGTGGGGTAGCGCGAGGCTATTTATAGGTTTGTTATTTCTGACTGGACGCCACGTCGTGCACTGGGAGTATCATTGTTGTCGTGGCAGAGTTCACGTTTGTGAGTTGTTTGTGTGTTGTTACAGCTTGTGTGCAGTTTACAGAGTTTCTACATTATTATTATTATAATATCAGTATCATGTCTGTAAAAAAGCGTAAAGTGACGAACGAGTGTCGAGTGTTTCAAGAGACCTGGAGTGAGAGATATTTTTTTATTGAATACAACAGCAAAGCAACGTGTTTAATTTGCAAAGAAACAGTTGGTGTTATGAAAGAGTACAATGTAAGAAGGCATTATGAGACAAAACATGCTTCAAAATACAACGAATTTTCTGGTAATATGCGAAAAGAGAAAGTAAAAGAACTGCAAAGAAAATTAAAATTTCAACAAAATCTTTTTCGTAAGGTTAACAATGAATCGCAAATTGCGGTAAAAGCAAGTTTTATTGTGTCAAAGATTTTAGTAAAAAGAATGAAGCCATTTCAAGATGGCGAGCTAGTTAAGGAATGCTTGGAAGAAGTGGCAAATGTGGCATTCCCAGAGAAAAAAAGTATTATATCAAAAATTAGCCTTAATCGAATGACAGTTTCCAGGAGGGCAGAAGAAATGGCAGAGGACATTGAGCAAACACTACAAGAAAAAATATTGGATTTCAAGTACTTCTCACTGGCAATCGATGAAAGCACAGATGTGACTGATACTGCCCAGCTTTGTATTTTTGTGCGTGGTGTTGACGAGAATTTTCATATTTCAGAAGAATTACTGGCATTGGTTCCTATGAAAGACAACTAAAGGATGTGATATTTATCGTGAAGTGAAAAATATTTTAGAGAAGTTTAATTTAAATATGGAAAAACTACATGGCATATCAACTGATGGTGCACCTGCCATGGTTGGAAGTAAACAAGGGGCTGTCAGCTATTTTGCTAAAGAGTGCAGTGATCTAGTTACTATTCACTGTATTTTACACCAAGAGAATCTGTGTGCTAAAAGCATACGTATGGAGCATGTGATGAAGGTTGTGATTAAAGTGGTCAATTTCCTTCGTGCCGGAGCTCTTAATCACCACCAGTTCAGAGAATTCTTATCAGACATGGAATCCCAATATGATGATGTTATTTATTTTACACAAGTTCGTTGGCTTAGTGCTGGGAAAATGCTGAAACGAGTGTATGACTTGCATCAAGAAATCATAATGTTTTTACACAGTCGTAATGAGTCTCAACTAGCAGCACATTTTGAGAACAGCGAATGGGTGAGTGATTTATGTTTTTTAGTTGATATGACCCAACATCTCAATGAATTAAACATTAAGCTTCAAGGTAAAAACAACATGATCAACAACATGTGTTACATATTAAAATCATTTGAGGTTAAACTCAGTTTATGGCAGTCACAACTAAGCAATGGACTACTAGCAAATTTTCCAACAATGAAAAGTTTTGTTGAAAGTTCTGACTTCCATGTAAATGTGGCTAAATATGCATCTCTTGTAGTGGACCTTCACAATGAGTTTAAAAGACGATTTGAAGATATAAGAAAATTTGAGGTTTTGTTTGATATGTTTTCTCTACCATTCACTACTGACGTTGCGTCAGTGCCACTAGATTTCCAGATGGAATTAATTGATCTTCAGTGTAACAATGAGTTAAAAACAAAATACTCTGAAGTTTCTCTCCTAGAATTTTACAAAAATTACTTACCGAAAGAAATGAAATTGCTCAAAGATCATGCTTTAAAAACGGCAACGTTGTTTGGAAGTACCTACTTATGCGAGCAATCGTTTTCTTTGATGAAACAAATAAAGTCAAAGTGTCGTTCCCGTTTAAGTGATACACTATTGGAGGGAAACTTGCGCATTACCATCTCTAACATTGAACCTGATATTGACAGACTATTGAAAAATAAACAATGCCAAGCATCTCATTAGGAGCATTAGGCTACTACTTGATTTGATGGTCAGTTTGACGATATATTGATTTTAATTTTTTATATAATTTGATGTTAAGAATTCTGTTTTTTGTAAAAATAAAAATTTTACAACCTTGTGATAGTATTATTTTATTTTATATACCCCTAAACCTTTTCCAGTTAGGAGTAAGTTGATTGTAAATCAGTAATTTGATAACTTAATAACACAATTTGCCAAAAAACTTCAAAAATGGATTTAAACCATTTAGAGGACACAAAAATGGTATTGAAACACATTTTTTGTCTGCTGGTAAAATAGGTTATTCGGATAATAGTAAAATTAGCTTTAGCGGTAGGGTTTGGCAAGTGCCTATGTGAAAAGGTAACTTGCGGCCCGCCACTTATTATGTAAAAATAAACTTGGCCCCCACTTATAAAAAGGTTGTGCACCCCTGTTCTACAATAACAGGTCTTTTTACCTTACCGTAATGGTAAATTTATTGGCGTTAATAATAGTTGTATTTTTAATAAATAAGCTTACGAAAATTTTAGGAAAAATAGCAAATTTTAGGTATAATTTTAGGAATTTAAGGAGGGTCACAAAATATTAGGAATTTTAGGAGGAATGCGATCCCTGAAGGCTATATAAATCACGTTGCTGAATAAGATTTTACTATTCACAAGAAATCCTGAATTTTAAATGGAAGTCAGTTATCCATTTAGTGACAGTTCTAACTCACATGTGAAAGCATCTGCTTTTCAAGATTTCTCTCTCTTTAATAAAACAAACTAGAGACATACATTACTATACTTACAATATCAATAAGCCATTCCGTGTGTTCAAATGCCAAGAAAGGGTGTTTCGAAAATTTCATATAGCACATTTTACAAGTTATTTTGCAGAAAGGAATCAGAAATTGTGCCTAAACAGTTTTCATGTGTGGTAAAATTTCCACTCACTCACTCACTCACTCACAATTCTGATCTCAAAAATTACAATAGTGCCACAAAAGTACTCTTCACCATGAAAAAGAATATCTTACAGCATACTTCAGACTTCTAATTAAGTTATAGAACTAAGTAGATGAGCTGAAAATTTTTGAGTAAAACTTTCTCGAGACATTTCAACTTAGCAGGTCCACTTACCGAGACACAAATCAGCTGAACAATTCATTGACAGCCAGAAAATGCTTTGGGTTGTCCAGTAGTTTATTCATATGAGAGACAAAATGCAGTGAGAATTTACTGTGGCATATGATGTTCACATATTTTGCAACCGTGTAAAGCGAGAGGCTTACAAATTAAGAGGCAAGGGGGTTATAACAGGAACTTTAATGTAACTGCTATTATGTACATGGACGTCTTTACAAAACATAAAAGAAGCCAGTCACTGTGCAAAATAAAAACCATTTTCTATTTTTTTCTCCCCTGGGAAAACACATGCCACTGTCAACAGCTGTTGTCAATAATTTTATTTTCTATCACGAAATGGGATATTATACAAGTATGGAACTAATTATAGCAGCATTAATACCATTTTTTTCCCTTTTTAATCAGGTAAGTACATCAGTGTGGGGGATTAGCCCACAGATGACAGTTCCAGTTGGTCATTCAACCTAAGGATTCTGGAACAAAACCCAGTGAGTTGGGGTCTTTCTGCCGATGTCACAGAGAACTAGCTGGCACCTCTCCAAGATTCACGGAGGCCCATATTGCTGTTCCATGTGCCATTGTTCCCACGGAGCGTGCCGAGGAGGCGAACCCATCGCCTGCAGAGCATGTTGTCTCAAATGTACGAAGTTTGCATGAAATTCAAACTGAGTATAAATAAAGGAAAAACCAAAGTTATTGTTTTTGAGAGAGAAACTGAACGTAATGAACGTAATACAAGGATAAATGGCACAGTGATTGACCAGGTGAGTGTGTTCGTGCATTTGGGAAACATGTTTGACAGAGAGAACAAATCGGATGGTGAAATTGGTAGGCGAGTGAATTCTTCATTGAAAGTCATGGCTGCTTTTGGAGGTTTTCACAGGAATGATGGGTTCTCAAGAGAGTCCCAGAGCATGGCTGTGTATGAGAGTGTAATTATTCCTACTCTGATGTATGGCAGTGAAACCTGGGTACTACAGAAGAAACATAGGAGTCGTTTGTGTACTGGAGAAATGCGTTACTTACGTGGGGTTTGTGGCAAGACATGTTTTGATTGTGTGAGGAATGAAGATGTGTTGCAGTTGTGTGATGTGAAGCAAAATGTTGTTAGCAGAGTGGAGAATAATATGCTTCAGTGGTTTGACCATGTTGAAAGAATGAGTGATGAGATGCTTACTAAGAAAATCTTTTTTAGCCCAAGTGGCAGGAAGAAAATGCAGAGGAAGGCCAAGGAAGTCATGGGAGGATCAGATTCAGGAGTGTTTGCACGAGAAAAAGATCATGCGTATGAAGTACAGAAGATCTTGTGTATGGCGTGTGATGGATGTCAATGAAGCGCGCGTTGTATGTCAAGATTGCTGTAAATGGAGGTTTGATACATCAACAGTAAGTAAAAATTACCTGGTAGTTTGTATTTCGTTTTGGAGCTAACCTCTGAATCTCAGAGAACAACTTAGTGATATGTATGTATGTATGTATTAGTACCATTTAGTAGTACCATTTAGACTCAAAAACCTGGTTGTTGGTTGGTACCGACACAGCAGCAGCCATATAGCTTTGAAGTATTAATGCCAGCTTTTTCTGATGCACCAAAACAAAGAATTGTAAACTTTGAGATTATGTTTTAAGGTGGACGTCAAGTAATTTTACTTCCTATACTTCCAATGGAAAAACTTTTGTACACATTTCCTTCACAATTAGTGTGTTCCTAAGGATGAAAATTTGAACATCGATTAAAATAACTTCATATTTATAACTTGGAATACTTAATATTTTCTAAAACATAACCATAATTATATTAAAAATCAATAACTTTTCCTTTAGTGGTGTTGAAACCAGAAAAAAGATGGCACGACCTGAATACAAATGTTGGATTGCATAATTATGGTTATGTTTTAGAAAATATTAAGTATTCCAAGTTGTAAAATGAAGCTATCTAAATCGATGTTCAGATTTTCATCCTTGCAAATGTATTAATTGTGAAGAAAATGTGTACAGAAGTTTTTCCATTGGCAGTATAGGAAGCAAAATTACCCACCTTAAACAGTAAAAGGTAAATGATGATATTTATGGAAATTATTAAACACAATTATAGCAAATTGAAATGTATATACTAATTTATTTTATGACTCTTTACTTACATATGTTGAAAGGAAGATAGCAAAAACTTAAAACAACTTTGGATTTGGAACTTGCAAAATGATCAGTTTTAAACAGTAAAAATTCCAGAACAAAGTTTCGGGAATCTTGATGTTTCTGTGTTTTTGCTAAGAGGCCGAAGAATTTATACTTTTCCATCTGCAGCAGTAAATGGACACATCAGTGGGTAAAATCTCTGCTCAATATAATGGTGATTACCCACAATTTAAATTGAGTAACCAATAATATTTGTTAAAATGTTCGATGTATTGGTTTCTATGGTATTGAGGAAAAGAACTTGATTTCGTCTGTGAAACATCGACCAGAAAAATCAGTTCATGACACAGAAAGTTGATATTCCCTTCTTCTTTACAAGAATGCAACAAAAAAATAAATTAATTTACTTTACCTAGAAAATATTATTTACCAGTTTGAAACATCTGTCATGAAACCTTGATGTTTTTTCGATATATGGGCTTTTGCAACATCAAGGTTTAAACAATTATCAGTGGCAAAACTTTGATGTTCGAAAACATCGAGGTTTTTTGTCCATCCCTAGTTAAGACTGGTTTCACGTCCTTTTAACTTTCACTTCTGAATTATTATACCTTTGTAAACTGACACTAAAAATGACCAAACTGGCAACCACTAAAATAAATTTAATCGCCAAAGTTGCCAGTTAACCGACGAGCCAGTTTGAGTGCTAATCTGCACTCATCAACTTTTGTGGATGGGCAAATGAATAGAAAGATTACATTTCCATTAGAATTGCCTGAATTTTTCATGAAAATTTCTTGCCACACTTTTCAGATTGATAAGGTTTTCCGATGGGTATGAATAAGCAATCAGTATGAAATGTTGCTTTCAAAGAAGTTTTTCACATTTGTTCTGCTTGTGTGGACATGCAAACAACAGAGGATGCTTTATTATAAAATAATTTTTATGGACTGTTTTGCAGTGATGCTTTTTTTTGCCTGTGAGTTAAACAATAGATCTGTTATATGAGTTCTTTGTAGTAAGATGGTTTAAAACTCGGGCATCACGCGACAATAACACATAAACATATAAAACGAGCGAAACACACAGAGTCACGTACGGTAAAAGTTCCCTTAGCGGTAGCTTTCGGTCTTCCTACGACCTCGATTGCGGGTGATCAAGGTCGTAGGAGGACCAAAAAAAAAAAACCACCATTTATTGGTTCCATCTCTTTCCATGGATCCTTCTCTTATAAGATGTGTAAACTTTGCAAAACTATGGGCTACACTCTCACAGTTAAACCAAACCCTTCTGCAATAATGTGCCTACTTAAAGACAGGGGTGGGATCCTGTCTCACTCTTGGACACCCCTGGAGTTTATGCATGCTATTCCCATTTCAACTTCCTCTGGTCTATCACTGTATATTGGAAGCACATACCAAAACAAGACTTGGTGAACACAAAAGAGATGTTTCCAATGGTCTTCCAAAGACAGCTTTATCTGCACTAACCCTTGAAGACACCTCTGCAGTTCCCATTTGGAAAGAAACAAAAAAAAAGTTGCCCCATTCCTCAACAAGGCATCTCTGCATTTCCAAAAGAACATTGAAATTTTGTTCACCAAAAACTGCAATTCAGAGACCCTCACCAAATCCCATCTATTTGGATCTCTCTTCTAAAATCTGGCAATATATCCAGCCCCAACTTCAAATTGTAGTTCTGGCAACCAGCCCATCCAGTCGATCGCGGATGATCAAGGTCGTAGGATGACCGAAAGCTACCGCTAAACGAACCTTTTACCGTACGTGACTGTGTGTTTCGCTCGTTTTATATGTATATATCCTTGTAGTAAATTTTGCACTTTACAATGATGTGGTTTTTCATCTTTGTGGTAAAACGTTTTCGCAAGCATTCCAATTACACTGCCGGACAATTGCTAAGGACGGATGACAATAGCAACCATAAAATGGAAGGCAGGAAAATGTGGAAATTAGCATAAGTGCGGGATACAGTAAGACGTGTTGCGCGTATGCAAATTTTGGATTGCCGAACTTGTTCGTGACGTCATAGCACTGATAAAATATATAAACGATTTGACGCGTATTGACCGTTGTTGTTCAAACGCAAAGTTGAAAGAGAAAGAATCAATTGACGAACTTGCAATTTTCAGTATGTCTTCCCGACATCACCTAGATGATTTTACTCGTGGCCGTATTATTGGCAAGATTGAAGAAGGGCGAAAAATAACAGATGTTGCCAGGGAGTTCGACGTCAGCCACAGTGTTGTTTCAAGGCTTTGGAAATCATTTCAAACAAATGGAGAGTGTAGCAAACGTCACGGGGGAAGTCGTGTTCGCAGTACGACACCTGCAGAAGATCGGTACATAGTGCTATCAACAAAAAGACACCGGCGTTGCACAGCTAGTGAGGTAGCAAATCAGTTTATGGCTGCTACTGGCAAGCGGATCTCCCGAAAAACTCTCGCCAGACGTTTGCATGAAGGAGGACTATACGCCCGCCGTCCTGTTGTGTGCATCCCATTGTCCAGACGTCACCGTACCGCCCGTTTGCAATGGTGCCATCAACATCGCAATTGGACTGATAACGACTGGTCTGCTGTCCTCTTCTCAGATGAGAGTAGATACAGTCTATCGTCTGATTGTCGACAACAACTGATCTGGCGTGATAGTGGTACTGCATATTGTCCAGCAAACATACAGGAAAGGGACCGATATCCGACATGTAGTGTCATGGTATGGGCTGGCATCATGACCAATGGCCGTACGTCCCTCTATGTGCTTCCAACTGGGACTATGACTGGCCAACGATACATTAATGATGTTCTGCTACCGCATGTTCCGTGGTGCTGTCGATGATAGATTCATTTTCATGGACGACAACGCAACATGTCATCGAACACTCGCTGTCCAGGAGTGTCTTGAGAGCGAGGATATTCAATGCCTCGTATGGCCAGCACGTTCTCCAGATCTGAATCCCATTGAAAATGTGTGGGATGTTTTGGGGAGGAGTCTTGCTGGTCGCCAATGCCCTCCAATAAACAAGGACACCCTCATCCGTGCACTGACAGAGGAATGGGATAAATTACCCCAACAGCTGCTTGATAATGTTGTGCAAAGCATGACACGACGTGTGGAATCTTGCATCGCCCTCCATGGTGGCCATATCCCGTATTGACATCTTACGCCGGAACGCCTGCAGACGGTAATTGCATTTTTCACGTTTACGTGTTCTGCACAAAATGGCCTGTTTGTCCCTTGAACACGTTCCAAAGCCTTCTGGATTTCAGAGCACAATAAATTGTCTTTCTTGTAATGTCCTGGCATTCTGACATTATTTTATTTCACTTGGCATCCAACCACACTTACTTTTTTATGCACTATATAGTCGTTTATGATCCGTCCTTAGCAATTGTCCAGCAGTGTATCAGCGCATCGAGTAGTTCCATTAGCAGGACAAAGAAACTTGGTTGTCATTTCAATAATTATATTATTTATTGTTTAACATTTAATTTCTATAAAACAATGCAATTTTTTTTTACAAAATTGTTATTTGATAATGTTTCGATTCCAACAAAGTTCACACAAAATGTATGGAAATTATTGGCGCATCAAGTACTTCTGTTAACAAGGCACAGAAACTAACAATAAATATTATTTGTTAATCAGCATTTCTTTCCCATACAACAAATGTTTTCCTTTACAAAATTGCTACTTATTTATTTTCCAATTAAAACATAAATTTGCACTGAATGTACAGAACTACTAGATGCACTGATAATTGGAATGCTAGCCAATGTTTTAAAAGATGGTTTCATGAGAATTAATCATGACACATAAGCTCACATGGTTTCTTTTTTGTGTGGATCAGTAAATGTGTTGAAAGAGTGCCTTTCTGCGAGAATTCCTTATGGCATACTTCACACTGGTGTGGTTTTTCACCTGTGTGGGTGAGCTGATGTTTTGAAAGACCACCTTTATAAGAGAATTTCTTATTACACATTTCGCACTGGTATAGTTTTTCACCTATGTGAGTGCGCAAATGTTCTAAAAGATTGCTTTTGCGTGAGAATTCCTTATGGCACACTTCACATTGGTGTGGCTTTTCACCTGTGTGAGTGAGTAAATGTTTCAGAAGATCACTTTTTCTTAAGAATTTCTTATGACATACTTCACATTGGTGTGGTTTTTCACCAATGTGAGTGTGCAAATGTTCTGTAAGATATCGTTTCTGTGAGAACTTCTTGTAGCACACTTCACACTGATGTGTTTTTTCACTTGTGTGGGTACGTGAATGTTCTGAAAGCACACTTTTTCGCGAGAATTTCCTGTGGCAAACTTTACACTGGTGTGGTTTTTCACCTGTGTGAGTGCGCAAATGTTCTGAAAGATGTCCTTTCTGTGAGAATTTCTTGTGGCACATTTTACATTGGTGTGGTTTTTCACCTGTGTGAGTGAGCAAATGTGCAAAAAGATGACCTTTCTGAGAAAACGTTTTGTGGCATACTTCACACTGGTATGGTGTTCCACCTGTGTGAATGAACAAATGTTCTGAAAGATGTCCTTTCTGTGAGAATTTCTTATTGCATATTTCACATTGGTGTGGTTTTTCGCCTGTGTGAGTGAGCAAATGTGTAGAAAGATGACCTTTCTGTGAAAAATTTTTGTGGCATACTCCACACTGGTGTGGTGTTCCACTTGTGTGAGTAAGCAAATGTGTAGACAGGCTTTTTTCCCTTGAGAATTCCTTATGACACAATTCACACTGCTGTGCTTTTTCAACTGTATGAGTGAGCAAATGTTGTGAAAGATATTTTCTTGAAAGCATCTTGTGGCATGCATATATTGCATTCATGCAACCCAGCTTCATCTGCAATTTGAGCATACCTTGGTAGGCTTTTCTTCAAGTTGGATGTTTTGTATCATACTTTAAACAATTCTTGAGTCTTCTAAATCATGGGAGTAAATTTATGGTGTTATGGTTTCATTTCCAGAAATGTGTCATGGGAAATCCTATTGTGATCATAAAATCAATCAACATTAAATGCACAAATTATTTTAAGTCTTAGCTTTTCTTGACGAATTTTCTGGACCTTTTAACCATCACACTGCCAGCCTTCTGTTCCACACAATTTCACATTTTTCATTGCAATCAGCAATCTGTTGGGAAAAACAACAACATATTTGTGGTATTATTTCTTAGCATTATCCACATTCCATATTGTAGCAATATCCATAATAAAGTAAAAAAGATTTCCAAAGTGTTTCAAGTTATAACCGGGGTAGTATCTAAAAAGCTGAAAGAAAAAGTGGCAAAAAAAGAAATGCAATGGAGGTCTGTGAAAAAGCTTCCTGAAAAATAAATTTCATGCTATCTTAGAGAATTCTTTTTTGTATGTATAAAATTTAAAACAAAGATGTACGAACGAAGGAAAAAAAACAAAGCTGAACTCTAACTGTAAGGAAAATTGGAACACATTGCGGAACAGTGTGAGTAAGTTAGAATTGTTCACTGAAATTTATTTCTGTAAATATTAATCTGGCACATACCACTGTATCAAAAACATAAAATTACTAACATTTAACAACAACACAAGATCTCTATTCTGTGTAAAATCCTCAAACATCACGAGGGGAAAATTTCAAGATGATGGGCAAAATCTTTGCTTCTCCATTTTTAAAATAAAATGCAAATATTTATCAAATAAAATGAGATTTAACAACAATACTGGGCTGAATGAACACCACCAGAAAAAAAAAAATTATGGGAGAAATTTTTACTCCGTCTAACTTACGTTTTGAAAGTCAGAATTCAGTCCTCTGACACAAAATGACCACCACCAATCCTTCCCCAAATTTTGTTCAGTTCTGCATCAATCTCCACAAACACACAAATGGAAGAATCTCATGGCCGACAATTACAGGGAAATTTTCGTGCCGTCTTACTTCCGTTTTCATAAAACTTGCCTCCACTTTCTAACTAAAATACAAATATTTATGGAATAAAATGATATTTAACAATTCTGGGCAGAAGGAACGCTGTGAGAAACAGAAATTACAATCACAGAAAAATTACCCATTTAACTTAAGTTTTTAAAAGTTTTGAAAGATGAAATATCAATCCCAGACGGAAAACAACCTATTAACCCCCCCCCCCACACACACACCCTGAAAAAAAATTCTCTTCCATTTCATACCAATCTCAAGAATGATCCAAATGAGAAAAAAAAAAAGTGGAATTCCGTGAATCCGCAAAAGAATCTCACGTATGTTAAAATCCTTTTTATTTTTTCCAGTTTCCAATTGCATTTTGTAAATTCAGCCATGAAATAAAAGGAAAGCTCTACTAGTTTCTCCTTCATAAACTACAAAAGAAAAAAAAACATCATACCTTATTGTGTCACTAATCTATGTCAGTGTTCTCCTTAGAGTCTTTTTACTGGGCTTTTTTAAACCATTTTTGTACAATTATTATATTTGCACTTTTAAGGTATTAAACCCCTGCAAAGTGCGCATAGTTTACGTGCAATTCATAAATGATATACAATTAAAAGTCACCAATCACTTACCCTAAAGATCATGGTAATTTCCATCTGCAACACACTTCAAGCAAGTCAATTATCGTAATGTTGTTGGCCTTCAAAGGTTTACAGACATCTTGCTTACGATTCCTTCTTCCGGGGATGAAACTTCGTATTTTTTTTTTTTTTTAATTTGCTAGACAAACAACACTGGTTTTTTTTTAGCCATATGAGATGTAACCATAGCTCATCAATTCCATAAAAACCACACAAGCATACTACTCATTCATACATTCAATTAAAAAACTATGTACATATTTACACCACATTACATTCACAGGTGGTTAAACCTTTGTAAAGGGCTGAATGAGTGAGACACTTTTTTTTTTTTTTTTTTGATTGGAGGTTTAACGACCACCGTAAGCAACTCAATGGGCTATAAGTAGTCGCCCGTCCCTAATTTAGGGTCACTGGTTCTAGAGAAGGGAGAGAGCCAGTGCCGCAAGACAAACACAACATCCATGCCTCACCGGGATTCGAACGAATGATCAGAGGCCATCGCTTAGACCACTGTGTCACCGGGGCGGCTTGTGACACTTGCAGTGGGAGTAGCACAGGTTTTGAAACAGATGGAGCATTTTGTTACTCACAGTTGACAAAGGTTTAACCACCTGGGAATGTAATGTGGTGTAAATATGTACATAATTTTTTTTATTGAATGTATGAATGAGTAGTATGCTTGCGTGGTTTTTACAGAATTGATGAGCTATGGTTACATCTCATATGGCTAAAAAAAAAACAGCGTTGTTTGTCTAGCAAATAATAATAAAACAAAAATACGAAGTTTCATCCCCGGAAGAAGGAATCGTAAGCAAGATGTCTGTAAACCTTTGAAGGCCAACATTATTACGATAATTGACGTGCTTGAAGTGTGTTGTAGATGGAAATTACCATGATCTTTAGGGTAGGTGATTGGTGACTTTTAATGGTATATCATTTTTGTACAATTTGCTAACTGTTTTTCAAGTTATGTTACGTTAATGCCAACCACACTGGTAAAGATGTTTAATAAGTATAACAAGTAATATATGACAGCTTACCTTTTTAGGTTTGCTTCTCGTCAAATGATGGCAAGAGCATTGGCATGCCAAACATGCTATTTGTGTATGTAATAAGTATAATGTTAAGCAAGACATTTTTTTTTTCGATTGGAGAAGGGGTCCTGAAAAGTACCACCCAGGTAAAATTTTTTGCCACCTGGCTGTAAAAAATCTAGGGATAACACTATATGTGAAGCTATAATGTTACAAATCCTTATTTTCAAAAAAGCTTTCTTCAGGGGAATAATATAGCTTCTAACTGCAAACGAAGGATAAATAGTACTTTCAAGCAACTTCACTTTTTAAACATAATTTAATAGTACATGTACATTTCCATTCCTTTCAATCTGTTCTTGCTATGTCAATGGACACAACAAAACATTTTCTGGTGTGTTTTTTTTATTCATTTTTAGATCACAAATTCCTTTATTTTCAAATTGTAATCTATATTGACTCTATGACATGTGGAACACATTTTTTTGTTGAAGCAAAATTCAGATTGTCTTTGAGCCGATATGAGAGAGTAAGAGACAGCTCCCGCCCTCAAATCCAATCCCCCTCTCCCCAAATCGAACATCATTGCATTTCATGTACCTTTTTCAGTTTTAGTAGAAAATATGGAAATTTACATTTTTGAAGAAACATGTTTATTTCAACATCCCAGTTTGTTTTGAATTCTAATCCTTTTCATTTTTAGGGTGTCCGGAGAAAAATACGGGGTTCTGATATAACAGTTTCACTTCCCCAGAACCTTGGAAGAATCCGAGTTAAATGTCAAAGTACATGCCATCATGTTCCATAGTTTGAACACATCTATTCAATGGACCTTATTCATGTGATGTCAAAAGTGGATTTCGGCGTGCCAACATGGCTGCTGATTTAATGGTGTCACTGTTAGCCCTTACTGCTGGCCATTTTTTTCTTTAATTTTTAACGTTTTGGGGTACGTCAACCAATTAATAGAGCTACAGGGCAAAGAACATGAAATCAATTTCTAAGAAGAACAAATCAAGGTTGCAAAAATATAGGAAGACAATTTTGTTTCAATGTTTATTTCAAATGATGCAGGAGAACAGCGCCATTGGTGATGGTGAAATTTTTAATGAAGCATTTTTCAGACACGGTATATTAAATTTCACGATCAAATTTGTCAGGCACTGGCAAAGCATCAGAAAAATAAACTTGATATATTTTTTTTTCAAAAAGAAATATTGAGAAGTCCAGACAAATAGGAAATATGAAAACAAACTGGGGATATAAAAAACGACAACTAGAAACTTCCCATTGTCACATGCTAGGCAATCTACTTAAAAAGAAAATGAATGAGTGACATTAAATAAAAGAAAAAATTATGAATATGTTTCGCTCTTTGGGGAAATAACGTAGAATTTAATACGCAACTTACCGATTTAGATATGCAATTCGTTTTCCCTTTTTAACTTTTTTTTTGGAGATTAAATATCGAAGGAATACTACCAGGTTTTAACCACCTTCTATTCTTAGTGCCATAATATTCAAAATCTTCCTCATTAAAGAGGGTAGAACATATTCGAGAATGCACACTGGGATGGAAACGATCACGCTTCATTTTACACAGCCATTCCTTTAACAGCTTCGGCCTTTTCAGAGGAAAACTATGGAAAGTTATTCATTCTTCTGTTCATTTTAGGTGACAATTTATTAGCACAACAAACAGTAAGAAAAAGTTAGCCATGTCGTTAATGAATTTAAGAAAATCACGATTTTCCTGAACCCCTCGCCTTGTTAAGCAATGGGAAAACGCATGTAAACAACCTATTGCTGGTCTGCAGACACGAAAATTTTTTCCCATGATGCAATGCGAGGTGAATAAGGTCCGTTCTTACATGCTGCCAAGCTTTTGGTTTGGAGGCAAAGAACTCTTAGTACTCCTGTTGGACAGAGTTCTTTGCCTCAAAACCGAAACGGCTTGCTACGAAGAAAATGCACCATCGCCCGAAACAAGTGGTAGTCTGGAGGAACAAGGTCAAGGCCGTATGCTGGATGAAGCAGCAGCTCAATTCCATGCAGCTCTTGAAGTTTAACTTGTGTCTAATTAGCAATATGAGGTTTTGCTTTGTCTTGTTGTAGCAGTGCCCGCTTTTAGTTGACTAAGGCACAATACTTCTGCTGAAGTTCGTTATGGATTTGTTTTTGATTGGAGGTCTAATGACCACCATGAGCAACTCAATGGGCTATAAGCTGTGGGTCATCCCTAATTTAGGGCCACTGGTTCCAGTGCAGTAAGACAAACACAACATCCATTGATTGATTGGTGGTTTAATGACCACCATGAGCAACTCAATGGGCTATAAGCAGTGGCCCATCCCTAATTTAGGGTAACTGGTTACAGGGGAGGGAGAGAGCCAATGCCATAAGACAAACACAACATCCATTGATTGATTGGAGGTTTAACGACCACCGTGAGCAACTCAATGGGCTATAAGCAGTGGCCTATCTCTAATTTAGGGTCACTGGCTCCAGGGAAGGGAGAGAGCCAGTGCTGTAAAGACAAACACAACATCCACTGATTGATTGGAGGTTTAACGACCACTGTGAGCAACTCAATGGGCTATTCCTAATTTAGGGTCACTGGTTCCAAGGAAGGGAGAAAGGCAGTGCCATAAGACAAACACACCATCCATTGATTGATTGATTGGAGGTTTAACGACCACCGTGAGCAAATCAATGGGCTATAAGCAGTCGCCCGTCCCTACCTTAGGGCCACTGACTCCAGGGAAGGAAGAGAGCCAGGGCCATAAGACAAACAAAACATCCATGCCTCCATGGGATTCGAACCCGGACCCAACTCAGACGAATGGTCAGAAGCTATCGCTTAGACCACTGCGCCACCGGGATGGCGAAGTTCGTTATACATCCTGCGCAACTGCTGAGAATACATCATGAAATAATCAACCCAGCAATCAGACATCATTAAAGTCACAGCAATTAGACATCCTTTTTTTCCACATTGTTTATGCTGAAAATACACTTCAGCATTGATAGACAGTTAATCTTATTTAAAGCTGTCTCAGCATGGTGTACAACACTTTCACCTAATGAACGCAAGCTTCAGAAGTATAAAATATTTATTTACATCTAAAACCAGTATGTACAGATAAAAGCAACTATAAAAAACAGGTAAGATCTTTCGAGCCTTCACAAGACTCATTATCAAGCCAATGTGCAGTGAACAAGACTATATATGTACATGCAAACGACCGTCACGCATCTGTAACTATAGCAACATCTATTAAGAAGATACCTAAGCAAAAAAATACATATATAATTTTGACTCACACCAAGTACAACATAGAAAAGGTTATGTATCTACCTGTGTGAGTAAAAGGAGAAAAGATAAAAAAGTAAAATAAAATAGAATGTGAATTCTGAATTTTCAAAACTGCTGCGTTGCGCGTTTTGATCTTCAGGTTATTTTGGCAACTTTCGTTTTAAATTCTAAAGTTTTTCCTTAGTCTTCAGTTTTGCTCTTAAATAGCAACATCTAGGTGTACATGTGCTGTAATCATAGAAATGAACTTTCCCGACATTTAATCTAAGTATCCGGTGGTTTTAATGTTCTAACATATTGACGCCAAGGTAATGGTAAATTTCTGGGTAGGTCTTCATTGCAACATAGATCATCAAACCATGTGATAAATAATGATTCCGTGAAAAATGTATCTCGTTTATTTTTGGTAAAAGCCAGATGATTCACGTTTTTCCAATTTGGGTATATTTGCCTTCGGCTACTAGCCGAAGGCAATTATACCCCACGTTGGAAAAATGACCTGATAGGCAGACCATTGAGAATGAGCTTAAAAATGGATTAGACCTTCACAATTCCACAAGTTACACAGCATGAACTTTTTTACCAAAATGTTCACATTTGGGGATAGGTAAAGTTGGTTCACCTCTATTAACCACTGTTGAGAAGAATCTGGATTACGCAGATATGTCAGCTTTTCATCCCCAGTAACCATTTATTTGATAAATCGAGTATCACATGGATTTCTGAGCAGTTCCTTGCATACTTCAACACATCAGTGAGCTTGAGCTAGGGCAAACTCATAAGGCACCTCACAGCACTGTCTATAAACCTTTCTGACCTCGTGCAGGTGTTCAGAGATGGTAGGCCAAGATACTCCCAGGTCTTCTGACAATTTGTGAGTGCTTGCTCGTAGACATCTTCCACAGTGGCTTCTGGGTATCTGAATCAACAGCAGAGGACCTACCTGAACCATCCTTTCATTTCAAGCTGCAAATTTCTTGAACCATGTTTGCATGGTCTGGGTAACCACCAGACCTTCTGTAAACCACCATACCTTGTTAAACTCTTTTGGACTGCTTCAGCAGCTTTAAACCCTGTTTCTAGTAACGTCACAATAGAACCAATATTTCAAACTTTGTAACCATTGCAATTGACAGTGGTACAACTTCAACGCACCAGTCATAACATGTGCTTCATGGCTCATTTGATGTCCTACAATATGCATTTTCAGTTGTCTGCAGCACAGGACAACTACTACATAGAAAATATGCGATTTGCATCATAGAACTGTGCTATGCAAAAACATTGTTTTCCTTTTTTCCAGACACCCCAATAAATTGTCTTATAAATATCATGCAGTGTTTGAATTAGAAATAGATCTTCTACTGGCCCAGTGGACCACTAGAATTTTCACACCACTGGTCCGTAAAAAATAATAATAAAAAAAAAGCCTTAAATATATGCAGAAAATAATGTATCATTTCAATGGAAATATTTCAGATATTTGTTTTTAAACCTATCATTAGTTTGCAGCCTAAAAAAGAAAACCATACAGCAAAGTGAAATATATAGACATTCATTTTTAAACTAGTGACAAATTAGAGAAAGAAATATCTTACTAGCCATCCGGGCCAGTAAAACCAGTAGTTCAGTGGTCCGACAGTGGTTTTACAGGACAATGGCCAGCGGACCACTGGGTAATTCGAACGTTGTCATGGTCTTTACTGAAGCACTGGTGTTTTAGCATATTTCACTTTATTTTTGATAAATTTTGGGAAAAAAAAAACCTTTCAGATGCATGCAGTCAGAATAACATTTTTATTGTGTTGTAGTAAAATTACCTTTATATATTTTTTATCAACATTTATCTGCCTCTTTCTCAAAATACTTTTCTTTTTAATGTTTCATCACATTTATTGATTCCCAGATCATTTCTCCAATTCTGTTCTTCACACAATGCGGAAGATTTGTTTTCGAAAAACCCAGTTGTTCTGTAACAGTCTTAGTATTCCTACATTTTTCTGCCAGTTTTTTTCTTTACTCTGACAAGCCAGCTTCACAGCTTGTTGCAAAGATAATCATCTTCAGTAACTCTATGGTACAACCTTTCAAAATACACTTTTCTTTTCCTCTTTAGAAATTCTTTAATCTTATTGTTCTGCCATGCATCATATTCAGTGATACCGACTATTGCAGTACCACAAATTTCTTCACCAACAGGGACAATACCTGTTCTTAAACAATCCATACAAAAATGTTCTGCATGATAAAATAGGGACATAAGCGTGTAACCGTTAATAGTAAGTATAAAAACTTTAAAGGCAAGCATAAGTTATATAAGAAAATTTAATTTAAGGGAGCTTTCAACTGAAGATGTGTCTTTCTCAGCCTTGTGACAAATAGAATGATAGTGATGTTAGTAGTTGCCCTAAATTAAATTTTCATACACAACTTAAGCATGCTTTAAAGTTTTTATATTATACTTAAAAGTATCTAATTTTCTGCATGTCATTGTGTCTAGCAGGGTCTGAATTTACTAGGCAAATGGAAAAAGCTATTGGCCTCTGAAAACCAGGAAAAGGGAGAGAGATCGGAACAGAGCAAGTACCATAATACAAAGTCTTTACAGTATAACTACAGTATGTTATATCATATTAGGTACAAAATGCCACTTTCATAGTGTCACCTGCTGACCAGAGTTCATCAAAATGCGCAATTAAGCATCTGGTACACATCGAAAAGTGTGTTTACGCATCGAAATTTTACCAGCATGTAAAAATATGCATCAGGAATTTTTCTCGGCGCATAAAAATAGGCATCGAAGAAATTTACCAAAGCGTAAAAATATGCATCCAGACGGTATTTTGTTTTTCAAAAACGGAAGTAAATGAAACAAAGATTTTTCCGTAATCGTAATTTCGTTTTCTTGCGATGTTGCCTCTGTCCAGTATTGTTGTTATATATCATTTTAATCCATAAATATTTGTATTCCAGTTTGAAAACGGAGGAAAAATTTTCGAGAATGGAAATTCAATGACGCAAAAATTTCCCTGTAATCTTCAGGCACAGGAGTGCAGCGGCTTTGAGGAATTTCTTCTTTTCCGTCATGATTTGGGTTATCCTCAAGCTCGATACATAACTGAACAGAAATTTTGGGGCAATTGGTAGTAGTGGAGTATGTTTTCCGTCTGAAACTTTCGAAAACGGAAAATTCGTCTTTTAAAACTTTCAAAAATGGAAGTTGGACGCAGTGAAGATTTCTCCCGTAATCGTAACTTCTGAAAAGATAATATAAAGGATAATACATTTTTCTTTGTGTGTGCAAAAGAGATGAACAAAGTGTATAATCAGCTTAGTCCCCATTTTGAGAAAGCAAAAACTTCCTAGTATATGCACAACACTTTACACCACTTCCCAATTTCGGAATTGGAGCTAAGAGATTAAGTTGCGATAAATAATACAGCATTATTTCCGAAATCAGTGTAACTAAATTTCAAGATGAGTTACAGTTACATGCTAACTGCTACGTAGCATGTGTATATCATTCCTGCTGGCATGTGGGATTTGTTGAAAAGATTAACTATGATGAAGGTGATGTGACTGTTAAACTCGTGCACCTTCATGGGCCTTCTACATCTTTTAATTGGACTAATAATGATTATTGTGAAGTACCTATGACACACATATTATGTTTGGTTGAGGTAAACACTGCCACAGGAAGAACATATATAGCCTATCCAAACAGGCTGAAGAGGTTCAGTCAAAAAAATTTTCATATGAAAATCAGTAATTGTGTTTAGTTTAATTCAAAATGACAGAGAAAAGAATTCATTTATCTCTTATGTAACCAAAGAAAAGTTCATTTATAAATCATACATAAACATATCATTCAATGTCATCCACTGAATGGGTCTTATTATATTTGAACAATTACATTAAAAAAAATTGAAAATAAGAAAATAACATTGGCATTATTCTTAGGTCTCATAAAAGCATTTATACAATGATTGTTAGAGAAGTAAAAACTGAGCCATTGTAAAAATGAATTGAATTCGTGTAATAATATATATGTAAATAGTGTACATATATATAAAGGTTTTAATATGAATGTATGCAAAAAGTGGCGAATGTAATGACGTTGGAAGCAATGCCACTAAAGAGGATTGCGGTTAAGGTATTTAAGGGGCAGAGGAGAAGTTGTATATAATGTGTTTCAGCTTTTTAAGGATATGTTGTGACTAAAGGAAGTCATATCGAATATTTGTAAAAAATCTTAGACATTTTCCCTTTACATTGATGTATTACTTATCATTCTGTGTTGTTAATTTTTCAAAATATAAATATTTGAAATCAGACGATTCTTTCTGAATAACCCTGTATACATGCAACAAATGTGAGCAAGAGGAACAAAAACCTTAAAAGGTGTCTCCACTTATTGAAGTTAACCAAGGTAGGTCAGTAGACCCTTCAACAAGAAATCATTCAAGTGATCCTGCAAGTGAGAGATCATTCGATCACATGGAAAGTATTTTGAAGACTTCTTGTATCTTGGAACTCTCAAATAGTTCTTGGGAAAAGATGAGCAATTTTGCACAAGAGAATTTGAATGATGATTGGTTGATATTTTCTTGCCTTTTGAAAGCAATCATTGGACTGAGATGGCAAAAGAGCAATCAAGAATTTTCTTCACAGGTTTTTCATTTGAAATGTAATTGAATGTTTCAAGAGATTTCCATAATCAAATGAATCAATTATTTCTACTTGATGTCCAAATCAGAGCTTCAAACCTTGAATTACCTTTCAAGATTGTTTGTTACGAAGATACGCTTTCCGAACAAGCTTGACAGGTAATTCATGGTCACATGCACTCTGCCTAAGAGTGCACACGTGGTCCTACGTGATCCCCCCTAGCGCTGAACGACTTTTTAGACTTGACAGACTAGTAAACCGTCAGTTGTGTTAGTAATTTTTGCTAGGAATGCAGTCACAGAAAAGTGTTTTGCAGACACACAGCTGAGAAAATTTGTGCTTTCGTGTGAGTAGTTTATGAAGTTTCTAAATATTGTTTTTTAATTTTGAGAATAATTATTGTTCTGTTCGTGTTGCAACATACCAGTGAATTTTTCAAGAAAGGACAGTTGCAAAAAGCATTTGGCAAGCGAGCTGAATAAAAAAAAAAGGTGTGTGTGAACAGTCAACAAAAAATAATGCAGAAATGTGTTAATGAATTAATTGAGAAAAGAACTGCACAAGAACAGCATCACTCAAGGAACTTTCGAAATTAACTGGTGCGTTTTGCGCAGCTAACATCCCACTTTCCAAACTGGATAATCCTACATTAAAAAATACTTGGAAAATTCGTTGAAAGATATCGGTGCTATTCCAACTGCAAATTGGATGCGGAAAAGTAATTTGGTGAAAATATATGATATTCACAAGCAACAAGTGAAAGATTTTTTAAAATCAGCGTTCGGTGTAAGCATCATAGCAGATGAAACAACTGATTCAGAAGATCGTACATTTTGCTGTTCCATCAGCTGAGCTGAATATTGAAAGCTACAATGATGAAACTTCTTTGAATGCAATCTTCCTCGAGTGCATCACTTTGGAATCCGTAAATTTTAAAGCAGTCAGCGAGGCAATACTTCAGTGCGTTAAGAAGTATGGCAACCTTCCTTGAGTGCATCACTTTGGAATACGTAAATTTTAAAGCAGTCAGCGAGGCAATACTTCAATGCATTAAGTAGTATGGCAATCGTCCTTGAGTGCATCACTTTTGAATCCGTAAATTTTAAAGCAGTCAGCCAGGCAATACTTCAGTGCATTAAGAAGTATGGCAACCTTCCTTGAGTGCATCACTTTGGAATCCGTAAATTTTAAAGCAGTTAGCGAGTCAATACTTCAGTGCATTAAGAAGTATGGCAACCTTCCTTGAGTGCATCACTTTGGAATCTGTAAATTTTAAAGCAGTCAGCGAGGCAATACTTCAGTGCATTAAGAAGTATGGCAACGTTCATTGAGTGCATCACTTTGGAATCCATAATTTTTTATTATTTTTTTTGATTGGAGGGTTAATGACCACCGTGAGCAACTCAATGGGCTATAAGCAGTCGCGCCGTCCCTAATTTAGGGTCACTGGTTCCAGGGAAGGGAGAGAGCCAGTGCCGTAAGACAAACACAACACCCATGCCTGACCGGGATTCGAACCCGGACCCCTTACGGACGATTGATCAGAGGCCAATGCCTTAGACCACTGCGCCACCGGGGCGGCTCCATAAATTTTAAAGTAGTCAGCGAGGCAATACTTCAGTGCATTAAGAAGTATGGCAACCTTCTTTGAGTGCATCACTTTGGAATCCGTAAATTTTAAAGCAGTCAGCGAGGCAATACTTCAGTGCATTAAGAAGTATGGCAACCTTCCTTGAGTGCATCAATTTGGAATCCGAAAATTTTAAAGCAGTCAGCGAGGCAATACTTCAGTGCATTAAGAAGTATGGCAACCTTCCTTGAGTGCATCAATTTGGAATACGTAAATTTTAAAGCAGTCAGTGAGGCAATACTTCAGTGCATTAAGAAGTATGGCAGCCTTCCTTGAGTGCATCACTTTGGAATACGTAAATTTTAAAGCAGTCAGCGAGGCAATACTTCAGTGCATTAAGAAGTATGGCAACCTTCCTTGAGTGCATCACTTTGGAATCCGTAAATTTTAAAGCAGTTAGCGAGTCAATACTTCAGTGCATTAAGAAGTATGGCAACCTTCCTTGAGTGCATCACTTTGGAATCTGTAAATTTTAAAGCAGTCAGCGAGGCAATACTTCAGTGCATTAAGAAGTATGGCAACGTTCATTGAGTGCATCACTTTGGAATCCATAATTTTTTATTATTTTTTTTGATTGGAGGGTTAACGACCACCGTGAGCAACTCAATGGGCTATAAGCAGTCGCCCGTCCCTAATTTAGGGTCACTGGTTCCAGGGAAGGGAGAGAGCCAGTGCCGTAAGACAAACACAACACCCATGCCTGACCGGGATTCGAACCCGGACCCCTTACGGACGAATGATCAGAGGCCAACACCTTAGACCACTGCGCCACCGGGGCGGCTCCATAAATTTTAAAGTAGTCAGCGAGGCAATACTTCAGTGCATTAAGAAGTATGGCAACCTTCCTTGAGTGCATCAATTTGGAATACGTAAATTTTAAAGCAGTCAGGAGGCAATACTTCAGTGCATTAAGAAGTATGGCAACCTTCCTTGAGTGCATCACTTTGGAATACGTAAATTTTAAAGCAGTCAGCGAGGCAATACTTCAGTGCATTAAGAAGTATGGCAACCTTCCTTGAGTGCATCACTTTGGAATCCGAAAATTTTAAAGCAGTCAGCGAGGCAACACTTCAGTGCATTAAGAAGTATGGCAACGTTCATTGAGTGCATCACTTTGGAATCCATAATTTTTTATTATTTTTTTTTATTGGAGGGTTAACGACCACCGTGAGCAACTCAATGGGCTATAAGCAGTCGCCCGTCCCTAATTTAGGGTCACTGGTTCCAGGGAAGGGAGAGAGCCAGTGCCGTAAGACAAACACAACACCCATGCCTGACCGGGATTCGAACCCGGACCCCTTACGGACGAATGATCAGAGGCCAACGCCTTAGACCACTGCGCCACCGGGGCGGCTCCATAAATTTTAAAGTAGTCAGCGAGGCAATACTTCAGTGCATTAAGAAGTATGGCAACCTTCCTTGAGTGCATCAATTTGGAATACGTAAATTTTAAAGCAGTCAGTGAGGCAATACTTCAGTGCATTAAGAAGTATGGCAACCTTCCTTGAGTGCATCACTTTGGAATACGTAAATTTTAAAGCAGTCAGCGAGGCAATACTTCAGTGCATTAAGAAGTATGGCAACCTTCCTTGAGTGCATCACTTTGGAATCCGAAAATTTTAAAGCAGTCAGCGAGGCAATACTTCAGTGCATTAAGAAGTATGGCAACGTTCATTGAGTGCATCACTTTGGAATCCATAATTTTTTATTATTTTTTTTGATTGGAGGGTTAACGACCACCGTGAGCAACTCAATGGGCTATAAGCAGTCGCCCGTCCCTAATTTAGGGTCACTGGTTCCAGGGAAGGGAGAGAGCCAGTGCCGTAAGACAAACACAACACCCATGCCTGACCGGGATTCGAACCCGGAACCCTTACGGACGAATGATCAGAGGCCAACGCCTTAGACCACTGTGCCACTGGGGCGGCTCCATAAATTTTAAAGTAGTCAGCGAGGCAATACTTCAGTGCATTAAGAAGTATGACAACCTTCCTTGAGTGCATCAATTTGGAATACGTAAATTTTAAAGCAGTCAGTGAGGCAATACTTCAGTGCATTAAGAAGTATGGCAACCTTCCTTGAGTGCATCACTTTGGAATACGTAAATTTTAAAGCAGTCAGCGAGGCAATACTTCAGTGCATTAAGAAGTATGGCAACCTTCCTTGAGTGCATCACTTTGGAATCCGAAAATTTTAAAGCAGTCAGCGAGGCAATACTTCAGTGCATTAAGAAGTATGGCAACGTTCATTGAGTGCATCACTTTGGAATCCATAATTTTTTATTATTTTTTTTGATTGGAGGGTTAACGACCACCGTGAGCAACTCAATGGGCTATAAGCAGTCGCCCGTCCCTAATTTAGGGTCACTGGTTCCAGGGAAGGGAGAGAGCCAGTGCCGTAAGACAAATACAACACCCATGCCTGACCGGGATTCGAACCCGGACCCCTTACGGACGAATGATCAGAGGCCAACGCCTTAGACCACTGCGCCACCGGGGCGGCTCCATAAATTTTAAAGTAGTCAGCGAGGCAATACGTCAGTGCATTAAGAAGTATGGCAACCTTCCTTGAGTGCATCAATTTGGAATACGTAAATTTTAAAGCAGTCAGTGAGGCAATACTTCAGTGCATTAAGAAGTATCAACCTTCCTTGAGTGCATCACTTTGGAATACGTAAATTTTAAAGCAGTCAGCGAGGCAATACTTCAGTGCATTAAGAAGTATGGCAACCTTCCTTGAGTGCATCACTTTGGAATCCGAAAATTTTAAAGCAGTCAGCGAGGCAATACTTCAGTGCATTAAGAAGTACGGCAACGTTCATTGAGTGCATCACTTTGGAATCCATAATTTTTTATTATTTTTTTTGATTGGAGGGTTAACGACCACCGTGAGCAACTCAATGGGCTATAAGCAGTCGCCCGTCCCTAATTTAGGGTCACTGGTTCCAGGGAAGGGAGAGAGCCAGCGCCGTAAGACAAACACAACACCCATGCCTGACCGGGATTCGAACCCGGACCCCTTACGGACGAATGATCAGAGGCCAACGCCTTAGACCACTGCGCCACTGGGGCGGCTCCATAAATTTTAAAGTAGTCAGCGAGGCAATACTTCAGTGCATTAAGAAGTATGGCAACCTTCCTTGAGTGCATCACTTTGGAATCCGTAAATTTTAAAGCAGTCAGCGAGGCAATACTTCAGTGCATTAAGAAGTATGGCAACCTTCCTTGAGTGCATCACTTTGGAATCCGAAAATTTTAAAGCAGTCAGCGAGGCAATACTTCAGTGCATTAAGAAGTATGGCAACCTTCCTTGAGTGCATCACTTTGGAATCCGTAAATTTTAAAGCAGTCAGCGAGGCAATACTTCAGTGCATTAAGAAGTATGGCAACCTTTCTTGAGTGAATCACTTTGGAATACGTAAATTTTAAAGCAGTCAGTGAGGCAATACTTCAGTGCATTAAGAAGTATGGCAACCTTCCTTGAGTGCATCACTTTGGAATACGTAAATTTTAAAGCAGTCAGCGAGGCAATACTTCAGTGCATTAAGAAGTATGGCAACCTTCCTTGAGTGTATCACTTTGGAATCCGAAAATTTTAAAGCAGTCAGCGAGGCAATACTTCAGTGCATTAAGAAGTATGGCAACCTTCCTTGAGTGCATCAATTTGGAATCCGAAAATTTTAAAGCAGTCAGCGAGGCAATACTTCAATGCATTAAGAAGTATGGCAACCTTTCTTGAGTGAATCACTTTGGAATCCGTAAATTTTAAAGCAGTCAGCGATGCAATACTTCAGTGCATTAAGAAGTATGAAATACCTTTTGCTAATATAACCGCTTTTGTGACTGACAATGCTTCTTACATGTCCAAACCGTGGGGAAAGAGCCTGAAAACTGTATATTTTAATAGTGTTCACGTCACCTGCAATGCACATCTTTTGAAATATTTTGGGCGAAATTTGGGAGAATGAATTTTAAATTGTTAACTGTTTAGTAGTTGCTTTTAAACATGCCTTCACAGCTTGTCCCTCCCGTAAAGGACGTTCTCGACTATTTTTGCAAGACAAGGACACAATGCCTTACTTACCACCGGTACCTGTGCAGACTAGGTGGAACAGTTGGCTTGACACCGTGCTTTTTCACTACCAACATTTAGAAGACTACACAGAGTTTTTGAAAAAGAAAGACAACAGTAGCAGTTGTACTGTGGATAAAATCATTGAGCATTATCAAGATAGGGATTTAAAAGAAAATCTGAAGCAGGTTGAGGTTCATGCGGCGTATATTTTCGGACAGCTCACTTTATTTGAAAAACAACGAATTTCCACACACAAAATATATAATGAAATGCCAGACATCGCCAACGGTCTTCTTAGCAAGAGTCAAGACTGCGATCACGTCGCTGCAAAAAGAGCTCTGTCCACTTGTTATGAAAAAATTAAGCATTATTTTTTTTGAAGATAAAAAGCATCAATTTTGTCAGCCAGCCTCAAATTTCTTCAAAGCATGTAGGGTGTTTGATCCTGAACAATTTAAGTCCTTAGATTTTTTGACGACAACGAAGATTTGTTTGTTTTCAGCCACATTCCTATGTTTGAAGATGAGGACCAATGAAAATGTGAATTTCGTTCATATAAAGCGAGTGTAAAAGAATTTCGTGTCAGCGAAGGTTTACTAGACTTCTGGAATACCAAAAAAAAGGTTGTTTTCCTAAGCTAGACAAGGTCGCCGCCATCCCTTGTCTGTCACTACCCAAAAACAGTGTCGACGCTGAATGATCCTTTTAAAACTGTGTTACAGGACAACAGACGCAGCATTAAAGAAGAAAATCTGTGTATGTACAATATGATGTATCAAAATGCCGTCCACTTAAATGGAAATCTTGATCTTGTGTAACGGCATTGATAACATTGCCAGAATTTGAATGGTTTATAAATGTAAGTATCAATTTTAAAAACTTATAAAGTTATAATGCTTATTTAGTTACGTACTAGTCATTTGTATTACTGCTTCGCAACTTGGTAGACTTTTTTTTTTTGGAAATGTTTGTGTATATCGGCCGCAAAATTTTCCCGAAATTTCATAATTTGTCCCGCGAATTTTGCCCTTTTTTCCCCGCGACGAATTTACTGTCCTACATATGATTAATACAATTTTTTTGTGTGTGGAGAGATACTGAGACACCAGAAACATGAATACAAGTGTAGTGATCATACTTTAACAGCTAAAACGTAAGGTGATGCAAAGCATGTAACTTAAAAGACACAGCACTTTTTGCAAGAAGTTTTATTACCCTGAATGTATGCTAGACTATTTTACATCTTATAAGACACAGACTGCAACACTTGGCAATTTGTGAACTAACAACATGAATCACTTGCATTTATTCATTAATGGCTTTGATTAAAAAAATAATATCTAAAATACTTCAATATCTTTATCATTTTGTGTGGCATGATATGAGATTACAACTGTATCTAAAGCAATATGTTTAGCAGAATATTTAAAATTGCCTATATTTGTCATTTAACTTCTCTTATATAAAAAAATTTCAAATGTTTCTCAACTGCCTGAGACAGCACATACTATAATAACATTTGTGGACCCCTATTTTAAGGAGAAGGATATTTGTTTCTGGCATTCATCATCATCTATACAGAGGAACAAATAACTAGCAGAATTATCGATAACTGTGTAGATTAGCATCCTAAATTACTTCGTCAAAAAAATGTTAATACCTGGAAAAAGTGCGACATACAGATTTTAGAGTATGGAAATTAATGGCAAATGGCGCAAAAATTTCATATTTTAAATGTCTTTTAAAAGATTTTTATTGAAATATTTACCTGTGAGTACGATGCTTTGAAGAGACGTTGCGACAGACCTAACGCATCACTATCGCGACGATGACAAGCTTTGCTCCGTTGAAAGGAAGATTTGCTGTGGCATGTAACTCACGCGCGGATGACTACAAATGCAGCCGCGTTCGTTCTTGCCAGGAGAGCAAGGCATCATGTACTCATACGCTACAAAATATAGTTCGGTCATGTTTCGTCATTGTTTCTAAAGCAGATATTGAGAAATGTTGTGTTCTTTTGCACATGATTCGCTGATTACAAATAGGAAGTACGAATATGCCTTTCTATGTTGCAAAGAAAACTGGTGAAGTATAACTTTCGGTTCCGGCTTCCATTTGCAGCCGATTTGCTGTGGCACTGAACTTTTGGTTCTCCCTTTGTTCGCAGGTTAATTTCTATCTCACTGACACATATCTTTTGCAAATCTAAGAGGTTTTTTTTCCCCGGTTTTTCCTGCCAACAACGTATAGGATACAACAAAATAAAGGGTGGATAATCCGGACCTATTTTCTGTAGCATATCACTACAAGATTCATCACTCTCCTGCCGACAATGTAACTGCTTTCTCTTGTACTCTTCCGCCTGTCATTTCCGTACAGCAATGAATCTTCCCTTTTAACGGAGCAAAGCTTGACATTGATGCAGTAGCAGCGATGCGTTAGGCCTATCACAGTGTCTCTTCACAGCATCACAGTTACAGGTAAATATTACAATAAACATCATTAAAAGACACTTAAAATATGAAATTTCTGCACCATTTGCCATTTCCATACTCTAAAATCTGTACATTGCACTTTTTCCAGGTAATAACATTTTTCCGACGAAATAATTTAGGATGCTAATCCACACATTTACCAAATTATCTTTTGGCATGAACTTTATAACATACTTTTCACACATAACTGGTTTTTCATTGGTATCAGTGAAGATAAGTGAAAAAACAGCACTTTTGTCCTTGAATATTTTGGAGAATTTTTCACATTATGTGGCTTTTGATCCACATGAATGCACATGTGTTGCACAACATGTCTTTCAAATCTGAATTGCTTTGTGCATATGCTACATGAATGAAGTTTCTGACCTGAATGCACTTCAATCCTGTGTCTTAAAAGTCTGTGTGCCTGCATGAATTTTTGAGAACATAAATTACACTTATAGCACTGTTCACCTGTAGGACACCTACACAGCATGTGCCTTGATACAGAAGTTTTCCAGGTAAACCTGTTAGTGCACGTATCAAACTTACGAAGCTTCTCACTTCTATGACGCAGCATATGCTTTGACACAGAAGTCTTCAGTATAAATTCCTTCGAGCATTTATCACACTTATGACGCTTCTCAGCTGCATGGCGCAGCATATGCTTTGAAAGAGAAGCTTTCGACAAAAATTCCTTTGAGCATGTATCACACTTATAAGGCTTCTCGCCCGTATGACACAGCATATGCCGTGAGAGAAAAGATTTCTGTGAAAATTCCTTTGAGCATGTATTACATTTATGAGGCTTTTCACCAGTATGACAGAGCATGTGCAATGAAAGATGATCTTTCTGTGAAAATTCTTTTGAGCATGCATCACACTTATAAAGCTTCTCACCTGTATGACACAGCATATGCTGTGAGAGAAGATATTTCCGTGAAAATTCCTTTGAGCATGTATCACACTTATAAGGCTTCTCACACGTATGACACAGCATATGCCGTGAGAGATTATATTTATGTGAAAATTCCTTTGAGCATGTATTACACTTATGAAGCTTTTCACCAGTATGACAGAGCATATGCACTGAAAGACCATCTTTCCGTGAAAATTCTTTTGAGCATGTATCACACTTATGAGGCCTCTCACCTACATGACACAGCATATGCCTTGATAGAGAAGCTTTCCATGAAAATTCTTTTGAGCATATATCACACTTATAAGGCTTCTCACCCATATGACACAGCATATGCCGTGAAAGATGAGATTTCTGTGAAAATCCCTTTGAGCATGTATCACACTTATGAGGCTTTTCTCCAGTATGACAGAGCATGTGCACTGAAAGACCATCTTTCCGTGAAAATTCTTTTGAGCATGTATCACACTTATGAGGCCTCTCACCTACATGACACAGCATATGCCTTGATAGAGAAGCTTTCCATGAAAATTCTTTTGAGCATATATCACACTTATGAGGCTTCTTACCAGTATGAAGATTAATGTGGCGTGAAAGATAACCTGGTTGACAGAATGTTTTATAGGATATCTTACATACATGTGGCTTCTTATCCGTATGAAAGTGCATTTGCTGTGAAAGATGATTAGGCTGTTTGAATTTTTTTTTGTGGGGCTTCTCACTTGTATGAATGTGTTTGTGCTGTAAAAGATGACTTGCTTGCTTGAATGCTTGAAAGCATATGTTGCACACATAAGGCTTTTCACCTGCATGAAGACGCATATGATGTAAAAGGTTAGCTAATATTCGGAATTTTTTGGAGCAAAATTTACACACATGCAGATTCTTCCCAGCAGTACGATGCTGTGAAAGGCAATTTGCCTGTCTAAATTTTTTAGCAAGTACTTTGCACACTTCAGGCTTCTGTTGAGAATGCCTATCCATCTGTGGAGATTTCACTGAATTTATCTTACAGCTGTAAGAGTTTCTTGAAGCTACACTTTCAGAGGGATCACTTTCCATTACAAAATCATAACATTAATCCACCATTTAATTTTTTTCACTTTGGTGATATTTATAATCAGAAGATCAAGATGATGCAGAAGACAGTAAAATTTTCTCTGGGATAGAAAGAAATATATCAAAAAAAAAAAAAAAAAAAAAAAAGAAGTTTACAAAACAAGAAATATGCTCTGAAGAACACTGATATCAGGGCTCCTCAAAAATTGTAAACATGCAAATTACAATTGCATTCTTAAAGTTTTATGGAAAATAGAACTAAATGTGAAGTAAAAAAAAAAAAAAAAAATTCAAATGAAAACTTCACAGGACAACAGGTCTAACCTTGCCACAGGATGTAAGAAATTAAAAAAAGATCAGTAAATATTAAAACTAAATCACCATCACAAAAATATAAATTAGATACTTCACTAAGAAACAGTTAAGAATTGTACATTATCAAATACTCTCAAAAACACACACACAAGTTATTGCAGAAAACTGAGAAAAATTACAAAATATAAAAGAACCAGATTACCACGAGCCCATAGTTAGCAGGATACTACTGCATTTAATGAGCAAGGCAGGAACTTCTGTTTGGCGTAATGTTGATTCAAAGAGAATTAGATTGCTTTTAATGAACAAAATGTAATGAAATTCTAGATTTAATGAGGAAGAAAAACAACCTTTGGTGATCACTTGACTTTTAATAAGCGAAGTGACAAAATTTAATGAAATTGTATAGTTAACAAGGCATTTAACTTAGTATAGAGTGTTATTGGGAGAAAATTATGGGAACATAAATATCAAACATAACAAACAACATTAGATTCTTTTTTTAAATATTCCCACACATTTTCAGGACTCACTGCAACTAATTATGTATTCATGTACAAGCCTATGGTATTTTAATTTGTATTACTGAAGTTAATTAAATCTTTCAAATACATGGTATTATGCACATTGGTACACAATGTTACTTATTACTGTTTCACACGTTGTATTGTTTCATTAACTAAACCAGTTTCAACTCTTCATTTTACGAGTCATCCTCAGTAGCGTACGATGTTTGCGTTTCCAAAGAGGTTCCAATAGAACAAAAAGTAAAAATCTTGACATTTTTGGACGAAAATACAACAATGAAGAAAAGCAAAATTGCTGCAAAGTTTGGAATACCTTTGAGTACGCTTTCAACAATCATCAAAAATAGAGAAACTATCGAAAGAAACTATGATAAAAACAAGAAAAAAATTGAAGAAAATTCGAAAATCGGCATACCTCTAGTGGAAGAGTGTATGTGGAAGTGGTTTGTGCAATGCCATGATCAAGGAGTTCCTGTCAGTGGATCAGGAGCGGACTGGGCCGCCAGTACACCAGGAGAATTCCCAGTGGGCCACCATATTCTGGGACAGTAAGCCTTATGCTAACTCATGAATAAAAAAGTAAATCTCCTTGATCGCGGCATTGCACAAACTACTTCCATACACACTCTTCCACTCGGGGTATGCCGATGGGCTGGTTACCAGAACTTTAAATTGTAGTTTTGGCAACCAGCCCATCCAGTTGATCGCGGATTATCAAGGTCGTAGGATGACCGAAAGCTACAGCTAAATGAACCTTTAACCATACATGACTCTGTGTGCTTCGCTCGTTTTATATGTTTATGTGTTATTGTCGAGTCGTAGGATGACGAAAGCTATAGCTAAGCGAACCTTTTACCATATGTGACTGTGTGTTTTGCTCGTTTTATATGTTTATGTGTTATTGTTGGGTCGTAGGATGATGAAAGCTACAGCTAAGCGAACCTTTTACCATAAGTGACTGTGTGTTTTGCTCGTTTTATATGTTCATGTGTTATTGTCGCGTGAAGCCTGAAATTTAAACCACGTAAATCCGTACTTTCAAATCGAAAGAAACTATGATAAAAACAAGAAAAAAAGTGAAGAAAATTCGAAAATCGGCATACCCCGAGTGGAAGAGTGTGTATGGAAGTAGTTTGTGCAATGCTGCGATCAAGGAGTTTCTGTCAGTAGATCAGGCCATCACCCCCTTGTAGTTTATAGGCCAGTGCACTGGATTGTGACATCACTAGGGTAGTCCGTAGTCGGGAAGAGAGAGATGCTGGGAGCGGTACAGTGATGGGCGAAGTGAATGCATCTTTACATACACCAACTAAACAAGTCATGAATTATTTAGAGTTTCACTGCATTCAAAGGACTTCTGTGTTAGTTTTTTTTTAAATAACTGCAGAGTTTACACATTTGCTTTATAATATTTTAAAATACAGAAGAAAAATGAATTACACCGTAAAATCTAGCGTAGCAATAATTTTGACGTAAAAGTGTAAGCAAGACAGATTTGTGAACTTAATGAAAACATCGGTGTTATTTCCCTGGAAGTGATAAACCATTCTTGTAATCGAAATTATAAACTGTCGTCATAGTTTCGCTTGAAGTTATGGTGTCGTCATACCTAACCGAATCATTCTTGTGCTCGTGAACAAATTATTCTTGTACTTGAAAGATTAGTTTGAGGGCCCATTACGAAGTACCGGCGTCGTTTCAAACGATGCCAATTGACAAATTTAAGGAATCCGATTTTTCATTCATTGCAAGCTTATGACTATGAAATATTTAGTAATGAAATGATTCTTTTAGTGAAAATGTATTTTCATATCAGACAGTAACTAGTATAGTAATTTATGTGCAATCCATGTTCACTAATTTATAAAAGAAAAAAAAAAAAAGGCGAGGAAGAAAAACTGAATGTTTTCCTGTGTGTTTTTAAATGGAGCGTGTAAATTATGAACCAGAATCGGACCGCCCTCAATATATATGTAAATTGTGAACTAAGGTCCATGACCCGTATGTGTAAATTGCGAACTAAGGCCCAAGACCCTTATGTGTAAATTGCGAACCAACTTTTCTAGACCCTATGTGCAAATTATGAACCAACTTTTCTAGACCCTATGTGTAAATTGTGAACCAACTTTTCTAGACCCTATGTGTAAATTGTGAACCAACTTTTCTAGACCCTATGTGTAAATTATGAACCAACTTTTCTAGACCCTATGTGTAAATTGTGAACCAACTTTTCTAGACCCTATGTGTAAATTGTGAACCAACTTTTCTAGACCCTATGTGTAAATTGTGAACCAACTTTTCTAGACCCTATGTGTAAATTGTGAACCAACTTTTCTAGACCCTATGTGTAAATTGTGAACCAACTTTTCTAGACCCTATGTGTAAATTGTGAACCAACTTTTCTAGACCCTATGTGTAAATTATGAACCAACTTTTCTAGACCCTATGTGTAAATTATGAACCAACTTTTCTAGACCCTATGTGTAAATTATGAACCAACTTTTCTAGACCCTATGTGTAAATTGTGAACCAACTTTTCTAGACCCTATGTGTAAATTATGAACCAACTTTTCTAGACCCTATGTGTAAATTATGAACCAACTTTTCTAGACCCTATGTGTAAATTGTGAACCAACTTTTCTAGACCCTATGTGTAAATTGTGAACCAACTTTTCTAGACCCTATGTGTAAATTATGAACCAACTTTTCTAGACCCTATGTGTAAATTGTGAACCAACTTTTCTAGACCCTATGTGTAAATTGTGAACCAACTTTTCTAGACCCTATGTGTAAATTGTGAACCAACTTTTCTAGACCCTATGTGTAAATTATGAACCAACTTTTCTAGACCCTATGTGTAAATTGTGAACCAACTTTTCTAGACCCTATGTGTAAATTATGAACCAACTTTTCTAGACCCTATGTGTAAATTGTGAACCAACTTTTCTAGACCCTATGTGTAAATTATGAACCAACTTTTCTAGACCCTATGTGTAAATTATGAACCAACTTTTCTAGACCCTATGTGTAAATTGTGAACCAACTTTTCTAGACCCTATGTGTAAATTATGAACCAACTTTTCTAGACCCTATGTGTAAATTGTGAACCAACTTTTCTAGACCCTATGTGTAAATTATGAACCAACTTTTCTAGACCCTATGTGTAAATTGCGAACCAACTTTTCTAGACCCTATGTGTAAATTATGAACCAACTTTTCTAGACCCTATGTGTAAATTGTGAACCAACTTTTCTAGACCCTATGTGTAAATTATGAACCAACTTTTCTAGACCCTATGTGTAAATTATGAACCAACTTTTCTAGACCCTATGTGTAAATTGTGAACCAACTTTTCTAGACCCTATGTGTAAATTATGAACCAACTTTTCTAGACCCTATGTGTAAATTATGAACCAACTTTTCTAGACCCTATGTGTAAATTAGGAACCAACTTTTCTAGACCCTATGTGTAAATTGCGAACCAACTTTTCTAGACCCTATGTGTAAATTATGAACCAACTTTTCTAGACCCTATGTGTAAATTATGAACCAACTTTTCTAGACCCTATGTGTAAATTGTGAACCAACTTTTCTAGACCCTATGTGTAAATTATGAACCAACTTTTCTAGACCCTATGTGTAAATTATGAACCAACTTTTCTAGACCCTATGTGTAAATTATGAACCAACTTTTCTAGACCCTATGTGTAAATTGTGAACCAACTTTTCTAGACCCTATGTGTAAATTATGAACCAACTTTTCTAGACCCTATGTGTAAATTGTGAACCAACTTTTCTAGACCCTATGTGTAAATTATGAACCAACTTTTCTAGACCCTATGTGTAAATTGTGAACCAACTTTTCTAGACCCTATGTGTAAATTAGGAACCAACTTTTCTAGACCCTATGTGTAAATTGCGAACCAACTTTTCTAGACCCTATGTGTAAATTATGAACCAACTTTTCTAGACCCTATGTGTAAATTGTGAACCAACTTTTCTAGACCCTATGTGTAAATTGTGAACCAACTTTTCTAGACCCTATGTGTAAATTATGAACCAACTTTTCTAGACCCTATGTGTAAATTGTGAACCAACTTTTCTAGACCCTATGTGTAAATTGTGAACCAACTTTTCTAGACCCTATGTGTAAATTGTGAACCAACTTTTCTAGACCCTATGTGTAAATTATGAACCAACTTTTCTAGACCCTATGTGTAAATTGTGAACCAACTTTTCTAGACCCTATGTGTAAATTATGAACCAACTTTTCTAGACCCTATGTGTAAATTATGAACCAACTTTTCTAGACCCTATGTGTAAATTGTGAACCAACTTTTCTAGACCCTATGTGTAAATTATGAACCAACTTTTCTAGACCCTATGTGTAAATTGTGAACCAACTTTTCTAGACCCTATGTGTAAATTATGAACCAACTTTTCTAGACCCTATGTGTAAATTGCGAACCAACTTTTCTAGACCCTATGTGTAAATTGCGAACCAACTTTTTTAGACCCTATGTGTAAATTATGAACCAACTTTTCTAGACCCTATGTGTAAATTGTGAACCAACTTTTCTAGACCCTATGTGTAAATTATGAACCAACTTTTCTAGACCCTATGTGTAAATTATGAACCAACTTTTCTAGACCCTATGTGTAAATTATGAACCAACTTTTCTAGACCCTATGTGTAAATTGCGAACCAACTTTTCTAGACCCTATGTGTAAATTGCGAACCAACTTTTCTAGACCCTATGTGTAAATTGCGAACCAACTTTTCTAGACCCTATGTGTAAATTGCGAACCAACTTTTCTAGACCCTATGTGTAAATTGTGAACCAACTTTTCTAGACCCTATGTGTAAATTGCGAACCAACTTTTCTAGACCCTATGTGTAAATTATGAACCAACTTTTCTAGACCCTATGTGTAAATTGTGAACCAACTTTTCTAGACCCTATGTGTAAATTGTGAACCAACTTTTCTAGACCCTATGTGTAAATTATGAACCAACTTTTCTAGACCCTATGTGTAAATTATGAACCAACTTTTCTAGACCCTATGTGTAAATTGTGAACCAACTTTTCTAGACCCTATGTGTAAATTATGAACCAACTTTTCTAGACCCTATGTGTAAATTGTGAACCAACTTTTCTGTGCCCATTCTGACGATATCAAAAAATAAATCAGTATGAAAAAATAATGGTTAAAACAATGTAAAACAATTTAAAGCAATATATTCACGAAAACAACAAAACTAGTAAAAACCTAGTTTATCATCCTTGGGCAAGGGGCCATGTTAATTTTTTCAGTAATGTTCCAAATGTTGAATTACCGCAGATGTTCAGAGAAGTGGGTTCGGAATTCACATATAGCGGCCATTGGATTTGGTTCGCAATTTACAAATTTACATACAGAGTTTTAATGGCGGCCTGATTTTGGTTCGCAATTTACATACCAATGTTTTTAAAATATTACCAAAGGCTCAATAAAACACTTTTTAACATACATACAGTGAATTGCTGCTTGATCTATTGATTGCATCAAATAAATTATGATTTTAAGAAAATTACACAATTTTTACAATATTAAATGTACAGTAACAACATTTTAATGACGTAACAAGTTTTCTTAATTTTAGTGCCATCTAGGTACGTGTTTGGACAACTTCATTTTGGTAAGCAAATATAAAGTTTATAATTTTTGTCTTCCAGAGCACTATTTAAAAAAAGTTACTTTGTCAAAGTTTAAAACATCTGCAGTAAGTATAATAATAGCATTAAATAAAACTATTTGGATACAGAACATAAAAATTTCTTTTTATCTGAAAAAATACGAGTACCTACTGGCATAAGTTTCCTGAAATTTAATTTTCAAGAAGTATTCAGGAAAACTGCCAATCTATATATTAATCCTATAAGGTTTTTTACTGTAAGACCAGTTGTGAGAGAACGGCTGAATGTAAACATAAGGTTGAGATCAGGGCCGGGTAGAACTTTTGCGGGGCCCAGAACACAATTTTATTGGGGGCCCCTAGAAAAATCTCACGTTTTAAAGTTATGTGAAACACGTCCGCCGTAAAGTCCCTCCAGCCTCCATCGCACTAACAAACACACCAAAATTATCATGAAGAAAAAAAAATCGCCCCAAAGAAATATTTATGTTAAGCTTCAGGTAAAAAACACAATAATATTGAAACATGAATTAAAAGGTTTGAGATAATAAAGAGTTAAAACCTATGATTTTCTCTCCCGGGGGGGGGGTGATGATGTATGATGATTCTTAACAAAAAAAATCCCTTATAAGGAGATAAAGGCATAATTTCCAGTAATCCCTGAAAATTTCTATAATTTTTTTATTCCCCCCCCCCCGCTCTTTTGGGAGGAAGAAGAGGGCTTTGATTTTTACTTCCTCTTATTTAGAGCAGGAAAAGGACCTTTTTTTTTTCTCCTACTGTACATAATAAAAAACAATAGACCTAAAATTAAAATGAACTAAAATAAATAAATAAGACAATACTGATGCAGAAATATATATTGTATGTTCTAGATAGTAGATACCCCAAGAAAATAAGAATAATTCAAATATTGTTTTATGATATTGATAGGTATTTAAATTTAATAAAGGAATTGCTGATGAAACAGGAATTTAAGAAAATCGGTAATTTCCTAAATATGATACTTCATACTTCAGTGTTGCTGCTCTGAAATCAGACATGGCCAACACAACATTGATATCTATGCAGTGAAACAATTTTATAATAACCTATTTATTTAGTGAAATCAATAGGTTCAACACCAGCAATATGATATTCGATATACATATTGTATCGCTGAACTGCAATACGATATATATTTTCCATATATATGCGGATTTTTTTGTATTTTAAGTTATATATATATATATATATATATATATATATATATATATATATATATATATATATATATATATATATCTTTTTCATATTTTAAGTTACTGAACAATTTGTATTCAAATATAGACAAAAACAACTTTGATATAACTCTTTTTAGTTTTTTTTTCATTAAGTCTAGGGTGTACACACAAACTGTTTAATAAAATTAAGGAATCTCAAAAATGCAAAGAAATGAAATTTTTATACTGAAGAACAAAACACCCAATGTACTATTTCTGGAGAAGTTTCTCAGAACTGGATTACACATAAAAATATCTATCGTATTTCATGATTTACCATTGTACTTGTAATAGATAGTACTTAAGATGTGATTAGTTAATGTCCTATACCAGTGCTTACGTATGGTGCAGAGACGTGGACCTTAACTAAAAGAGACATACAAAGGCTGCAGACAACTCAAAGTAGCATGGAGAGGTGCATGCTTGGTGTAACCAGGAGAGATAAGAAGAGGAACTCATGGATCCGAAAAATGACAAGAGTGGAAGACATCATGATCAGAGTTAAATCCCTGAAATGGCAATGGGCTGGACATACTACCAGGAGGACAGACCATCGATGGACAGCCGAAATTTTAGATTGGATTCCAAGGGACAGGAAAAGACCCAGAAGAAGACCACATGGGAGATGGGTGGATGAAATTCGAAAGTATGCAAGGGTGACATGGAGGAGACTGGCACAAGACAGACCGTTGTGGAGAAAACTTGGGGAGACAGCAGCAGTGGATTGATAATGGTTGAGAATGATGATTAGACTGTTCTATATTATTATTTCTCTATATAATCTCAGTAAAATTCCAAACAATCACAACACTGCGAACACGCAGCCGTGGATAGATATAACCAATTTAAAATTAAGAAGATATCGAAAATAAAAGGACAGGAAATAAATAAGTAATCACAAGTACCTTTGACCTTGAGACGTATCATTGCGCATGCCTTTGGTGTTCGGAGAGGAGATTCAATTTCGAAAAACATCTTTCTGATGACGCTACTGTTACAGGAAGTGTTAGAAAAATTCGAAGCGAAATAAAAATGTTTAATAAATGTCTTCTAGTTCATTTTGGCAAATGTATCTTAAGCATTCTATTGGTGAACTGGAATTTTCAGGAATAACATTACAAAAATATCGTAGCTCTTCAAAAAGTTCACTGCCTCCTATGCCACAGGAATCTCTGTCCGTCATTCGGTTATGAAGTGTCATGCAGTTGTTTTGCAAAGTTTTTTTACATTCATTTTTCAAAGCTAGTATATTGCTTAAGAAACCAAATACACTAGTATAATTTTTATAAATTTCGAAATGTTTATGAAACGAGACCAGGGCAATGTCAACAATTTAAAAGAAATATTCAATTTTAAACGAATTGTTAGGGTTATTAAATGGTTTGTCATTACTTTCGTACGTGAAAAGTTTCCTCTTAAGAGAGACGCATTTAATTTCAAATTCAACTGCAATATTCAAAGATTTTGCTAAATCATTAGCTTCTGCAGTTGCTTTATCATAACCACTGTTGCGGTATTCAGTGCCGCAACATTCATGTCAGCATTATGTTCTTGCAGTATTTTACTAGTTATGTTAACTTGTACCAAAATATCATACCATATTACTAAACTAAGTATGAACTCATATTTATGTATGATTTTAAACAAAGACTGGGCTTCAACTTTCAAATTAACATCCGGGGTGACTTGAACGAGTTCGGTTAGTGCATTACAAACGCCTTGGACTTGAAAGCGAACCGCTTTTACACTGTCTAAACACGGCACTCCCATCTAGTTTCAGACAAAGGTTTGAGAGAAATAAGTGGGTTATGTTTTTTGAAAACATCCCACCTTGTAGTTAAAAGCTGAGAATAGTGTATACATTTTTTGCAGTGTACAAAAAAAGTTTACTGCCCGTGTGGAAGATCTTGCAATATCACCAAGTATTAAATTCAAATTATGACAAGCACACGGCACATAAAAAGCGCAAGGATTTTCTTTTATTAGCAGAGCTTGGACGCCCTGATTTTTTCCCTTCATATTGGCGCCATTATCATATCCCTGCCCGCGGCAGTCGGCAAAATTTATATTTTGTTCCTTTAACTCAGTTTTTAAGGTTTTCGCCAGCCCTTTTCCAGTGGTGTCACATACACTAAAAAGTTGATAAAATGTTCAGCTATCTCAGCATTTTTATTTCTGATAAGAACAAACCGTATAATAAAAGATAATTGTTCTTGGTGACTTATGTCTGGGGTACAGTCGAGAAGGACTGAATAATATTTTGCTTCAGTAACCTGCTCTTTGATTAACAATTTAATTTTTTCAGCCATAGCATTTACTAATTCATTCTGAACTGAATGGGATAAACAATGCCTATTTATTTTCTTTTTTACAATATGATTAACATGCTCCACCATTACTGGGTCAAATTTGGAAAGCAATTCGATGAGTCCGAGAAAATTATTGTCATTAGGTTCAAATGAGTGTTCATATGTACCCCTAAATGCCATGTTTCGGTTTGCTAAATAAATAATTATTTCAATTAAACGCTGGAAAATCTTTACATACCTTCTTCTCTTGTTTTTCATGTTGTCAATGGTCGCTTCCTTTTTCAAGTTCTTTTCTAAAGCAAACCATGTCTGAATACATTCTTGATGGAATGCTGATGTTACATGTTCCTTTAGCCGATCTCCCAAATGCTTCCAGTCATTTAATCAACTATGAGCAAGAGCTGAATGATGAGATGAGCCCCTGAATATCTTGCAACAAAAACAAAACACAGAGTCGGCTGGTGACGAGTATACTAGCCATCTTCTTTTTATTGACTAGCCACCTTTTTATTGACTCCCCATGTTTTAAATGTCAAAAATAGTGCATGGACGAAAAACATCTTTTCTTCTTATCATGTGGGAATTTAAAGTTCATTATTTGTTTAGGGGACCACTTCGAACAACCCATATTCTTTGATCAGCCATAAATTCTTTAGGCCACAAAGCTGGATCCCTGATGACATCTAAATTTAAGCTATCAGCTTGAGTTTGTCCTTCAATTTTGGTAGAAATAATATTTTTTTCTTTTCTGATTCTTGCATCTCCAGGAAAATGTTCATTTCTACATCTTTTTCCTCGAATGAAAAACCATTCAAAATCGGATTCAACTGCAACATTTCCGTTGAGGGTGGAGGAATTTTCAATTTCATGAATCGATCCATTGCTCCTTTCTGTCCTTCATTTAATTCTTCCTCTCTTTTCTTATTTCGCCTTTTCTCTGCTCCAGACGAGTATTTCCTTCCTCCATCTTTTTCTCTGCTAGCCACGAGTATATAATTATATTTGCTAGTTTGGTTGCGTTGAGGTGAAGGTAAAACGTATAATAGATTAAAAAAATATTTTCCGTTTTAGTAACGCCTGCAGTCAGGTGAACTGTGACTGTGTATCACCGACAATGTTTTAGACTCAGAAGATTGAGGAAAAGTCCTTAGAAAGCCGTTGTGTTCCTGGCCTGCTTGTGAAGTATAGCTCTGTAAAGCCCCCCCCCCCCCTTTCCCACACATAAACACATTTAACTTTTGTACAAGAAACGAATCCCAATTACCCAGTTTTATTGTGCTTACCATTCTTCTTTTAAAAGCCAAGACTAAAAAGAATTGTGCTGACAAGGAATCAAACAAGATACTGCTGTAAATCTTACGGCGCCGGCGAGGACTTAGGGTTTACAAACACCGCGAAGATAAGGAGTAGAAAAGGGCGGAGCGGTGTCATAACAGACCACATATGGTCTAAAATTGGAGTGAAGGCTAGTGGATCCCATATTGTCCGAAATTCTGATTTTCCAAGTTACCACCTCTCCTATCTTCAGTCTTCCGACTGATAAGCAGCTTCGGTTAGGAACGAAAGACAATTGGGGACGGAAGTTGTTTTATGCCAAAAGGCTGAACATGCAGCAAAATGTTCTGTGCTTGTGTGTGTGTGTGTGTGGTTCCGGACAGTCATTGAGAAGAGTATCGGGACAATTACGGTTCCGTGCGATGAAGGCCGATAACTTTTTCAAAGGGATAATTTGAAGCTCAGGAGAGAGAGAGAGAGAGAAGAAAAAAACACATGATAAAAATATATATTGTTTTAAGAGTGCAGCACCAAAAAAAAAAAATAAATCGGAAAAACAAGAAGTAAAAGATAAAAAATTAGCCCCGGTTGCCCTGGTGGTCCAGCCGGCCTTGGTTGAGGTATTAAAATAAAGGTCTTACCATGTAGATGTGCCAATCAAAGAGAAAAATGAGACTGGGGCAACGGTTCAGGCGTTGTGGGACGGCAAAGTTCCCATGTAAAGTCAATGGGGCTGCCCCAGTGGCTCAGTGGTCTATGCGCTAGCTTATGACCATTTGTCCGGGAAGGGTCTGGGTTTGAATCCCAGTGAGGCATGGATGTTGGTGTTTGTCTTACGGCACTGGCTCTCTCCCTTCCCTGGAACCAGTGGCCCTAACTTAGGGACGGGCAACTGCTTATAGCCCATCGAGTTGCTAGTCAATGGGAGAAGTGTGTGGCTGACTCGCGCTGTTGAAGGTGGAAGTATGGAGGGACTCTGATAGTCCAAAGTCTTATTCATTCGATCCAGTTTATTCACGTAGGTAAGACGTTTCCCATTTTGTAAAGATATAAATAAACGTGTTTCATATGAGTTTATTCTTTAAAAAACAAAACAAAAAACATCGTCGATTCAGATGGGTTTTGTCTACCGGGGGGGGGGGGGGGGAAACAACAACTATTCGTCGATTCCAACGGGTTTCGTCTACCGGGTTCGAATCCCGGTGAGGAATGGATGCTGTGTTTGTCTTACGGTACTGGCTCTCTTCCTTCTCTGAAACCAACTGGTGACATTTTCTAGTGATTAGCAGTGAAATAAAACAAGACATGTGACGATTGTCTCTTTTTCGTTGCCAGAAGAACGGACCACCAAAATTTTAGACTGGATTCCGAGGGACAGGAAAAGACCCAGAAGAAGACCCCATATGGGAGATGGAAGAATGAAATTCGAAAGTATGCTGGAGTGACATGGAGGAGACAGGCCCAAGACAGTTAATTGTGGAAGAAATTTGGGGAGACCTTCATCCAGCAGTGGATTGATAATGGTTGTTGATGATGATATATATATATATATATATATATATATATATACATTATTAGGGATGTAAGGTCAGGTGATGCGTAACATCACAGCCTCTCCTTGACAAATGTCAAACCCGCCTTCTCGTGGTGCATCCTGTTCCTACTAAAGGGGCTCTGACGACCGCCAATAGCGGTATAACTATACCATCGGGATTAGAGGAAATGCTATCCCACACTCACCAACCCGCTTGGCCAGCGTGGTGAGTTATGGCCAAACCCCTCCACAACTTAAATCTTGGCCCTCGGTCTCCGGCAGCTGGAATATACCTGGCCAAGGCAGCGGCCAGTGCGACATGAAGGCAGAGGGTGCTAAGAATCCCCGGAGGACCGGACTAGGCTGCCATCTGATGCTGACCTTGGTTACGTATAATGGACACTCCCTATCTTCTGATTCAAGGCTTCTTGAATTGGAAGAGGAACTACAAAGGATCAAGTGGGACATCGTCGGGCTAAGTGAGATAAGGAGAAAAGGAGAAGATGTCATTGAACTGAAGTGGACATATCTTCTACTATCGTCGGACAGATACTGGCAGAACTAGTGGTGTTGGATTTATAATAAACATAAACAAGAAACTGAAGGATATGGTTGTAGAAGTTGAAAGTTCTTCTGACAGAGCTGCACGACTCGTTATCCAACTCTCGAGAAGATACCAGGCTCAGATTATTCAAACTTATGCACCCACCACAAGTCATCCTGAAGAAGAAATTGAAGAATTTTATGATGAAATTTGTCATCTAAATAATAAAGGTAAGCAGCACTTGAAGATAATTATGGGAGATTTCAATGCAAAAATAGGGCGACAGCAACAGAATGAAACTTCAGTAGGTAAATTCGGTCACGGCAACAGAAATCAGCATGGAAATACTCTTGTAGAGTTTGCAGAGGCAGAAGGGTTTTTCATCATGAACTCCTTTTTCAAGAAAAAGCCGCACAGGAAATGGACATGGAGACATCCAAATGGGACAAGTGAAATTGATTTTATTATGTGTAACAAAAAATTCGTCATAGACTTCAGTGTGCTAAACAAGTTCAACACAGGTAGTGACCATAGATTGGTGAGATGTAAGATGCACCTCAACAGTAAACTCGAACGTGGCAAGCTCATAAGACAAACAAAATGTATTGACATAACCAACCTTAAAAAACACCATAATACCTTTAAGTTGGAACTGAAGAACAGATTCTCTGCTTTAGAAGGCCTAACATCAGAAGAAGTGGATATTTCTGAAGTTAACAGAAAAGTAACCAAAGCTCTTATGGAAACAGCAACAAAATTAGCTGGGTCTAAAAACAAGTTGCATGTGAACAAATTATCAGGAAAAACAAAAATGTTGATGCAAAAAAAAAGGAGAGATGAGGACAACTAAAGAAGATGTGACTTAAAAAGTGGAATACATAGAGCTATGCAAGACAGTACAAAAAAGTATCACTGAAGACGTAAGGAAATTCAACTGTGAACTAGTAAGGAAAGCAATTGAAAACAATCAAAGCCTAAAGATAGCAAAGGGACATCTCAGTAAGGGAAGAAAACATATTATGGCACTGAGAAAAGAAGATGGTTCTGTAACAAGAAATAGAGGCGAAATTTTGACAAGAGTGAAAGATTTCTACTCCAAGTTATATGAAAGGGATTATGCATATACTCCAGACATCATGGAAGGTACCAGTACCAGAGTTCTTCCAGTCCTCCCAGCAGAAGTTGCACATGCAATCAAGAACATGAAGCGGGGAAAAGCTGCTGGAGAAGATGGAATTACTGTAGACACCATACAAGAAGCAAGTGGAGAAATCGAAAAAGTACTCGCCCAAATTTTCACTCGATGCCTTAATGAAGGGAAGATTCTGCTACATAAAAAAGGTGACATTGAGGATCTCAGGAACTACAAACCTATCAGCCTCCTATCAGTGGTTTATGAAATCTTAACTAAAGTTCTTTCACACCGTTTGAAGGTAACACTGGAAATGTCTCAATCGAGAGAACAAGCTGGATTCAGGAGTGGCTACAGCACAATAGATCATATCCACGTACTGAGAGAACTAATTGAAAGAGCAAGGGAATATGAACTTCCATTGTGCATGGCTTTTATCGATTATGAAAAAGCCTTTGATTTGGTGAAACCATCAGCAGTTACAATGGCTCTGAAATCCTGCGGTATTGAAGATGCATACATTAATATTATTAATAACATCGATGAAAATGCAAAGATTCGGCTGTTTGAAAATACAACACACATAAAAAGTGGAAAGGGAGTGAGACAAGGTGACACCATATCTCCGAAGCTCTTTAACGCGCCATTGGAAAATGTCTTTCAATCACTGAACTGGGAAAACAAAGGGATAAAGATTAATGGAGATTATCTAACCCACCTTCGTTTTGCTGATGACATAGTCATTTTTGCAACTACCCCATCAGAGCTGCAGAGTATGATCCAGGAACTTGCTGTCAAGAGTAAAGAAGTGGGATTAAAAATGAACTTTCAGAAGACAAAAGTGATATTCAATGCTTTTACACGAAATGAAGATTTATCGATTGATGGAGAAAAACTGGAGATAACAGACACATATGTTTATCTTGGACAGCAGATACCAAGTGAGGGTCACATTGATGAAGAAATTAATCGGCGTACAAAACTTTCCTGGAGAGCCTTTGGAAGAAACAGCATAATTTTCAAGAGCAATATGCCATTATGTCTTAAAAGAAAAGTGTTTGATGAATGCATCCTTCCAGTGCTTACGTATGGTGCAGAGACGTGGACCTTAACTAAAAGAGACGTACAAAGGCTGCAGACAACTCAAAGCAGCATGGAGAGGTGCATGCTTGGTGTAACCAGGAGAGATAAGAAGAGGAACTCGTGGATCCGAAAAATGACAAGAGTGGAAGACATCATGATCAGAGTTAAATCCCTGAAATGGCAATGGGCTGGACATACTGCCAGAAGGACAGATCATCGATGGACAGCCGAAATTTTAGATTGGATTCCAAGGGACAGGAAAAGACCCAGAAGAAGACCACATGGGAGATGGGTGGATGAAATTCGAAAGTATGCAGGGGTGACATGGAGGAGACTGGCACAAGACAGACCGTTGTGGAGGAAACTTGGGGAGACCTTCGTCCAGCAGTGGATTGATAATGGTTGACAATGATGATGATATATTATTAATGGCCTCCTCATCACCCCTTATAGGCCATCCAATCCCCCCACTTTATTTCTATTTTATTTTTTAAACTACCGTACTTTATATACTTATACATGAATAGGAACAGAGATCATGCTAGGATTTTTCAAAAGAGTAAAAATACTCCTTCACAATTTTTGAAGGAGTATTTTTCTTTTCAAAGGAGTAACTTCAGAGAACGAACAATTATTGCATTACATTTTTAGCTAAATAATATTTTATATTAAAACAACTAATTATATCTATATATAAATATGTGGGATGTAAGGTCAGGTGATGCGTAACATCACAGCCTCTCCTTGACAAATGTCAACCCCGCCTTCTCGTGGTGCATCCTGTTCCCACTAAAGGGGCTCTGACGACCGCCAATAGCGGTATAACTATACCATCGGGATCAGAGGAAATGCTATCCCACACTCACCAACCCGCTTGGCCAGCGTGGTGAGTTATGGCCAAACACCTCCAAAATGACTCTACAACTTAAATCTTGGCCCTCAGTCTCCGGTAGCTGGAATGTACCTGGCCAAGGCAGCGGCCAGTGCGACATGAAGGCAGAGGGTGCTAAGAATCCCCGGAGGACCGGACTAGGCTGCCATTTGATGCTGACCTTGGCTACCTATAACGGACGCTCCCTATCTTCTGATTCAAGGCTTCTTGAATTGGAAGAGGAACTACAAAGGATCAAGTGGGACATCGTCGAGCTAAGTGAGGTAAGGAGAAAAGGAGAAGATCTCATTGAACTGAAAAGTGGACATCTCTTCTATTATCGTGGGACAGATACTGGCAGAACTAGTGGTGTTGGATTTATAATAAACAAGAAACTGAAGGATAAAGTGGTAGAAGTTGAAAGTTCCTCTGACAGAGCTGCACGACTCGTTATCCAACTCTCGAGAAGATACCAGGCTCAGATTATTCAAACTTATGCACCCACCACAAGTCATCCTGAAGAAGAAATTGAAGAATTTTATGAGGAAATTCGTCATCTAAATAATAAAGGTAAGCAGCACTTGAAGATAATTATGGGAGATTTCAATGCAAAAATAGGGCAACGGCAACAGAATGAAACTTCAGTAGGTAAATTCGGTCACGGCAACAGAAACCAGCGTGGAAATACTCTCGTTGAGTTTGCAGAGGCAGGTTTTTTCATCTTGAACTCCTTTTTCAAGAAAAAAGCCACACAGGAAATGGACATGGAGACATCCAATTGGGACGACAAGTGAAATTGATTTTATTATGTGTAACAAAAAATTCGTCATCGAAGACTGCAGTGTGCTGAACAAGTTCAACACAGGTAGTGACCATAGATTGGTGAGATGTAAGATGCACCTCAACACTAAACTGGAACGTGGCAAGCTCATAAGACAAACAAAATGTATTGACATAACCAACCTTAAAAAACACCATAATACTTTCAAGTTGGAACTGAAGAACAGATTCTCTGCTTTAGAAGGCCTAACATCGGAAGAAGTGGATATTTCGGAAGTTAACAGAAAAGTAACCAAAGCTCTAATGGAAACAGCAACAAAATTAGCTGGGTCTAAGAACAAGTTGCATGGGAACAAATTATCAGGAAAACCAAAATGTTGATGCAAAAAAGAAGAGAGATGAGGACAACTAAAGAAGATGTGACTTCCAAAATAGAATATATAGAGCTATGCAAGACAACACGAAAAAGTATCACTGAAGATGTAAGGAAATTCAACTGTGAGCTAGTGAGGAAAGCAATTGAAAACAACCAAAGCCTTAAGATAGCAAAGGGACATCTCAGTAAGGGAAGAAAACAGATTATGGCTCTGAGAAAAGAAGATGGTTCTATAACAAGAAATAGAGGCGAAATTTTGACAAGAGTGAAAGATTTCTACTCCAAATTATATGAAAGGGATGATACATGTACTCCAGACATCATGAAAGGTACCAGAGTTCTTCCAGTCCTCCCAGCAGAAGTTGCTCATGCAATCAAGAACATGAAGCGGGGGAAAGCTCCAGGAGAAGATGGAATTACTATAGACATCATACAAGAAGCAAGTGGAAAAATTGAAACAGTACTCGCCCAAATTTTCACTCGATGCCTTAATGAAGGGAAGATTCCTGAGGATTGGAACAATGCTACAATGATCCTGCTACATAAAAAAGGTGACATTGAGGATCTCAGGAACTACAGACCTATCAGCCTCCTATCAGTGGTTTATAAAATCTTCACTAAAGTTCTTCACACCGCTTGAAGGTAACACTGGACATGGCTCAACCGAGAGAACAAGCTGGATTCAGGAGTGGCTACAGCACAATAGATCATATCCACGTACTGAGAGAACTAATTGAAAGAGCGAGGGAATATGAACTTCCATTGTGCATGGCTTTTATCGATTATGAAAAAGCCTTTGATTCGGTGAAACCATCAGCAGTTACCACGGCTCTGAAATCCTGCGGTATTGAAGATGCATACATTAATATTATTAATAACATCTATGAAAATGCAAGTGCAAAGATTCGGCTGTTTGAAAATACAACACACATAAAAATTGGAAAGGGAGTGAGACAAGGTGACACCCATATCTCCGAAGCTCTTTAATGCCACATTGGAAAATGTCTTTCAATCACTGAACTGGGAAAACAAAGGGATAAAGATTAATGGAGATTATCTAACCCACCTTCGTTTTGCTGATGACGTAGTCATTTTTGCAACTACCCCATCAGAGCTGCAGAGTATGATCCAGGAACTTGCTGACAAGAGTAAAGAAGTGGGATTAAAAATGAACTTTCAGAAGACAAAAGTGATGTTCAATGCTTTTACAAGAAATGAAGATTTATCGATTGATGGAGAAAAACTGGAGATAACAGATACGTATGTTTATCTTGGACAGCAGATATCAAGTGAGGGTCACATTGATGAAGAAATTAATCGGCGTACAAAACTTGCCTGGAGAGCTTTTGGAAGAAACAGCATAATTTTCAAGAGCAATATGCCATTATGTCTTAAAAGAAAAGTGTTTGATCAATGCATCCTTCCAGTGCTTACGTATGGTGCAGAGACGTGGACCTTAACTAAAAGAGACATACAAAGGCTGCAGACATCTCAAAGAAGCATGGAGAGGTGCATGCTTGGTATAACCAGGAGAGATAAGAAGAGGAACTCGTGGATCCGAAAAATGACGAGAGTGGAAGACATCATGATCAGAGTTAAATCCCTGAAATGGCAATGGGCTGACATACTGCCAGAAGGACAGACCATAGATGGACAGCCGAAATTTTAGATTGGATTCCAAGGGACAGGAAAAGACCCAGAAAAAGACCACATGGGAGATGGGTGGATGAAATTCGTAAATATGCGGGAGTGACATGGAGGAGACTGGCACAAGACAGACCGTTGTGGAGGAAACTTGGGAGACCTTCGTCCAGCAGTGGATTGATAATGGTTGACAATGATGATGATGATGATATAAATATGTAAACATGAATTAGCATGTAATTGATTTTCTTTTATATTAAATAAGTAAATTGTAATTTATCAAAATCTTACCTACTTGTCTTGTTTTATCCAGGAGGCTGCAAGAAATTTTGTTTTGCTTTTGAAAGACTGTACCAAAACTTGTGTGTGTGTGTTGCTTCACAGATTCAGATTCTACACACTCAAACTTCAAAAAGAGTTCTATTGTGGAGGAAGGAAATCTACAGTCTATCTCAATCACAAAAGATAAAATAAACCTTCATTGGACATTGTGATGTGCAAGTTTAGTATTGCAAAGGTCAACTAATTTATTATTTTTGAACATGTTTTCCTTCAGCTCTGAAAAAAAAAATCTTCTTGAATACTATGTATGAGATGTTTATAGTTCATATAATTGAGACTTATTTGATTCAACCATTCTTCTGATATGAGGAATGTCCAGTTTCTCCCCTTGCAACTATTTATAGAGGGAAAATAACATTTAACAATAATTCAGGACAGTGGAAACATTGCGAAAAAAAAAAAAAATACGAAAAAATCTTCGCTTCGTCGGACTTCCGTTTTCGGAAATTTTCTCTCTGTTTTCAAGCTGAAACACAATCGGTTATCAAACAAAGTTATATTTTACAAAAAAAAAAAAAAAAAAAAATGAGCAGAGGAAATATTGCGATTACAGAATAAATCTGCAGTTCGTCTAACTTCCTTTTTTCGAAAGTTTTGAAAGACGAAATTCCGTCCCCAGACGGAACCCCCTCCCCTTCCACCGCCACCACGCACACACACACACACACCACCCCCAAAAAATTATCTTCAGTTTTGATGACAACAAAGAGTTACTCTTCGAATCCGCAAAAGAAACTCGTGCCTAAAGTTTACAAAGAAATTTTTGCTCCGTCAAACTTCCGTTATCGGAAACTACTGTCTACACTTTCAAGCTGAAATGCAAACATTTATGCAATAAATTGATATTTAATAACAATACCGGACGGAGGAAACTTCGCGAGAAAAAGAAATTATGTTCGTGGGAAAAAATTTCACTCCGTTTAGCTTTCGTTAGTTCTGAAAAACGGAATACCATTCCCCAGGGGGAAACGAGTCTTCCCCCCCCCCCCACACACACACTAACCCTCTGAAAATAAAAATTTTTTTTTTTCATCGCTCGGGAATAACCGAAATGTGGAATTCAGCGAATCCGAAGAACAATCTCATGCCTGATTTGTAACAGTCTGCGATATGCAAAATGAACTGCTCATATGGGTCTAATATTGCGATTTCAGAATAAATCTGCAGTTCGTCTAACTTCCGTTTTTTGAAAGTTTATATATTTATATATATTTTCGGACCCAAGATTTTATATTTATATATATATTTTCTTAAAATTTCGTAAGGCAGGAGAATCCCGCCCTGAAATGGCAATTAAACGAACTTCAAAACAAGTCACTTTTCACTTCCTCCACGCCAAGGTTTAACGGCACCGATACACTAGCGTCTCAATCCCGACGCAGCTGAAATGCGGTTGAGCTGCTCTTTCCCACACTGCCTGAAGGTTCTTCCGAATGATTGCCGAAAGCCGATCCCTAGCTGAACAGCTCGGCAATGGGAACCAAATCATGATTTTTTTCATAAACTGTGACATAAAAGTTAAGATATAATTTCTTGATAAAAAAAAGTCATTTTTACGACAAAATCGCAGTGTTATCACCGATTATAAAAGGAAATTTCATATGGAAAAACAATTCGTAAAAATATGCATTTCTAAGTTTTAAAGCGTATTCGGCGTTTTTAAGGCGTAAAATATGCGTGTAGAGGCGTTATCACGATCTCTGAATAGGAAAGTAATTTAATTATAAAAATATGAAGCAAACATGTGCCAAATATAGTTTGTTTATAAAAAAAATACACCAAAATTATTTATTACTTATGGAAAAAGTTGGTAATAATTATGTAAATTATTTTGCATAAGTTCTGCTTTGTTATTCTTTAGATTTTCCTTAATAATAACACATGAATAGAAAAAGTAATATAATTGCAAAAAATAATGGAATGAACATTATTAGTGACAAATGTAGTTTATTTAATTAGTAACAATGTACTAACAATATTTATTTTTTCTGGAAAAATTTTGTAATAAGACGTGTCCTCTGCTTATCTAAATTATTCTGCATAAGTTCTGCTTCTTTACAAATGAGATTTTCCTGTTCTTTTACAACCATCATTTCTTCAAGCATTGCTTGGGCAATCTTTGCTTCCCCAAGATAATTTCTGTCCAAAGCTTTCTTTAACTTCGAATGCGCTTCTTCAAAAAGCTTGATACTGGTTCTTTTTTTCTCATTACAATCTTTTTTAATTTTCTTCAGATCTTCTTGTAGTTTTTCAATACACTGTTTCCTCTTTTCAATTTCTAATTCACTTTCTTCTATGATCTTGGCATATTTTTCTTCTTTAAGTTCAACTGCTGCTCCATTTTTTATTCTCTACATGTGTCATGTAGGAAGAGTGGACAGATCTTGCCAAAGCCAGTAGTTCCCTGGTGATTGGGATTAATCCTGGTTTGTTTCCGTAGCTTTTTAAAGCACATTGAATATTTATTCGTGCATTTAACATATGCACTGACATGGATGCTTTGTCATCAGTCAAAATTCTACCAGATTGAGAAAAACCTCTCTCAACATCTGCACTCTTATGAGACAGAGTCAAACACACCTTTATAACTTCTGCAACATTTGGATACTTCAGCATGCCACTAGAGAGTTTGAGATTTATGTATGTTTTCCAGTACTCATTAATTGGAGACTTTTTATTTGCTTCAACTTTTTCTAACTGTAGCATTTTCCACTCATCTTGACGGATGTCAGTGGGAATATCTATGGGAAGAGCCTCAGCAGCCTTTACAATATCCGCAACGCTGCGATTTGAAATTTTCTCCATAGGCTGCAGAAAACGCATGTTTTTTTTTTTTTTTTTGATTGGAGGTTTAACGACCACCGTGAGCAACTCAATGGGCTATAAGCAGTCGCCCATCCCTAATTTAGGGTCACTGGTTCCAGGGAAGGGAGAGAGCCAGTGCCGTAAGACAGACACAACATCCATGCCTCACCGGGATTCGAACCCGGACCCCTTTTGGACGAATGATCAGAGGCCATCGCTTAGACCACTGCCCCACCGGGGCGGCACACGTGTTTAAGAAAAGATGTAGATACAGATAGTGATGTTTACAACTGGCAATATAATGTTGCTGTACACCCCTTAGAAACAGAATGACTTCTTTTTCTGGCAAATCTTTCATGTAAGCTTCCACTATGCGGTTAACCACAACATCTTTTAATGGAAGAAGGTTGCCTGACTGAAAGATTGTTCCTGATCCCATGAACATGATGTATTCAGTTTCTTTAACACGTCAGTCTTGCAAACCCGACCAATAAGAGAGCTGCAGAGTATTTTCAGTTCATCATATAAAATATGGATGAGCAGTTCTTGCTTTTGAAACCTCTTAGTGAATCCTGTAAACAAATCAGCACTTGACATGACAAAAGTCAGTTCAGCTTTGTATGTTTTTTTTTTTTTTTTTTTCAGGAATGAGCTGATAACTTTGAACTTTCTAGTTGACATTAAGGCTGCACATTTTTTAGGGATAAAATTCAAGAAATATTTCTCCAGAACAGGACTTTGTTCAAGCAGGCATTCACAAGAATCTCTCAAAGTCAGCCACCTTGATGGCACATGCTTCAATAATTTCTTCCTTGGCACATTCATTTCTTGCTGTACTTCGGTGTAATCTTCCCATCTACTTGGAAAACCATCAAAGAAATGGAAAACTGTAATAGCAATGTCTGAACATTCCTCTCCTAATTCATTAAGACCCTTCAGAAAAGCATTATGAACCACGTGTATGTTGCATGTGCCAATGTTAATGAGGCCACTACCTCTAACAGACAACACTTCATTAACTAGTCTGTGCACTTTTATATTGATGTTGGGTCCATCGCTTCCTAAGAACAACATGTGATTCAAGGACAAATCTGATTTTTCTAAGGCCAGCAATATATGCTTTGATAGTTCTTCTGCAGTCGCATGACCTAAGAAGAAAGATTCAAGGTGCATAACCTGTATTTCCCCCTTATTTTTTGACCAATATCTTATTAATATTTGAAGTACTTTTTCATTTTCTGCATTTGTTGTCTCAGCAAACTGAATACTGTAATACGAACCCTGAGCATCTTTGATCATATGGTTATGAAAATAAGGTTTGTTGTTGATTGGAGGTTTAACGACCACCGTGAGCAACTCAATGGGCTATAAGCAGTCGCCCGTCCCTAATTTAGGATCACTGTTTCCAGGGAAGGGAGAGAGCCAGTGCCGTAAGACAAATACAACATCCATGCTTGACCGGGATTTGAACCCAGAATGAAAATAAGGACCTAATGCTTCTGTAGTAAGATAACTCCCTTCAGTTTTCGACAAGGAAAACCCATCAGGTACACACTGTAGAAACATGGACTGAAATATATCACTTATTCCATCGCATGAAGCAGCAGAATAATTGCTACAGTTTTTAGCGCCCAAATTACTTCTCTAATTGCACTGTCTTTTGAACTGTATAAAAGCACTGCACCTGTAGTACTGACTGGCTTTGATACAGATAAGGATGATCCAGATTGATGTTTATCACGTATTGGAGCTGCGGGTGGTCCAATTCTTGCTGACAAATGCAGTTGAAGAGCAGACATCTTTGTTGAAACATTATTTTTATGTTTCAGACTGTGCATGATGAGTCACACACTGCAACCCTTTAGTCACTGTAAAGTTGCATTCACAAACAACACAATATCCTTGATCTTCAGTTTCCCTTTCTTAACCACTCAGATATTTTAACACCGAGGCAATCTGTTTTTGATGGCCATGAAGTCTGAAACTTGCACTCTCATGTTATTTTCTGTATTCAGACTAATTTAAAAAAAAAAAAAAAAAAATTTAGAAAATAACAAAAAAAAAGGATATACTTACATATAACTGAACCCCCCCCCCCTCAGTATGGAGTTCTACACAAGAGAAAGAACAGAAAAACACTTATTGTTGAATTCGGCATGTAAATAACTTTTACGTCTTTCTGTTTAATTGGTAAGCTCTTCAGATAAAATAAAATGATATAACTCTTCAGATAATATATCCTTAAGGATAGATATATTTGTTTATTCTCATCATCAAAGTTCAATCAGCGAAATTTAAATAAGGCCTATAATTTATTTCAATTAGAATAAAAATGATGACCTTAGGTAAACAGGTGATTGCTCTAGATACCTGTACATTACATTGTAGTTGATGTTTCTTGCTGTTTATTCCTAAAGAAATAACTTAAAGTAACTTTGAATTAAAAAGGTTACCAAATACTGACTTAAAAAAAAAAAAAAAAAAAAAGTAACTCTTAGTTGAAAAAGTAACCAAGTGGCAGTCCTGGGATAGGCATTCATTTCATCAAAATATTCACACAAGCAGATGTGTTCTGAGAATGGCACAGTGGCCAACCAGGGTTTCCACTCAAAAGTAATAAAAAAATTCCCCAACTTTTCCTGGTGGTTTTTAAAGTTTTCCAAAGTGGCATGTTGCAAAGAATTGTTACATTTCATTCCATTCATGTTTCTCACCAAAGCACACACTTATAAATTCTTACAGTAATTTGTCTTTATAAAATTACCTGCTTTTCATTAATAACAACTAACTGTGCACATTATTTTCTGTACCAAAGTTCCGTGAACTTTTGTGAATACTACCCACACGGAATTTGTAAATACATTTCCATAGAAACAGGTCATATGTAAGAGAAAATCTGTCAGTTGAATAGTTTCAGTTTTTCTATAACACAATGCAGCTAAGCTTAATGATGGAATGTCTCTGTTCAGAGAAACATGTTTCAAGAGAGCCAACAGAGAAAGGACTTTGATCCATCATTTGGTTGGTTCTCTAGTGAAGTGTTTCTTCTTTTTTTTTTTTTTTTTTTTATTGGAGGTTTAACGACCACCGTGTGCAACTCAATGGGCTATAAGCAGTCGCCCGTCCCTAATTTGGGGTCACTGGTTCCAGGGAAGGGAGAGAGCCAGTGCCGTAAGACAAACACAACATCCATGCCTGACCGGGATTCGAACCCGGACCCCTTACGGACGAATGATCAGAGGCCAGCGCCTTAGACCACTGCGCCACCGGGGCGTTTCTTCAAGCAGGAGCCATTGTGCCCAATTGTTCCATGTTATAATAACTGCCTGCAGAAATTGAACAAAAGCTTAATAACTGGCAATTTTAAAAATTCAATTTTGCATCTTTTTTTAGAGAATAAAGGAAATACTTAATATAACTGAAAGTAAGATCTACCAAATTCTAGGCAGGTAGTAATTGCAAGCAAAAGTTTGAAATCTTGAAAAAATAATTTTTTTTTTGGCAAAATAAAGTATCCATTGATTTTTACAAAAAAAAAAAAAAAAAACCCGGGTAATTTCCTTTGATTTTTACAAAAAAAGAGTAATTTCCCCTGATTTTTGGAACCATTTTCAAATTCCCTGAAAATTCCAGGTTTTCCCTGTTTTCCAGGTTGAGTGGGAACCCTGTCAAACTTACTGGGAATATTCCCATGGCGTTTCAAAGCACAAAAGGGCTCATCGAATCCCGAAATTTCAAGATATCACCATTAAATTTGCAACATGAAAAAAATATTCACATCACCTCATGAACATTAACTGCATAACAAGTACAATATATTACTTAGTTTATTGCTATACATCATCTAGGGTCATTTTCAGAAAGTATAAATACCAAAATAGGGGTAAAATACATTCCAGCAGTAATATGCATAATGTTTAATCTGAACTCCTGGTTAATATTAGTCTTCAGTTTTACATAAACTTCTGTCAAAATTTCGACACGTCTAAACAAAGTTCTTTACATCATGTTAAACTTGATTTAAACATCAACTCACCTCCTGAATACTAATTTGGATGTCCTGCCAGTACAGAGACCCACGTCAACAACAATCACCAAAAACCTAAACTACATACAAACTACAACTATAAAGACATGACCATAACAAACCGTCAAAAAAATGCTATTTCCGGCATAGATTGAAAGCTGCCATTACAGATCACAACAACACGAATTGTGGGTGTGCAAATTACCCATATGAGAACACAGGAAAGAGAATATGACAAAAAAATTTTTTTTATTTTAATAAGACGATGAGGCTTATAGACAAAGTTTGTGCCTCACAGCAACTAGTTGGCCATGCGGAAATAGCTAAAATATCTCCTGATCAGTAAGACACGAAGATGCACGACCAGCCACAGAGGAGAACCTCCTTGCGACCAGCACGTGAAGTCACAGTAGCAGCACAAAAGTCCATCAAAGGGGCACGCTCATGAGAAAGAATGTTAGAACAGGAGCGTCCTCACAGAGAAACGTCTTGAGAGAGTAATAAATTTCTCCAAGGCCCGAACTTTACGTTTTGCCACGGAAGCGTCCCGAAAGTCCAACAAAGAATACATTTGAGCAGAGACGGAGGTTGAGGAATGAGGGGTTGTCACTCCAAAACAAATCCTTCGATATGCACTGTACGCAGGGCAGGAGAGGAGGAAGTGAGGAACAGTCTCTGGCCCGGAGCCACAGAAGTACATCGGGGAAGAACGTTTTCGAATCAGAAAGAGGTAGCTACTTAAAGGTGCCGTGTCCGTGCGTAATTTTTGAATTATGATTGCTGAGGAGCTTCGATAACAGTGTTCGCTAGGCCATCTATGACGGAAGCTGATGAACGGATACAGCTCTGCCCACCCGGACGAAAGCCAGGCTGAATCAGAAGCGGTGATGAGCATGTTACCACTGTGCCGAGCAGCGTCGGAGACTGTAACTGGGGGAAACAAGGCCAGGCCCTCAGCATGGCCCCGTCGGGCGGCAGCGTCAGCGGCCTCATTCGCTGGAAGACCAACATGAGCCGGGCACCAAACGAGCACAATGTCCTCGTAGAAAGAACGGAGGCGTTGAAGAGAATCATACAGAAGAACGATAATGTCTGGAGATTTGCGATTTAATGCCAACAAGGCCTGTAGAACAGAACGACTATCCGTAAGCGGCAAGAGGCCACCGCACGGGCCGGGAGCAAATTCAAGCGCTGATATTAGGGCCCATGCTTCAGCCGAGAACACTGAAGAAATAGTCGAGAAGGAGAACGAACGGCTGGATTTGTTCCGTGGAAAAAATGCCCGATCGCCACCGAGGAGTTAATCTTCGAAGCGTCAGTAGCAATGATGTGGTGTGACGCTGAGAACTGGGCCAAGAACACCCCAAAGCAATGTCCGATAAGCATCGGATGCAGATATCGTTGCTGAAAAGGGAGACCGCCGCCCCGGTGGCGCAGTGGTCTAAGCGATGGCCTCTGATCATTCGTCCGAACGGGGTCCGGGTTCGAATCCCGGTGAGGCATGGATGTTGTGTTTGTCTTACGGCACTGGCTCTCTCCCTTCCCTGGAACCAGTTACCCTAAATTAGGGACGGGCGACTGCTTATAGCCCATTGAGTTGCTCACGGTGGTCGTTAAACCTGCAATCAAAAAAAAAAAAAAAAAGGGAGACCCGAGCAAATAATCGAGTAGCAGGGTGCAGACGAAACAGGAGGGGCCTACAGAGCCTGAAGAAGATCGCTGTTGACGAAAAACGGCTCCTGTCGGAAGCGACTGAGCACGATTCCAAGGAGAAAGCCATGGGATTTCCAAGCGTAGAATGACAAGGCGTCCTCTTCCAGAAGAAGATGAGCGATAGGCGAACGCTGACCCATCGACAAATGGCGGTACAAAAATCGGACTGTCAGGAGGGTGATTCGAGAACGCACGCTAGCGATTCCACATTCGGCACTCAAGACCGCCACAGGCGTCGAACGAGGGAGGTGAATGGCTGCACGGAGTGCATGGTTGAGCAGAACTTCAAGAGCGTCGTAGAGATAGGTGGGGGAGGCGAACAGGACCGGAGCAGCATATTCCAGAATAGGCCGAATCACAGCAACGACAAAGGCGAGAGCGTTGGGGAAGCCAAGACCCCACAGGCGATGACAAACAACTTTAACAGCAGACAAGGCTCGGAAGACTGACTTCTTGACGTGCGTGAGGTGGGAAGACCAAGTCAGGGAGGAGTTAAACCAGACCCTTAAAATCTTGATGGAGGACTGCCAAGTCACTGAGTCAGAGCCCAGCAGGAAAGGAAGGGCAGGCGACCGGCGCTTACGAGAAAAGTCAACCGCGAAGCTTTTAGAAGGAGAGAGACGTAAATCAAAGGATGATGCCCACTGAACAATGGAATCCAAAGAGGATTGCATATAGCTAAGTGCCGCCGCCCGGTTGAGACTATAGGAAACAATAAAAATATCGTCTGCAAATAAGAACATATGCGCATTCGGATGACAGCAATCAACCACATCATCAATGTAAGTTAAAAAGGATAGGTGAAATGGAGCTACCCTGAGGAACACCTCGACACTGCGGAAAGGAGGAAGACACCGTTCCCCGCCAACGAACGCGAAATCTGCGCCGAGCAAGGTAGTCAGCCAGCCAACGGAGAAGACGACCACGAACACCCAGAGACGCCAATTTCCCTAGGAGAGCAGGGTGACAGACCGAATCATATGCCGCCTGAAGGTCCAAAGACACCAGAAAAACATAATTATGTTTAGCTCGAGCCACCAGAAGATGACGTTGGATCGACAGAAGGCACGCCGATGTGGAACGTCCAGGCAAAAATGCGAATTGCAGCTCGCTGATCCGTTGATGAGAGATAATGAAGTCTGTTAGGCGAGAGACCAAGACTTTCTCCAAGATCTTCGAAAAAACTGAAGTGAGAGTGATCATTCGGTACGATGATAAGTCGAGAGCAGGTTTGTTAGGCTTCTGTATCGGAATCACCCAGGACTTTTTCCAGCATGAAGGATGAACGCCGGCTGACCAAAAAAGGTTAAGTAGGTCAACCAGCCAAGACGAATTCCACCTCCATATACGTCTCACCAGTTCGTAAGTACATCCATCAGGACCGGGTGCAGAGCGTCAAGGCGATCCATTAATAGCACCGGCAACTTCACTGGCAGTAAGTAACGCATCCATCTCAAGAGAAGAGTCATCATGGTCAATAGAAAAGGAGTGCACCGAACAGCCAGAGGCAGTGGAAAAGAGTACACCAAACGCCGAAGCCTGCTCCGCCGGATCAGCAACAAGGAAATCGCCAATCCGAAGTAGCAGGTGATCCGGGGTCGAACCAACATGAAATTTCAGACGGCGCAAGAGGGAGAAAACGAAGCCTGGTCTCGAGGTGTCGTTGCATTGTGCCTTCCAGTAGGCACGTCTCTTAAGAATGAGGAGGTGGCGAAGATTCCGTTCTTCCTGCCGATATAACATCCAAGCGAAGAGGCAGCCGGATGACTTAGCATAGCGAAGGAGGCGGCGTTTCTTGCGAAGCCGCTGAGCACAATCAGAGTCCCACCAGGGAGACCAACGTCGACGCTGACCGCTGAGCCGACGAGAAGCGTGGAGAATCAGGGAAATGCGGTCCAGGATCATAGCGGCACCGTCAGGAGTGGAAGGAAGTTCACCACGGATAATCTTCTGGATAGAAGGCCAAGCCACTGACCAAGCAACTGGTTGTAGACCCAGAGCAGGAGAGGGAGGGGAGCCAAACATCCCTGCCTCCAATGTTGTAATGACAGGATGATGGGTGCTACCGTAGAGGTCACTATCCACAGACCAGGAGCAGTACGGAACCAGCTGAGGAGAGCACATGGTGAGGTCCAAAACAGAACAAGTTGAACCCCTGCAAAAGGTAGAGGCCCCCGAGTTTAGGAGACAAAGATTTTGCGAGCAAAGCCAGTCCACGAACTCAGTACCTCCCCGGCTCGGAGAAGTAGAACCCCAGCTAGGGTGATGAATATTGAAATCACCAACCACCATACAACAATCAGTGAGCAGTTGTTCGATCCGTCCAAGCAAGAGCGCCGAGAGGGGAGGAGAGGGAATGTATAAATTAATAATCCTGAGCGCGGTGTCTCCGGAGAAGATATCCGTCTCAAGAAGCTGCTCGTTCGAATCCGAACTGAAGATGTCCACCAATCTGGAAGAGATATCCGACCTAATTGCAGTTAAGAGGCCACCCCCGACCCTCCCCCCCCGATCACTCCTATACACCGTACGGGCGGGGGGAAGAGAGACCAGGAGACAGCCAGGATTCTTGGATAGTCAAAATCGTGGCTGTAGAAAAAATAGAACTGTCGGTGAAATAAGGTCTTTTGGAGCGAAGGGACTGCGCATTCCATTGGACCAGCTATTCATGAAGAGAAAAGTGATCCGCTAGGCCAGATGCCGTCTTGAACCGCATGGAACAGAGGCCACAAAGAAACTTACCGTCGTCACGATGAGCTTTCAGGTGTGACAGCAAGGCTGGACGAGAAGAGAAAGGCATGGCGCATGGAAGACACGAGTAGGTTCTGGAGTGAGAAAGTTTGACGGATTCCGCAGCAGACTCTACATACGGAACCACAGATTCTTCGCATGACAGGAATTCATCGGCGCTTAGGCCAGTGTCAGAAGGTTGCTCAGTAGGCACTGAAGAAGCTGGGCACGCTGCAACTGTAGTAGGAGGATTCTGCAAAATTTCAGCCTGTGGCACCTGTGCAACGGATGATGTGGGGCCAGCATGTAGGGAAGGAGGTGAAAGAAGATTCGTCAATGAGTCCAATTTACTGGTGAGTTTAGAGATAATGTCCAGAAGCTGAGGGAAGGCAGAGGAGCAAGCACACGGAGGTTGAGCCTGAGTCGCCGCCGCCGCCGCATATGAGGCCTGGTGGACTTGACGCACAGAGTCCTGAGCTTCTGGATAGCTGAGATGCTTCGAAGCCATAATATCTAGGATCTGCTTTTCTCTTAGGTAAATTGGGCAGTTCGTGTCAGAAGCAGGATGAGAGCCCTTGCATAATACACACTGGAAGCTCGACGCCGAGCATACCGAAGAGTCGTGTCCTTCACCACAACGAGAACAGCGAGCGGCACTACGACAGGTTGACAGCAGATGTCCATAACGCTGACAGTTTTTGCACTGCGTAGGCGAATCCAAGAAGGGTCTGACCGCACATCTGGAATACCACAGATAGATAGTGTCACGGTTAGTGAAGCCCAGTTCTTCCACTAGGACCGAAGAAGTAGGGACCCTCGAGGAATTTACCGAACGTCGGAACCGAACAACACGAAGACAGTTCACACCACGGTCCAACAATTCTGAAGAAATTTAATCAATAGGGGCTTCAGTGTTCACATCTCGAACTAAAAACTTTGTTGCCATAAGCTTAGTAAGAACCTGAGTTTTGACAGGTACATGAAGAAAATTAGAAAGTTGACAAATTTCCAGCAAGCAAATGAGATTTGAGGAACGCACCAATAAGTCACCCGAACGTAAAAACTGAACGTCTGAAATCAAGTCATGCATGAAAATATTGTCCACGAAGAACCTCTTCAACAACATGGGACGGACTCTGGGTAGCTTCCCAGAAGTCGCGGAAATAAGTATTTCACCACGAGTCACTCCGCTCGCAAATGCCCTACGCAGCAATTCCTGAGGAGACCATTGAAACGAACAAACAAAATCATTAACTGGAACTAGCAAACCACCCAGCTGAGGAAGCTCATCACCCGGCGAAGAACGCATTCTTTTAGCTGGAGTCGAGAAATCAGAGTCCCCCATCCCCGCCGGACCCACCGGCGGCAGCTAGGGCCCACCCCGAATCAACAGACCACAACAGACAAGAGCATGCAAAGACAATAATCCTACCTTGGATATGGGAAGAACCAACCGCCTGCAAAACTTTAGCAGGAAAAGAAACGAAAATAGAAGAGGAAACAGCAAGCCGCTGTTTCAAAAATGCAACGAAACAGGAACGCTTTCGCCAACGACGACACACCCAAAAAACAGTACCCTACGGGGTTCACCGATTAGAAACAGGAGAGCCAACTTCACACCAGCCAACCGTTGCCAATCTCAAACTCCTGATATGACAATAGTTTGCCATCATCGTTAAGGATAGCGATAGAACGACTAACGTTTTGGGTCTCAGCGGAAGTAGTCTGTGTGTTCACGTGTCCACGCGAGTTTTCAGTTCTATAATCTAGATTTTGATATATCTTAATAATTTAAATGTATGAGACGTGAAACTTTTTTGTTTAGTAGTTTTTTTCTTTTTTTTTATAGTTCCCTGCTCTGTGTATATGGCCTGCCACGATATAGCCTCGTATTTTCCTGCTGACTAATTTTGTATGTTTTTCCTGGATATGAGCGCTAGATAGTTACAGTGCGATCTAGAAAGTTCTCGGATCGTACGCGAACAATCCCTCTACGTAATTTCTGCAATTCATTATGAATTGAATCAAGCAGTTTTACTTTCCAATAGACATCTCCTCACTGCTAACTCGCCCCCATTCAGAGATGGCGCTGCACGTTAACTGGTCTCCATCGTGCATGTACGTAAATCGAATGCTGTAGATCTTATATGACGAAAAGGTATTCTCTCACCTCATTGGTTGATGAGTTTGGATCAACGTTTCCGAACAGAAATGCGGTCGAGAGTATGTTTGTACATTTCGTTGTGGTTTTTTTTTTTTTTTTTTTTGGATTGAGGGTTTAACGACTACCGTGAGCAACTCAATAGGCTATAAGCAATCGCCCGTCCCTAATTTAGGGTCACATATTCCAGGGAAGGAAGAGAACCAGTGCCGCAAGACAAAGCACCACATCCATGTCTCACCGGGATACGAACCCGGACCCTTCTCGGACGAATTATCATAAGCCAGCGCTTAGACTACTGCGCCACCAGGGCGGCCGTGGTGGTTTAGAAGCGAAACTTTCGTCAGCAAAAAAGGAATTGGAATCTATGCCAAGCGGTTATACATAAGTTTTTTTTTTATTGGAGGTTTAACGACCACCGTGAGCAACTCAATAGGCTATAAGCAGTCACCCGTCCCTAATTTAGGGTCACTGGTTCCAGGGAAGGGAGAGAGCCAGTGCCGTAAGACAAACACAACACCTCACCGGGATTCGAACCCGGACCCCTTACGGACGAATGATAGGAAGCCAGCGCCTTAGACCACTGCACCACCGGGGTGGCGAATTGGAATCTATGCCAAGCGGTTATACATATGTTTTTTTTTGTTTTTTTTTGATTGGAGGTTTAACGACCACCTTGCCGCCCCGGTGGCGCAGAGGCCTAAGGCACTGGCCTCTGATCATTCGTCCGTAAGGGGTCCGGGTTCGAATCCCGGTCAGGCATGGATGTTGTTTTGTCTTGCGGCACTGGTTCTCTCCCTTCCCTGGAACCAGTGACCCTAAATTAGGGACGGGTGACTGCTTACAGCCCATTGAGTTGCTCACGGTGGTCGTTAAACCTCCAATCAAATCAAATAAATAATTTTTTTTTTTTTTGATTGGAGGTTTAACGACCACCGTGAGCAACTCAATGGGCTATAAGCAGTCGCCCGTCCCTAATTTAGGGTCACTGGTTCCAGGGAAGGGAGAGAGCCAGTGCCGTAAGACAAACACAACATCCATGCCTGACCGGGATTCGAACCCGGACCCCGTACGGACGAATGATCAGAGGCCATCGCTTAGACCACTGCGCCACCCGGGCGGCCAAATAAATAAATAAACGACCACCGTGAGCAACTCAATGGGCTGTAAGCAGTCGCCCGTCCCTAATTTAGGGTCACTGGTTCCAGGGAAGGAAGAGAACCAGTGCCGCAAGACAAAGCACCACATCCATGCCCCACCGGGATACGAACCCGGACCCTTCTCGGACGAATGATCATAAGCCAGCGCTTAGACTACTGCGCCACCAGGGCGGCCATGGTGGTTTAGAAGCGAAACTTTCGTCAGCAAAAAAGGAATTGGAATCTATGCCAAGCGGTTATACATATGTTTTTTTTGATTGGAGGTTTAACGACCACCGTGAGCAACTCAATGGGCTATAAGCAGTCACCCATCCCTAATTTAGGGTCACTGGTTCCAGGGAAGGGAGAGAGCCAGTGCCGTAAGACAAACACAACATCCATGCCTCACCGGAATTCGAACCCGGGCCCCGTTCGGACGAATGATCAGAGGCCATCGCTTAGACCACTGCACCGGTCTGCAGTGGTCTAAGCGATGGCCTCTGATCATATGTTTTAAATGACTGTCGTCGTTTTATTAAGGAGACTGATAGCATGCAGAAGGCAGAGTTACGTAATTTAATTTTAATATTTCAGGCTTACTTGTCGGTTAGCTAAGGGAGAAAGGCGTTAAAAGATCAATTAAAATATTCCAAGTTTCTGAGACAGTTCTGGTATTTGAATATATTAGGAAATTATGTAGATTGGTTAAGATTCATTAGAAGTACTTTATGTTACCAACAACACCTCCCCAACAGCAGCCTTGTTACTTTGAATTGTTCAACCATCATTTTCAGGAAATTCCAGCATGCCTGATTCAATAATCACTGATTAACTAATGAATGTTTTTTTATAATTAAGGCTGTCTTTGAATGAGTGTTAGGCTGCATCTTCTGTGATAGATGGCGCAAAATATCACTCCTTGGGCGTGGCTTTTACGTCTTGAGGGATTGTCCCTGAAGTTGGCGTCAGCGAATGACTGAACACCTTATCATATTCAGAATGGAAGCGGTCTCTCGTTGGCACCACAATGAAAAGACAAAATACACCGCGGTTACGTTTTAACCAATGACATTGGTTGGGGATGGAGCTTAGTAGGTAGGCGTAGTTTCTGTCTCAAATTCAAGGGTTTGCTGGTAATGTACACATTTTCTCTTCAAAAAATGAACGTACAGAAGAATTTAAGATGATCTATAGAAGACAAGATTCCAATCTCACTTCAGTGGCCATTCTGTGATTTCTATTTGGCCTAGATAATTAAAAAAATCAGACAGAAATGAGAGATTTCGTTTCTTCCACACAGAAACACCGCCAAGAAAGGAGGATAGAATAAGAGGAGGGATCATGTGCTCTCATCGTTGAAGCCAGCTGAGTTGTGTGGTCGCGATGTTACATTACCCTCAGTTGCCCATATTTGCTTTGTAAGGTAAGGAAGGCCGCCCCGGTGGCGCAGTGGTCTAAGGCGTTGGCCTCTGATCATTCGTCCGAAGGGGTCCGGGTTCGAATCCCGGTGAGGCATGGATGTTGTGTTTGTCTTACGGCACTGGCTCTCTCCCTTCCCTGGAGCCAGTGACCCTAAATTAGGGACGGGCGACTGCTCATAGCCCATTGAGTTGCTCACGGTGGTCGTTAAACCTCCAATCAAAAAAAAAAAAAAAAAAAAGGTAAGGAAGATTTCAGATTTTTATTAGCTGTGAGAAGGACGTTTGCTTATAACTGATTTATGGAATTGCTTATTTGAAGTTCAACTAACATTAAAAGCTGAAGAGAGATCTATTTGCGGATCAAAAAATTATGATGGAATAGCTACACATTTCTAGTACGAACTACAAAGTTGTCCAGTTTTCAATAACTTCTGGTCAAAAATTACATTCCTGAAAACGTTTTATTAAAACTTTGTAAAAAGCAGTCGTTTCTCACGCACAATAAAATCCGTGTTTTGTTGTTGTTGTTTTTTTAATTTGTAAATTACCGCATTTATTATTAGCACATAATAATCTATCAACGCCAACGGATTTTATTGTCCGCTACAAACGCTTTAAATTTTGCATATTTCGTGTATTCTTCGTTAAAAGTTTGCAAATTATCAAACTTTGGCATGAACTATCGTTTCTAAGGTAATATTTAGTTGCGTTTCTGTTTTCAGAAATATTTACTGGATCACATGAAATAAATCAACGTTTTATTCTTGACTTGACAGTGTGTGAACGGCTTCAATAATTACTTTAAGCAGGATGTACGTACTTTCGGTGTGATGAGTTGAAGGGTTTTTTGTCGTACACAGCGGTAAAACGTGACCTAGCAGTGCTTTGAAAGAAAAGAAAACAGTGGGGATATTATAGACTATATCCTTAATGTACATGATATTTTTTTCTTTTCGCAAGAAGGCTTTAAAAGTGCTAACCTGCCTACGTTGTTAGGTACGTAATTCGATGGGAACACAGTCAGAAGGGTAACAGAAGATGGCTACCGATCAGAGCGTCGGCTTCAGAGCTTTACATGGGGCTTGCTTGTTATGCTCCCTCCCCTTATTCTATCCTCCTTGCCGCCAAGCTAACATATGGCGCCATCTAGCGCCAAATTGGAATACTTTGGAGTCAAATTGAATTTAGAAAAAATTATGACAAATTTTTCGGAAAAATAACTGCGACACGCATTAGCTATGGGTCGTTTTTATTTGTGCTCAAAATTTCAAACTCTACAAAGTAATAGTTTTCGAGGAAAATATGTACAAAAGAATTTGCATTACAGATATAGAACAGAATTTCTGTTACACTCATTCAAAGACAGCTTTAAGGCTCCAAGAGACCCGCCATCTTGTAATGCCGCCTTCTCTTGTTAACCAACGGGCAAGCGTATTTCACGAATTGCTCGGGCAATTTTTTTTTTGATTGGAGGTTTAACGAATACCGCGAGCAACTCAATGGGCTATAAGCAGACGCCCGTCCCTAATTTTGGGTCACTGACTCATGGGAAGGGAAAGAGCCAGTGCCGTAAGACAAACACAACATCTATGCCTCACCGGGATTCGAACCCGGACCCCGTTCGGACGAATGATCGGAGGCCATCGCTTAGACCACTGCGCCACCGGGGCGGCTCGGGCAATTTTGCACATTTTGGAACACCGTTTGTGGCTAACGCAAATAAAGAGTTCCCTGGTTTCAGAATTTTTATTGACCTTTCCCTTCATTTTTTATCTGCAGCGAAAATTGTACCAAGGCGTCTTCCACAGTTTTATTAATTAATAAAAAATACTTAGAGTCCAAAATGAAAATATGAAACCAGGGAACTCTTTATTTATCATATATCTTGCGTTAGCCACAAACGGTGTTCCAAAATGTGCAAAATTGCCCGAGCAATTTGTGAAATATGCTTGCCTGTTGGTTAACAAGAGAAGGCACAATACAAGATGGCGTGTCTCGTAGATCCTTAAGGCATTTATAAAACAATTTTATAAACTTTTGCGACCATGCTATGTTTCAGTCTGAGGTTTCAGAATTTTTAACCAACTATCTGCACACACTCAATTTCTCCTGTATTTCTTTCCCAGATAATCTTTTGTAAATGTCTTTACATTATTCCAAATATAAAATCTTACATTGTTTGTTTTTTAAGATATTGTTTTGATTTTCTACAAAACAAGTACAGTCGACTCGCTTCACACTGTGACACGAGTCCCTGTGATTCTGGCTGCCAGAATTCCCATGTCATTGTGTAGAAAAATTTTCTATTCGTGGTTGATGCTTTGTATCAAATAAATTTTAGTATTTCTGGAAATTTTGAGTTATACAATTTAGTCAGTTTTTTTCTTGTTTGGTTAATTATAATAATTTTTGCTTCTTTTTTATGTTTAAAAGGGGGAGGAAGGGTAAAATTCGTCGAGTAATTAAAAAATAAAGCTTTCTCATATTACACCTGGAATATAACTTCATGTGGGGAGGAAACGTGGACAATTGGGAAGGGAGAAGCTAAAATGTTGGACGCATTTGCGATGTGGTTATGGAGAAGAATGGGAAAAAAAGTGGATTGAAAAAAATTACCGATGATGAAGTATTGCAAAGAGTTGAAGAAGAAAGGTATTTACTAAAGACCATAAGGAAAAGAAATATAACTGGATAGGACATGTGTTAAGAGGAGACAGCATATTGAAAATAATGATAGAAGGAAAAATTGAAAGAAAGCGACCACGAGGAAGGGGATGACTAATGATGCTTGATAATATAGACTATTGATGTTTGATGATATAGACTATTGATGCTTGATGATATAGACTAATGATGCTTGATGATACAATAGGCACAGGAAGCTATCAAGAATGGAAGGAGGAAGCAAGGTTCCGCAAACCAGTAAATCGCGTCTTTGACAAAGATGTTACAATAAGATATCTGGAGATGCCCTTTTTAGTGCTGCAGTACCACTTTGCGTGAAGCCCGTATGCGTTGACGTCACGAAACCGCGGTTCGCGTCACTTTTTCGTCTGCTGCTTTCTTGCAGAACAGCTGGTGTACAAGTGAAATCAAAGATGCATTACATGGGCTACGTAAGTGGGTTATCTGGCGATCAAAAATAGATTTATTCTGGTAAAGTTATTGGGCGCTTGTGCATTGTGGTGACCCATATGTAATTCCATATTCCTTTTTGCTGAACAATATTGAGGTCTTGCCACGAATAGAACACGGTGATATTGTTAATTATTTCGTTTTTTGCACGAACGCCTTCACTCCCGAGCAAATGAAATCGTGCTAGTCATTCATAAAGAAAGGTTAATTCCAGTTTAAAGATCTTCATAGAGGTTTTGTAGATAACGCATCATCAAATTTATGAACATACCTGTTACAAAATGCAAACTACACACTCTAATGTTCCTTCGTTTCCGGTCATCAATGTCAACTCTGCTGATACGTGATAACCATAAATTTTGGCGCTTCTGAATAATTTTTTTATAATTCTGATTCCACTTCGTTCGTTCAGATGGTAATCCATAATAGGACACATCATTATCTCTCCCACTTCGGTTACCGCAACCGAAAATAGCACATAACACCATCTTCCTTAACGCTCCACAAATCAAATCCAAGCAGTGTTTGTACACCAGTTGATCACCAGGACGTCTACTAGGATGATTTACCTTGCTGTGACGTCATATGCATACGGTCTATAACTGCGAGCGGCGGCCGTCAAAGTGTTTCAAGGCAATTGCAATGCATTTGGTGTTGACCGAATCACCTTCTTTCGTCTCAAATATTTTCAATTTTGCATCGAAACTTGCTGCCGATGTGGGAGAAAGTGCTGAATTTATAAAATTTTTAATTATTTTGAGATTCTTTTCCATTTTTATTTGAAATTGAAATACACGAACGTTAGTGCGAATTCTAAACGAAACATAACGTTAAAATTGAAAAATTCCCTCATGTAATAAGTATAATTCATTCCAGTTTGATATTAACAAGGTTTCTGCAACCCAAAGCCACGTAATTCCAAAATACACACAGTTGAAATTACATGGGTATCGTGTAAACAATGTCAAATTCCCTCACCTTGCGGCTTCACAGTTAAGATACTCAGGACATCTCCGGAAGTATTATTCTAACCTCCTTGGTCTTTGATAGAAATTTTGTTAAACGAACTGTCAAGGATTCTTCTCCATCGGTTTCCTCCAAAATATGTGCCAGTAATTGCTTGTGGTACTTCTGTTTGAGGTTATTAATCACCCCTTGGTCCATTAGCTGGATAAAGCTGGTAACGTTGGGAGGACAAAACATGGCCTTTATCTTCCAGGTAGACAAATCTTCGATATCGGGATGTGCTGGGTTGTTATCAATTAGAAGTATATCTTTTCGAGGTAGGTTGTTTTCCTTCAAACGTTTTTCAGTTTCGGGCACAAATTCTTCAAGAAACCACTGTTTGAATGGCTCCTTTTTATCGACGCTTCTTTCGGTTTTTTGTAGGATACTGGCAAAGCCTGAATTGCGACATTTTTAAAAGCCCGTAATTTTTTAGATTTCCGGACCACCACTAAGGGCAATTTATGAGTTCCCGACGCATTGTAACAAGCCATAACGGTTATTCGACTTCCCAGTTGGCATCAACATTTATTCCATTTTTCTCTTTTCGAACGGTCTCCAGCTTGAACAGTTTTCAACGTTTAACACCAACAGGGTTGCACGTTTTGTCCCTTAGCTATCTTTTAACAGTCCCGGGCATTGGCTTCCAAATTACCTGAAAAGGCCTTTTTTGATTCTGTTTCAAAAATTTTCACTTGCAATTCGCCCGGAATTTTCTATTAGATTTTTTTCTTTTTATGATGCATACCTTTTTTCATATTTCATTGCGAATTAAGCGGAACTCGGTTCATCGGGACTCGGATTATCGAGACTTTACTGAATTATGCTTTTTGCCAGTCTATTCTCCCCAATGTTTTTGGGTAAGATTTGCATAACGTTTTCTTCTGTATGTGTGTAGTTTTGTATTATGCAGTATAGCTCACAGTATCCTAGGTTTATTTTCCCTGAACTGTGCTAGACAATCGTTCAGAGTATTGTTTGGTTTATGGATGTAAAATGATTCACAATGTTTTAGGGATTTTGATCTCAAACTACGATAGGTGATTGTTTTTAGGAATTGTCATTGTATCACTAAGGGTTGCATTTAGGCTTGTAAAATCATTCAGTATATTTACAATTCAATTCACTACAAATATGTATTTATTTGGGTAAAATGTTAAATAAATTTATTGCGAATCTATTTGAATTAACTACCATTGAATAATTTTGCAAATTACTTTTTAACATTCTTCGTGTTTTTTCACTTTTTTGCACATCAGAAAGATGACAACTTTTTCCCTTCGTGTCGAGAAAATGAAAAAACGCGAAAAAAGTTAAAATTAAATACAAATAATTTATTTCATGATAGTTAATATTTACAATGTTTATATTGGGAACCTCAACGAACTATAGGTGGCGCTGCGCAAACGTAAACAAACTTCTCTAGCACGGGTAACGTCGCACGTGTTTCCATAAAGTCGAATGTTAGAATGGCTGGTTTGTCGCTTTCAATCCTTGAAATAATGAAATTTGTGGACGCTTCCAAAAATTCAAGATGCATTAAAGAAGGAGAAGTGATTGTTAATGTAGGCCATATAATTTCTTGTGGAATTAAGAAGGAAGATGGAAGAGAAATTCTCATAGTTTCGCACTGCATTCAGTCCACGACAATAACGTCGTCGCCTCACTCCATCAATGGTGTTTTAGATACAAGTAACAGTGAAATTTCTATAAAGTCATTTGAGTGCTCTTGTAAAGCGGGCAGAAGTGGAACAAGTAAGCACTGTGTAGCAGTAATGTTTTACTGTAACAGGTAATTTTTATTTTTACATTTTCAGGCAAGTGATATAGTAATACCGACACGGGTGTTCTAATCCGGATTACTATTAAAAGCTGACATTTCCTTTCACTTGACGTTTCCCAGGACCCATTTTCAATATTGTCAACAATAACATTTGTAATTTTTGAACATTCTGTTCCTAAAAGTGTTTGTGAATTGGTAATTGTTGATCATCATTGGGTTCTGCGTTTTTGAACCGATGACTGTTGACAGAACATTGCAAATCTTGTTCCATAATGAAGTTTAAATTTATATGGATAACAGCAATTATTTGTTTTCAAGATTATGTAGGAATGCGGATTTTTTAATTACTACTATGCAATAAAAACATGCTGCCTTGTTTATTATTCATTCAAAGACGTTACTAGGTTAATAGCATTTCACTGGAAGGATTTCAAACGCAAGGCACAAACGTTTATACTAACTTGTGTAAAACATAGCCGAAACCTTGGGAACGACATTGCGGGACACAACAATATGATTTGTTCTTCTTCACGGAATTCTCCATTATACAACTCTCTAATTCCAGAATGAATGCAAAAATACACCAAACTACGACAACTGAACGTAATGAGCGATCTACCAACAGCCAAGCATTGAGCCAAAAACGTTACCCGTACTACAGTAATTCTTCCTTTTGCCGCTAGAGGAGAGCGGACCGCTGAGATTGCCAATCTCTACCACGCTAAATGACTGTCCCGGAATTTCTCATTTTGTTGCTCTTTCTCTTTATAAGATATTCAGAATTTACATTGTACAGTATAATGGTTTGATTTAGCCTCACAAAATAATTCAGAGAAGTGGTGGTTTAGTAACTATTGCCAAGTGTGCTAGTTGTGTGGAGTAAAATATTCCTTATTTATAGTACATATATTAGTTCGATTTAGCTTCATATGATCATCCAGAATATTTTCGGTTTACTTTTTGCCAACTAAACTAAACAGTACTGATTGCTTGAATACGTGTTTCGTATGCACATATACTGTACAATGAACTGCCAGAAAAACTGGTACAGACGAGCGTATGCAAAATACATAGCAACGTCACCTATGCGCGTACTCGGTTGCGTCCGCCAGTGCGTATATAAAGTGATAGACATCCTTGACAACTGTCAGAGCTGTTTTCGGCATGAGAATGACAAGTAATAACAATTTAAGCGATTTTCAACGCGGTGTCATAGTTGGCACTCGTCAGGGGGCCATAGTATTTTGGAGGTACAAACGAAGTTCGGATTTTCACGGACGACCATTGCAAGGGTGTACCGTGGCTACAAGAATTCCCGAAAAACTCCAACCTACGATACCAGTGTGGCCGTAAAAAAGACATTGGCTGAACGTGACCATCGTCAGCTGTCAAGAATCGTTTCACGTGACACTCTCGCAGGTATCATCGGAATTCAATGCTGGAGCCTCAACAAGCATCAGCGTCTGGACTATGCAACGTACCCTGCACGATATGGGCTTTGGGAGCCCACGCCCAACTCGAGTCCTCTTGATGGGTGCACGACACAGAGCTATGCGCCTTGCTTGGGCACGGCAACACCGCTACTGGACACTTGATGACTGGAAACAAGTAGCCTGGTCTGACGAGTCGCGTTTCCAACTGTATCGGGCAGATGGAAGGATTCGTATGTGGCGCAAACCCCATGAAGCCATGGATCCCGACTGTCAACAGGGAACTGTTCCGTCTGGTGCGTAATGGTATGGGGAGTGTTTAGCTGGACTTCACTGGGACCCCTGGTACGTCTACAAACGTATGTGAGCTGCCAACGCTATGTGCGCTTCATTTCTGACGAGGTACACCCGTTCATGTCCTGCATTCATGCTGATGGGTTGGGCCTGTTCCAACAGGCCAATGCACCTCCTCACAAGTGCCGGGAGGCCACATTATGGTTAGAGGAGCATTCATCTGAGTTTGGGGTGTTGCCATTTTCACCCAAGTCCCTAGATCTGAACGTGATAGAACACATTTGGCATGCCATACAACGCGCTACCGAACACAGGAATCCGAGACCTCGGAATACACCCGAATTGTGAAACGCTCTGCAGGAAGTATGTTGTGCATTGCCTACAGCATATTTCCAGAAGCTAGTGGAGTCCATGCCCCGTCGTATTTCTGCAGTCCTGCGCTCCCGTGGGGGACTTACCAAGTATTAGACTGGTGTATCAGTTTTTCTGGCACTTCAGTGTATTTGTATGTTTTATTACACATGGCATTTGCCACCATCCACCAGCTCCCGATATTGCACATCTGCTAAATTAGGCAAAGCATTCGAACAGTTTCCAGATTATTCACATTTTTATTTGCACATTGATTCCTTGGTGCATATTTTAGCAGAAAATTTATAGATATTTGTGTTGTTCTTTGTTCTTTTGAAGTAACTTGTAAGAAAATGCTATCAATGCACATTGTTCATTAGACTCTGCAAATGGCATTTTGCATTATCGCAAATTCCAAACAGAAGTCATCTCAAATTCTGTAATGAACAATGACACAAACCTCATTGTTGTTTTTTAATTACAGTTGAACTTGGTCCTTATGTGGTTCAATGTAATGCAAAATAATTATCACTAGCAAGTCTTTTATTGCCACTTCCCAATTAAAACGAAAAGCAAACGGAAATAAAATTGCACAAAATGAAACCTCTTAAAAAGTTAGAACGTGCTTTATTGTTATTGAATACAATGCATGTTACTCTTTTATTTGAATACAAAAAGTCAAATGTTGTTTTTGAATGACCTTAATTTTGATGACATTTGACTCTTTCTGGGAACATAAGTGCTCGAGCCGTAAGTGAAGCGTTTAGGGAAGGCAAACTAATTAGGTATCATTTGGGCTGAAATGTGACATTTTTATAATGCATTTCCTTTATTTTATCGCTCCTCTTCTGCATTGGAGAATTAAACAAGATCAAGAACCACTTGGGCAAACAGAATCACTTCATGTTATCTTGATGCGAATGGTTCGTTGTTGTAATGCCTGAAGAAGCTGTAAAAGCTAGATTTTTCTATTTCTGCTGAGGCTGTCACTGTACGTAATTTCAGAAGATGACATTCCAAATGAAGATTCTGAAGAGTACAGGTAACTGGGAAAATACAAACTTGCCGTGTCCTTCAGACTTTGTGGTACCAGGTAATGATAGATAAAGAAAAAGATGAGACACCATTTTAAAACTGTCGTAACGAACCACCATCTGCAAAAAAGTGTGATAAATGTCATTCCACAGGTATGCAAAGATATATACTCAGAATTTAAGCATAGATTAATTTTAGATTTTCGAACTATGTTCAGTTAAACAATATATTAAGGTGGGTTCATCTAAAATCTTTGCCCTGTATTTCCAATGGGCAAACTTCTGAAGCCATTTTCTTCGAAATTAAAGCGTTCCCAAAGATAAAAATTTGAACATCGATAAAAGTAAATTGATATTATAGCCTAGTATACTTAATATTTTCTAAACTTTTAACCATAATTAAGCAATCCAACATTTGTCTACTGACGTCATCAATGGTCGCGCCATCTATTTTCTAGTCGCAACACCATCAAAGGGAAAGTTATTGATTTTTAATATAATTATAGTTAAGTTTTAGAAAATATTAAGTATACTAGGCTATAATATAAAGTCATTTTTATCGATGTGTAAATTTTCATCCTAGGAAACGCATTAATTATGAACAAAAAATGGCTACAGAAGTTTACACATTGGAAATACAAGGCAAAGATTTTGGGTGGATCCACCTTAACAAACGGGGCATTCAAAAAATAAGTTACCTCTGCCGCCATCTCTTGGTATAACTGCGTAACAAATGCGGCGCAGGCGCGGAATATACAGTTCATACCGTGCTTCCTCTAGTAAGTAACTATCGTTGAATAGCGGCAACAGTTGTGTAGGAACAGGCGATCACAATGACACGTCAGCTAGAATGCTACTCCAAGTTCGAGGTACGAGGAACAGCACGATTTTTGTGGGCGAAAGGTCTGAATTGTTCCGAGATTCATCGTGAAATAACGGCGGCTTATGGGGAAATGCAATGTGGCTTCAACCATAGTAAAGTGGTGGCAGCAGTTTGAAAGTCGTCGCACAGATTTGACTGATGCTGATCGAAAAGAAAGGCTATCAGTGGCGTATATCCGAAGCCAGCTGGGCTAGTTGCGAAGCCCAGAGAATGCACAAATAAAAGACAGTTAAATATACACAAATAAAAGTCAATTATCAACGGTATTAAGATATGTCGATGCTTTCGGTGCGAAAAAACAAAACAAAAGCGAGCGGATTCGCTTCTTTCCATTAAGGCTGTCTTTGAATGAGTGTAACGTAAATTCTGTCCTATATCTGTAAAGCAAATTCTTTTGTACACATTATCTCGAAAACTATTGCTTTGCAGGGTTTGAAATTTTGAGCACAAAAAAAAAAAAAAAAAAAAAAAAACGACCCATAGCTAATACGTGTCGCAGTTATTTTTTCCGAAAAATTTGTTAGAATTTTTTTTAAAATTCAATTTATCTGACTCGAAAGTATTCTAATTTGGCGCTAGATGGCGCCTGAAGTTAGATTGGCTGTGTTTCTGTGTGGAAGAAACGAAATCTCTCATTTCTGTCTGATATTTTTAATTATCTAGGTCAAACAGAAATCAAAGAATGGGCACTGAAGTGAGATTGGAATCTTGTCTTCTATAGATCATCTTAAATTCTGCTGTACGTTCATTTTTTGAAGAGACAATGTATACATTACCAGAAAACACTTGAATTTGAGACAGAAACTACGCCTACCAACTAATCTCCACCCCAAACAACGTCATTGGTTAAAACGTAACAGCGCGTATATTGTCTTTTCATTGTGGAGCCAACGAGAGACCGCCTCCATTCTAAATATGGTAAGGTCTTCAGTCATTTGCTGACGCCAGCTTCTGGGACAATCCCTCAAGACGTAGAAGCCACGCCCAAGGAGTGTTATTTTGCGCCATCTATCGCAGAAGATGAAGCCTAAGACTCATTCAAAGACAGCTTTAGGAGAATCAGTCTGGTGAGCAATGACCAACGGCATAACGCAAGCAGGTCTTCCAGAGTCTTTGCTGTTCTGATTCGAAGAACGATAATATCGCCTGCTGGCGCTTCTATGACATCATGAATGAGCGTACGGAGGGGAATGAACCATTGCTTTGCGCAACGGTTCGCTCAGAAAAGAGAAGCCTTGGACTAACTTAGTCACTCGCAAGTTTCCGCGTGTACAGCGTGTTTCGCGAGAGTTGTTTCAGTTTGTGTGAAGTATCAATGGCCGCCCCTGTGGCGCAGTGGTCTAAGCGATGGCATCTGATCATTCGTCCGAACGGGGTCCGGGTTCGAATCCCGGTGAGGCATGGATGTTGTGTTTGTCTTACGGCACTGGCTCTATCCCTTCCCTGGAACCAGTGGCCCTAAATTAGGGACGGGCGACTGCTTATAGCCCATTGAGTTGCTCACGGTGGTCGTTAAACCTCCAATTAAAAAAAAAGTATCAATGTGTGTGTGCGTGTGTGTGAATTAAAATCAGTGATATTATATCTTAAATTCGTGGCTTTCTTGGATGTTTTGATAAATTTTGTGAAAACTCCCCTACTATCCGAGCTTAAAGAACTCTATGCTACAAATTTTGATACAGCTTGATTAAAAAATGAACTGAAGGTGTTTTATTCCCTTGATGAATACAAAACAAATCAGTAAGAGACATTACTTGTTACATAAAGTTGAATAATTGGACATAGTGTTTATTGAGGTGAACAAATTAGCAGACCTAATATTAAACTTTCCATCAGCAACTGCCGAAAGAAGTTTTTCTGCATTAAAAAGAATCGAGATATATCCTAGAGCCTATAACGAAGTAAATTTCTCCGTCATTTTTGACCACGCCGATGCTCGCACCCAGGTCCCCTCATTCCGGAATAAGTCACTCTACCAATTGAGCTACGCGGACGTTCGTTATCGCTGCTATCTGCCTTTAGGTCGTGTGCGTCCTACTGGTAGGAACGTCACATCTCGCCCCTCTCCCCGAAAGAGGGACGGGGCAAGGCCCACGGGTCAACCGTGACCATGAATCGTTGCAGGCAGGCATCCGCTATAGAACATACTTGAGAACTCCCAGTCAATCCAGGGTGTGGAATGCAACGTCCCACATATATTTTTCGAAGCGCTAGAGAAGGGATTCTCTGATTTTTCCTATCTCGCGGTGTGGAAAGAACATCACACCATTGCGAGATATTGAACGGCCGGGTCATCCGGAAAGTTCGGGCGCCATTATAACGAAGTAAATTTCTCCGTCATTTTTGTCCACGCCGGGCCTCGAACCCGGGTCCCCTCATTCCGGAATAAGTCGCTCTACCGATTGAGCTACGCGGACGTTTGTTATCGCTGATATCTATCTTTATGTCGTGTGCGTCCTGCTGGGCAGGCACGTCACAAGCCACACAATGACATGTGCACTAAAGCGCCACAAAAACTGGTACATACGAGCTTATGCAAAGTACATAGCAACGTCACCTATGCGCATACTCGGTTGCGTCCGCCAGTGCGTATATAAAGTGATAGACATCCTTGTCAACTGTCAGAACTGTTTTCAGCATGAGAATGACAAGTAATAACGATTTAAGCGATTTTCAACGCGGTGTCATAGGTGGCGCTCGTCAGATGGGCCATAGTATTTCGGAGGTAGAAATGAAGTTCGGATTTTCACGGACGACCATTGCAAGGGTGTACCGTGACTACAAGAATTCGGGCAAAACCTCCAACCTACGATACCAGTGTGGCCGTAAAAAGACATTGGGTGAACGTGACCATCGTCGGCTGTCAAGAATCGTTTCACGCTACACTCTCGCAGGTATCATCGGAATTCAACGCTGGAGCCTCAAAAGAGCATCAGCGTCCGGACTGTGCAACGTACCCTGCACGATATGGGCTTTGGGAGCCGACGCCCAACTCAAGTCCCCTTGATGGGTGCACGACACAGAGCTATGCGCCTCGCTTGGACACGGCAACACCGCCACTGGACACTTGATGACTGGAAATAAGTAGCCTAATCTGACGCGCCGCGTTTCAAACTGTATTGGGCAGTTGGAAGGTTTCGTGTGCGGCGCAAACCTCATGAAGCCATGGATCCCGCCTATCAACAGGGAACTGTACCGGCTGGTAGGGGGGTCCGTAAGGGTATGGGGTGTGTTTAACTGGACTTCAATGGGACCACTGGTACGTCTGCAAACGTATGTGACCGGCATACGCTATGTGCGCATCCTTCCTGACGAGGTACACCCGTTCATGTCCTGCATTCATGCTGATGTGTTGTGTCTGTTCCAAAAGGACAATGCACCTCCACACAAGTGTCGGGGCGCCACATTATGGTTAGAGGAGTATTCATCTGAGTTTGGGGTGTTGCCATTCCCACATAAGTCCCCAGATTTGAACGTCATAGAACACATTTGGGATGCCATGCTATCGAACACAAGAATCCGAGACCTCGGAATACACCCGAATTGTGGAACGCTCAGCAGGAAGTATGGTGTGCACTGCCTACAGCATATTTCCAGAAGCTAGTGGAGTCCATGCCCCGTCGTATTTCTGCAGTTCTGCGCTTCCCTGGCGGACCTACCAAGTATTAGACCGGTGTACCAGTTTTTCTGGCACTTCAATGTACACTCGAGCAGCTTGGCTGATTTGTCAATAGAGAAAACATTCTTTTAAAACATGGAAAAGTACTCGGAAGAAACATTTGTATGAAAACGTAACCCTCAAGTTCACACAAAAGTAAACAAGAGTGGAGTTCATGTACAAATAAGGTATTCAGAAGAAGAATGGCGTTCAAGTATCCTCATAATTATTTGGTATCATGTTAGCATGTACCTAAAATTTAGAAAAAAAGTTACTTTTATTACTTGACAATTAAAAATTAAACTTCACAATTTAAAAAAAAAGACAGTAGTAAAGGTCTGGGTGAGATAGCACAGGTCTCGTACCCAAGATACGCCACTGAAGGCTATCAACGTTGACCATTGCAGACAACAACATGCAGTTCGATGATTTGATTCGCAATAATCGGAGATTGACAGTCGCTGAAATGGCAAAGGAGTTAGATATTTCGATAAGAAGTGTTCATTCCATCGTGCATGAACATCTTCACTATCGTAAATTGTGTGCAAGATAGGTTCCTAATTCACTGTCAGACGAACACAAAGGTCAACTTTTTTTTGTCTTCTCTAGCCTTCCTTCAAAGCTATTATGTGGACGGCCATGACTTTTTACACCGCATCATTACTAGCGATGAAACTAGAGTGCGCCATGTCACTTCAGAAACATTGAATGGAGACACACGACATCGCTTGTGCGGAAGAAATTCAAAGTTGCGCCATCAGCAGGAAAAGTCATGGCCACTGTGTTCTTCGACTCTGGAGTTCTTTACACGGAATTTAGGGCAAAAGGCATAACTAGAACACGAATTTGACACCCGCTGCACTCGGTCATTCGAATCCTGAGGAGTTTCCGTTTTCTTAATTGCTACACCTATTCTATTACAGTAAACGTTAATTCGGAATTTTTCTGTGACTCTGTATAAGACACGTGACGTCTGAGGTGGGGGAGGGGTGGGGGCTTATATACTCAAAAATATCGCATGTAAACGACAATTTCCATGCTTTTCAAATTATTATTGCCTACCGCCGGACCCGGAATATCATTGGGGATAAGGGGGGGGGGGTGTAATTCGAAAAATAGGAAATATCCAGCATTATGAGTCCGATCGTTCTACTTTACATTGTCTACAAGCACATATTCTCCGGAAGCGATTTTTCGCGAAAATCTTTCGCTTTCTTGAACTCTATAATAAGTATGAAAGAACATATGCTCAGTTCAGCATATGCTAGGGTAAACAACGACAGACTGCCCAGCTAACCGGTGTCACAGAAGTTTTGAAAACGCTTGGGCTGGGATACTTATTGTTCATTTGCCATCTCTTGACTCCCTGAGGGTACAAATGGGGAAAATACGGCACAGATTTGCACACAGAAGTAAGTTTCTGCCAGCCCATTTCTCCCATGTCATTTAAGACAAAAGCTTTTCACACATCTAGAGAACAAAATGCAGCCGACCAGAACAATAAGAAAGATCGTCTGCGAGCGGATGGCTCGGTTTATAAATGCTGCAGTTAATAGCCTGTCCTGAAGCATGATAGGAGGATGGAAGTTAGAGAGAGAAGGGACCACATTCACATAGAAAAACTAAGGGAGCTGACCCACTCCAATTGTTTTGCAGGAGAGGAGGATGTCGTAAAACTTCTATTTTTTTCAACAGCGGAAAGTATTCAATCTTATCCTGCTTCTGTATGTTGTGAGATTTCCAAACGAGAAAGGCACCGTACAACTATTGTTTTGCTCGTAAAAAAACCCTCCTGCTCGGCCAATGTCTGCTTTATATTAAATATTGAAGGCCCGGGCACTGTCAGTTTTCCCAACTTAGAAATGAGCAAAGGCCCGACCCGGCCCGGGCCCATGCAGACTTCTAGACACAACTAATGCTGCCTCACACTGCTAAATATTACGGTCTTTGAGAATAGCCGTGAAAAACAGGAGGCTTGGAAAGTCAAGCAAAGGTGTTGTTCTCATTCATGACAACACGACGCCACACACTTCACACACAACACAACTGTACCAAAATTTTGGATGGGAAGTCTAGCACTGTCCTCTGTACAGTCCCGAGCTTTCGCCTGTGACTATCACATCTTCGGCAAGTTGAAAGAACATCTAGGGGACTCAAAGACAGGGCATTTTGGAAGAAACTAGCTGGAGACAGAGAATTTTGGAAGAGACTGGCTCAAGGCAGAGAATTGTGGAAGAGACTGGTTCAAGTCTAGAATTTTGGAAGAGACTGGCTCAAGAACAGAATTTTGGAAGAGACTGGCTCAAAAAAATTTTTGGAAGAGACCGGCTCACGACAGAAAATTGTGGAAGAAACTGGCTAAAGACAGAGAACTGTGGAAAAGACTGACTCAAGGCAGAATTGTGGAAGAGACTGGCTCAAGACAGGGCATTTTGGAAGAGATCGGCAGGAGACAGATAATTTTGGAAGAGACTGGCTCAAGACAGAGAATTGTGGAAGAGACTGGCTGAAGAACAGAATTGTGGAAGAGACTGGCTCAAGACAGAGAATTGTGGAAGAGACTGTCTCAAGAACAGAATTTTGGAAGAGGCTGGCTCAAGACAGAGAACTGTGGAAGAGACTGACTCAAGAACAGAATTTTGGGAGAGACTTGCTTAAGACAGAGAATTGTGTTAGGGACTGGGGCATGAACAGAAGTTTGGAAGAGACTGGCTCAAGACAGAGAATTGTGGAAGAGACTGACTCAAGAACAGAATTTTGGAAGAAACTGGCTCAAGACAGAGTGTTTTGGAAATTACTTGGAGACCTACATCCAGAAGTGGATTGAAAATGATTGATGCCATCTTTCTGCCGTAGAAATAATAGCAGTTTAACTTCTGAACTTCACGGCGTTTATATCAATTTTCTAAATTAGTGAAATGGCAATTTACCCATATCATTCTTATAATTTTGACTGTGACGGAAATCGTGGCAAATGTATAACCCTACATACATTTGCCATGATTTCAATCACAGTCAGAAGATAACTACGGTAACACTGAACTTAACAGTTGGAAGAACACAGTCTGACGAAAATCGTTCGCAGGATTGTCCCCAAATCCAAACCCACGCACCAGATCGGAAGAGTGAAAAGCGTGACTCATCACTCCAAAGAACAGCTTTTCAGTCGTTCACAGTCCAAGAACGATGGAAGACGCACCACTCCAAAAATCTTTTAGCATTGACGGTGGTGTGTGCGGATTGTGTGCCGGTGCGTTACCATAACAACACACACTGTGCAACTCTTTGCTCAAACAAATTTTAAAGGTAATAATCCGTTTGTTGGCGTAAATATGACAAGAATGGTAAGTCAGATAATATCAGAGAACTTCGTTGTCCTGGAGCGGGAATCGAACCCACGTCTCCCAGATAGCGCCCGGGTATGCTAACCACTACACCACCCAGAACGACCAAGTCTCAAGTTTCCGATTAATTTGAATGTAACCATCACAGGATTCGCTAGTCGAAGCAACCAGCATTCATGTTTAGCTAATCTGGAGGTTAAGAATCTTATCCCGTGATTGCCCGGAGGAGCAGATAAACCATGAATGGAATACGGGACTACACCAAATAATAAAAATTTTGAAGATGACAATCCGTTTTTTAGCGTAAATATGACAAGGATGGTAAGTCAGATAATATCCGAAAACGTCGACGTCCTGGAGCGGGAATCGAACACAAGCCTCCCAGATAGCGCCCGGGTATGCTAACCACTACACCACCCAGAACGACCAAGTCTCAAGTTTCCGATTAATTTGAATATAATTATCACAGGATCACTAGTCGGAGTAACCGACATTCATGCTCATTTCTTTGCTCATAGTTATGTTATTAACTGAACCATTGTAAACAAATGCGAACTTCATCAGCGATGAAAACGGCAGAAGAAGAATGGGATTTCTTAACATTTCTTACCATGTCTCTTCTGCCATGTTCGGTCAGTTTGTGCTGCCTTCTTGAAAGTGTTTTTTTTTTTTTTTTTTGTAGTTGCATCTTTCGGCTTTTATCTCTTCACGACATCACTCACAGTCGATTTTGGTATGTTTAGTTCAACTGCAATGCATCGTACGGAAACGTTATTCAAAAGCCATTGTATGATCATCCCACCGTGGAGCTCGGAAAGTTCACCTCCACCCGGCATGTCCGCTTCAAAGTTACTGACAGCGCGACCGAAAATCTCAGTTTTATACAGGGTATTTCATAAAGAAGTATACAGTTTCCAGATGCTGTAAAACAGTAACAGTTGAAGACACGGACCACAACTGCGAACCGTTAGGTAGATGTACTCATAAAGTTGGTGTCCCGCAACTGAGGGAAGTGACGTAGGTGATAGCGCGCGTGTCACGTGACTAGTCAGTCAAAATGGCCGCGTCTGCAATGGAGAAGGGGTTCTGTGTTCTTGAATTGAGCAAAACGGAATCTGTAACTGTTGTGCAACGGCATTTTCGATCACGATTCAGAAAAGAACCTCCAACCAGAAAATCTATCTACGATTGGCATCAAAAATTTGAAACTACGGGCTGTTTGTACCAACTTTGTAGTCCTGGACGACCGTGTGTATCGGAAGAAGTCGTCGATAGTGTTTGCACCGCCATTCAACGAAGCCCGAGAAAATCAACACGGAGGGTGAGTCGTGAAGTTTAGATTTCACTGCCCACTGTCTGGAGAATTTTGAGAAATAAGTTTCAGCTTCTTTCTCAAAATTCAGTTATCTCACCTCGCGTTTGGGCGGAAATGGATTACCGGCTCGATGTGTGTCGTGTGAATAAGGGTGCACACATAGAACATCTGTGACTGTCTCTAAAAAAACTTGAAACATTCCCCTACAATTCTGTTACAGGTAACATAAAATATCTTACATTGTTCTTGTTTTATAGCGCGTTGAAACTGTATACTTCTTTATGAATCACCCTGTACATGTACCCCCCACCACTCACAGCGCACTTTCCTGCGTAACCGTTCTTTACACTTATGCAAATGTTTGGTAATGTCCGAATACTTTTGATAATACAGTGTTTGTTTCCTTAGCATTTAATCACTTGTTTTATCTCAGTGGAAGACCGTATTTCAGCTATGTAGAAGGCATAAAATAAACCTTTTTACGTTATGCGGGATTTGTTGTTATGCTAAGTTCCAAATGTCCAGCTGAAGAGATGTTGAACTAAGGGTAAATGTGATGCACTAATTGCACCGGATAGCTCACTTTAAAGTAAGGCTTTAAGGGCCAGACGAAGCATTCACTATATTGACAAAAGTCACCGGACACCTAGAAGAGAAACCCAACATAGCATTTTTTGACATACATTATTAGTACGGTGTCGGTCCACCTTTGGCCTTAATGCATGCACTGACCCTTCGAGACATGCTTTCGACAAGGGTTTGGAACACAGCGATAGGTATGTGCTTCCATTCAGTGCATAATGCTGTCGCTAACTGTTGCTTAGTAGAAGGCTTTGGTTTCAAACTTCGTATGCGGCGCTCTAATTCATTCCATAGGTGCTCTATGGGATTAAGATCAGGGTTCTGTGCTGGCCAGTCCACACACGATACGGAATTATCGTCAAACCACGCCGTAACAGTCTTTGCTTTATGGCTCGGTGCATTATCCTGCTGGTACCAACAAGGCTCGGTTCCATAGTACTGTCACAGAGTTGGTAGGGCATAATTGTCCAGAATATCGAGGTAAACGTTCACAGGTCAGGCTTTGCCTCCCAGCACTGTTCGACGTCGTGTGCTTATCGCAGGATTGGTCGCTAGCAGCCATTACTTCCCTTTCCTTTGACCCTCAACCACAGACGCTCCAGGTTGCAATGGGGTCTCGAACACAGACGTTGACAACACGTCGTGTTTTCTGACGAGTCACGATTCAACTTGATGCAGCATGACGGTCGCATACATGTACGAAGATATCGTGGTGAACGGCTCCTTGCACTATCATAGTTCGGGGAGATATCGTGGTGAACGGCAACTTGTACTATCATAGTTCGGGGAGCCATTGGTTTCAATTCGCGCTCTCACCTGATACGAATTGAAGGAACCCTGAACAGCCAGCGATGCATCAGGGATGTTTTAGAGGCAGAGGTGATACCCTTCCTCCAGAGTTGTCCTGGCGCTATATTTCAGCAGGACAATGCTCGGCCACATGTGGACCGGAATGCCCAAGACCTCTTCAATGCACGAGAGATAACGCTTGCTCCTTGGCTTATACGTTCGCCGCACTTGTCTGAGACATGGTGCTAAGCAACTGGCTCGTTAAGAGCCTCCACCAGTCACCACAAATGAATTTTGGTCTCGCACGGAAGCATCCTGGCAGGTTAATTCCCAGGACGATATCAAAAACCTCTTGAATTCAATGTCACGCCGAGTAGAGGAGGTTATTGTTGCTCGATGTGGTTTCACGCGATAATTTGTTTCGAAGCGAAAAAAAACCTGCATAGCTCAATAAATGCAAATCAGTTATCTCCTGTAATATGAGGAATCTGAGATATGAATTTCATTGAATAGCATTCTTTCTTGGTGTTGAAATTTTTACAAACAGTATGTACTAGAGAACACGAAGGGGCAGGAAAACACTCAGAAGAAGACCACGTGGGAGATGAAAATTCGAAAGTCTGCCGAACTAACATGGAAGAGACTGGTTCAAGACTACGGAGGATTGGGGAAAAGACTGGCTGACGAAAGAATTTTGGAAGAGACTGGCTCAAAACAGAAAATTATGGAAGAGACAGGCTCAAGACAGGAAATTGTGGTAGAGACAGGCTCAAGACAGAAAATTGTGGTAGAGACAGGCTCAAGACAGGAAATTGTGGTAGAGACAGGCTCAAGACAGAAAATTGTGGTAGAGACAGGCTCAAGACATAATTGTGGAACAGACTGGCTCAAGTCAGGGCATTTTGGAAGAGACTGGTAGGAGACAGAGAATTTTGAAAGAGACTGGCTCAAGGCAGAGAATTGTGGAAGAGACTGGTAGGAGACAGAAAATTTTGGAAGAGACTGGCTCAAGGCAGAGAATTGTGGAAGAGACTGATTCAAGTACAGAATTTTGGAATAAACTGGCTCACGAAAGAGCATTGTCGGAAAAACTGGCCCAAGACAGAGAACTGTGGAAGGGAATGGCTGGAGGCCAGGAATTTTGGAAGAAAATGGCTCAAGACAGAAAATTTTGGAAGACACACGCTAAAGACAGAATTGTGGAAAAGAGTGGCTCAAGGCAGAGTTCTGGAAGAGACTTCTCAAGACAGAGCATTTTGGAAGAGACTGGCTGGAGACAGAATTTTGGAAGAAACTGGCTCAAGACAGGGAATTGTGGAAGAGACTGGCTCAAGACAGGGAATTGTGGAAGAGACTCGCTCAAGACAGTGATTTGGGGAAGAGACTGGCTCAAGACAGGGAATTGTGGAAGAGACTGGGCCAAGAACAGAATTGTGGAGGAGACTGGCTTAAGACAAAGAATTGTGGAAGAGACTGGCTCAAGAACAGAATTTTGGAAAAGACTGGCTCAAGACAGAGAAATGTGTAAGAGGCTGGCTCAAGACAGAGAATTGTGGAAGAGACTAGCTCAAGAACAGAATTTTGGAAGAGACTGGCTCAAGACAGAGAAATGTGTAAGAGGCTGGCTCAAGACAGAGAATTGTGGAAGAGACTAGCTCAAGAACAGAATTTTGGAAGAGACTGGCTCAAGTCAGGGAATTGTGGAAGAGACTTGCTCAAGAACAGAATTTTGGAAGAGATTGGCTCAAGACAGAGAATTGTGGAAGAGATTGGCTCAAGTCAGGGAATTGTGGAAGAGACTTGCTCAAGAACAGAATTTTGGAAGAGATTGGCTCAAAACAGAGAATTTTGGAAGAGACTGGCTCAAGTCAGGGAATTGTGGAAGAGACTTGCTCAAGAACAGAATTTTGGAAGAGATTGGCTCAAGACAGAGAATTGTAGAAGAGATTGGCTCAAGTCAGGGAATTGTGGAAGAGACTTGCTCAAGAACAGAATTTTGGAAGAGATTGGCTCAAGACAGAGAATTGTGGAAGAGATTGGCTCAAGTCAGGGAATTGTGGAAGAGACTTGCTCAAGAACAGAATTTTGGAAGAGATTGGTTCAAGACAGAGAATTGTGGAAGAGATTGGCTCCAGTCAGGGAATTGTGGAAGAGACTTGCTCAAGAACAGAATTTTGGAAGAGATTGGCGCAAGACAGAGAATTGTGGAAGAGATTGGCTCAAGTCAGGGAATTGTGGAAGAGACTTGCTCAAGAACAGAATTTTGGAAGAGATTGGCTCAAGACAGAGAATTGTGGAAGAGATTGGCTCAAGTCAGGGAATTGTGGAAGAGACTTGCTCAAGAACAGAATTTTGGAAGAGATTGGCTCAAGACAGAGAATTGTGGAAGAGATTGGCTCCAGTCAGGGAATTGTGGAAGAGACTTGCTCAAGAACAGAATTTTGGAAGAGATTGGCTCAAGACAGAGAATTGTGGAAGAGACTTGCTCAAGAACAGAATTTTGGAAGAGATTGGCTCAAGACAGAGAATTGTGGAAGAGATTGGCTCAAGTCAGGGAATTGTGGAAGAGACTTGCTCAAGAACGGAATTTTGGAAGAGATTGGCTCAAGGCAGAGAATTGTGGAAGAGATTGGCTCAAGTCAGGGAATTGTGGAAGAGACTTGCTCAAGAACAGAATTTTGGAAAGAGACTGGCTCAAGACAGAGAATTGTGGAAGAGACTGGCTCAAGAACAGAATTTTGGAAGAGACTGGCTCGAGACAGAGAATTTTGTAAATTACTTGGAGACCTACATCCAGAAGTGGATTGCAAAATGATTGATGCCATATTTCCGCCGTAGAATTAATAGCAGTTTAACTTCTGAACTTCACGGCGTTTATATTAATTTTCTAAGTTAGTGAAAGGTCAATTTACCCATATCATTCTTATAATTTTGACTGTGATCGAAATCGTGGCAAATGTATATATAACCCTAAATACATTTGCCATGATTTCTATCACAGTCAGAAGATAACTACGGTGACACTATGTGTAATTTCTTAATTCTGTGTTTGTTTTGGTGCTTGTGACGTGCCTGCTCCGCAGGACGCACATGAGATAAAGGCAAATAGCAGTGCGAGTATATGGCAATGTAGTACAGTGGATAGTACTCGGAGCTCCGGAGCCGAGAGTTGCGGGTTCGAATCCCTCCCCAGGCGTAAAAATGATGAAGAAATTTGCTTCGTCATTTGCTACTTACATTCTGCTCTTCCACAAAGCGCGTGGAATGTTGGAGGGATTCTCGTGCAGCAAAAATTTTCTCCCACCTCGCATACAATCCTCAATATAATCCAGCCATTTTATATCTTCCAGATTCATGAAGAAAATCTGAAAAGAAAAGAAATGTCAGAAAAATAGGGAATACAATGTAGTATTATTGACAATATAATCAAGTCGAAAACACAATATTCTGGGTTTTATATCCCAACATTATGCAACGGTGAAGACAATTTAGAATTAATAAACAACAAAGATCACATTGGATTTTCAGCTGCAACGCCTTTCGAATCTTTTCCGGCACGAAAAAATATTTCAGATTTCTGGAAAATCTAAAAATTCAGCAAAAAACAAAATACACTTACGGAGTAAAACGCGGAAGTTCCAGGACTGTTCCCGTACGCACTTGCGTAACTGCCACCCCGCAGCTGCCAGTTATAGTTTTATGAAAAAAATCGAATACACACAATAATTAACCTAAAGATTCATATTTTGCTTCAAGGTATATTTAGCTTTGCCTAAATAAATGCCTAATTTCACTTTTAAAACACCAAATGTCTTACAGATTGAAAGTGTTCGGCTCTTTGATTTCGGGTTGTAATGCGATTGCTCTGCAATGGGTTGTCAATAATACGATCACTCTCCAATCGCCCTCTCTCTGCACTGCTGAGGAAAGGCGAGAGGCCACAGTGGGATTCCCCGTGGAGGATGTGGGAAAACAGTCGGTTATCTAGGATTGCGTGCACGACAGGCGTCGACATCTATTCACAGCAGCCGCAGATTTGCCATGGGTAAGAGGGTGATTTCTTCATTTTAGTTTTGGACAAAGCAATTACACGTATTGTCAAATCTATTACTTAAAAAATTAAAAAAACTACACGTCTCTAGGTACCACCATTACTTTTGCAGACAATTTTCCTGACTCCCCCCCCAACCACCACATACACACACCGCGAAAAATGCATCCTACCTCGTGTTCGAAATCCTGGGAAACATTACTGCGCTTAGGGGCGCTGAAGTAAATCTTAAGGGGGGGGCGCACGTTCTGCTAGTTACGCAACTGCCTGTACGGTAAAGTACGTGTATCGCATACCCACGGTGATTATTAGATTACGTTACGATATTATCTCCTCTCACAGGGAAATTGGTTTCCCTATGAGAGGAGATAATGCACGCTCGCTGCGGTACATCCGGGTATTGTGAGCAGTGTTCGGCGATTGATGAAAAAGGCCTTTTTTTTAGCAGCGCGTTAACATAAGTTTTGCATTCATTTGGGCAAAAGTCCAACAGAAACTTACGTTTATGGCGAAAACACACTGTCGCGGTCGCAAACGTTCCATTGGCATCGACGCTTCAGAGAAGGCAGACGGGAGTTCGAAGTGGTCAGCTGGTGGCAGCTTGCACGAGTGAAAACATTTCGAAGGTTGCGGCCATTGTACGCGCTAACAGATAACAGTACCCCAGCAAAAACACAAGTGCTGGGAAACTGCTGGCCACCAGCTGGCAGTGATGGGTCACTGCTGGCTGAAATCTGCCGCTCACAGCCCGGTAGTGGTCTGTTGGTGGCAGCGTTATCAGTTGGAGAGCCATTGATGTCCCTGCAGCATCGCCGTGAATTGTGGGCCTCCAAGCAAGTGCCACTAGTGGCCCGTTGCTGGCAACCAATGCAACCCCCCCCTACAGCAGGTGGAAGCATCGGGACTGCGCATGCGCAGAAGCAACACTTGCTGTGTCTCCCATGGTACCAGTTAGTTGAAGACGACGCTATCGATATCGTGTTATTTTAGTGGATGTTAAGAAAAAATCCATATGTGGAGAGGTGAATTAATTTCCTAATGAAATTTTACGTCGACGAAGATATCAGATTAAGCCGTGAAATACTAGATTACAGTCATGAAATACACCCACTCCATTCCCATGAATTACAATTCATGGAATGGAGTGGATGAATAAACAGAAAAAATTTGAAACCGCTTGAAACAAATATCATGGAAAACCATTAAAACAGCGTTTGTTGGAAAAAAAAAGAATTATACGCGTACAAAATTTATTAATTATTTGAAAGAAAAAAAAAAGCCAACGCTAGTTTCTAAAAATAACGAGAAGTAAAATAAAATATATTTTACTCTTTAAAAGAAATGTAGCTTCGGACAACGGAAAGGAAAGACACAACGTTAAAAATGTAGCAGAATGTGATATGAACCCGGGTAAATATATATTTATTCAACAATCTCTTTTCAAGACGGCAAGGACAGTACAAAACTTTGGAAAGCGACTCTGTATGTACACGCCTTGAAAATGAGTGAAGTTCCCTTAACGTTAAAAAAAACACAAAAAAACCTATCGTTACGTTGAAAAAATTAATTTTCAATTATATGAAACTGACTTATGAAAAATACCTCGCAATATTGTAAAATGAAAGAGAGAAGCATTCGATTACACCTTGCGTACCAAACAGACAGCTTTCAGCATATGCTCGAGCGTGGCAAATTAGTCCGGTCGGTAGGGAGCTCAGCTATCACGCTAACGGCCCACGTTTAAATATACTCAGATGCAACCTCGTGTTTTTCCGATCTGTTGAGAAAATTTCCCCAGCGCTGTTCGGTAATTCACAACCTTCGTAAGCATAGAAAAAAAAAATTGTAGCTTTGGGAAACTGCGGTTATCTTTGCTTTTTTTTTATTATTATTATGGCTACTACTAGGAAATTGGCGGACAAGATTCGGCAAGCCACCAGTTACGTCACGTGGTTGCCGACTGCCACTAACGGCACACTAGCGGACCACATTAGGCTAGCCATCATTTCTGGCAGGTGCTTTTCAGGGCCTTGTGGCAGCTACTGCCTGTGATGGACCACTGATGGCCCTGTTGTGGCATATGACAACTGATAGGGTGCCAACTGCTGGCCAGCGGTTGGCCTGAACTGCTGGCCCTGCTGTTGGCCGCTCGGACATTTCATTGACGGTTCGGCAGCGGCAACATAGTGCTGGGCCATTGCTGGCAGTGCTTTCTACCAGCATTGGCCCAGTGCTGGCCCAGCAAGACTGTTTTTGCTGGGCCGTGTCCGACACGAGAGATTCCTAACCCTCTAACTGTTCAAAATTTTTTTTTTTTTTGATTGGAGGTTTAACGACCACCGTGAGCAACTCAATGGGCTATAAGCAGTCGCCCGTCCCTAATTTAGGGTCACTGGTTCCAGGGAAGGGAGAGAGTCAGTGCCGTAAAACAAACACAACATCCATGCCTCACCGGGATTCGAACCCGGACCCCGTTCGGACGAATGATCAGAGGCCATCGTTTAGACCACTGCGCCACCGGTGCGGCTCACCAATTTTCACTAAGTGTGCTTGTTTTCGCTAGCTAGATTTACAACTGTTGCTTTTGAAATGGACGCGTACTTTTTTCCTTCTCCACCTGCATCTTCTCCAAGGGGGGGGTCTGCTTTGTCAGCAGTTAAAAATGGGAAAGGAATATTTGGCGTCTGTCTCAAACCTGTTTCCCCGTTCGGTTGGGTTGGGACGATTTCTTACGCTCATACCAGAAGCGTCTCCTAGGTGACAAGGTGAGCCACAATCATGAGCAGGCAGGGGAGCAACCAATCATGGCAGGGACAGGTGCAAACTGGTGGAAGGGTAGCGTCGCCGACGCCAGTATAGTCATGGTGTTGAAAGGCTGGAAGCGGTGGTGTATGGGTTCCAGAAGTGCTTTGACGAACTTTACAGCCGCTGGCAGATGTGTGTTGTTGCAAGAGGGTCTAATTTTGAAGGAATATGTGCTTCAGCTTTGTGACTCCAACTAGGAGGGTAATGGCTTATTTGTCTGCGAAAGTTTTGATTTTACTTTATAACACTTTAATTTATCCCTACTTCTCATATTGTATTTCGGTCTGGGGCTCGACTACCAATTATAACTTAACTAAACTTCAGATATTACAAAGTAGATTTTTGAGACTGGTGCAGTTCAGACTTTCAGGTTCCTCCTTTTCAAATCCTAATTTGGTCCCCAAATTGCCACCTAATGATGTTCAGTTCTTAAATATTGATTAGTTATACCGTTTTAACTTGAAAAAAAAAAACCCTCATGCTTAAAAGGGTAAAGAATGACTTATTCTCTTCTTTAATTTCTTTAAGGTGGATGTCTAGTGTTTTTTCTTCCTATACTTCCAATGGGCAAACTTTTACACGCATTTTCTTCCTAATTAATGCGTTCCCAAGGATGAAAATTTGAACATCGATTAAAATAACTTCATATTATAACTTGGAATACTTAATATTCTCTAAAACATAACCATAATTAAGCAATCCAACATTTGTTTGTCTACTGACGTCATGAATGTACAGGTCGCGCCATCTTTTTTCTGGTCTCAACACCACCGAAGGAAAAGTTGTTGATTTTTAATATAATTATGGTTATACACTGCTGGACAATTGCTAAGGACGGATCATAAACGGCTATATAGCGCATAAAAAAGTAAGTGTGGTTGGATGCCAAGTGAAATAAAATAATGTCAGAATGCCAGGACATTACAAGAAAGACAATTTATTGTGCACTGAAATCCAGAAGGCTTTGGAACGTGCTCAAGGGACAAACAGGCCATTTTGTGCAGAATACGTAAACGTGAAAGAAAATGCAATTACCGTCCGCAGGCGTTCCGGCGTAAGATGTCAATACGGGATATGGCCACCATGGAGGGCGATGCAAGATTCCACACGTCGTGTCATGCTTTGCACAACATTATCAAGCAGCTGTTGGGGTAATTTATCCCATTCCTCTGTCAGTGCACGGATGAGGGTGTCCTTGTTTATTGGAGGGCATTGGCGACCAGCAAGACTCCCCCCCCAAAGCATCTCACACATTTTCAATGGGATTCAGGTCTGGAGAATGTGCTGGCCATACGAGGCGTTGAATATCCTCGTTCTCAAGACACTCCTGGACAGCGACTGTTCGATGACATGTTGCGTTGTCGTCCATGAAATTGAATTTATCACCGACAGCACCACGGAACATGCGAACATGAGGTAGCAGAACATCATTAATGTATCGTTGGCCAGTCATAGTCCCAGTTGGAAGCACATAGAGGGACGTACGGCCATTGATCATGATGCCAGCCCATACCATGACACTACATGTCGGATATCGGTCCCTTTCCTGTATGTTTGCTGGACAATATGCAGTACCACTATCACGCCAGATCAGTTGTCGTCGACAATCAGACGATAGACTGTGTCTACTCTCATCTGAGAAGAGGACAGCAGACCAGTCGATATCAGTCCAATTGCGATGTGGATGGCACCATTGCAAACGGGCGGTACGGTGACGTCTGGACAATGGGATGCACACAACAGGACGGCGGGCGTATAGTCCTCCTTCATGCGAACGTTTGGCGAGAGTTTTTCGGGAGATCCGCTTGCCAGTAGCAGCCATAAACTGATTTGCTACCTCACTAGCTGTGCTGCGCCGGTGTCTTTTTGTTGATAGCACTATGTACCGATCTTCTGCAGGTGTCTTACTGCGAACACGACCTCCCCCGTGACGTTTGCTACACTCTCCATTTGCTTGAAAGGATTTCCAAAGCCTTGAAACAACACTGTGGCTGACGTCGAACTCCCTGGCAACATCTGTTATTTTTCGCCCTTCTTCAATCTTGCCAATAATACGGCCACGCGTAAAATCATCTAGGTGATGTCGGGAAGACATACTGAAAATTGCAAGTTCGTCAATTGATTGTTTCCCTTTCAACTTTGCGTTTCAACAACAACGGTCAATACGCGTCAAATTCTTTATATCTCTTATCAGCGCTATGACGTCACGAACAAGTTCGGCAATCCAAAATTTGCATACGCACAACACGTCTAACTGTATTTCGCACTTATGTTAATTTCCACATTTTCCTGCCTTCCATTTTATGGTTGCTATCGTTGCTATTGTCATCCGTCCTTAGCAATTGTCTGGCAGTGTATTTTAGAAAATATTAAGTGTTCCAAGTTATAATATGAAGTTATTTTAATCGATGTTCAAATTTTCATCCTTGGGAACGTATCAGTTGTGAAAAAAATGTGTACAGAAGTTTGCCCATTGGAAGTATAGGAAGCAAAATCACTACACGTCCACCTTCAGTGTCCCTAACAATTAATACTCAACTAGACATAAAACCCTCACTGATCCCTTGTTTCCTTTCACATGAACGTTCTAAAGCTTTAATTAATTATGCTGGTCCGCAGATTTGGAATTCGCTGCCACCACAATTGTTGGCTATTAATAATTATAATTTGTTTAAAAGAAAACTTAAACATTACATGCTATCCTGAAATCAGTTTCATGATGCCCTTATTAACATTTTTACCTCCTAAACGGGTTGTACGGTGTGTCTGGCTTGTTTTGTTCTTGGATATTTCTTCTGTGTTCAGTGGTCAGGATGAGAGGGCTCGTCAGGCTTCCTAGAGGACTTTTTCCTCTTACTTCCTGGTTGTTGTTGAATTAATTTGCTTTACATTTGAATGTCTACTGCATATTGTAACAACCGAAATACGAAATAAATGAAATAAATGAAATTAAATTAAATCTATGGACTTGCAGACCCAGTCGGGAAACTTTTAGACCCTACCTCGTATATTACCTAGGAAAAACTGCGCATAATTTAAAACACGCAATATGAGCGGAGTTTATTTAAAGTGAATGAAACCTGTTAAAAAAATCAATCAGATTACAGTCGATAAAACACATCCCCAAATGAAAAGAGCTGCTTATTCCCACTAGCGGTTGAAAAGTGGTACAAAAATTAAATCGTGCACAAAAAGTTTCTCATAGTGGCAGATATCATAGGATAAAGAGATTTTCAAATCGAACAATTAGAAGAGATATTAGATAAAACGTGATATAACGTTACGCCTCCTAGCGGGAAAGTTGGGCTTTTCCTACTCTTCCCTGTGAAGCCCCTTACAAAAAAAAATTCTTAGGGATATTTAGAATCGGATAAACTCTTTCAAATAGAAGCATATGCTAATTCTCTCCTGGCGGAAAAATTTTGAGCAATGGAGAAATGAAAAATATGCGAAAAGCATTCTTCGTAGAGAACGCCATTCTAAGAAAAATAATTTTTCAATATACGTTTTCTGGAGGCAGAGTTAGCATGAAAAAAAAGTTCCGACTGCTACGCTTAGTAGGGTATAGATACACACGCTTTAGATAGTTAAGAACGCAACACGAGCTATATAATTGAAACAATCAGCGAAAAAGTATGGTGAGGTGCGTTAATGTAGTCGTGGAGGCTGCCTAGATCTGTAAACTGTGTTCTTTCATGCAGATAGTACCTGTTGATCAGTGGTTTATATACGTATCTATCTATTTACATATACACTATATTGACAAAAGTCACCGGACACCTGCTAAAAAGCAAAAGAATGGATCCGCTGAGTTGTTAAGATGCGCGGTACAGCTGCAAACGGTATAAAAAACAAGCCTGCAGCTGACCGCGATCATATCGCACTGTTAGGTTGAGTGAAAATGTCGCGGCGGGAGAGAACTGAGTTTGAGAAAGGAAAGATTGTGGGGTGTTATATTAGTGGGTTGTCCATTAGAGAAACCGAGAGGAGTTTAAACATACCTAAGTCAACTATTTTGGATGTACCGAATAAGTGGAAGACACATGGCGTGCCTGAAGCAGCAAAACGTACCGGCAGACCAAAGAAAATCAGTGATAGAGGACGTCGAAGCCTCAGGAGAGTCGTTACAGCTAATCGACGGAGTACTGCACAAGACCTCAGTGTACAGGTGAGTAAAAATGCTGGAACCTCGGTATGTACACGTACCATTCGCAGAGAACTTCATTCCATGGGTTACCGTGGTCGTGCGGCTGCTCATAAGCCTTTCATCTCCACTCGGAATGCTCCTCGTCGTTTAGCATGGTGTAAAAAACATTTATCGTGGACCGTATAGATCAATGGAAACCAGTCCTATGGACTGATGAATCCAGATACACGATCCATCAGTCTGATGGCCGTGTGTGGGCATGGCGGTAGTCGGGGGAATGCTATTTACCACAATGTACTGTTCCTACGGGCCAAGTTTGGAGCTGGCAGTGTACTCGTGTGGGGGTGTTTTCCGTGTTATAGTCCCAACCCATTGGTTATCGTGGACAAACCTGTTAACCAGCACGTCAACCTCGATATTCTGGACAATTATGCCCTACCAACTCTGTGGCAATACTATGGAACCGAAACTTTTGGTACCAGCAGGATAATGCACCGAACCATAAAGCAAGGACTGTTACGGCGTGGTTTGACGATAATTCCGCATCGTGTGTGGACTGGCCAGCACAAAGCCCTGATCTTAATCCCATGGAGCACCTATGGGATGAATTAGAGCGCTGCATAAGAAGTTTGGAACCAAGGGCTACTACTAAGCAACAGTTAGCGACAGCATTATGTACTGAATGGAAGCGCATACCTATCGCTGTGTTCCAAAACCTTTGCCGAAAGCCTGTCTCGAAGGGTCAGTGCATGCATTAAGGCCATAGGTAAACCGACACCGTACTAACGTATGTCAATAAATGCTATGTAGTGTTTCTCTTCTAGGAATCAGGTGACTTTTGTTAATAGAGTGTACATTCGTCAGGATTTCTGAACACCATCAGGTCGCCAACAAGAATTACTCCACATTGGAAAACAGCGTTAGAACTTTGTTTTACTAATATTCAACAAGACCCTATTACTTCAGGAATTTTGGGATTTAGTTTTAGTGATCATTTATCTGCATTAATAATACATGGACAACAAAAACGCTGCACCTTTGACACGGAAGCGAAGTAGAAATGGGGACGTAGATGCCTTTATTTATTACCATGGGTCACTACCCGGGGTCCGACGACTTAACGTGCCCATCAGACGCACAGCGGATATTTAGTGGTTCGAGCATTCGTACCTACCTGGGATCGAACCTGAGGTTCCTCCGTGGCAGTCACGAACGTTGACCACTAGGTCATCCGCGGCCCGGAATTTTAAACTCAGATCAGATCAGATCATACGTAGAAGATTTTAGGAAGGGAGTGTCTGACCCCAGGTCTTAAACAACCCTTAGAAATAGGAAGCTATGAGATTTGGTCTAGAGTGCCCGATAGGAAAGTGACACGGAAGTGAGGCAAAAAGGGGGGGGGAGAAAGACGCACTTATTTATTACCGGGGGGCCAATACCCGGGGCCCGACGGCTTAACGTGCGCATCCGAAGCACGGCGGATATTTAGTGGTTCGAGCGTTCGTACCTGCCTGGGATCGAACTTGAGGTTCCTCCGTGGTAGTCACGAACGTTGAACACTAAGCCATCGGCGGTCCGAAATCCGAAATCTTGAACTCAGATCAGATCATATGTAGAGGATTTTAAAAAGGGAGTGTCTGACCCCAGGTTTTAAATAACCCTTAGAAATAGGAAGCTAGGAGATTTGGTCTAGAGTGCCAGATAGGAAAGTCACACGGAAGCGAAGTAGAAAGGGGAGGAAGACGCCCTTATTTATTACCTGGGGGGGGGGGGACAGTATCCGGGGGTCTGACGGCTTAACGTGCCCATCCGACGCACGACGGATATTTAGTGGATAGAGCGTTCGTACCTGCCTGGGATCGAACCTGAGGTCCTTTCCGTGGCATTCACGAACGTTGCCCACTAGGCCACCAGCGGCCCAACGTAGTTTCATGTCCGTTCATTGGAGCGTTGCCAAATAAAACACACACACACACACACACACAAAAAACCCCGAGATTTGAACTTCTGAATCTTCTGCTCTGTGTCCGACAGGAAGATCTGAGACACAGGTAGCAGATCACGTGATACAAATTGCGTCGTGAACCTGGAATGCGGTGTTGCAACATCTCAGTTCCGATAGCCGTAACCAATAACGCAGGACTATGGAATCCTTTCTGTAACTTGAAAAGATGAGGCAATTCACAATTTTTAATATCATTTTCCTGTTCAGCCCCCTACCCAAATTAATTACAATTAGATAACTTCGTTTTCATAACAAATCCCATGTTGAACAGCGTAACACCATTTGTTTCTCAGAACATTCAAAGCAAACTGAATTTGCTTGTACAAGCAAATTCAGTTTGCTTTGAATATTGTGCCGATTTCCCATGCATTATGAAAAATCTTTCCTCCTCCAATGATTCATTTGTTTCTCGTTAGAATTAAAACCACTGCATAACTTACCTCTGAATCTTTCGCAGACAATGCGTGTCTGACTCGATTGAAATTGTCCAAACAGAAATACCAAGGAAAACTGCCCTGTTCTAAAAATATGTTCCATAAGACATGGATTTTCCGGTATAAGCGAATCATTCTGAAATTTGAAAAGTAAGAAATATTATGATACATATATTTAACTTTTAGTACCATCTATTTGCTTATTTTAAGAAGATGAAAAGGCATAGTTATTTGACATAATACGCTTTAAAATTTCAATCTACAAAACCTAATCCATTTAGATAAGAGATGCATTCTTACAGGTGCATCAATCAGGCATTTGCTGTGGCTCTACTTTAGCAAAATATAAAGTGGTAAGGTTATTTTTTTTCTATTTTCAAGAACATACCTAATTTAGTTCCACGGAAGAGTTGAAACTTCTCTCCCCGAGGGCTAAATTTCGGACAAATAGCGCAGCAAGCAGCACCTTCTCTGTCAGTATATACACCTGAAACGCTGTCTAACGTCTCTCAGATCTAACGATTTCCCGAATTAAACACCATATCTTAAAATCCCCAAATTTTGCCCTGTATATAATATATTCGGAAAAGTATTTTGGCACCCGATGGCGGTTGGGCGGTTTTGGAAGAACTAGAGGCATGTGCAGGTCTGTTATCGCTATGGCATTCGACAGGTGCCAGTTCTAGCTCCAGTCTAAAAGGAATAGTGAGCGATTTGGTTGATTTGGGGAGATTTGACATCAGATTGAAGATGGAAGACAAAACTGTGCATTTTCGCCATATTTTACTGTTTTACTTCCGTAAAGGGAAGAATGCGCGTCAAGCTTGTGAAAAGTCGCGTAAAGTGTACGGTGATAATGCTCTACAAGAACGTCAGTGCCAGCGGTGGTTCGCAAAATTCCGTGCTAGTGATTTTGACCTCAACGATGCTCCTCGGTCCGGGAGGCCCACCGAGGTTGATGACGACCAAATCAAGGCATTGATCAAGTCAAACCCACGTTACACGAGACAAGAGATTGCAGACACATTGCACATCTATTATTCAAGCGTCCACGACCACCTGAAGAAGCTGGGATACGTAAGCAAGCTCGACGTGTGGGTTCCTCATTCCCTCAAAGAAGCTCAATTGACGGCGCGTCTAAACATCTGCGGTATGCTCATTAAACGTGAGGTAAACGATCCTTTTTTGAACAGACTGATAACTGGTGACAAAAAATGGATTGTGTATAACAATGTGCTGCGCAAACGGTCTTGGTCCCGACGTGCTGCTTCGCCTCAAACGACATTCAATGCAAACATTCATCAGCGGAAGGTTCTGGTCTCAGTGTGGTGGGATTTTAAAGTTGTCGTGTTTTTCGAACTCCCACCGCTGAACAAAACAATCAATTTGAATGTGTACTGTCGGGAATTGGACAGTTTGAACGAATCCATCATCCAGAAACGTCCAGAGCTCGTTCATCGTAAAGGATGTGTTCCATCACGACAACGCGAAACCACACGCAAGTTTGATCACCCGCCAAAAATTATTGGAGCTTGGGTGGGATGTGTTACCCCACCCAGCGTATTCGCCTGACCTTGCGCCGTCAGACTTTCACTTACTTGTTTCGCTCTCTTCAACAGTCCTTGCGTGGTATAACGTTGAATTCAGATGAGGCTGTAAATCAGAACCTTGTACAGTTTTTTGCCACGAAAGACAGGTCCTTCTATGAACGAGACATTCTGCAGCTCACTGAAAGATGGCAAAAGGTTATCGAACAAAACGGACATCATATCATTGATTGATGTTTGTTCTTTCTATCAATAAATGACCTTTGCAAAACATGGCCGCCGCCCCGGTGGCGCAGTGGTCTAAGCGATGGCCTCTGATCATTCGTCCAGAAGGGGTCCGGGTTCGAATCCCGGTGAGGCATGGATGTTGTGTTTGTCTTACGGCACTGGCTCTATCCCTTCCCTGGAACCAGTGACCCTAAATTAGGGACAGGCGACTGCTTATAGCCCATTGAGTTGCTCACTGTGGTCGTTAAACCTCCAAACAAAAAACATGGCTAAAATACGTCATGACTTTTCCGATAACACAATATCAAAAGTATTCGGGCACCACAATGTTTTGTGACAAATAGCTATATCGATCTTTTCTATGACAGCGGCAACACGTCGAGGCATATTATCAACCAATTTCCGGTAGATCTTCAGAGGAATGGGTCGCCATTCGTCCTGTTGACATATTATCAACCAATTTACGGTAGGTCTTCAGAGGAATGGGTGGCCATTCGTCCTGTTGACATATTATCAAATAATTTACGGTAGGTCTTCAGAGGAATGGGTCGCCATTCGTCCTGTTGACATACTATCAACCAATTTACGGTAGGTCTTCAGAGGAATGGGTCGCCATTCGTCCTGTTGACATATTGTCAACCAACAATAGGTCTTCAGAGGAATGGGTCATCATTCGTCCTGTTGACATATTATCAACCAACAATAGGTCTTCAGAGGAATGGGTCGCCATTCGCCCTGTTAACATATTATCAACCAACAATAGGTCTTCAGAGGAATGGGTCACCATTCGTCCTGTTGACATATTATCAACCAATTTCCAGTAGGTTTTCAGAGGAATGGGTCGCCATTTGTCCTGCTGACACATTATCAACCAATTTTCGATAAGTTTTCAGAGGAATGGGTCGCCTTTCGTTCTGTTGACATATTATCAACCAATTTCCGGTAGGTCTTTAGAGGAATGGGTCGCCATTCGTCCTTTTGACATATTATCAACCAATTTCCGGTAGGTCTTCAGAGGAATGGGTCACCATTCGTCCTGTTGACGTATTATCAACCAATTTCCGGTAGGTCTTCAGAGGAATGGGTCGCCATTCGTCCTGTTGACAGAGTGGAGAGTGAAGACGGTCGTTGTGCGGCCGATTTCCTATCCGTCGCTCCAGTTCATCCCAGAGGTGTGCTATAGAATTAAGATCAGGACTCTGAACAGGCCAGTGTAACAATTCCACCTCATTTTCAAGAAACCAGTCCTGCAGACGCCGTTCAGTGTGGCAGGGAGTTCGACTGTGTTGGAAGAGACAACGCTGATTTCCATAATACTGACACATTGTTAGTAGGGCAGAATTATCCACAACGTCCTGGTACACTTCCGAGTTCATGGTTTGTGGTATAATAATCAACGGGCCGAGTCCCATCCACAGAAAATAACTCCATACCACGATGAAGCCACCGCCGAATTTAACTCTTGGAAAAACACAGTCCAACGAAAATCGATCGCCAAATCCAAACACGTGCATCAAACTGGAGGAGTGAACAGCGTGACTCATCACTCCACACAAAGAACAGCTTTCCAGTCCCCCACAGTCCAGCAACGACGGAAGACACACCACTCAAAATGGCATTTCGCATTTACGGTAGTGATGTGTTCCGCTCTACCATAGTAATCAACACTGTGCAACTCTCTGCGGGTAGTTATGGTACTAACCGAGCTATTATAACGTAAAGTCTTTTCGTACTAAACTTTTATCGCTCTTCTTACGTTATTTTAAAACATAACCATACGATGAAAGAGTTCCTAAATTAAACCTTCACGGCCAGACGAAACATTTAAACAGAAGTCAAACTTACAGAAATTGGCTTTATTCCAGATGATTTCATCAATACAACATAGCACTTCACATTTTAATTTACAAATCGGTATCAACCACATTCAACACCCCACACTCCACACGAGCAACTGTCAATCGTAGTTCTTATCTCTGGTTCTTATCTCAAAACAGGCATACGTCACGTTTATTCAGACCTCAATTGTGTTGCCAACAGTATTCGTTTGAGAGAGAAGATATCACGTTAAGTGTGAAGTATAACTGAGAACAAACTCAAGATTTACATAGGGAAAGAAACTAAAAAGGAAAGTTAATTTAGAATATACGTCACACTATTTCAAGCATTTCTTACTGCAGCAGTAATGGAAACGGCAGAGGAAGAACATGATTTCTTAATATTTCTTACCATGGCTGTTTTGTCACGTTCCCTCAGATTGTGCGGACTTCCTGAACGTTTTTTTTAACTGTACAGGGTGTTTCATAAAGAATGTCCCGATTTGAAAAGTGGATATCGCGGCAACCACGAACCACCGATGAATGCGACTCATATCATGTCTACGGGCGTGGCCCAGAGTTTGTTATGAGTACCGCTAGATGGCAGCACGAGCGTCCAAACAGCCACTACGCTTAGTGAGTGAGAAGATGGCGTCGAGGCAACAGAAGGTGTTTTGTATGCTCGAAGATAGCAAGACCATGTCCGTGATTACGATACAACCTTTCATGTAAGCGGGAAAGTTTCGCGCCACAATGTTCGCATATGGGGACTGGAGAATCCACATGAAACTCTCCAACATGAACGTGATTCACCAAAACTGAATGTTTTTTTGCGCGGTTTCTGTTAGAAAGGTTTATGGCCCTTTCTTTTTTGCGAACAACACGGTTACGGACAACTCCTATCTTGCAATGCTGAAGGACTGGCTAATTCCACAGCTGCAGGACAACTCTGAAGATTACATTTTGCAGCAGGACGGCGCACCGCCACATCGGAACCTCCAAGTTCGTCGGTACCAAAACGACGCATTGCCTCAGCGTTGGATTGGACGCAGGGGACCCCATGACTTGGCAGTACACGCTTGGCCTCCGAGATCTCTAGACATCACACCATGTGACTTTTTTTTATGAGGATACGTAAAAGACCGTGTTTATGTTCCTCCTTTATCCGCTGACTTGGATGAGCTCCGAAAGAGAATCACGGCCGTGGTAAATTCTGTGACGGAAGACACTCTCCGACGTGTTTGGGATGAATTCAGCTATCGGCTTGATGTTGTCCGTGCAGCAGGTGGAGGGCACATTGAGCATTTGTAATTGTGGTGAGTGAAACTTTAGACCTTCCTTCATACTTGGCTCTTTGTTTTGTAACTATCCCACATTTGCCTTATTAAATATACTACTTTGAAATCGGGTCATTCTTTTTGAAACACCCTGTAGTTGCACCGTCCTTCTTCCATCTCTTCACGACATCACTTAGGCTAAGGCCACACGAGCGATAATTATTGCCAGATTTCTGCTACAATTGTAGCGCAAAAAATGCCCTCAAAGGCCTGAGACAGAAGTAGCCAGACACAACGGTAAATGTCACCAATGAGGTAGAGAAGAGTGCGACATCAAGGTCATGTCGCAGAAGAATGGACCCCGACCCATTTTACTCGCTTCATTTGTAGCAGGAAAGCTGGCCACACATAGCGACATTTGTAGCGAGTGGTGTGTTTGGTTTCGATTATGGTTTGGATATTAATCACGATGGATGTTTTTATTGACAGTGAACTGATAATAATTGAAGTTGAAAAGTGTGATTTTCTGTTCGATTCGAAATGCGAGAACTACAGAAATAAGAACAAGAAAACTGATGCGTGGATGAAGGTAACAGAAGCTATGGTTCGCGAGCAATGGAAGGAGATATCCAGTGTGACTGTCAATTGTAACTAATGTTGAATCAGATGTTGATTCAGAGTCGGTGTTATCTTCCTTCCAATTGTGAATGGTAGAAAACATTTTCTCTATTTACAGCGTCAACACTTCATATTGTACAGCAATATTCAAGACTATGGAATATTTCAAAAAATCGATGTTAAGAAGTATAATGATATTGGTTTTGTTCTTTTATATTTGTGTAGCTCGTTCACTCACTTTGACATGTATTCCCTTTTTACTTTCAGTACTTATTAATAAACATTCTGTGACGTACATTCTAAATTAACTTTCCTTTTTAGTTTCTTTCCCTATGTAAATCTTGAGTTTATTCTCAGTTATACTTCACTCTTAACGTGATATCTTTTCTCTCAAACGAATACTGTTGGCAACATAATTGAGGTTGAATGAACGTGACGTATGCCTGATATAAGATAAGAACGAGAGATAAAAACGACGACTAAACTGTTGCTTGCGAGCGTTGTTAAAAAGAGCGTTGCTTGGAGAAGTGTTGCAAGCTGAGCGTTGTGTTGTAGAGAGTTGTGTTAAGAGCTGTGTAGGGCTGTGTAGTGTGTGGAGAGTTTAATGCGAAGTCCTATGTGATGTTGTGATTTGTTATGGAAGTGCTACATCCTGAATAAAGCATCTTTTCCGTAAGTTTGACTTCTGTTGTTTACATGTTTCGTCTGGCCGTTAAGGTTTAATTTAGGAACTATTTCATCTTATGGTTATGCTTTTTTAAAATAACGTGTAACGTACCAGGAGATGTGATGTACCTGCCCGAAGGACGCACACGACGTAAAGGCAGATAGGAATCAGAATAAAACGTCCGCGTAGCTCAATTGGTAGAGTGACTTATTCCGGAATGAGGGGATCCGGGTTCGAATCCTGGCGTGGACAGAAATGACGGAGAAATTTACTTCGTTATAAACGTTGAAGTACGAAAAGTCTTCTACGTCATAATTATTCAAATAAACTTACCGTAATGTAACTGCTAATTTTTCTTCCACACATATACATTGCCGCATAACAGTATCAGATTTTTTAAGGCTATCACTCACAACGGAGAGAAGAAAGTCAAAAGACTTTATAATATTCAGAAAACTTATTTGGGAATTGTCGAAGTTTTCTGTGAAGAAGTGCAAACTTTCACTGATAATAGGATGAATCCATCACTTCCTATATGATATGTTCGCCGACAAATTATTATTAAACATAATAATAACAATTGAACAGCTTTTTTATTATTAGTAAGCTGGAGCTTCGTGTTTCATCACACTACCATCAACCCAACTCAATACGCAGTCTGGCTGACGCAAATCCTGCTCAGCCGCCCCGGTGGCGCAGTGGTCTAAGGCGTGGCCTCTGATCATTCGTCCGTAAGGGGTCCAAGTTCGAATCCCGGTCAGGCATGGATGTTGTGTTTGTCTTACGGCACTGGCTCTCTCCCTTCCCTGGAACCAGTGGCCCTAAATTAGGGACGGGCGACTGCTTATAGCCCATTTGAGTTGCTCACGGTGGTCGTTAAACCTCCAATCAAAAAAAAAAAAATCCTGCTCATGAGGCCGGGCAGACCTTGTGTTGAGAGCAACATTTACGGCTACCGCCTGGCCATTCATTTGCGACTTTTGTAGCAGCTTCATTTACTGCAGAAATCCGGCAGTAATTATCGCTCGTGTGACCTTAGCCTTACAGTCGATTTGGGCAGCAACTTCTTTCCAGACTCGTGAAGCACTGGTTCAACAGTACAACGCTGGACCCAGTAAACCAGTCTCAGAACGAACGCTATGGAGAGAACTACATGGCTTGGGCATTTCCAGTTCAAGTCCGAAGTAAACAACTGTCCAGAAGAAAAATCGCCTTACTTAGGCAAAACAGAATCGTCGTTGTACCATTGAACAGTGGCCACGAATTATATGGTCCATCGAATCCGGATTCTGCTGGTAATCCAATGATGGCCGTCCAGGGTCGTGGGGAAGGATGTAGAAGCATTTAGCCCAGAATGTGCCAAAAAAGCAGTTCAAAAAGGAGGTGGAACTGTCATGTTTTGGGACTGTATTTCAAGAACTGGAGTCGGATCAGTCATTGAGGTGTCCAATCGCATAAAATCTATGGACTATGTGCCACTTTTAAATAATGCATTATTGCCTTTTGTCCCGTTTTTGTAACAAGAGTGACACATAGTGGATCTTGTGTTTCAAGATGATAACTCTCGTGTCCACCGAGCTAGAACTGTGCTGTATTGGTTGAAAGAACATGAGAGAGACGTTGCATATCTCAACTGGCCTGCAAATTCAACCGATCTAATTGTAATTGAAAAAATCGGGGACATGTTAGAAAAGTCCGTGAAGAAGAAAAAACAACACTCTGCAAATTTGGCGGAATTAAGGCTGTCTTTGAATGAGTGTAAGAGAAATTCTATATTACATCTGCAATGTAAATTCTTCTGCACACATTTTCTCGAAGACTATTAGTATTTGAAATTATTAGTATTTGAAATTTTGATCACAAATAAAAACGACCCATAGCTAATATATGCCACAATTATTATTCCGAAAAACTAGTTAGATTTTTTTAAATTCAATTTGTCTGACTCGAAAGTATTCTAATTCGGCGTCAGATGGCGCGATAAGTCAGCTTAGCAGTGTTTCTTTCTGGAAGCAACGAAATATCTTATTTCATTCTGATCTTTTTAATTATCTAGGGCAAAAAGAAATCATTGAATGGGGCCAAAATTGGGATTGGAATCTTGTCTTCCATAAATCATCTTAAATCCTACTGTACGTTCTTTTTTTGAAGAGAAAATGTGTACATTAGTAGAGAATCCCTGAATTTGAGATAGAAACTCCGCCTACTTTACCTCCCAAATAACGTCATTGGTTAAAACGTAACAGCGCGTGTTTTGTCTTTTCATTGTGGAGCCAACGAGAGACTGCTTCCATTCTGAATATGGTGCAGTGATTCGCTGGCGCCAATTTCTGGGACAGTCCCTCAAGTCGTAGAAGCCACGCCCAAGGAGTGATTTTTTGCGCCATCTGTCGCAAAAGATGAACCCTAACACTCATTCAAAGACAGCCTTAAGGGATTTTTTGAGCATGGAGTGGAATAAATTTAATACGCATGTGATACTGAGTCATATTGACAGCATGCTAAACAATATTAAAGATGTGATTAAAGTAAGTGGTGATATAACTCCATATTAAGGAATAAAGTTTGCATTCGATAATTTTCTGTCCGGTGCGTTTAAGGTATCCCACTACGTTGGGGCCACTTTTTTTGAAAAAATACAAGAATGGGTATTTTTTTTAGGAAGGCTAACACACAAAAACACAAACGTTGAACAAAAATTCAGTATACAATTTTAAGAAATTTAAAAAGTTGTGAAAGAATTTATGGAAATGTGTCGTTTACGGTAAACTCTCTAAATAAAAAAGTTACCGATATATGATGGCATTTTTTGCATCAGAATTTGCGCATGACTATTATCTATGCAGTGAACTGAAAGGTAAGTGATGCTCCTAAACACTGTTGAGATACACTCATTCCTACATGCATTAGTGTGGATTTTCGACAAATTTCTTCACTATGTTGAATGTAAATAGCTGTAACCGAACTTTGAACTGACAAACAGCAAAACGTTCAGTTCATTGCATGCACAACATTGTAAGAAAGATGTATACAAAGTTTCATCAATTTATTTACATAACTTTTGCGGTTATCAGGTTTTCCCTAAAGAGTTCGGGACGAAAATCTCATCCTGCAAAAAACCCGTTTTCAAGTGTCACTTCCCGTTCGTTTGACACCTGGGTTTAGATATTCCGATTTCTATAACTCTGTATCTTTTCATCGTAGACAAGAAACAAAGTCAGTTTTGGAATCCTAAAGAATGGGGCTTTAAAATGAACGCATTTTGTTTGAGAAATGTGAGATTTGTCCCAAAACGACCTTTTTCAACGTGGTGGGATATCTTAAAAATGCATTATATCAAAATGTGGACTCATAGAAATAAAAGTTTAAAATAAGGGAAAAGCATGATACTCACAATGTTTTCCCAGTGAATACGAACAGTAGAGTATCTATAACTACAGCAGGAATGAAGTGATCGATGAAAGCATGGATTTTATAAAGGAAGCTGTATTTATATACCGTGAACTCTGGATATCGATATATGCTCATTAGCGGACATTCACTTCGCAGTCTAAGGATTGGTTTCACCAGCTCTTGCCCAACAGGAAAGTCTTCGTAATTCGTAGCACAGTTTACAACAAAAGTGCCCTCCGGCCTGCAAGAGAGAAAGGTATTTAGCAACAACGTTATAGAAAAACTAACGTTTTCATTACAGAAATACACTGTTGTTCAAAATTAAGAGAATTTGTACATTTTATCGATTTTCACAAAAAGTAAGGAGCCAAAGGTACAAATTATGCCGCCGAATAATAATGCAAATTTGCAGTGTCGAATACGTAAACGTACACGTGCGTGTGGGCGGAGCTGTGACAACGGAGGGCATAAAAAGCACACACGGCTTTTTCCGCGATTAGTTCGCTCGTACTCCTCGGCGACATTCATTGCGTTTCTTGAAGCAGTTGGTTTAATTTCATAAGCAATCAGCTAAAATGAGTTGCCACGAACGTATTGATGACGGAATGAGGTGGAGAATCGTCGGTAGATTGGAAGCAGGGCAATTGCAAGTGCAGGTTGCTACAGAGCTCAATGTAACGCCCAGTGTCGACTGCAGTTTGTGGAAACAGTTTAAGGACACTGGATCCATATCGAGAAGGCCTGGGCGAGGTCGTCCTAGAGCCACGACGGTCAATGAAGATCGTTATTTGGCACTTTCAGCGAGGCGCCACAGGACTGCTACAGCTGCACAGCTATCTCGTGAGCTACATGGCGCCACTGGAACCCAAGTTTCAAGGGTCACTGTTTCCCGAAGGTTTCATGAGAGAGGGCTTTTTGGCCAGAAGACTAGCCGTTTGCGTCCCGATCACTTCAGCACACAAGCGAGCGCATTTATCATGGTGCAGGCAACATCAGCCTTGGTCCAGACTTCAGTGGGGTAACGTTCTCTTCACAGACGAGTCGCAATTCAGCCTGGACACTGATTCTGGACGTACCTTCATCTAGAGAGAACCTGGGACCCAATACCTTTCCTCCAACATCCGAGAAAGGAACCGTTATGGCAGAGGAGGTGTCATGGTATGGGCAGGCATCATGTTGGACGGCCGCACACCTCTCCATGTGTTTGACAGAGGCTCCCTGACTGCTGAGAGGTATAGGAATGAGATCTTACAGATGCCTAAAAAATAAATATTATGTAAAGAATACTATTGAATTTATTCAATCCATTAAAGATATAGATATAACTAATAAACCAAATATGAATATGGCCAGTATGGATGTGAAAAGTCTGTACCCAAATACACCAATATCAGAAGCCATAAAAATTATTATACAGTTCTTTTTTTTTTTTTTTTTTTTTTTTTTTGATTGGAGGTTTAACGACCACCGTGAGCAACTCAATGGGCTATAAGCAGTCGCCCGTCCCTAATTTAGGGTCACTGGTTCCAGGGAAGGGAGAGAGCCAGTGCCGTAAGACAAACACAACATCCATGCCTGACCGGGATTCGAACCCGGACCCTTACGGACGAATGATCAGAGGCCAACGCCTTAGACCACTGCGCCACCGGGGCGGCCTTATACAGTTCTTGCAAGAACAAAAAGAATTAACAAATACGCAGATTGAAGAAATAGAAACTATCTTATCATATATTTCAAAAAATGTTTTTTTTATAACAATAACATATATGTTCAGGAGAGGTGAGGCCCAATGGGATCCCATCTCTCTTGTTTATTTGCTGAAATAATCTTGCAAGAACTTGAAAGCAGGATAACAGATATATTAAGAGAACAACCACTAATATATAAACGTTATGTGGATGACATTTTTCTGGTTTCAAACATGCAAGAAGAGAACTTAAAAGGCTTAGCAAAAAGATTTACAGAAATATACCCAACTATAGTTCTAACCTTGAAAATGGAGCAAAATAAAAGTATATCCTTCCTAGATGTCTGTATAACAAGAACAGAACATGAATTTCAATATAAAGGTATATCGAAAACCATCCTATAAACCAATATTGATAGCAAATAACTCAAACCACCCGATAGCACAAAAAGAAATGCTCTTTATAATCTGATAAAGAGAGCATATACACATACAAGTAATAATGAATTTCAGAAAGAAGAATTGATGTGGGTAACAACAGTAGCAAGGAAATATGGATATTCTGAACATATAATAGAAGACTTAATAAAAAAATGTAGAATTGCAATAAACAATATGAATAAAACCTTCAGGCCAAGAGAGGAGAAACAAGAACAGGACCAAGAGCAGTACATAGGATCATTTCCAGATTTTAATGGAATAACAGGAAGAATTAATCATGAAGTAGCAAGGTATAAGAATAACACTGGACGATCTGTAACAACAATGTTAAAAACGATAAATAATACATGACAAAAAAGTTCCCGACTTGCAAAAAGAAGGAGTACATAGAATACCTTTAGAACATGAGAACAACCAAGAATTAAAAAGAAAAAGTATATATTATTATGGATCAACCAAAAATAGACTTATGAAAAGAAGAAATCAACATATTAAAAATTGGGAAAAGGGAGAGAATGTGGCTGCAATGGTACAGTACTGTATTGAAGAAAATATGAAACCAAAATTTGAAGATATTCAAATCAAAAGCGGATATAGGAGTGAATGGGAGTTGAGGTACTCAGAAGCTCTCACCATAGAAAAAAATAAACACAGAGCCTGTAATAATAATGAAACTATCATCATAGCAGAACCATGGAAGGCATTGATAAAAAGATAAAAAGAATATAAAGAACATCAATGGAGAATGAAAGGAGGGATGGAGAGGAAAGAAAGGGGAGGGGAGGGGGAGGAAAGGGAAAAATTAATGAAAGAAACATAGGAGAATTAGACTGCAAATGAAATATAGATGGCAGCACAGTACCAGAAAAAGGAAAAACACGAAACTTAAGAATGCAGGGAGGAGCACGTGATCCTGTAGCCCTTTCGCACACGTAGAGAGACCCCGTAGGAAATCATCTAGTGCACGCAACATCGTAGTTTGGACGGATGTTCCGAGAATGACTATAAAAATAGTTGAAAAGCTTCAGCAGGTGTTTGATGGAAGGGTTGGTGATCTCATGCATGCCGTGATTTTAAACTTTTGTTGGATTTTACACTCAAATATTTTACTTCAAGTTTAACTACTAGGTATAGAGAACATAGATGGAATATGACTTTTATTGATAAATTTTTTAAACCTCAAATGAACTATTGGTACTTATAGGTACAGAGAACATTGATGAAATAAGACAGTGTATCAACATGTTACACAATAGATCATATCCACGTACTGAGAGAACTAATTGAAAAAGCGAGGGAATATGAACTTCCATTGTGCATGGCTTTTATCGATTATGAAAAAGCCTTTGATTCGGTGAAACCATCAGCAGTTACAATGGCTCTGAGATCCAGCGGTATGAAGATGCATACATTAATATTATTAATAACATCTATGAAAATGCAAGTGCAAAGATTCGGCTGTTTGAAAATACAACACACATAAAAATTGGAAAGGGAGTGAGACAAGGTGACACCATATCTCCGAAGCTCTTTAATGCTACGTTGGAAAATGTCTTTCAATCACTGAACTGGGAAAACAAAGGAATAAAGATTAATGGAGATTATTTAACCCACCTTCGTTTTGCTGATGAGGTAGTCATTTTTGCAACTACTCCATCAGAGCTGCAGAGTATGATCCAGGAACTTGCTGACAAGAGTAAAGAAGTGGGATTAAAAATGAACTTTCAGAAGACAAAAGTGATGTTCAATGCTTTTACAAGAAATGAAGATTTATCGATTGATGGAGAAAAACTGGAGATAACAGACGCGTACGTTTATCTTGGACAGCAGATATCAAGTGAGGGTCACATTGATGAAGAAATTAATCGGGGTACAAAACTTGCCTGGAGAGCTTTTGGAAGAAACAGCATGATTTTCAAGAGCAATATGCCATTATGTCTTAAAAGAAAAGTGTTTGATCAATGCATCCTTCCAGTGCTTACGTATGGTGCAGAGACGTGGACCTTAACTAAAAGAGACATACAAAGGCTGCAGACAACTCAAAGTAGCATGGAGAGGTGCATGCTTGGTGTAACCAGGAGAAATAAGAAGAGGAATTAGTGCATTCGAAAAATGACAAGAGTGGAAGACATCATGATCAGAGTTAAATCCCTGAAATGGCAATGGGCTGGACATACTGCCAGAAGGACAGACCATCGATCGACAGCCGGAATTTTAGATTGGATTCCAAGGGACAGGAAAAGACCCAGAAGAAGACCACATGGGAGATGGGTGGATGAAATTGGAAAGTATGCGGGAGTGACATGGAGGAGACTGGCACAAGGGAGACCGTTGTGGAAGAGACTTGGAGAGACCTTCGTCCAGCAGTGGATTGATAATGGTTGACAATGATGATGATGATGATGATGATGATGATCAACATGTACATAGTGATTCTTGCATTTTACGTAATTGTATTTTATCCAATTTTAGATGTGACTTATCAACGAGGACCCGAAATTGTGGTCTTACTGAGATATTTTATTGACAGAAGGAAAATAATAAGTTTATGGTTTCAATTTAATCACAAACTGATCGAAAAACGCTCCTCCTCCCGTCGCTGTTTGATATGAAAATCTTTGTCACTTTGTCCAGGTCAACAGTAAGCCGGTTTAGTCGTCATCAACCTCGGTGGGCCTCCCGGAACGAGGAGCATCGTTGAGGTCAAAATCACCAGCACGGAAATTTGCGAGCCACCAATGGCACTGACGTTCTTGTAGAGCATTATCACCGTACACTTTACGCAACTTTTCACAAGCTTGACGCGCGTTATTCCCTTTACGGAAGTAAAACAGTAAAATATGGTGAAAATGCACAGTTTGGTCTTCCATCTTCAACTTGATGTCAAATCTCCGTAAATCAACCAAATTGCTCACCATTTCTTTTAGACTGCAACTAGAACTGGCACCTATCAAATGCCATAGCGATAACAGAGCTGCGCATGCCTCTAGTACTTCCAAAACCGCCCAACCGCCATCGGGTGCCAAAATACGTCATGACTTTTCCGACAACCCAATATGTTCTGGTGGACATAGAACATTACGTGGTTAAGCCGGTTTTTTTGTTTTTGTTTTTTAATTAGAGGTTTAACCACCACTGTGAACAACTCAATGGGCTATAAGCAGTCGCCCGTCACTAATTTAGGGTCGCTGACTTCAGGGAAAGGGGAGAACTAGTGCCGTAAGACACAACATACATGGCTCAACCGGAATTCGAACCCGGACCCTTCTCGCACGATTGGGCAGAAGCCAACGCTTAGAGAACTGCGCGACAGGGGGGGGTAAGCCGTATTAGTGTATTTTGTACAGTTATAAGAAATTCTCAAGGTTTTAATTGATCTGTAAAAAAAAAAATCCCACGTCTATGTAACTTGTCCCTCGGTTTCCTATTTGGCAAAATATTGGTGGGGGGGGGCGTCCCCTAATCCCCATAGGTCGTGACACCCGTGGGTGATCTGAATGACTTTGATCATGGTCGCATTGTCGGCGCAAGACAAATGAATAATTCTATCGCTCAAGTGCTAAGAACCCAAGACTTCCCGAGGGCAAATATACCCAGAGTGTACCAAGATTATAATACCCTTGGTATATCCCGAGTATACCGTCGACAAAAGTACCAACGCCCAGAGAGCAAGTGGTGTCATTTATGATCGGAGCCGATGTAGACTATCGAGGCCCGTACACACCGACCTCTTGGCAACAGCGGCTCAAATCACATCCAGGGAAAATGTCGGAGTCCCAAGCATCGTCACACCCTCGGCTACGTTAGCCGACGCTTTCCTCGTGTGCCATTGCTGACTGCTCGTCATCGGAAATTACGTCTCGCCTTGTGCCGGAATATCAAAACTGGACCTCTGAAGAGTTGCGCCGCGTCGTGTGGTCAGATGAATCCCATTTTCAGTTGTGCCTAGCTGACGGGAGGGTGCGAGTGTGGCCTCGACACCATGAGTCCGTCGTGCCAGGTTGTCACTATTCAAGGCGGTGGTGGCTCTGTAATGGTTTGGGGAGCCTTCTCATGGGACACGTTAGGTCCCTTAGCGTGTCTGGAGAGGTCCTTTACCGCTGCGCACTACCTGCATGTGTTAGCTGCTCACCTACAAGCTTTCATGGCTTTCGCACATCATGCGGCCGATTGTCTATTTTAGCGGAAGAATATGCGGCCCGCCGGGGCCGCAACCACCCAGGCATGGCTCGAGCAACACTAATCTGAGTTTGGAACTCTAGCTCCCAAGATTCCCGGATCATAGGGTTTAAACCCTATGGAAGCTCTCTCGGATGCGTGAAGCGTAGCATCTGCAGACATTCCTTTCTTTTCAACCCTATTATAACAGCCTGATTACACCGTGGCATTGGATTTCACGAGGTCATCAAATACATCTGAAAGTATGGTGTCTCACAGCTGTGCAACATTAGAGGTCTGCGGACCCGCCCGACTTAATCGCATATACACTGTATTGACAAAAGTCACCGGACACCCTTCAAAAGCAAATGACCGGATCCGCTGCGTTGTTAAGATGCGCGGTACAGCTGCAAACGGTAAAAGAAAAAACCTGCAGCTGACCGCGATCATATAGCACTCTGAGGTTGAGTGTAAATGTCCCGGTATGAGAGAACTGACTTTGAGAAAGGAAAGATTGTTGGGTGTTATATTAGTGGGTTGTCCATAAGAGAAACCGAGAGGGGTTTAAACATACCCAAGTCAACTGTTTTGGATGTACTGAATAAGTGGAAGACACATGGAGTGCCAGAAGCAGCAAAACGTCCCGGCAGACCAAAGAAAATCAGTGATAGAGGACGTCGAAGCCTCAGGAGAGTCGTTATAGCTAATCGACGGTGTACTGCACAACACTTCAGTGTACAGGTGAGTGAAAGTACTGGAACCTCGGTATGTACACGTACCATTCGCAGAGAACTTCATTTCATGGGTTACCGAGGTCGTGCGGCTACTCATAAGCCTTTCATCTCCACGCGGAATGCTACTCGTCGTTTAGCATGGTGTAAAGAGCCTTTATGGTGGGCCGTAGATCAATGGAAACGGGTCCTATGGACTCATGAATCCAGATACACCATCCATCAGTCTGATGGACGTGTGTGGGCATGGCGGTAGTCGGGGGACATGCTATTTACCACAATGTACTGTTCCTACGGGTCAAGTTTGGAGCTGGCAGTGTACTCGTGTGGGGGTGTTTTCCGTGTTATAGTCCCAACCCATTGATTATCGTGGAGAAACCATGTTAACCAGCACGTCAACCTCGATATTCTGGACAATTATGCCCTACCAACTCTGTGGCAATAATACTGTAAGTTTGGAACCAAGGCCTACTACTAAGCAACGGTTAGCGTCAGCATTATGTACTGAATGGAAACGCATACCTATCGCTGTGTTCCAAAACCTTGTCGAAAGTAAGGGTCAGTGCATGAATTAAGGCCAAAGGTGGACCGACGCCGTACTAATGTGTGTCACTAAATGCTAGGTTGTGTTTCTCTTCTAGGTATCCGGTGACTTTTTTCAATATATTATGAAGATTTCGCTTTTAGGAGATTAGGAAGTAATTGAATGAGGGAGAACTCGTTCGAATGTTTTCTGAAATTTGTGACGTTCGGAGATTGATCACCATAAGTCATGGTGAAGAATATCCTGTACAAAGGGGATTAGGTGGTTTCATCTTGTCTTTCTCATCAGGTGGTAGCCGCCAAAAATGGTCCAATGAGTCCAGAGCCAGGGCTGGATTTAGATGAAATTCGCTCCTGGGCTGTTTTTTGAACTTTGACCCCATCCTTTTGCTACTCATTCTTTTTCTTTTATATATTGATACTTTGTTAGAAATTTTGGAATGAAATAAAATTTCCGTATTTTATTTTGGTAAAATCTTTAAAAAGCGCCTTTATTTTAATTATTGCTTATTATTTATGAAATTTTGAAACGAACGAATAAAATTTAAACAAGTAACGTAATAAATCACTTAGTCAATTACTAATGCGTCAAGGTAAAAATGATAAACTTACCTTTCATTGTGCGTTTCGAAGTTCATCGAAGTTCTCCAGTTATGCACAGATAATTTGCGCAGATCAGTGGGAAAATTCGCCCCATCCCTGGGCTGTAGCCCGGCCAGTCCTTCCCCCCTTCCCTAAATACGCACTATCCAGAGCAGATTTCAACAATCCATCCACACGCATTCACGTTACCAGGGTTCGTGCCGTTTGCAGCTAAAAAGTTTAATGATTCAAGAAATCCACACAAGCTAACCACATTCTGCAAAGTACAGGCCGTTTTTGTTCTATAATCCTTTGCCATTTTTTTCTATAGTCCTTTGTCATCTATTTCTATAATTCTTTGCCATTTTTTCTCTATAGTCCTTTGCCATTTTTTCTATAGTCCTTTACCATCTCTTTCTATAGTCCTTTGGAATCTTTTTCTATACACCTTTGCCAATTTTTCTATAGTACTTTATCATTTCTTTCTACACTCCTTTGGCATCTTTTTCTATAGTCCTTTGCCAATTTTTTCTGTAGTACTTTATCATCTTTTTCTGCAGTCCTTTACCATTTTTTTCTATAGTCATTTACCATCCCTTTCTATAGTCCTTTGGCATTTTTTCTATAGTCCTTTGCCATTTTTTCTGTAGTCCTCTACCATCTTTTTCTACAGTCCTTTACCATCGTTTTCTATAGTCCTTTGCCATTTTTTATAGTCCTTTGGCGTCTTTTTCTATAGTCCTTTGCCATTTTTTCTATACTCCTTTGCCATTTTTTCTATAGTCTTTTGGCATCTTTTTCTACAGTCCTTTGCCATTTTTTCTATAGTCCTTTACCATCTCTCTCTACAGTCCTTTGCCATTTTTTCTATAGCCCTTTGGCATCTTTTTCTATAGTCCTTTGACATCTTTTTCTATAGTCTTTTGGCATCTTTTTCTACAGTCCTTTGCCATTTTTTCTACAGTCCTTTGCCATTTTTTCTATAGTTCTTTGCCATCTCTTTCTACAGTCCTTTGACATCTTTTTCTGTAGTCCTTTGGCATCTTTTTCTATAGTCATTTGGCATCTTTTTCTATAGTCTTTTAGCATCTTTTTCTACAGTCCTTTGCCATTTTTTCTACAGTCCTTTGCCATTTTTTCTATAGTTCTTTGCCATCTCTTTCTACAGTCCTTTGACATCTTTTTCTATAGTACTTTGGCATCTTTTTCTACAGTCCTTTGGCATCTTTTTCTACAGTCCTTCGCCATTTTTTCTATAGTCCTTTACCATCTTTCTATAGTTCTTTGGCATCTTTTTCTATAGTCCTTTGGCATCTTTTTCTATAGTCGTTTGGTATCTTTTTCTATAGTCCTTTGGTATCTTTTTCTATAGTCTTTTGGCATCTTTTTCTACAGTCCTTTGCCATTTTTTTACAGTCCTTTGCCCTTTTTTTCTATAGTCCTTTGCCATCTCTTTTTACAGTCCTTTACTATCTTTTTCTATAGTCCTTTGCCATCTCTTTCTACAGTTCTTTACTATTTTTTTCTATATTCCTTTGTCATCTTTCCACCAGAGCCACAATCCTACAAGGATACCACTCCTCAGGTTTCGAGGACAGGAACTCTCACGCCAGATTCCACGTCCACCACTGAAACGAACTTCCGCCCTTGCAGAAAATGAGCCAGGGAGAGAAACAGGTAACAGTCAGAAGGAAGAAGCTCAGGATTGTATGGAAAATAGGGTAAGATCTCAACCCATTCCAATTCCTGTAGTTTTCGAGGGACCATTCTGGCGTTGTGACATGGGATATTATCCACTCGCAGCAAAACTCGCTTCCTATTGATAAGCGTTGGGTACCGTTGACGTACAGCATAATGGAGCTGTAGTTATTCGGCAGAGAGGTTTCCGTACACAGCCATCATTCACGAGTTTCCAGGGCACACACTATTCCATGAAATGCCCAACAGGGCTTTCCTCTCCATACGCTACGTCCAGCCCTTCAAAACCGCCGTTGGGGCATGCTCTCACGAGGACCCTGTTTCATACAGGCCGACGCCCGTCCTCACACTGCCAGGAAAACAAAGGAGCTGCTTCATGAGTATCACTGGGAAGTTTTTGAGCATTCCGCTTTACAGCCCGGACTTGGCACTATCGGACTCCAACTTGTTTTCCAATCTAAAGAGATCCTTAGTGCACAAACTTTTGATGATGATGCGCTAAAGCAGGCTGTTACGGAAAGGGTGGAAACACAGGCAGCAGTTTTATGAAGAAAAGATACTTAAACTTATCCTAAGATATGACAGGTGTCTCAATCCAAGGCGACTCTGCAGAAAAATTAGACTAAGGTATGACTTAAAAATTGTCAATGAAAATTTTAAAAGTATATACAAAGGCCGTTCCACAAAAACTGAGAGTAATTATTTTTGTGTTGGCAACAGTGCGAAGGGAAAAAATAACCACGCAGACGACTAACTGAATAAAGGATGTATCGATGGCAACAGTTTAGCAGACGATTCTGATGGTTTTGTTATTGCCCAGTTGCTTAAGGTACGTCTGCATTTCGCCGTACAGCTTTTCGTTTGGGTAAAACGGCTCCAGAAACAGTTGATTTAATGAAAAAACGTTACAAACATAAATGTTTGGATGAGTCAACGATTTTTAGATGGCACGATGATTTAAAAAAAGGGGCGTTTGTCGGCAGAACTCGTCCCTATGCCTGGTCGACCTGAAAGCGTTGTTACGAAAGGTATTGTACACATTCTACGCAACAAATTACTGCTGTATCGTGTGTGTACCAGATGGGTACCTCATTACCTGACGAGAGAACAATTGTTAGCCAGAGTTCAGGTCGGTCGTGAATGGAAAGGAGTGATTGCAAAGGATTTAAACTTTCTAAACACAGTAATAACTGCCGATGAAACATGTGTCTACTAATTCGACGCCATCAGGAAGCGCGCAACGAGTGTCTGGGGACACATTAAGTCAACTAGGAAGGTGATGATAATTTTCTTTGATCATAAAGGTGCAGACTACCAGCATGCCGTTTGTCCACAAATTACTGCCAATGCTGAGTATTAAATTTTAGTCTTGAAGCACCTGACAAAAATTTAATACTCAGCATGGGATTGTTGCATACCATCCGAGAGAAGATACTTCGAGAAAGAATAACATATTCACTGACGGAAAGAAAATCCCGACACCACGAAAAAATAGTTGTAGAGGAATGAAATGGCGACAATACATTTGTATAGGTAACATATTTAATCGATTAAGGTTTCAAGATCACAGCTTATTGTAAGTGCGAGAAGAGCTATTTTAAATGTGAATTGCTGGTACATTAATAACCTGTGTAACCGCCAGAATGTTGAATGCAAGCACGCAAACGTTCATGCATTGTCTCGTACATGTGTTGGATGTCAGTTTGTGGGATGGAGTTCCATGCCTGTTGTACTTGGTCGGTCAATACAGGGACGGTTAATGCTTGTTGGGGGAGACGCTGGAGTTGTCGTCCAATGATGTCCCATACGTGCTCGATTGGTGAAAGATCTGGTGATCTGGCAGGCCTCGGCAACATGTCGACACTCTGTATAGAGCATGTTGGGTTACAACAGCGGTATGCGGGCAAGCGTTATCCTGTTGGAAAACACCCCCTGGAATGCTGTTCATGAATGGCAGCACAACAGGTTGAATCACCAGACCGACGTACAACTGTGCCGTCAGGGTGCGTGGGATAACCACGAGAGTGTTTCTGCTGTCATAAGAAATTGCTCCCCAGACCATAACTCCAGGTGTAGGTCCAGTGTGTCTCGACCGCAGACAGGTTGGTTGCAGGTGCTCACCTGGCCTCCTTCTAACCAACACACGGCCATCACTGGCACCCAGGCAGAACCGGCTTTCATCAGAAAACACAACAGATCTCCACTCCGTCCTCCAATGAGCTCTAGCTTGACACCACTGACGTCGCAAACGGCAGTGGTTTGGAGTAAGTGGAATGCACGCTACAGGGCGTCTGGCTCGGAGCTGTCCTTCAAGTAACCGATTTGTAACAGTTCGCTGTGTCACTGTGGTGGCAACTGCAGCTCGAATTGCTACCGCAGACGCGGAACGATGCGCCACGGCGATACGCCTTACACGACGCTCTTCCCTCTCAGTAGTTCCACGCGGCCGGCCGGAATTCGGTCTTCTTGAGGCAGTACCTTCCCCTGACCACCGCTGCCAACAATCATGCACAGTGGCTACATTCCTGCCAAGTCGTTCTGCAATATTGCGGAAAGAAAATCCACCTTCTCGTAGCCCTATTACACGACCTCGTTCAAACTCCGTGAGCTGTTGATAATGGCTTCTTCGTCTTCTTAAAGGCATATTTGACTAACATCAACACACTACGTCGAATCTCAACGATAACTAAAGCTCACCAACGTTACAGCGCGTATTTACAGCAAACCTGCTTTGCATGTTCCGAGGGGAGCTAGTAGCGCAACACGTATGCGCCGAGCGCGAAATTTGCATAGACGTCATCTTACAGATGTACTCTCACCGCCTACCAACTGTCGTTTATCTAACACAACCCCTTCTTGGTGTTGGGATTTTTTTCCCTCTGTACCAATATTTCTTCCTTTTGTGTGATTTTACTCTCAGTTTTTATGGAACGGACGTTCCAACTTTTATAACCGAACGTTCTTTACTTTCTGAATGACCCATGTAATTTTGGAAATCAAGTGTTTCTTTGTAAAACACACGCACACATACACACACACACACACACACACACACACACACACACACACACACACACGCGCGCGCGCGCGCGCGCGCGCATCGAACAGAAACTTTGCTGTGTAGCAACATGTATACACACTTCGCGACAAAAATGCATGTCATAAAACGAAAGAAAGAGATAATAACCAAACCTCATGGTAGCAGTGTACCACGCCGCGGTTATGATGCAGTTTGCGACAACATCCACTGGAATTGTTAGAACTCTGTAATTTGGGGGGCGTACACTGTTCTCAAAAAACCTTTAGCAGCCTGAAAAAAATATCGGGAAAGCAATTAAAACACTGAAACGACGTAAATTGATATTCTATAAAATGGCCAAACTTAAAAAAAAACCGTGAAAAAATTGCCATATCTTTTTAAGCACAGTTTAGTGTAGTTGAAAGAGGTCAAAAAAAAATATTTTCTCAAAATTTGTTTCCATTAAGGCCGTCTTTGAATGAGTGCTAGGGTTCATCTTCTGCGATAGATGGCGTAAGAATCACTCCTTGGACATGGCTTTTACGTCTTGAGGGATTGTTCCAGATGTTGGCGTCAGTGAATCACTGCAGACCTCACCATATTCAGAATGGAAGCGCGTTGGCTCCTAAAAAGCAAAATACGCGCTTTACGTCTTAACAAATGACGTTACTCGGGGGAGGAGCTCAGTAAGTAGGCGGAGTTTCTATAGCTCAAATTCAGGGGTTCTCTGCTAACGTACATATTTTCTCTTCAAAAAATGAACGCGCAGTGGAATTTAAGATGATTTATGGAATACAAGATTCCAATCTCACTTTTGGCCCCATTCAATGACTTCTACTTATCCTAGAGAATTAAAAAAATCAGACAAAAATGAGGGATTTTGTTTCCTCCAGACAGAAACATTGACTACCGCGCCATCTAGCGCCAAATTAGAATACTTTCGAGTCAGATAAATTGAATTAAAAAAAAAATCTAACATATTTTTCGGAATAATAACAGTGGCATGTACACTAAGTGGCCACTTTATTATAACCACCTGACAGTTTTAAGCAAATGAGCTATGGCTGCACGCTGTTGCCGCCAGAGAGCGAGGCTAGTAGTATTAAAAGGGAAAGCTTAGTGCTTGCGACAGTAGTAGAAGTGATTTTTGGGTGACGAGATGGGTAAAAAATGCGATTTGACGGACTTTCAATGTGGAATGATTGTAAGAGCTCGGAGCCATGGAGAGAGTATCACCGAAACCGCCGCATTCGTGAAATGTTCCAGAGCAGCTGTTGTTAAAGTATAAAGTGTTTAAAGACTGGACTGTCAGCCAAAAAACTGGTTCTCTACGTGCAACGTGTGGTCGTCATCAACTAGTGACTGCTCGGGCGGAACGGAGAGTGTCCAGACTGGTAACAGACAACAGAAGGGCAACAGTGCAGAAAATTACAGACCATCTTCATCAAGGATCCCCTCAAATGACCTCTGCACGCGCTGTTCGCCGTACACTGCATCGAATGGGATATGGCAGCCGAAGGCCTGTTCGAACACCTTTGCTGTCTGCAGTTAACAAGAGAAAACGTCTCCAGTTCGCACAAGGATTAGACACTCGAAAATTGGAAACAAATTATGTGGTCCGATGAATCACGTTTTCTGTTGCACCATGCCGATGAGCGAGTGAGAACTTGGCGGAAACAGCACGAAAGCATGGTCCCCAAATGAATTGCTACAACCATTCAAGCTGGTGGAGGCAACGTTATGGTTTATGGAATGTTTTCCTGGCATGCTTTGGGTCCTTTAATTCGTGTTGATCAACGTCTGACTGGCACATCATATCTAAACATCGTTGCGGACCAAGTGCATCCTGTCATGCGGATGGTTTATTACAATTGCGATGGCTACTTTTAGAAAGATAATGCGTACTGCCATAGTGCTTGTATTGTAGAGGATTGGTTTCAGGAACATGCCGATGAGTTTACTTTGATTAGGTGGCCCCACAATCTCCTGAACTCAACCCCCATTGAGAATTTGTGGGATGAAGTTGAACGAGCCATCAAACAGCTGGATCCACAACCCTGCAATCTCTCACTCCTGGAAAGTGCTATTCATCAAGCATGGTCTCAGATTCCACAAACCACCTATCAACAACTCGTGGAGTCGAGTCATGCCACGAAGAATCGACGCAGTATTAAAGGGAAAAGGTGGCCCAACGAAGTGCTGAGGGGGTGGTCATAATAAAGTGGCCACTCAGTGTATAATTCAACAGAAAACGTCTTGAAACCAAAGAATAATTTTTACTGTTTTGTTCAGTAACAGATACCGCGGGCAAAGGATTGGAAATTCTTTTTCTAAATGTTTTTTAAATCTTGAAGATTTCGTGCGTGGCAAGTGCTATGACAATGGGGCCAATATGATGGAAAAACACAATGGACTTCAAACAACATAATTTTTCGACTTAAAATCCTTACGCATTTTATGTACTTCGAGGGGATCGTACTTTAAATCTGGTCGTAAATAACGACGAAAAAGTTCGCTACAGATTGTGAACATTTCAGTATTGTACCAAAAATATATGCCTTCTTTTCTGAATTACATTACCGTTGGAAAATTCTAAAGGAGGAGCTTCCAGAGTTGACAGTGCTGTGATACAAAGTGAGAAAATAGGATAGATGCATGGCAACAAAAAAAAAATTGCTGTAATCCACGATATATTGCATTAGATTTTTTGGTTAGAATAATTAAAGAGACGCCCGTCATGTTCAATGTTATACACACTATACTGGCAAAAGTCACTGGACACGCCTTCAATAGCAAATGAACTGGTCCGCTGCGTTGTTAAGATGCACGGTACAGCTACAAACTGTGTAAAAACAAGCCTGCGGCTGACTACGTCATATCGCAGTGTGAGGTTGAGTGAAAATGTTGCGGCGGGAGAGAACTGACTTTGAGAAAGGAAAGATTGTTGGGTGTTATATTAGTGGGTTGTCCATAAGAGAAACCGAGAGGGGTTTAAACATACCCAAGTCAACTGTTTTGGATATACTGAATAAGTGGAAGACACATGGCGTGTCTGAAGCAGCAAAACGTACCGGCAGACCAAAGAAAATCAGTGTTAGAGGACGTCGAAGCCTCAGGAGAGTCGTTACAGCTAATCGACGGAGTACTGCGCAAGACCTCAGTGTACAGGTGAGTAAAAATGCTGGAACTTTGTTATGTACACATACCATTTGCAGAGAACTTCATTCCATGGGTTACCGTGGTCGTGCGGCTGCTCATAAGCTTTTCATCTCCACTCGGAATGCTACTAGTCGTTTAACGTGGTGTGAAGAGCATTTATCGTGGACCGTAGATAAATGGAAACTGGTCTTATTAACTGATAAATCCAGATACACGATCCATCAGTCTGATGGCCGTGTGTGGGTATGGCGGTAGCCGGGGGAACGCTATTTACCACAGTGTACTGTTCCTGCGGTCAAGTTTGGAGCTGGCAGTGTACTCGTGTGGGGGTGTTTTCCGTGGTATAGTCCCAACCCATTGGTTATCATGCACAAACCTGTTAACCAGCACGTCAACCTCGATATTCTGGACAATTATGCCCTACCAACTCTGTGGCAATACTATGGAACCGAACCTTTTTGGTACCAGCAGGATAATGCACCCAGCCATAAAGTAAGGACTGCTATCGCCATAGCAGTCCTTACTTTATGGCTGGGTGCATTGACGATAATTCCGTATGTGTGGTTTGACGATAATTCCGTATCGTGTGTGGACTGGCCAGCACAGAGCTCTGATATACCCTATCTACCAACAAGTAATTGGACACCCCTGCAATCGATGATATCTGCGGTCCTGATACACGTCACGGCCGCCGCCGTTAAATATCGTGTGGGAAACAACAACGCAACCAGTCGCATGCAAGATGCCACGCAGTTCGGAGCTCTCTGATTTCGAGAAAGGTGTAGTCGTCCGGTATCACAGAAATGGCCGATCCATACGTGGCATATCCAGCGAGTTGAAGTACCCAAAATCGGCAGTGGTCTACGTGATTGGCAAGTGGAAGATGAGAGGTGGCTGTCGGAATGTGCCCCGACCCGACAGACCCACAAAACTGGGAATTAGAGACCAACGGGTGCTGTCCAAAGAAATTCGGAAGAACCGCACCAAATCGATGGGCCACATCCGCCAGGAGTTTCAACAGGCATCCGGGAGTGTCCGTTCGATGAATACCATCCGTAAGGAAGCCCATCTGTTCGGTTATCATGGACGTCCTGCCGCCCACAAGCTTTTGATCCCCAAGTCCAATAGCGCTGCTCGGCTAACGTGGTGCAAAGAACGTCGACAGTGGACAGTTGAACAGTGGAAACAGGTTCTCTGGGGCGACGAATCAAGGTTCGCCCTCTACCGTTCGGATAGCAGGGTCTGGGTTTGGCGTCTGCCTGGAGAACGCCTCCTGCTGGAATGTATTGTGCCAACTGTGAAGTTCGGCGGCGGTTGAATTATGCTATGAGGGTGTTTCTCCTGGTACGGCACGGGACCCTTGATCGCAATTCCTGGTAGACTCAACGCCGAGACCTACTGCACCATTTTGGATGACCATGCGCTTCCTACGTTGTGGCAGTTTTACGGAGTGGACCCATGTTACTTTCAGGATGACAATGCCCTCTGTCATGTTGCGAGGTCCACCATGGCTTAGTATGATGACAATGGGGTTAATCGAATGGACTGGCTTGCGCAGAGCCCGGACCTTAAGCCCTATCGAGCACCTCTGGGACGAGTTGGAGCGTCGACTTATGGGTTGTCCCTATTGTCCGAAATCGGTGAAGGAACTGACCTGTCTTCTCCAAGCCGAGTGGAAGAAAATACCGCTAGCCATCGTACAACGCCTGGTTGAGAGTATGCCCCGGAGCGTCGCAGCTGCAATCGCCGCTCGTGGTGGCTCCACCAACTATTGAAGATGAATAAACTTCATTTCCCTTTGCTATCACAGGTGTCCAATTACTTGTTGGTAGATAGTGTAGAGCACCTATGGGATGAATTAGAGCGCGGCATAAGAAGTTTGGAACCAAGGCCTACTACTAAGCAACAGTTAGCGGCAGCATTATGTAGTGAATGGAAGCGCATACCTATCTCTGTGTTTCAAGACCTTGTCGAAAGCCTGTCTCGAAGGGTCAGTGCATGCATTAAGGCCAAAGGTGAATCGACAGCGTTTTAACGTATCTCAATATATGCTGTGTTGTGTTTCTTCTTGTAGGTGTACGGTGAGTCTTGTCAATATAGTGTATAACATCATCATCGTCAACCATTATCAATTCTCTGCTGGATGAATGTATTCCCAAGTTTCTTCCACAACTGTCTGTCTTGTGCCAGTCTCCTCTATGTCACTCCTGCATGCTTTCGAATTTCATCCACCCATCTACCACGTGGTATTCTTATGGGTCTTTTCCTGTCTCTTGGAATCCAGTCTAAAATTGCGGTTGTCCATCGGTGGTCCGTTCACTTGGCAATATCTCCAGTCCATTGCCATTTCAGGGATTTTACTCTGATCATGATGATCTTGCTGGGTTATATCTGAATATATATATATATATATATATATATATATATATATGCCCCCCTCTCCTCCTTCACCTGGAAGCTGTAATATGTTTATCGTCGTACATGACGAAACCTTTTCTTACCAGCAAAGCGAACTTTTGTGTAAATTGACTGAGAGAGAGTGAGAGATGAAGCTGACGTCTTGGATTATTCGTAGCGTCATCTGAACTACAGTTTTACAGATTCCCCCCCACCCCCAACCCCCACCCCCATCAGTTTTATATGAGACAATATTGTTTTATGAAAAAACGTTAATTTACCGGAAATAGAAAATTATGACTTTTATTTCAAGTAAAAATGAATAAAAATTGAAAAATATTCTCTTACGAGGGAAAAGATGTATGAGGTACTTGTTTCTGCCCAGTGGCATGATGTAGTGGACTATTTGGGTAAAGCAAGGCGTGTCCTGAGCACCGCAACTGCGTAAAATGTTTTTATCTGATTTGCTAGAATAATCGGGAACGTCTGTTAGCTCAACACTTGCTTAATCTACACTGGTGTGCAGAAATTAAAGACCAAGAGGAGAAATTAGCATAACAGTGTATAACGAAGTAAATTTCTCCGTCATTTTTGGTCTACGCCGGGATTCGAACCCGGATCCCCTCATTCCGGAATAAGTCACTCTACCAATTGAGCTACGCGGACGTTTGTTCTGACTACTATCTGCCTTTATGTCGCGTGCGTCCTGCTGGCAGGTACGTCACATCTCCCCCCCCCGAAAGAGGGCCGGGGGCATGGCCCACGGGTCAGCCGTGACCATGAATCGTTGCAGGCAGCCATCCACTGTAGAACGTGCACTTGAGAACTCCCAGTCAATTTTTTTTTTGAAGCGCTGGAGAAGGGATTCTCTGATTTTTCCTATCTCGCGGTGTGGAAATAACATCACACCATTGCGAGATTTTGAACGGTCGGGTCATCCGGATAGTTCGGGCGCCATTATAACGAAGTAAATTTTCTCCGTCATTTTTATCCGCGCCAGGATTCGAACCCGGATCCCCTCATTCCGGAATAAGTCACTCTACCAATTGAGCTACGCGGACGTTTGTTCTGACTACTATCTGCCTTTATGTCGTGTGCGTCCTGCTGGCAGGTACGTCACAAGTGGAACGAGCAGGCAGAACGGAGCGAAAGACTACTCAGGAGATAGACTAGGATCCGGTACGGTAGGGCATGCGCATATATGCAGCATGACGTAGGGAGGAGGGGGTTGTCGGAAGGGTATAAAGCACACGGGCGGTGTTATTGCACGGTGTACATCGGTTTGAACGACGTCGAGTTGCTGCCACCGTGTGATATGGCCAACAGGCAATCCAGTAGACGACATCTGGATGACTTTACCCGAAGTCGCGTCATTTTAGAAGTTGGAAGAAGGTCGAAATGTGACTAGTGTGACCGAAGAGTTCGAGATCGCTTACAGCATCGTTTCACGAGCTTGGAGAGCATTTCAAACGACAGGAACAGCCGTCCGAGAGTTTAGCAGTGGTTATCCACGAGCCACCACGGCGACGGACGACCGATATATTGTCCTACAGGCGAGAACAAATCGCAAGGCACGTGCAACAGACAACTGGACGTCCGTTATCGCGTTTTACCGTGGCCAGGAGGCTGCACAAAGGTGGTCTATTTGCACGACGACCACTACGGTGTGTGCCATAAACGCCTGCTCATCGGAGACGGCGGTTTCTGTGGTGCCAGGAACACGAGAACTGGACACATCAGCAATGGGGTCGAGTTCTCTTTACGGATGAGAGCCGATTTAGTCTGACGAGCGATTCCGGGTGTATACACATCTGGAAAGAGCAGGGAACACGCAATCACACCTCCAACATCATCGAAAGGGACCGGTTTGGAGGTGGCGGATTTCTCGTTTGGGGCGGTATCATGCTTGGTAGCCGTACTGACCTCCATATCTCCCAAGGAGGTTCAGTCACTGGTGTTCGCTATTGTACCGAGGTTCTCCGGCCTCACGTGCGTCTGTTTACAGGTGCTATAGGTCCTGAGTTCCTCATCATGGACGACAACGCTACACCTCATCGTACAGTGGTTGTCGCCGAACTGTTGGAGAGTGAAGATATTCAACGCATGGATTGGCCCGCAAGGTCCCCGGACCTAAATCCAATCGAACACGTGCGGGACCTTCTCGGGAGACGCTTAGCAGCACGTCACAAGCCGCCAGCAACGATTCCGCAGCTGCGATTGGCGCTGCAAGAGGAATGGGCCGCGATGCCCGAACAACTCCTTGACAACCTCGTCTTCAGCATGTCAGGGGAGATCATATCCCTTACTAAAGACTGGATTTTTCTTGGCAGCCGCCTGTCACATGGACGTTTCTGTCTTCTGTCCAGTTGTGCTCGAAGCTACCTTTTCAATAAAGTGCCTTTATATCCTTTGGATTCCTTGTTTGGACGGTTTCGCTCACTTCGTCCTATATTCTTACATCTTGGGGGTCTTATGGTATGATTTGAGTGGATGTGGAGCACTTATGCACGACGTTACATTCGAAAAACCGTCTCGTCCTTAATTTTTGCACGCCAGTGTAGCATTGTGTAGGACCTCCTCTAGCCCACCGAAGTGCAGCAACTCAACGTGGCACCGATTACACAAGCAGCGGGAAGACTTGTGGAGAGATGTTGTAGATGTACGATCTTCGGTGCGAATGGACCTTTCCACCACATCCCATAAGTGCTCTATTGGGTTCATGTCGAGCGAACGTGGTGGCCACACCATCTCTCGGAACTGTCCAGAATGCTCCTCGAACTAGTTTTGGACAACATGGATCTGATGGCATGGTGCTTTGTCCGCCTGGAAAATCCCAGCGTTGTTGGGGTACACGTAGTCCATGAAGGGCTGCAAATAATCACCCAGAAGAGCAACAATGCGATTACCGGTTAATGACGTGTTTCCGAGGACCCAAACAGTGCCACGCGTAAAGACACCACACACATGTTTGGAACCACCACCAGCTTACACAGTGCCCTGTTCACTGACATGCCTCATGGGGTCTGCGCCACTCCCAGACCCTACTATCAGCTCGTAACAACCGGCAGCGTGACTCATCGGACCACGCCACATACTGCCAGTCTTCCAGGGTACAATTACCGTGTTCACGATCCCAGTTGTGGCGCTGTGTCCGGTGTCGAGGTGTTAACAAAGGCACGCTGATGGGTTTTCTTCCTCATGGACGCTACATTACGCTGCACTAACCTGATGGATATGTCTCTGGTACCTCCTGCATTCAGTGCGGATGTTCCGCTTGTATGTTAGCATGGAGAATTCCGGTCAGACGCCGATTGTCACGGTCATTCAGAACCCGTGGTTGGCCACTACGCTGTCCACGGTGGGTGTTAATGTCTTCCACGAGGTATTCTCGGCACACACGTGACACCGTGGGTCAAGGAATGTTGAATGTTCGCACAACTTCGGAAATTGAATGTCCCATCAATCCGGCTCCCACAACCATGCCTCATTCAAACTCCGATAATTCACGTCGGCTTACCATAATCCTACTGGCGGTTGTTCAACATGACTCATGAGATTACACCTCGCAACTGATAAAAATCACGGAATCCGTTTATAATACGACAGCAGCGCCATTTCAAAATAAGTCGCTCTCCAACTGAGCCATTTCATCTGTGTAAACACAAATTTGTCGGTGACGGAGATCGTACTCGCGCCTCCTCCCATGACTTTTGGCACTTCAGCGTGCAATCCTTCAGTGTATTTGGCATGACGAACAAATTCGACGATTCTACGGGTGTGTGACGTACTACAGAGGTGAAGGGCGTGTCAAGACGACGAATACGCAGCGATATGTTTGGTCGGCGCAGTTGAGTCGGTTAGAACAACTGGCTCCGGAGCGAGGAGGCGCGAGTACGATCTCCGTCACCGACAAATTTGTGTTTACACAGATGAAAAAATACATAGATGAATGAAAGTTTAGTTACACGTATAGCTTCACTTAACTATACCCTACTGTTTGTGAAAATTGCAACACCAAGAAAGAGTGTGACGTGCGTGCACCGCAGGACGCACATGAGACAAAGGCAGATAGCAGCGAGCCTATACGTCCGCGTAGCTCAGTTGGGAGAGCGACTTATTCCGGACTGAAGATGCCCGGCGTGGACAAAAATGACGGAGAAATTTACTTCGTTATAAGAGAATCGTGCTATTCAAATGAAATTTATACAGTGAGTGCCCACTTTATTATGACCACCCCCTGAGTACTTCGTTGGGTCACCTTTTACCTTTAATACTGCGTCGATTCTTCGTGGCATGGACTCCACGAGATGTTGATAGGTGGTTTGTGGGATCTGAGACAATGCTTGATGAATAGCACTTTCCAGGAGTGTGAGATTGCAGGGTTGTCGATCCAGCTGTCTGATGCCTCGTTTCAACATCATCCCACAAATTCTCAATGGGGTTGAGATCTGGAGATTGTGGGGGCCAACTAAGCAAAACAAACTCACCGGCATGTTCCTGAAACAAATCCTGTACAATACGAGCACTATGGCAGGACGCATTATCTTGTTGAAAGTAGCCATCGCAATTGTGATAAACCATCCGCATGACAGGATGCACTTGGTCCGCAACGATGTTTAGATATGATGTGCCAGTCAGACGTTGATCAACACAAATTAAAGGGCCCAAAGCATGCCAGGAAAACATTCCCCAAACCATAACGTTGCCTCCATCAGCTTGAAAGGTTGTAGCAATTCATTTGGGTGTCCATGCCTTCGCGCTGTTTCCGCCAAATTCTCACTCGGTCGTCGGCATGGTGCAACTGAAAACGTGATTCATCGGACCACATAATTTGTTTTCAATTATCGACTGTCCAATCCTTGCGCTCCTGGGCGAACTGGAGACGTTTTCTCTTGTTAACTGCAGGCAGCAAAGGTGTTCGAACAGGCCTTCTTCGGCTGCCATATCCCATCCGATGCAGTGTACGGCGAACAGTGCGTGCAGATATCATTTGAGGGGATCCTTGATTAAGATGGTCTGTAATTATCTGCACTGTTGCCTTTTTGTTGTCTGTTACCAGTCTGGACACTCTCCGTTCCGCCCGAGTAGTCATTCGTCAATGACGACCACACATTGCACGTAGAGACCCAGTTTTTTTGGCTGACAGTCCAGTCTTTAAACACTTTAACAACAGCTGCTCTGGATCATTTCGCAAATGCGGCGGTTTCGGTGATACTCGCTCCATGGCTCCGAGCTCCTACAATCATGCCACGTTGAAAGTCCGCCAAATCGCATTTTTTACCCATCTCGTCACCCAAAAATCACTTCTACTACTGTCGCAAGCACTAAGCTTTCCCTTTTTATACTAGCCTCGCTCTCTGGCGGCAGCAGCGTGCAGCCATAGCTCATTTGCTTAAAACTGTCAGGTGGTCATAATAAAGTGGCCAATCAGTGTATTATAGTTTCCTTATATTACAGGAGATAACTGATTACATTTATAGAGCTATCCAAGATTTTATCTCCTTAAAACTGAGTAATGTGCGAAACAATCTCGAGTAACAACAGCCTTCATATGACGTGGGATTGAATGGAAGAGGTTTTTGATATCGTCCTGGGGAATAGCCAGCCAGGCTGCTTCTATGGGATACCAGAGTTCATTTGTCGTGACTGGCGGAGTCGCTTGACGCGCCAGTCGCTTAGCACCATGTCTCAGACAAGTTCGATCGGGGGCATATCAGGTGATAGTGCAGGCCAGGGGAGAAGCGGTCCTTCTCGTACATGGGAGCGGTCTCGGATATTCTGGACCACATGTGGCTTAACATTGTTCTGGTGGAATGTAGCGCCAGGACAACTGTGAAAGAAAGGTATCACCTCTGCCTATGAAACATCCCTGATGAATCGCTGGTTGTTGAGGGTTCCCGCAATTCATTTCATGCCAGTTCGCGATTTGAACCCAATGGAGCCCCAAAACATGGCGCTGCAAGGTGCCGTTCACCGCAATGTCTCTTCGAACATCAAATTGAATCGTGACTGGTCAGAAAACACGACCGGTAGCCAGCCACCAGTGTCTTTGTTCGTTCGAGACCCCATTGCAGGAGTCTGTGGTTGAGGGTCAAAGGAATGTGCAGCAATGGGCTGCTGGTTACCAGTCCTTTGTTGAGCGGATAACGTAGAACCATATTGGAGGAAAAAGCCTGACCTGTTTCAGTGCTAACTTCGTGGATGTTGCTGCGAGATCGGTCACTGTCATGCGGTAGGGTGTGTGTGTGTGTCATCCAGTACATTCGTTCTATTTTGCAGTCCATTTCTCGGATTTCTGTGCGTCCGAGCCTTATCTGTCCACTTATAATGTACGTGCTCGCGCCGGACATCGAATCCGGATCCCCTCACTCCGAAGTAGGTTGCTCTCCCAACTGAGCTACGAGGACATATGCTCTCGCTGCTATCTGCTTTTCTCTCATGTACGTCCTGTGGTGCAGGCACGTCACAGATGTCTTATGACCATTCGTCCTAGGAGGGTCAGGGTTTGAATCTCAGTGAGGCATTGATTTTGTGATTGTCTTACCGCCCTGGCTCTCTCACCCTTCCCTGGAGACAGTGGCCCTAAATTAGGGACGGGCGACAGCTTGTAGCTAATTGAGATGCTCACGGTGATCGTTACACCTTCAATAAAAAAAAAAAAAAAGCACCCTTTCAACTTAATGTCGGCTCTTCCTTAACTGCCACATCGCGTTTGAGCCAGATCTTTATACTCAAGACCGGATAGGACAGAGGGCGCTGCTCAAAAACCTCCGGCACATTTTCACTGACATTTTAATCGTTTGTATGTCCCAACCTGTTATACGTTTCCTGTAAGTTTCAAGTCAAAACCACTAGTCCTTCATGGCGTTGCAATTTTCACAAACAGTAGTATTAAAGCATATACAGAAGAAAGAAAAGCAAATGTGAATAACTTATTATGTAATTTAAAAAGTTAAGATATTACTTACTGCAACGAATAAACCCGTGATGCCTTGAAAAATATCGCACCATCCCTGAAAATCAGAAATCATTGCACTTTATTATAAATTTCAGAAAGCTAAAACATCCACTGAAAAATTTAAGTGCATTCAGTTATGAATTCTCTCTCTGAGGTACATTTAATTTTAGTAAATAAAGCGCATGCTCGCACATACTGGGATTTGAGAGCTTCGAACTGTTAGATCGATATCTGACCTAAAATTTTCGAGGCAGCCCCGGTGGTTCGAGGCGCTGGATTCTAACCGATCAACCGAAGTTGGAACCAAGATCGAGCTCAAAGTGAGAAATGGATACTGGTCTTGTCTTACGGTGCTGGTTCTGTTCCTTCTGAGAAACAAGTGGTCCTAAATTAGGAATGGGAGACAACCCATAGTATAACGAAGTAAATTTCTCCGTCATTTTTGGTCCACGCCGGGATTCGAACCCGAGTCCGTTTATTCCGGAACAAGTCGCTCTACCAACTGAGCTACGCAGACGTTTATTCTGACAGCAATCTGCCTTTATGTCGTGTGCGTCCTGCTGACAGGTACGTCACATCTCCCCCTCCCGAAAGAAGGCCGGGGGCATGGCCCACGGGTCAGCCGTGACCATGAATCGTTGCAGGCAGCCATCCGCTGTAGAACGTGCACTTGAGAACTCCCAGTCAATCTGGTGTGGGGAATGCAACGTCACACACATTTATTTTTCGAAGTGCTGGAGAAGGAATTCTCTGATTTTTCCTGTCTCGCGGTGTGGAAATAACACCACACCAATGCGAGATTTTGAACGGTCGGGTCATCCGGATAGTTTGGGCTTCATTATAACGAAGTATATTTCTCCGTCATTTTTGGTCTACACCGGGATTCGAACCCGAGTCCGTTTATTCCGGAACAAGTCGCTCTACCAACTGAGCTACGCAGACATCATTTTATTCTGACTGCAATCTGCCTTTATGTAGTATGCGTCCTGCTGGCAGGTACGTCACAATAGTCTTAGATGAAAGCAAAGAACAATTTTCCAGGAATCTAATTAATGTTTAAAATAAAATTATTTTTTCCTTAAATGTTCTATTAGCCCTTTCTCAGCTCACATCTAGATTTCTAAAATAAAGGACATTTCTTAAAATTGGTAGTGGTATTTTATTCCACTACATTCCATAGTTAAATCATAGTTTTAGGTCTACGTTTAGAAAGGGCTCTTTTTAGCAGTCCGAAGGCACAATAGTCCATTGATGACACGTCAGGGGACTTTGAAGGAATATGAGTAAAAGTTATAGACTTGATAATAATCCCTTTTTTCATTTTTCCAGGAAATAGAGCGGTAGATTTGATTTTTGTATGAATGCTATCCTGATGCTGATGAAGTTCTACTTTTTGAAAACTCTTTAGATACAGGAATCGTATTTCCTCTTTAAATATAGGAGCTAAAATACACTGGCGGAAAGTGAAAAAAGAACACCAAGAAGGAGACGTCTGATACCAACGAAATTTTTACAGCATAATAACGGAATACAGAGGATAACGTGATCAAAACATTATGGCAAAATACAGCTGTATTTGCTGGTAAACTGAAAAATAACATTTCCATGTAACATGGTTAGTACGAGGTTGAACCGCCATGAACTGCGTCACACTGTGCAATTCTGGCATGGAGTCTGTCGTACAGATGTTGGATGTAAGTTTGGGGTATTGAGTTCCGAGCATCCTCAACCTGGACGCGTAAATCGGGGATGGTCGTGTCTGGCTGTGGAGACCGGATAAGTCGTTGTCCCATAAAATCCCACACATGCTCAATGGGGGACAAATCCGGTGAACGTGCAGGCCATGGAAGTTGTCTCACACCCTGTAATGCATGTTGCGTTCCACGTGCCGTGTGTGGGCGTGCGTTATTTTGCTGGAAAACACCACGATGGACCGACCTTACGAGTGGCACGACAACGGGCTGAATGGTGTTGTTGATGTAGGAGGTGCTGTTCAACCGCCCCGGTACAAACACTAGTTGTGTACGGGAGTGACAGCTGATCGCTCCCCACACCAGGAGACCAGGTGTAGGCCCTGTGTGTCGCTGGCGGATGCAAGAAGGGTGGAGACGCTCCCCTGTGCGTCTGCGAACACGCATACTGCCATCGGAGGCTCCCAAGCAGAATCTGCTTTCATCGCTGAACACGACAGATCGCCATTGCGTTCTCCAGTACAGACGTTGGCAACACCACTGCAGCCGTTCCTGACGGTGGGCTGGAGTCAGAGGTACACATGCCAGAGGCACACGTGCACGTAGTCCTGCATCCAAGAGACGGTTGCGGATTGTTCGCACAGTCACCTCAGGTGCAACGGCAGCTCGGATTTGCGTCGCAGTGGACGTTCTGCTTGACAACGCCGCTCTTCTTATGCGTCGATCGGTCCGCTCATCAGTCCGTCTGTGACTCCCGGTTCCACGTCTTCTCGTGTGGGAATGTTCCTCGGACCATCTACGCCACTATCGTCTCATCACCGATACTTCCCGTCCAATTCGCTCCGTAATACGACGATACGACCACCCGGCCTCGCGGAGACCGACTAGACGACCTCGCTCAAAGTCCGATAACTGCTGAAATCGTACACGTCTTCCATGTCCAGGCATTGCAGCTTCTTCAGGGTCTTCGCACTCACCAGTTGGTCCCGAAATTAACATCACACCTACGTAAACTCGACCCTATTAACATGTGTAAATTTCATGATCGTCGGCCAATTCCTTGTTGCTGTTCTGTTTTCAATTTCGGCCAGTGTATTATTTTGCTAATGTGTAGAATTGATTTCAACATTCTTTTCAACTTTTCTTAACTTTAATTTCCCATCGTACGAGAAATAGAAACCAGCAATAATCATTAATCCAAGCACGATAATTAACCAAGAGGCAGAATGGAGCTCACAGCATCCACAAAGCTAAAAGGTTTTAATTAAAATACAATTACAATTCAATTAAAATGCACGTTGTGACGTATATTCCAGATTAACTTTCCTTTTTTAGTATCTTGAGTTTATTCTCAGTATTCTTCACGCTGAACGAAATATCTTTTCTCTCAAACGAATACGTTTGGCAACACAATTGAGGTTGAATGCACGTGACGTATGCCTGATCTTGATAAGAACAAGAGATAAAAACGACGACTGATCGATTGCTTAAGAGCGTTGTAAGAGAACAGTGTAAGAGAGCGATTATTACAAAAGTTTGGATTGTAAACTGATTATTGAAAGGAGTGTTGTGATCATGTGTAGTGTTGTGGAGTACATTTTGATGTTATCGTTCAGTTATGGAAGTGTTACGACAGCCTGAATAAAGCTTTTCCGTAAGTTGACTTCTTTTGTTTCGTCTGGCCGTTAAGGTTTTCTTTCATTTAGGAACTATTTCTTAGTATAATGATGTGTTAAAGCAACGTAGAAGTACAAAAGACTTTTACGCTACAAAGTACTTTCGGACCAACTATTGGTCCGTCTTCTGGCCTGGAGCAAGCAGCCGAGGACGTCTGTCATATATGGTCTTGTTTGCCGCATACGTGAATCTGATTAGTATAGTCAGTTCACGTAGTCAATCGAATGGAATCCATGTCACGAAATTAAAAATTTAATTAGTGTCATTTTAGACTTCCATACCGGATTCCCTTTTCTTCTTTGCAACTACATTTTTTAGGGCAAAGGCGAAGTTCATCGTTACAACATAATGATGATTTACCTCTCAAGTTCATCATTACAACATAATGATGATTTATGGAAGGTATGAACACTTTCAGTAAAACGTGTAGCGCTTTTTGGTCCGAGTGATAGTTAGGATCCGCGCCTCTTCCCACGCAGGTAGGTGGGTGTCATTGTTTATACACTGGTGTGCAAAAATTAAGGACGAAGAGGAGAAATTAGCATAACAGCGGAACGAGTAGGCAGAACGAACCGAAAGACCACTCAGGAGATAGACTAGGGTCCGGTACGGTAGGGCATGCGGATACATGCAGCATGACATGGGGGGGTCGGAAGGGTAAAAAGCACACGGGCGGTGTACTCTCAGCAATTCGGCGAAAGCTTTTGCATGCTGTACATCGGTTTGAACGACGTCGAGTTGCTGCCATCGTGTGAGATATGGCCAACAGGCAATCCAGTAGACGACATCTGGATGACTTTACCCGAGGTCGCGTCATTGGGAAGTTGGAAGAAGGTCGAAGTGTGACTAGTGTGGCCGAGGAATTCGGGATCGCTCACAGCATCTTTTCACGAGCTTGGAGAGCATTTCAAACGACAGGAACAGCTGTCCGAAAGTTTAGCAGTGGTCCTCCACGAGCCACCACGGCGGCGGACGAGCGGTATATTGTCCTATAGGCGAGAAGAGACAGACGGCAGAAATCGGGAGAAATCGCAAGGCACATGCAACAGACAACCGGACATCCGTTCTCCCGTTTTACCGTGGCCAAGAGGCTGCACAAAGGCGGTCTATTTGCACGATGACCAGTACGGTGTGTACCATTAACGCCTGCTCACCGGAGACGGCAGTTTCTGTGGTGCCAGGAACACAAGAACTGGACACATCAGCAATAGGGTCGAGTTCTCTTTACGGATGAGAACCGATTTAGCCTGACGAGCGATTTTAGACGTATACACATCTGGAGAGAGCAGGGAACACACAAACACACCTCAAACATCATCGAAAGGGACCGGTTTGGAGGTGGCGGAGTTCTGGTCTAGGGCGGTATCATGCTTGGTAGCCGTACTGACCTCCACATCTTTCCAAGGAGGTTCAGTCACTGGTGTCCGCTATTGTACCGAGGTTCTCCTGCCTCACGTGCGTCTGTTTAAAGGGGCTGCGTGTCTTGAGTTCCTCTTCATGGGCGACAACGCTACACCTCATCGTACAGTGGCTGTCGCAGAACTGTTGGAGAGTGAAGATATTCAACGCATGGATTGGCTCGCAAGGTCCCCGGATCTAAATCCAATCGAACACATGTGGGACCTTCTCGGAAGACGCTTGGCAGCACGTCACCAGCCGCCAGCAACGATTCCGCAGCTGCGATTGGCGTTACAAGAGGAATGGGCCGCTATGCCTCAACAGCTCCTTGATAACCTCGTCCTCAGCATGGACAGACGTTTCAAATCCTGCAACGCAGTCAGGGGTGATCATATCCCCTACTAAAGACTGGATTTTTCTTGGCAGCCGTCTGCCACATGGACGTTTCTGTCTTGTGTCCTGTTGTGCTCGAAGCTACCTTTTCAATAAAGTGCCTTTGTATTCTTTGGATTACTTGTTTGGACGGTTTTGCTAACTTGTCCCATATTCGTACATCTTGGGGATCTTATGGTATGATTTGAGTCGATGTGGAGCACTTCTGCACGACGTTACATTCGAAAAACCGTCTTGTCCTTAATATTTGCACGCCAGTGTAGTTCTCGCAAGTGCCGTGTTAGATGACAGGGCGTGTATCAGATCCCACTATAAAAGCTATTGATCCAGAGGGTGTTGACAAATTTTATATCGGATCGACCACGAGGACCCTAAATCAAAGATTGAGTGAACACAAATATGATATTAGGTCACATTCATCTACCACGGCACTTGCGAGAACTATATACAAGGTTATCCATGTACCTGTGTGGGAACAGGCGCGGATCCTAACTATCACTCGGACAAAAAAGCGCTACACTTTTTACTGAAAGTGTCCATATCTTCCATAAATCATCATTATGTTGTAACGATGAACTTCAGAGGTAAATCATCATTATGTTGCAACGATGAACTTCACCTTTGCCCTGGAAAAATGTAGTTACGAAGAAGAAAAGGGAATCCGGTATGGAATTCTATAATGACACTACTTAAAATTGTAATTTCGTGACATGGATTCCATTCGATTGACCACGTGAACTGACTATACCAATCAGATTCACGTATGCGACAAACAAGACCATATAAGACAGACGTCCTAGGATGCTTGCGCCAGCCCCCGGTAATAAATAAGGATTATGTGATCATATGTAGAGGATTTTAGGAAGGGAGTATCTGACCCCAGGTCTTAAATAACCCTTAGAAATAGGAAGCTAGGAGATTTGGGCTAGAGTGCCCGATAGGAAAGTGACACGGAAGCGAAGTAGAAAGGGGGAGGAAGACGCTCTTATTTATTACCGGGGATCCAGTACCCGGGGTTCAACGGCTTAAGGTGCCCATCCGATGCACAGCGGATATTTAGTGGATCGAGGGTTCTGGGATTGAACCTGAGCTCCTTTCCGTGGTAGTCACGAACGTTGCCCACTAGGCCACCCGCGGCCCTTAATAAATAAGGGCGTCTCCCGCCCCCTTTCTACCTCGCTTCCGTGTCACTTTCCTATCGGGCACTCTAGCCAAATCTCCTAGCTTCCTATTTCTAAGGGTTGTTTAAGACCTGGGGTCAGACACTCCCTTCCTGAAATCCTCTACGTATGATCTGATCTGATCTGCTTGCGCCAGGCCAGAAGAAGGACCAATAGTTGTTCCGAAAGTACTTGCATTTTAATTTAATTGTAGTTGTATTTTAATTAAAATCTTTTAGCTTTGTGGATGCTGTGAGCTCCATTCTGCCTCTTGATTAATTATCGTGCTTGGACGGATTAAGCGGCTACTCAGTGTAACGTACCAGGAGATGTTACGTACCTGCCAGAAGGACGTACACGACATAAAGGCAGATAGGAATCAGAATAAAACGTCCGCGTAGCTCAATTTATTCCGGAATGAGGGGATCCGGGTTCGAATCCTGGCGCGGATAAAAATGACGGAGAAAATTTACTTCGTTATAATGGCGCCCGAACTATCCGGATGACCCGACCGTTCAAAATCTCGCAATGGTGTGATGTTATTTCCACACCGCGAGACAGGAAAAATAAGAGAATCCTTTCTCCTGCACTTCAAAAAAAAAAAATAAATAAATAAATAAGGGGGAGATGATGTAACGTACCAGCAGATGTGACGTACCTGCCAGAAGGACGCACACGACATAAAGGCAGATAGGAATCAGAATAAAACGTCCGCGTAGCTCAATTGGTAGAGTGACTTATTCCGGAATGAGGGGACCCGGGTTCGAATCCTGGCACGGATAAAAATGACGGAGAAATTTACTTCGTTATATCAGTTAGTAGAATGCAGGAAATACACCTTATTTTAATCACGAAGCCTTTACTCAAACTTTCTTTGGATTCTTGGAACCAAGTTTCGAAATTATTTCTTGCTTTTCTGCAACAGCCAGTCCCGCTTTTTTTTTCTTTTTTGTTACAGTCGTTTAGGCAGATTCATGCTTCATCAATAGTCACAATGAGTTTCCATCTGTCTCAACTAAGTGATTTTTATAAAGAAGTCTACACCGTGTTCGGCGCTCAGCCACGCGCCTATAGGAAAAGGCGGCGAACATTATGTTTTTTTTTTCCAGATTTAAATCTTTGTTTGTTACTTTGTTTTGAGTTGATACACAGATTTTTAATGACTTGGCAATTGCTCATAGGATCGGTGGATTTTCTTTTAAGAGCAGAAACCTTACGTTTGAAATAGTCGTAAAAGTACGCACCTTCTTTTGGTATTAGTTTGGTTTTCTTTTTCCTGTTAAAAGCAACGCTTGGCGATTTCCCCCTCTTTTATTAATAATGCTGCTTATTTTACATTTAGAAACTCTAATTCCATGCTTTTCGCAGCGCTTTTTATTTACAGAATACGAATATTTCTCTTCGTAAAGAGCAAAAACAAAAACTTCTATCCACAGCTTGTTTACGTGCGCCATTTTCTTAGCAGACTAGATCATACTGCTACTAGTATTATCGCTCCCTGTCGGGTATCAGTGAACCACTACTACGTCATATTCGCCGTAGTGGGAAAAAAAGTTAAAAGGTCAAAATTCAATACTAAACAATTCACCCCCAAAATTTTGCCTAGTGGTGTCAACAATGAGTTTGGATTCCCTAACTAAGGGTCTCCAAGCTCAGGGTCGACAAATGCATCGCGTTGTGTTTCATATGAATCAGCATGGGGTTTCCATGCTCATTCATATGCCGCAAAGAAGTTAAAATAAAAAGTTGCATGAATAACAATAAAAAAAATCACTAATTGAACTCTAATGACATTTGGAGAAATGATCTGAGTGACACGTGAATTAAAATTTAACTGTTTTTTTTTTTAGATGATGGTCTTAAAGCTAGGTACACTGTACCGGTGAGGTTGCTTGTTTTAGCTAAACAATTTAGTTTTTATTTCAAACAGGTATAATGCACTTAAATATTATTGACTTTAAACTTTAGTTACTGGTTTAAAACACGGCGCGGTGCACCAGAGGAAAATTGTTAATGCACTATGTGAGACTTTCGGGTAACTAGTCCTGCATAGCACATGCAAAGCTATGAGGCATGAATCAGAAATGCTAGAGATAAAAGTCATCATACCCTCTTTTCCTTGGGAAGCCCCGATCGTGAAACTGGGTTGCCGGCTGGTCGTGGACTATTGCCAAACTCCTAACTACTTCATTTCTCTATCTTGGAAACATCACTCGTCCGAAACCGCTGAGACCTCTCTTCTACTCAGACTGCAATTCTCGAGTGAAGAGTCTGTCCTTATCTCTTTGCGTCACTAGTCTCTAGTCAGTAGTCTGTCCTCTTCATTCCTCATTCAGTTAATCTTTCTGTTTTTCCCGTGTCCGGTGTCCATCTTGGGGCGCGACGGCCCGGCCGTCCGAATCGCGTCGGGTTATGTCATTGGCCCTCACAGATAGCCCTGCTATGCGATTCGCTGGCCATCCGTTCAGTTCGGGTCACTTTCCCAAAAATTATGTCTTCTTTCAGCTGTCAACTTGTTCTCGCACCTTTTTGTTAATTGACCGCGCCTAGCTACTTAGGAGCGAAGATTGTCACGTAGGTATTTCCGGCGACGTGACTTGTCTCGAATTTCGTCGCTACCCCGGATAATGCAGAGATGCTCGCAAGCGTTGCTTGAGAAAAGGGGTGACACCCCCAAAAGGATTTATTGCGCTCTTGCTATTCTTTCAGCTTCGGCTACGAGACTACGGCTATTATACCTTCCTTCCGTGCGTTCCGTGAGAAAAAAAAAGGAACTGTGAATGTCTTCCTTTCTCTTCCTTCCCATCTGGGATTTTTATCAAGTTTCCGTGAAAAAAATATATAATTTTCCCCTTTTCATTTGGCTTGAGTGCAATTAAGACTGTTCTAATTATCAACCGAAACTTTCGGGTAGCCTGGCTCAGCTTCACCGGAAAGTAATTTTAATCATTGATATTCTAATTTGGCAATTTAAGTATTTATTTCCTACCGCTTTAGAGTAAAAATAAAAAAATAAATAAATAAGCAAAATTATACGGATGAAATTTAAATGTTACGGGGATATACAAAATTCCGCGGTAACACTGCAGCAGATGCTTCTTTCGTGTTCATGTATAACATGAAACGTAGTGAAATTTGGCTTCCTTTCGACTTCCCAAGAGGTTTACCTGTTACTGACGAGAACTTTAAAATAATGTACACTGAAGAGCAATTGAATTAGAGATACCTGTCTAGTAACGTGTAGCACCACCTTTCTCCCTGATGACGGCGGCGATTCATCTCGGCATGGATTCGACAAGACAACGGAAGCTGTTGGGAAGCCATACAGATCCACGACCCCTGAACAAGCTACCGCAGTTCACGAAGATTTGATGGAGGGGTCAGAGCCTCGAACATCTCTCTCGATGCCCCCCAGATGTGCTCGATGGGATTGAGGTCAGGTGACCTAGCTGGCCAAGGAAGCGAGGTCACGTCGGTGGAGTGTTCATCCAACCATTCGGGTACAATTCGGGAGCTGCATTTTCTTGTTGCAGGATGAGGTCCCCAGTGGGATGTTGAAGACGCACAAACGGGAGCAAATGGTTGTTAAGGATATCCCAGTAACGTTGACCTGTGAGGGGCGATGTCACACGTACCAAGGGTCCCATTTTAGTCCACGTAAACAGTCCCCAGACGAGAATGCCACCCCCACCAGCTTGAAGAGTACCCTGCTGCAGTGGCGGCTGAACCGCTCTGGCCACCCGTGCTCGGGCCCTGTCAATGATTTCAATAATCTTAACCAAGATCTTTATTTTTATTCATTTAGCATCTGTGCGATTATTTGTTGTGATGTGCTTTAGAAAGCTATCCATTTAATAAGGCTATTAGGACTACCTGACCATTACGAAGGTCAGGTAGTCCTAATCCCTAACAAAGCTCCTTAAGCTTTGTTTTTCTTCTGCTTGTTCCGGGAAGCGGGAAGGAAGAGGGTGAACCACGATTCGGAATTTCGGGCCCGGTCAGCTAACTTCCCTTTCCGCCGCCCTTTGCCCTGCTGGCAAGAAAGATCCATCGCTTCATGTGGTTTGCGCCGTACTCGTATCCTGCCATCCGCATGTACCAATGCGAATCTCGACTCATCAGTCCAGGGAACATTTTTCCATATGCCTAGGGTCCAGTGGCGATGTTCCCGCGCCCATGCTAATCTTTGCACCCTGTGATGTGCGGTCAGCAGCGGTACCCTCGTGGGACGATGGCTTCTGTACCCCATAGCGAGGAGATGGTTTTGGATGGTGTGGCTGCTTACACGTTTCTGTGCACCAGCGTTAAATTGACGAGGGAGTTCTCGCACTGTGGCCCGTTTTTCCGCTGTTACAATGCGAGCTAGCCGACGAAGACACCGCTCATCCATACACGCTGTTGTCCACGGCAGTTGGCCCTTGTAGCGATGGTTTTACCAGATTCGATGTACTCACGGTGCACCCGTGACACAGTGGCTCGTAAAAATCACAGTGCCTGTACGACTTCCGAGATGGAGTGACCCATTCGTCAGGCCCCGACAATTTGCTCACGATCCAATGCGCTTAGATCCTTCGTCTTACCCATACTGCGTCCGACTCTTACTGATTCCCGTCGCATCACTCCTTACATTGTCGGATCGCTGCATACGTCATATTTGCATAACGCCAGCGGTCTCTAATTCAATTGCTCTTCAGTGCATATATCTTCTTCATTATCATTGTCAAATATTATTAATCCACCGTCGGATGAAGGTCTCTCCAAGTTTTTTCCACAACGGTCTGTCATGTGCCAGTGCCCTCCATGTTAGTCCCGCATGTATAATGTTAGTAGCAGGAGATGCCGAAAATTAGCCCGTCTTAGATACGCCGCCTCCCTCTCAGCCCACCCCACCGAAGCGGGAACTGACTTCGGAGTGGGTGGAAAAACGGGAAGCGCCCGTGAGGCTTGAGGGAGTAGGGAAAATAAGGAAAAAGAAAGAAGTCTTTAAAAGACCATCAAGGAGGCAGCGGTGGAGACATTTTTACGAATTTTATTCATGACCCAATTATGATGCGCACGTAGACCCGATTGTTATTCACAGTTTCTCCCACCTACTCCGATTTCAGTACCCAGCTCTGCTTTACCCTTTTTCGAGACGTTACAGATGCTAGACAATATGACAATAGCAAAGAACTAACAACAAAGAATATCCACATGTTTTTTACCCCCCGCTGTCCCTGTCTTTCCTTTATCTTTTGCGCTCTCTCTCTCTGTCTCTCTCTCTCTCTATTCTATTTCCTTCTCTTTCTTTTTTTATCGAATCTAAATCAATGTAATAAGTATTTTAAATCCTCCGAACTATGTTTAATTGCTATTTTTTTTTATAAAAACCGAAAACAAAATATGCAAAGTTAATCATTTACGATCTTCGCTACTTTAAACGTACATTGTAAATATTTTGTTTAAGTTTAGGGGGGGGGGGGGGTCGATCGCCCCACGCTGGATCCGCCGCACAGTATTGTGGCTCGGTTTAGTCGTGAGCGACGGACAATATGTTGTATGCAACTAAATGTATACTCTGCAATCACTCGTTTTGTTTCACACCCACAAAGAGATCTTGGGATGCGAAAGATGCATAGCATATATCTACAAAGAATCCTCTCGATTTTTTAAAGCTCGTCGGGACAAATCATGTGTCGTTAAGTCAGAAAATATTTAACGAGGAGAAACCAAATTCACATCAGAACACAGAAACTCAAAAGGATGGCTAAATTAGAGTTATACGTCACAATTTGTAAACACATAATTACCGTCAATGGCTCCTTCCAGGAAGAACACACCAAACATGGGCGAACTATGGCTGCCGGTATGTCTCCTTTTTCGTCTTCAACAACAAGTTCAGCTAAGGCCTTAGAAAACTGATACGTCGTAATTTTATCCTTTACTATACTTTTAGTGATCTTCTGCAAGGACTCGTCATCCATGAACCTATTAGTAGAATAAAAAAAAGTTGTCAAACGGATATATTGTTGACGACTCAAACTAATTACGCATTGTATTAGATCAAGGTGGTTCGGAAGTCTGTCTGTCCATGTTATTGCACTGTATACCATAGGCGCCGACTTCGTGGGTTTGAGACACTTTTTTTTAACCCGCAATGATTTTGTTGTGGGTTCCTCGAACCCCTAATATTTTTGTGCGTATTTCGTGGAAAAAAATACACGTACGCGTATTTGAATAAATTTTGTTTTTCGTTATCAATTCTTCAAGTGTTTTATTATTCATTCCCCGTTTATTATACACTGAAGAGCAATTGAATTCGAGACAGCTGGCGTTATGCAAATGTGGCGCTGTGGGAGACCCTGTAAGCGGAAACGACATGACGATCCGACAATATAAGGAGTGATGCGACGGGAATAAGTAAGAGTCGGACGCAGTATGGGTAAGACGAAGGATCTAAGCGCATTTGATCGTGGGAAAATTGTCGGGGCCCGAAGAATGGGTCATTCCATCTCGGAAGTCGTGCAGGCATTGGGATTTTCACGAGACACTGTGTCACGGGTTCACCGTGAGTACATCGAATCCGGTAAAACCATCCCTGCAAGGGCCAACAGCCGTGGTCAACAGCGTGTGGATGAGCGGGGTCATCGTCGGCTAGCTCGCATTGTAACAGCGGATAGACGGGCCACAGTGCAAGAAATCACTCGGCAATTTAACGCTGGTGCACAAAAACGTGTAAGCAGCCACACCATCCAGAACCATCTCCTCGAGGGTACCGCTGCTGACCGCACATCACAGGGTGCAAATATTAGCATGGACGCGGGAACATCGGGAACATGTCTAGGGGCCACTGGACCCTAGACATGTGGAAAAATGTTGTCTGGACTGATGTGTCGAAATTCACATTGGTACATGCGGATGGCAGGATACGAATACGGCGCAAACCACATGAAGCGATGGGTCCTTCTTGCCAGCAGGGTACTCTTCAAGCTGGTGGAGGTGGCATTCTCGTCTGGGGACTGTTTACGTGGGCTGAAATGGGAACCCTGGTACGTGTGACATCGTCCCTCACAGGTCAACGTTACCGGGATATCCTGGACGACCATTTGCTCCCGTTTGTGCGTCTTCAACACCCCACTGGGGACCTTATCCTGCAACAAGACAATGCAGCTCCCGAATTGTATCCGAATGGTTGGATGATCACTCCACCGACGTGACCTCGCTTCCTTGGCCAGCTAGGTCACCGGACCTCAATCCCATCGAGCACATATGGGATGCCATCGAGAGAGATGTTCGAGGCTCTGACCTCCCTCCATCAAATCTTGTTGAACTGTGGGAGCTTGTTCAGGGGTCGTGGATCCGTATGGCTTCCCAAGGCTTCCGGTGTCTTGTCTTGTCGAGTCCATGCCGAGACAAATCGACGCCGTCATCAGGGCGAAAGGTGGTGCTGCACGTTATTGGAGAGGTATCTCTAATTCAATTGCTCTTCAGTGTATATAGAAAGTGTGTATAGAAATTTACCCCTCAGACTGTTTATTGTGCCTCGAAAACAAATTAGTGTTTATTCGCCCTCATCAAATTTGACGCGACAGACAAAACCTCAAGTACCTTTGCTTAAGAGCATTTCAAACTGCATCATTTATAAAAGAATATTCTTCGGTATGTTTGGGTTCCCACTAAATACAAAAGTCTAGCTTTATATTCGGAGACGAGAACTTATTCGTGATCATAGTGACAAAGGCGGAAATATGTTGGCCATAGTGACAAAGGCGGAAATATGGGTGGCGCAGTGGTCTAAGCGATGGCCTCTGATCATTCGTCCGAAAGGGGTCTGGGTTCGAATCCCGGTGAGGCATGGATGTTTTGTTTGTCTTACGGCACTGGCTCTCTCCCTTCCCTGGAACCAGTGACCCTAAATTAGGGACGGGCGACTGCTTATAGCCCATTGAGTTGCTCACGGTGGTTGTTAAACCTCCAATTAAAAAAAAATGCAGTCGGGGACCAAGGAGGTTAGAAGAGAGAGGAGATGGCATCAGCAGCCGCTGGTAAAGCCAAATCTGATCATATGGTTTCTTGCGCCCTCCATGTGGGGAGGATTCAATAACGTGACGTCACTTCATGAAGACCTGTACTGCAGCACAGGTTGATAGCTGCCGTCTCTTACTCTCTGCAGCAGTCCCTGAAGGCCAACAAGGCTCCCACAGCTTTAGCAAGGCCGTGATTGGTTAATGCGCAATATGCACTTCCGCTCTACGAAGCATAATTTTGTTTATTTTTTTTTTTTTTAGAAAATACTAAACATCATTTCTGAAATTTTTTGCAAATTTTTATGTTATGTGCATGTATATTTCAGTCGCCGCCCCAGTGGCGCAGTGGTCTAAGCGATGGCCTCTGATCATTCGTCCGAACGGGGTCCGGGTTCGAATCCCGTGAGACATGGATGTTGTATTTGTCTTTCGGCACTGACTTTCTCCCTTCCCTGGAACCAGTGACCTTAAATTAGGGACGGGCGACTGCTTATAGCCCATTGAGTTGCTCACGGTGATCGTTAAACCTCCAATCAAAAAAAATAAATAAATTAAAATTCAGTCTCATTTTTTCCTGACTGTACATGCTGCACAAGTGATTCTAAAACCTCTTCGAAGTCGACGCTTTCTCCGTAGAAAGTACAGAAGCAGCCTAAGTTGGGCATACTGGGCAATCACAGCTGATACGAAGTAGAGCCCGCTGAAAATGCAGGGCGTGCGGCTGATGCCATGTCCTCTCCGTTCTAACCTCCTATTTTAAGGCTGTCTTTGAAAGAGTGTAACGTAAATTCTGTCCTATATCTGTAACGCAAATCCTTTTGTACACATTTTCTCGAAAACTATTACTTTGTAGAGTTTGAAATTTTGAGCACAAATAAAAACGACCCATAGCTAACTCGTGTCGCAGTTATTTTTCCGAAAAAATTGTTAGATTTTTTTTTAATTCAATTTATCTGACTCGAAAGTATTCTAATTTGGCACTAGATGACGCCTGAAGTTAGTTTGGCAGTGTTTATGTGTGGAAGAAACGAAATCTCTCATTACTGTCTGATATTTTTAATTATCTAGGTCAAATAGAAATCAAAGAATGGGCACTGAAGTGAGATTGGAATCTTGTCTTCTATAGATCATCTTAAATTCTACTGTACGTTCATTTTTTGAAGAGAAAATGTCTACATTACCAGGAAACACTTCAATTTGAGACAGAAACTACACTTACCTACTAAGCTCCACCCCCAAACAATGTCATTGGTTAAAACGTAACAGGGCGTATTTTGTCTTTTCATTGTGGAGCCAACGAGAGACCGCTTCTATACTGAATATGGTAAGGTCATTTGCTTACGCCAACTTCTGGGTCAATCCCCCATGACGTAGAAGCCACGCCCAAGGAGTGATATTTTGCGCCATCTATCGCAGAAGAACACTCATTCCAAGACAGCCTTAATCCAGAAAACATTTGAAAAAAAAATTGTTGGCATTTTTTAAATTGGTAAAAACAATTTAAAATAAATTTTACATGTCTTTGTTACTTTTATAAAGACAATTGAGTTGAAAATTCACAGCATCTGTGTATTGTATATAATAATGTCGCGCCTACAAAAGCAAAATAAATGAAATAAATAATTATCTAGAAAAAAAGATATTTTTCTGTAATTAACTATAATTTGCTTTATTTTAGCACTTCAGGCGTCTTATTGTGCCAGATAATCTGACTGAATGAAATTTAAATTAGACTTAAATACTTTGAAAAATGCATGGGGAATTCGATTAAAAATTTCCGGAACCCCCTATAATTTTTCAAGTCGGCGACTATGCTGCATACTATACTATCAAAAGCATTCGGGCACTACCTAATATTTCCATAAGGGCAAAGAACGGTAGCGAAGGAAGGTACGTTTTGAGTGGGGAGATAGGTATACACTGAGTGGCCACTTTATTATGACCAACCCCCAATACTTCGTTGGACCACCTTTCGCCTTTAATACAGCGTCGATTCTTCGTGGCATGGACTCCACGAGATGTTGATAGGTGGTTTGTGGAATCTGAGACCATTCTTGATGAATAGCACTTTCCAGGAGTGTGAGATTGCAGGGTTGGGGATCCAGCTGTCTGATGGCTCGTTCAACTTCATCCAACAAATTCTCAATGTGGTTGAGATCTGGAGATTGTGGGGGCACCTAAGCAAAGTAAACTCACCGGCATGTTCCTGAAACCAATCCTGTATAATACGAGCACTATGGCAAGACGCATTATCTTTTTGAAAGTCATTGGGATAAACCGTCCACATGACACGATGCACTTGATCCGCAACGATGTTTAGATATGATGTGCCAGTCAGACGTTGATCAACACAAATTAAAGGGCCCAAAGCATGCCAGAAAAACATTTCCTAAACCATAACGTTGCCTCCACCAGCTTGAAGGGTTGTAGCAATTCATTTGGGGTCCATGCTTTCGTGCTGTTTCCGCCAAATTCTCACTCAACCACCGGCATGGTGCAACTGAAAACGTGATTCATCGGACCACATAATTTGTTTCCAATTATCGACTGTACAATCCTTGTGCTCCTGTGCAAACTGGAGACGTTTTCTCTTGTTAACTGCAGGCAGCAAAGGTGTTCGAACAGGCCTTCGGCTGCCATATCCCATCCGATGCAGTGTACGGCGAACAGTGCGTGCATAGATCATTTGAGGGGATCCTTGATTAAGATGGTCTGTAATTTGCTGCACTGTTTCCTATCTGTTGTCTGTTACCAGTCTGGACACTCTCCGTTCCGCCCGAGCAGTCACTAGTCGATGACGACCACACGTTGCACGTAGAGACCCAGTTTTTTGGCTGACAGTCCAGTCTTTAAACACTTTAACAACAGCTGGTCTGGAACATTTCACGAATGCGGCGGTTTCGGCGATACTCGTTCCATGGCTTTATGCTTCTGCAATTATCCCACGTTGAAAGTCCGTCAAATCGCATTTTTTTACCCATCTCGTCACCCAAAAATCACTGCTACTACTGTCGCAAGCACTAAGCTTTCCCTTTTTATACTACCCTCGCCCTCTGGCGGCAGCAGCGTGCAGCCATAGCTCATTTGCTTAAAACTGTCAGGTGGTCGTAATAAAGTGGCCACTCAGTGTATAAACCTGAGATGTTCTGTCGTGGTATCAGTAACTTTGAAGCGGACATGCCGCGTGGACGTGAACTTTTCGAGTTCTAGCATGGGCTGGTCATAGGATGTCATTGAGTAACGTTTCCATACGGAGCTCTGCAGCTAAACTAAACATACTAAAATCGACTGTAAGTGGTGTTGTGAAGGGATGAAAGAAGGACGGCACACCTACAGCAAAAGTCTTCCAGGAAGGCCGCACAAACTAACGAAATGTAACATAAGAGCAATGGTACAAGATGTTAAGAAATCCCACTTTTCATTTGCCGTTTCCATCGCTGATGAAGTAGGAAATGCTTGCAATGGCTCGGTTAGTACTATCCGCAGAGAGTTTAGTACCATGACTATCCGGCACACAAGCAATATGATGAGAGTTTGGCAACAGCTGGGCGAACGATTTTTTTCGGACTGTGTTCTTTCAACTGTTAATTTTGGCGGAGGCTCCATCATGATATGGAGATGTTTTTTTGTGAATAGGACTCGACCCGTTGGTTATTATGCCACAAACCATGAACTCTGAAGTGTACCTCCACGTTCTGGATAACTCTGCCGTACGAACAATGTGGCAGTATTATGGAAATGTGTTACAGAGATATTACACTAGGCTGTAGGATCTCATGTAAAATCTCAATATTGCAACTTTTACTCCATCTCGTGTTTCACTTCTTTTGTTTCCACAAAGCGTGAGAGGAATTTCTCAGAGTCAGTTCCCCATTAGACACCGGATGCACGGTTTATTTGCTAAGACGACAATGTCTCCTAGCTTAGTATTTGCACATTGTTTGTTGAACGGAGATTAACTCTATCGCGCCTCTTTTGATGCTTTACAGGTTTGTATTTCAATGCGGTCGACTAATGGACTATCCCCTCACATTTTACTTTGAGGCTTTAGATTTGCCGAGGGAAGAGTGTTTTTTTTCTCGCGGGGAACTTTCGGATATGCTTAAGGGCATTTCTGGAGACAAGGTCTTCGAGAGCGAGTGGTCGCGAAAGGTACGACGAGGTGATTGCCCCAGGCGAGGCTGGGAAGTTTAGGCGGACAGACAGGACAGGGGATTTTCACGGACAGCACGAGAGATGATCGAAAGCGGAACAGTGAGGAAACATAGCACAGCTAACGGACAACCTTTACAGGAGATTAGGCGAAGAGAAAAATAAAGGTTTCTTAGACATGTTTGCATACAATTATTATCATTTGCTTATTACATGTTAATTACTATAATCTTCAACCATATAAGACTTAGCGACTCAACCACGCAATATTTATGAAGTTAATATGAACATGTTAACAAATGATCGTTGTGCCTTCCAGCATGATTGAGCTCCTTGCCACATTGCGCGGCGTTTTCAGGATTGGTTTTTTGAAAATGTGGCGGAATTGTTAGACTGGCCTGCTCAGAGTCCTGAACTTAATCCCATTCAACACCTCTGGGTTGAAGTGCAGTGACGGAAACGAAATCGACCACAACGATCTTCTTCGGTCTAAACCTTGGTAGTAGCTTTGTAAGACGAATGGGGGAGCCATTTCTGTCGAGACTTGCCGGAAATTGGTTGCTGGTATGCCTCCATGAGTTGTCGATCTCATGCAAGCGAAAGGTGGACCAACTAACTACCAATTGCATTAATAAAGTCATTTGTCCCAAAACATTGTGGTAGTCGAATACCTTTGAAAATGTAGTATATTTTTAGCGTGCAATTTCACGCGTGTATAGTGGGTGTTCAAAAAGTTCTTGACATGTGTGACGCGCCTGCCTTGCATGACGCACACGACATAAAGGCAGATAGCAGCAAGAACGAACGTCCGCGTAGCTCAGTTGGTAGAGCGACTTATTCCGGAATGAGGGGAGCCGGGTTCGATCTTCGGCGTGGACCAAAAATGACGGAGAAATTTGTTTCGTTATAATGGCGCCCGAACTTCCCGGATGACCCGGCCGTTCAAAATCTCGCAACGGTGTGATGTTCTTTCCACACCGCGAGGTAAGAAAAATAAGAGAATCCCATCTTCGGCGTTTCGGAAAATAAATTTGTGTGACGTTGCATTCCACACACCAGATTGACTGGGAGTTCTCAAGTGCACGTTCTACAGTGGATGGCTGCCTGCAACGATTCATGGTCACGTCTGACCCGTGCCCCCGGCCCACTTTCGGGGGGGGAGCGACGTGCCTGCCTCGCAGGGCGCACACGACATAAAGGCAGATAGCAGCAAGAACGAACGTCCGCGTAGCACAGTTCGTAAAGCGACTTATTCCGGAATGAGGGGATCCGGGTTCGATCCCCGGCGTGGACCAAAAATGACGGAGAAATTTAATTCGTTATACATGTATCTGCAGAGTATAAATCATTGTACTGTCCTCAACGAAACTTCGGCTTTCAAAGAAACCCTATTCATAGCAGTTCCGGTGGCGCAGTGCCCTGCCTTCTGACTGTTTGTTCGAGGTAGTTCAGGATGAAGCATGGTTGGTGTGTTTGTCTTAGGGTACTGACTGTCTTTCTTCCCTGGAACTAGTAGTAGCAAAATAGGGCCAGTAGATTTTCCACAGCTCATAGAGTTGCTCAAGGTGGTCGTTAAACCTCGAAATAATAATAATAATAATAATAATAATGAAAAATACTCCTTCACCATCTAAGCAAAGATGCAGACATCTACGTCAGTTCTGGAATGTTTAGGGGTACTCCTGTTGGAGAATACTCCCCAAATCTGAATGAATACATTTTTAGCAAATAGTAACAGTGTTCCAGAGCTGAGTTCGGGCTCAATTTTAAGAGCCCGAGCCCGAATTTTATAATTTTATATTGCAAGATAAAGCCCGGTCCCGAACGAGCCCGGAAACTATGATTAACCTGTTTAGGCATTAAAAAAAAAAAAGTCTTTTCTTCCAGACTTCCACTCTTTCCTACCCGTGTAATTAACCTATGTCTTTCTCAACTGCAGAGTGGGAAAATGATGTTTATCTATTTCTATAGTTTCTTTGACCATTCATTTCTTCTTGAAATGTTTCAGCGGGGGGGGGGGGGTATCAGGAAATCAGGCAAAATCTGGAGGCGTAACAACCTACGTCGTACGTTGCTCAGTAGAATTAGCAGGGAGCTGCCCCTTTGAGGAAGGGAGCAAAATTTCGTCAGCTTGCTATCTACTATATATCTATAGTTCTTAAAAAAACTTTTGCTTCGTAGAAATCCTGTAATTCATGTCCTATGCAATTTTGTTACTCAAGCCCGGAATGGATAGCCCTGCCGAATTCCTACTCCACATCTAGACCCAGTTGCCAAAGAATTCTCTTTAACAACTAGAAAGTGCGAAAAAGTCTCGAGTGATAAATTATATAAAATATCATTAAAAGAAAAAAAGAAGAAAATTCTGTTCCTCTCTCTGAGCCCAAGCCCAGCCGAGCCCAGCTCGGGCTCGGGCTCGTCCCGTCTCAGCTCTGCACTGTACTAGTGATCCGGTTTATTGGCGTAGGAAGTAGGCACATTAGCGTTTCCAAGCTTTCGCACATCAACCAGATGGCTTTTCTAAGGAAGTTAGACTGAAACTGCAACTGAAAAATACACTATCTACCAACTAGTAATTGAACACCTGTAATAGCAAAGGAAAACGAAATTTATTCCCCTTTAATAGTTGGTAGAGCCTCCACGAGCGGCGATTACAGCTGCGACCCTCCAGGGCATACTCTCAAACAGGTGTTGTACGACGGCTAGCGGTATTTTCTTCCACTAGGCTTGGAGAAGACAGGTCAGTTCCTTCACCGATTTCGGACGGTGGGGGCACCCCTTAAGTCGACGCTCCAACTCGTCCCAGAGGTGCTCGATAGGGTTAAGGTCCGGGCTCTGCACAGGCCAGTCCATTCAATTAACCCCATTGTCATCATACTAAGCCATGGTGGACCTCGCAACATGACAGAGGGCATTGTCATCCTGAAAGTAACATGGGTCCACTCCGTAAAACTGCCACAACGTAGGAAGCGCATGGTCATCCAAAATGCTGCAGTAGGTCTCGGCGTTGTGTCTACCAGGAATTGCGACCAAGGGTCCCGTGCCATACCAGGAGAAACACCCCCATAGCATAATCCCACCGCCGCCGAACTTCACAGTTGGCACAATACATTCCGGCAGGAGACGTTCTCCAGGCAGACGCCAAACCCAGACCCTGCCATCTGAACGGTAGAGGGTGAACCTTGATTCGTCGCTCCAGAGAACCTGTTTCCACTGTTTAACGGTCCACTGTCGACGTTCTTTGCACCACGTTAGCCGAGCAGCGCTATTGGACTTGGTGATCAAAGTCTTGTGGGCGGCAGGACGTCCATGATAACCGAGCAGATGGGCTTCCTTACGGACGGTATTAATCCGAAGAACACTCCCGGATGCCTGTTGAAACTCCTCGCGGATGTGGCCCATCGATTTGGTGCGGTTCTTCCGAATTTCTTTGGCCAGCACCCGTCGATCTCTAACTCCCAGTTTTGTGGGTCTGCCGGGTCGGGGCACATTCCGACAGTCACCTTTCATCTTCCACTTGCCAATCACGTAGACCACTGCCGATTTTGGGTACTTCAACTCGCTGGATATGTAACGTATGGATCGGCCATTTCTGTGATACCCGACGATTACACCTTTCTCGAAATCAGAGAGCTACGAACTGCGTGGCATCTTGCATTCGACTGGTTGCGTTGTTGTTTCCCACACGATATTTAACTGCGGCGGCCGTGACGTGTATCAGGACCGCAGGTAACGTCGATTGCAGGGGTGTCCTATTACTTGTTGGTAGATAGTGTAGAACGCATTAACAGTTTGAACGCGGAAACTTCACTTGACAACAATAGATAGGACGTTATATTCATTTAAAGATATGACACATCACGTTGGTTGCACGCGCGGTATCCTGGTAGGCAGAAGGCTTTACTTGAAGAATTGGTTCCAAATTCGTGGCAACTCGAGTGACATGCAATCATTGCAAGTATCGCTGTTGGTAATGATCTCCAAGGTTTCCCGAATGGCTGTACATTTAGGGGTAGAGTAGCTGGCTAATTTCTTTATATTATCCCACATGGGAGTACCGGACTTGGATTTCACTTCTCTGGATAGTGCCGTGGCTACTTTACCGTATTTTGTGTCTCTTTCGTGGTTTTCTTTCTTTCTTTTTTTTTTTTTGATTGGGGGTTTAACGACCACTGTGAGCAACTCAATGGACTATAGGCAGTCTCCCGTCCCTAATTTAGGGTCACTGGTTCCAGGGAAGGGAGAGAGCCAGTGCCGTAAGACAAACACAACATCCATTCCTCACCGGGATTCGAACCCGGACCCCTTTCCGACGAATGATCAGAGACCATCGCGTAGACCACTGCGCCACCGGGGCGGCTTCTTTAATGTTCGTTGACTCTGATTCCAAACGAACGCACGGTCATTTTTCTATTTTTTATTGCAGTTTTCTATTTTTCACTTGCAGTTTCTGTTTAACTTCCTTGAAAAAGCAATCTGGTTGATGTGCGAAAGCTTGAAAACGCTAATGTGTCTACTCCCTACGCCAATAATTCGGATTTCCAGTACAGTGTTGCTATTTACTACTTAATTGGTATACTGTTCCTCGTTATCAATTTGAACACATTTTTAAAGGTCTTACATCCTTGAAACGCTGTACAGCCTTTTTCCTTTTTAATTTTTGGAAACAACCAGAAATCGCATGGTGCAAGGCGTTTGAACATGCAGTATGAGGTATTTGTTTGATTTTGCCCAGCTCTAGATAATCCGTAACTTCCGGTGAGTTGAGAGCCCTGTCATTGACATGAAGAAAAGGAACCTCCGACACGCTGCTGCTGGACTCTGTTTCTTCATCTCCTTGACCTTTCCACGCAGTGGTGTTGTATTGGTTATTTATAGTCTTCTTTTCGGGTAAGGTTGTAGTGTTCCTCAATGTTTAAAACGTGTATACACTGAAGTGCCAGAAAAACTTGTACACCAGTCTAATACTTGGTAGATCCCCCACAGGAGCGCAGGATTGCAGAAATACGACGAGGCATGGACTCCACTAGCTTCTCAAAATATGCTGTAGGCAATGCACACCATACTTCCTGCAGAGCGTTCCACAATTCGGGTGTATTCCGAGGTCTCGGATTCCTGTTTTAGACAGCGCGTTGAGTGGCATCCCAACTGTGTTCTGTCACGTTCGGATCTGGGGACTTGGGTGGGAATGGCAACACCCCAAACTCAAATGCATGCTCCTCTAACCATAATGTGGCGTCCCGACACTTGTGTGAGGGTGCATTGTTCTGTTGAAAGAGGCCCGACCCATCAGCTTGAATGCAGGACATGAACGGGTGTACCTCGTCAGAAAGGATGCGCACATAGCGTTGGCTGGTCACAGACGTTTGTAGACGTACCAGGAGTCCCAGTGAAGTCCAGCTAAACACACTCCATGCCATTACGGACCCCCACCAGCCGATACAGTTCCCTGTTGAGAGGCGGGATCCATGGCTTCATGGGGTTTGCGCCACACACGAATCCTTCCACCTGCCCGATACAGTTGGAAACGCGACTCGTCAGACCAGGCTACTTGTTTCCAGTCATCAATTGTCCAGTGGCGGTGTTGCCGTGCCCAAGCGAGGCGCATAGCTCTGTGTCGTGCACCCATCAAGAGGACTCGAGTTGGGCGTCGGCTCCCAAAGCCCATATCGTGCAGGGTACGTTGCACAGTCCGGACGCTGATGCTTGTTGAAGCTCCAGCATTGAATTCCGATGATACCTGCGAGAGTGTTGCACGCCTATCGCGTGAAATGATTTTTGACAGCCGACGATGGTCACGTTCACCCAATGTCCTTTTACGGCCACAGTGGTATCGTAGGTTGGAGGTTTTACCGGAATTCTTGTAGTCACGGTATACCCTTGCAATGGTCGTCCGTGAAAATCCGAACTTCGTTTCTACCTCCGAAATACTATGGCCCATTTCACGAGTGCCAACTATGACACCAGGTTGAAAATCGCTTAAATCGTTATTACTTGTCATTCTCATGCCGAAAACAGCTCTGACAGCTGGCAAGGATGTCTATCGCTTTATAAACGCACTGGCGGACGCAACCGAGTACGCGCATGGGTGACGTTGCTATGTATTTTGTATAAGCTCGTCTGTACCAGTTTTTTTTTGGCACCTCACTGCGTAAAGTTTGTTATTATTCACTCACTTTAAGTTAAACAGAGTCATTCAACAAATGTGACGTGCGTGCCCAGCAGGACGCACACGACATAAAGGCAGATAGCAGTCAGAACGAACGTCCGCGTAGCTCAATTGGTAGATTGACTTATTCCGGAATGAGGGGACCCGGGTTTGATCCACGGGGTGGACAAAAATGACGGAGAAATTTACTTCGTTATACAAAGTTCAAAAAAGAGTTACGGTTCGTCTTTTATTCATATGAAACTATATGCACTTCACTAATGAAGACCTCAGTATAATTACTCCAGCCACAGAAATAATAAGTTTAACTTATTAACTTGAGTTAGTAAAAACAACAGTGGATTAACGAACTCTAACACAGAATTTTTATGCCAACACTTATGACGTACTACAGAGGTGAAGAAATGTGTCAAGACGACAAATCTGCAGCGAGACATTCTGTCCGAGTAGCTTAGTTGGGAGAGCGACTTAGTCCGGAGTGAAGGACACAGGTTGGATGCCCCTCGCGTACAAACTTGAGTTTTCACACACTCAAACATGCACACTTCAAGAACAGACCGTTTCAGCGTAAGACAACTTCCACGAATACTACACCACCACTCTTGGCTGCTAGTTTAACACATTATCTATGCAGCAATCTTGCTTGCCAACTATGCACATGTCATTCACTCTGACCTCAACACTGAAAACAAAACGTTGAGGATGAAACACTAATAGAGAACGAACACAATGTTTATATACAGGAAAGACAACTAAAAAATGAAGGTTTAATTAGAGTAAGCGTCATACATGTCATGACAAGTTAAGACAAGCATTGAAACAAGTCATAGATCTTTAACTTCGGAAGAACGAGAAAAATGTAGAAACACCTGTCAAGACATTTTCGGAAGCCCCCGTAAAAAGTACATTTTTTGTGGCCATTGCTATTACGTCTGATTGTCTTTCTTCCATCTCCATTACCAAAACTGCAACCAGACAAATTCTACTTGCAATGGAGTCCTGTAATATCATACTTCGGGCAATGATGGAGTTTTGAAATATCATACTTCAGGCAATGGTGTCCCGTAATATTATACCTCGGGCAATGGAGTCACGTAATATCATACTTCGGGCAATGGAGTCTCGAAATATTATACTTCAGGCAATGGAGTCCCGAAATATCATACTTCAGGCAATGGAGTCCCGTAATATCATACTTCGGGTAAAGGAGTCCCGTAATATCATTCTTCAGGCAATGGAGTCCCGTAATATCATACTTCGGGTAAAGGAGTCCCGTAATATCATACTTCAGGCAATGGAGTCCCGTAATATCATACTTCGGGCAATGGAGTCCCGTAATATCATACTTCTGGCAATGAGTCCCGTAATATCATACTTCGGGCAATAGAGTCCTGAAATATCATACTTCAGGCAATGGAGCCCCGTAATATTATACCTCGGACAATGGAGTCACGTAATATCATACTTCGGGCAATGGAGTCCCGAAATATCATACTTCAGGCAATGGAGTCCCGAAATATCATACTTCAGGCAATGGAGTCCCTTAATATCATACTTCGGGTAACGGAGTCCCGTAATATCATACTTCAGGCAATGGAGTCCCATAATATCATAATTTGGGGAATTGAGTCCCGTAATATCATACTTCGGGCAATAGAGTCCTGAAATATCATACTTCAGGCAATGGAGTCCCGTAATATTATACCTCGGACAATGGAGTCACGTAATATCATACTTCGGGCAATGGAGTCCCGAAATATTATACTTCAGGCAATGGAGTCCCGAAATATCATACTTCAGGCAATGGAGTCCCTTAATATCATACTTCGGGTAACGGAGTCCCGTAATATCATACTTCAGGCAATGAAGTCTCATAATATCATAATTTGGGGAATTGAGTCCCGTAATATCATACTTCGGGCAATAGAGTCCTGAAATATCATACTTCAGGCAATGGAGTCCCGTAATATTATACTTCGGGCAATGGAGTCACGTAATATCATACTTCAGGCAATGGAGTCCCTTAATATCATACTTCGGGTAACGGAGTCCCGTAATATCATACTTCAGGCAATGGAGTCCCATAATATCATAATTTGGGGAATTGAGTCCCGTAATATCATACTTCGGGCAATAGAGTCTTGAAATATCATACTTCAGGCAATGTAGTCCCGTGATATTATACCTCGGACAATGGAGTCACGTAATATCATACTTCGGGCAATGGAGTCCCGAAATATTATACTTCAGGCAATGGAGTCCCGAAATATCATACTTCAGGCAATGGAGTCCCTTAATATCATACTTCGGGTAACGGAGTCCCGTAATATCATACTTCAGGCAATGGAGTCCCGTAATATCATACTTTGGGGAATAGAGTTCTGAAATATCATACTTCAGGCAATGGTGTCCCGTAATATTATACCTCGGGCAATGGAGTCCCGAAATATTAGACTTCAGGCAATGGAATCCCAAAATATCATACTTCGGCCAATGGAGTCCCGTAATATAATACTTCAGGCAATGGAGTCCCGTAATATCATATTTCGAGCAATTTAGTCCCGTAATATCATACTTCAGGCAATGGAGTCCCGTAATATTATACCTCGGGCAATGGGGTCCCGTAATATCATACTTCGGGCGAGGCTAACCGTAAATTGTTGGAATCTGCATTTGTTACGATACCTCATTTTGTAAAAGACGGACTGGAAATCCTGTTTTGATTTGACACAGGTAAGCATGTGTGACATCATCTTGTTTTCTAGTTTAGAATCCTCTCACCAGAAGGTGGTCACTTTTAGTCCTATTGAGAAAAAGTGTCTAAATTAGAAAAAGTTATCACTCTTTGTACTCACTCCAACATGCCTAATACTTGATTGGGAGTGGCATGACATCCACCAACTTCTTCCGGGACTGTATAGTCAGGTTCTCTTCTCGAAAATGCAGTCGAAACATGAACAAAAGCCTGAAAAAAAAAATGATATATATACCAATAAAAATAATTTCACTAAACGTTTTTTTTTTTTTTTTTTATGTATGCTGATATTGTTTACGGTAAAGGTGTAGTTCATAGCGTGATGGTTTATTTGGCTGAAAAATTTTGAGAAAAAGTTATACACGTATCTTAAAGTATGTAATTTGATATAAAATGGTGAAAATGTTTTAGCTTTACAACCCATTTTAAATATTTTTAGCGCAAAATTTACCTGCAAATACGGGAATGTAAGCACACTCTACTGTGAGCTTACCCCCAGCACCGCCACAACATTGTCTAAAGCTCGGCCGAAACGATGAACGTGCTGGGGCGGCCATTTTGTGGATCTGCCGAAACGAAGATCACGAGTCCTTTTTTTACGCTTTCCAACCGTACGTTGAAGAAGCGTACATGCTGACCAGCTTTTTCCGTCTGTCCGCACGATAACTCGCGTAAAAGTGGTTCGATTTCGATGAAATATTAATATGTGGTGAGGCACCACCTGGTGACGAACCCTATTGAAAATGGGTGAAATGGGGTCAAAGGTCAGGACATAGGAGCGGGATCCATTCCATTGCCCTTATGCGTCATAACTTCGTAAAAATGGTTCGATTTCGATGAAATTTTAGTATGTGGTAGGGAACCACCTGGGCACCAGCCCTATTGAAAATGGGCAAAATGGGGTCAAAGGTCAGGATATATAAGCGGGATCTATCCCACCACACTTATGCGTTATAACTTACGTAAAAATGCTTCGATTGAGACAAAACTTTATCATGTTGTTCCGGAAGTATACTTTACCGATTCCGTTTGATATTATCGAGATGGGGTCATAGGAGTGAGATTTATTTTTCAGTAATTATCCTTATGACTTGAATAATAACATGAGTAATGATTTCTGGTATGTTGGAAAGCGTATCATAATCATGCATGATTTTACTAACTTGTTTTTTATTTTCGGTTTTTTGTACTACATTTAAAAATTAAGTTCTGACGCCCTTTCTAGACAATAACGGTTAATTTAGAACTCTTTTCCAGAGCAAAGCAGATTGTCGTAAGAAGCAAATGCGTCCTCTGTCTCGTTGTCTTCCTCCCATTGGGGCCCGCGAAATCGATATAACGCGGGTCCGTTGGGACCCACGTTATATCCGATTCCGCGGTACAACCGATAGCATTATATTCTGTTCCCACTGTATTTCATTTGCTATCTCTGTCACATTTTTTGACGCAAGGATAGTGTTGTACTCTTGCGAATCCGGAATACAGTTAAATTTTAGGCCGTAGGTTAATCATTTAGTGTTATACAGGGTGTCCGAGAATTATTGGACTCATTACAAAATTATATAAAACAAAACATTAAACAGATAGAAAGAAACCGACTGTACTAACTTACAATGTAACTACACAAGTTAATAAATTTCGATGTGAGATCCCTTGGTTGCTCGTAGTACGTCCAAGCGATACTCGATTTCATGCCATGTATTGGCAAGCATCTGAGGAGTTATGGAATTAATAGCAGCTGTGATACGCTGCTTCAGTTCCTGTAAATCAGTACAAGGCGTCTGATAGACACGATCCTTCACATAACCTCACATGAAATAATCAAATGGAGTTAGATCTGGAGAGCGAGGAGGCCACGGAATGGGACCACCAGGCCCAATCCATCTATTGGGGAAATGCTCATTTAGGTGCTTACGTACACACGTTGACCAATGCGGAGGCTCTGTTGGAAAACGACGTTGTCATGTCTTTTGATCTGGGGTATAGCGAAATTTTCTAGCATATCCAAGTAAATGTCACTATTTATGGTTTTTTCGTAGAAGAAGAAAGGGCCAATCACTTCTCTTTTTGATAGGGGCGCACCACACATTAACTTTTGGAGAATCAAGTTCCAGTTCAACAGCAGCATGAGGCGGTTCACTGCCCCATATCCTACAGTTGTGACGATTCACAATACCTGATACATGAAATGTGGATTCATCACTAAAAATTACAGTACTGAGAAAGTTTTCGTCATTTTCCACTCTATTCAGCATATCCGCAGCGAAATCGTATCACAGAGTGTGATCATTTCCATGCATCTTTTGCACTATTTGAATTTTATAAGCATGGCACTTTAATTTCTTGTGCAAGATATCGTGAACTGTCGATTTCGGAATACACAGTTCTCTGCTTGCTCTACGAACGGATTTCCCGGGGCTTCGTCGGAAACTTTCATTAACTTGGTCAACCGTCTCACCGCTGACGCTAGGCCTACCGGCTTCCTCCACGATGTTCCACATTGCCAGTTTCTTAAAACTGTTTCATCCACCGCTTAGCCGCCCCGGTGGCGCAGTGGTCTAAGGCGCTGGCCTCTGATCATTCGTCCGTAAGGGGTCCGGGTTCGAATCCCGGTCAGGCATGGATGTTGTGTTTGTCTTACGGCACTGGCTCTCTCCCTTCCCTAGAACCAGTGACCCTAAATTAGGGACGGGCGACTGCTTATAGCCCATTGAGTTGCTCATGGTGGTCGTTAAACCTCCAATCAAAAAAAAAAAAAAAAAAAGTCCACCGCTTAATTGAATTCGTTGACGGAGGATTACAACCATACTCTAAACGGTACCGTCTTTTAACTTTAATTCCGCAAGCCATAACACAAACATCGCCTTCTGCTGTACGGATGACATGACTACTGATTGGACATTTCTCATACATTCTTCATCAGGCCCCACCTAGCGCCATCTATCGGATTCTGGGAATAACAATTCTGCAACGCAAAAATATAGAAACCGTGTTAGTAATACGCGACATAAAAAAACAGACAATGCTCATAGTTTCTTTTGTACATAATTTTGTAATGTGTCCAATAATTCTCGGACACCCTGTAGATTTATTACAATGTAAGTTTTATTACCATTTCGGGACTATCTGCATCTAGGAAGTCAGGCAGAGTCACGACTCATCACCCCCTCCAGTCGTGATCTATGAGAGGTGCAAAAGTCAAGCGAGCGTAAACCAAGGCCTTCTATAGAAAACACAAGGCCATGACGTTAGAGAGATGAGTTCCGTCTCTTAGTGACGTCACACAGGAACCAAATCTTCCTATTGGTTTCCAAGGCTGCTATAACGACGAAGAAGTCTTATCTTACTTGTACGTTAATTTAACACATCAATATACTAAGAAACAGTTCCTAAATGAAAGAAACCTTAAATGCCAGACGAAACAACAGAAGTCAACTTACGGAAAAGGTGCTTTATTCAGGATGTAGTAAACGCATCGTAGCATAGCATATTAAACTCAACTCTCCACACGCAACACATTATCACAACACTCCTATCAATAATCAGTTTACAGCCCAACGCTCGTAATAATCGTTCTCTTACAACGCTCTCAAGCAAGGCTCTCAAGCAACAGATCGCCGCCCCGGTGGCGCAGTGGTCTAAGGCGCTGGCCTCTGATCATTCGTCCGTAAGGGGTCCGGGTTCGAATCCCGGTGAGGCATAGATGTTGTGTTTGTCTTACGGTACTGGCTCTCTCCCTTCCCTGGAACCAGTGACCCTAAATTAGGGACGGGCGACTGCTTATAGCCCATTGAGTTGCTCACGGTGGTCGTTAAACCTCCAATCAAAAAAAAAAAAAAAAAAAAATTAGAATATACGTCACACTGCCGTGTGTGACGTCACGCAGGAATAAAATCTTCCGATTGATTTCCAAGGCTGCATTGTGTGACGTCACGCAGGAACCAAATCTTCCGATTGGTTTCCAAGGCTGCCGTGAGTGACGTCACGCAGGGATTAAGTCTTCCGATTGATTTCCAAGGCTGCCGTGTGTGACGTCATGCAGGAACCAAATCTTCCGATTGGTTTCCAAGGCTGCCGTGTGTGACGTCACGCAGGGATTAAGTCTTCCGATTGATTTCCAAGACTGCCGTGTGTGACGTCATGCAGGAACCAAATCTTCCGATTGGTTTCCAAGGCTGCCGTGTGTGACGGCACGCAGGGATTAAGTCTTCCGATTGATTTCCAAGACTGCCGTGAGTGACGTCACGCAGGGATTAAGTCTTCCGATTGATTTCCAAGACTGCCGTGAGTGACGTCACGCAGGGATTAAGTCTTCCGATTGATTTCCAAGACTGCCGTGTGTGACGTCATGCAGGAACCAAATCTTCCGATTGGTTTCCAAGGCTGCCGTGTGTGACGGCACGCAGGGATTAAGTCTTCCGATTGATTTCCAAGACTGCCGTGTGTGACGTCACGCAGGGATTAAGTCTTCCGATTGATTTCCAAGACTGCCGTGAGTGACGTCACGCAGGGATTAAGTCTTCCGATTGATTTCCAAGACTGCCGTGTGTGACGTCACGCAGGGATTAAGTCTTCCGATTGATTTCCAAGGCTGCCGTCTGTGACGTCACGCAGGGATTAAGTCTTCCGATTGGTTTCCAAGGCTGCCGTGTGTGACGTCATGCAGGAACCAAATCTTCCGATTGGTTTCCAAGGCTGCCGTGTGTGACGTCACGCAGGGATTACGTCTTCCGATTGATTTCCAAGACTGCCGTGTGTGACGTCATGCAGGAACCAAATCTTCCGATTGGTTTCCAAGGCTGCCGTGTGTGACGTCACGCAGGGATTAAGTCTTCCGATTGATTTCCAAGGCTGCCGTGTGTGACGTCACGCAGGGATTAAGTCTTCCGATTGATTTCCAAGGCTGCCGTGTGTGACGTCATGCAGGAACCAAATCTTCCGATTGGTTTCCAAGGCTGCCGTGTGTGACGTCAAACACGCTATCGACGTATCAGTTCGTGCAATGTGAGGATGACGTCACAAACGGAGGTAACTCATTTCTGTAATATCATGGCCTTGTGTTTTCTAGACTACTTTGCGTTAACCGAGTCCTACCTGTATTCATTCACTGTCTGATTTTCAATTTACCAGGAATTTCACTGAACTATTTCTACGTGAGTCATTTCAAAAGTTTTGCACACTGAGCATGCGCTGCTCGTAGGATGATGCAATCGCTCCAATCGTTGCGCCGTTAAGACTTCAATATACAAACGTGCGTCTACATTTGCTGGCTAATTTGTTCCTTTTCCAAAAAATTCTATCTAGAAATGGAGAAAAAAGTGAGTCAGGTCTGACCTCACGTAGAGACCAGCGATCCTACATTAAAATTGAAACTTTGCGAGGAAAAATTCCCTACCGAAAGTCATAAAGCGTTGTGAGAAGTTTGTGAGGTTAGTTTAGTGGATCGCAGCGCAGTGTCACGGTGGGATTCTCGTTTCCACCAAAAAATCATCAAAGACAATCCAAAAAGCGGCCGGCCAACAGCTACAGCGGACGCGAAACTTCTGTGGTTACCTTCAACAGCGCTTTGGAAGAAGATCAACGGAAAACATGTGAAGATATTGCATATGAAGCAAACATGTCTACCGCTTCGGTTTTCAGAATCCTAACTGAAAAATTACAGAAGAGAAAAGTTGCTGTCAAATGGGTTCCACATAACCTGAGTGAAGAGCAGGAAGCAGTTAGCAAAGGGATCGCAGTAGAATTGCTTCAGCGGTACGAGACAAAAGGCGAGCAATTTTTGGACAGAACTGTTGCTGTAGACGAAACGTGGATACGAGATTTTGAACCAGAACTGAAATCTTGGCCCGCTCAGTGGAAACATCCAGAATCACCTCGCCAGAAAAACAATCCAAGGTTAAGCTGATGATGATTATGGCCAATGACAGGGTTCGGTTCAAAATCGCTTTATTTGTTTCTAAGAACGTAAAAGGAGACGGTTAGTACCCAGGCGTCTCAGAGAAAATCATACATACTGGTAAAAGACGATGATATGTACACTTCAGTGAGAAATAGTGATGAAGATTAAATGCTGCAGATAGAGCATGTAGATAATTGCATGAAAAAAGACAGAAGAGGTACCAAGATAGCACATAATACTAAGGTGACCAGATATTGGAACACTGATTTGAGGACAAAAGGGACTGGCGTCCCCAAATCGGCAGTTCATTTGGGGACCCATACGTATTCAATATAAATATGCAAATCTTTTTGTCACAAAACTGCATTGCTTCAATAAGTGTGATTTGTATATGAAAATTTATGTCTTAAAAGGATATACACTATCTACCAACAAGTAATTGGACACCCCTGCAATCGACGATATCTGCGGTGCTGATACACGTCACGGCCGCCGCCGTTAAATATCGTGTGGGAAACAACAGCGCAACCAGTCGCACGCAAGATGTCACGCAGTTCGGAGCTCTCTGATTTCGAGAAAGGTGAAATCGTCGGGTATCACAGAAATGGCCGATCCATACGTGACATATCCAGCGAGTTGAAGTCGACAGTGGGCTACGTGATTGGCAAGTGGAAGATGAGAGGTGGCTGTCGGAATGTGCCCCGACCCGGCAGACCCACAAAACTGGGAGTTAGAGACCGACGGGTGCTGGCCAAAGAAATTCGGAAGAACCGCACCAAATCGATGGGCCACATCCGCGAGGAGTTTCAACAGGCATCCGGGAGTGTTCTTTGGATTAATACCATCCGTAAGGAAGCCCATCTGCTCGGTTATCACGGACGCGCTGCCGCCCAGAAGCCTTTGATCACCAAGTCCAATAGCGCTGCTCGGCTAACGTGGTGCAAAGAACGTCGACACTGGACCGTTGAACAGTGGAAACAGGTTCTCTAGAACCACGAATCAAGGCTCACCCTCTACCGTTCAGATGGCTGGGTCTGGGTTTGGCGTCTGCCTGGAGAACGTCTCCTGCCGGAATGTATTGTGCCAACTGTGAAGTTCGGCGGCGGCGGAATTATGCTATGGGGGTGTTTCTTCTGGTATGGCACTGGACCTTTGGTCGCAATTCCTGGTAGACTCAACGCCGAGACCTATTGCACCATTTTGGATGACCATGCGCTTCCTACGTTGTGACAGTTTTACGGGGGGACCCATGTTACTTTCAGGATGACAATGCCACCTGTCATGCTGTGAGGTCCACCATGGCTTGGTATGGTGACAATGGGGTTAATCGAATGGACTGGGACAGGCCTGCGCAGAGCCCGGACCTTAAATCTATCGAGCACCTCTGGGACGAGTTGGAACGTCGACTTATGGGTTGTCCCTATTGTCCGAAATCGGTGAAGGAACTGACCTGTCTTCTCCAAGCCGAGTGGAAGAAAATACCGCAAGCCATCGTACAACGCCTGGTTGAGAGTATGCCCCGGAGGTTCGCAGCTGTAATCGCCGCTCGTGGAGGCTCCACCAACTATTGAAGGTGAATAAACTTCGTTTTCCTTCGCTATCACAGGTGTCCAATTACTTGTTGGTAGGTAGTGTATTAGCAAAAGTAAAATGCTTTACCTTAGGTATATGTGCCAAATTAAAATCAAGCTGCACACCAAAGTAATTCCACGGCGAATTTTTCATTTTGCCAAAGTTCTTCGAGAAACTCAAAACAAGTGTAGTCGAAATTTGACCGTGCCAGTGGTGCAGTGTCTTAGTGCTGATCACTGACGATGATTCGTACAAGTTGGCACGGGTTCGAGTCCCGAACGAGGCATGGGTGGTGTGTTTGTCTTACAGCACTTGCTCTCTCCCTTCCGTAGAACGAATGTCTCTAAATTAGAGACCGGTGACTGCTTATAGTTCTCTGAGTTGCTCGCGGTGGTCGTTAAACTCGGAAAGAAGAAAAACTGAAATAGGTAAAATTTATTTTCAGAAGAAGCATGTAGGAAAACTAGTACAACAAAAACTACTTTTAAGAGCATTTTTCATTACAAATCTAACGAGCTAATGAGGAAGTGTAAATTCGAGGACATTTGGGGACAAACATTAAAATTTGAGGGCAATTTGCGTCCCCCAAAGCATCAGGCGCTTTTGGGGACAGGAAAATAAATTCGAGGACTGTCCTCAAGAATTGGGGACTTCTGGTCAGCTTACATAATACAAGCAGCAGAAATTCATACATTAGAGACTTTGCAGTGAGAAATGAACAATTCACAACAAATGCGCTATATGGAGTAAAGACACACAGAAATACAATAGAAATAAAAATAAAAAAATAAAAAATTAAATAAATAATAGCCGGCCCCGGTGGCGCAGTGGTCTAAGGCGTTGGCCTCTGATCATTCGTCCATAAGGGGTCCGGGTTCGAATCCCGGTCAGGCATGGATGTTGTGTTTGTCTTACGGCACTGGCTCTCACCCTTCCCTGGAACCAGTGACCCTAAATTAGGGACGGGCGACTGCTTATAGCCCATTTGAGTTGCTCACGGTGGTCGTTAAACCTCCAATAAAAAAAAATACACAGAAATACAAATACAATAGGAATACAACAAAGGCACCGAAGGCCGCCCCGGTGGCGCAGTGGTCTAAGGCGCTGGCCTCTTCTCATTCGTCCGTAAGGGGTCCGGGTTCGAATCCCGGTCAGGCATGGATGTTGTGTTTGTCTTACGGCACTGGCTCTTTCCCTTCCCTGGAACCAGTGACCCTAAATTAGGGACGGGCGACTGCTTATAACCCATTGAGTTGCTCACGGTGGTCGTTAAACCTCCAATCAAAAAAAAAAAAAAAAAGGCATGGATGTTGTGTTTGTCTTACGGCACTGGCTCTCTCCCTTCCCTGGAACCAGTGACCCTAAATTAGGGACGGGCGACTGCTTCTAGCCCATTGAGTTGCTCACGGTGGTCGTTAAACCTCCAATCAAAAAAAAAAAAGGCATGGATGTTGTGTTTGTCTTACGGCACTGGCTCTCTCCCTTCCCTGGAACCAGTGACCCTAAATTAGGGACGGGCGACTGCTTCTAGCCCATTGAGTTGCTCACGGTGGTCGTTAAACCTCCAATCAAAAAAAAAAAAGGCATGGATGTTGTGTTTGTCTTACGGCACTGGCTCTCTCCCTTCCCTGGAACCAGTGACCCTAAATTAGGGACGGGCGACTGCTTCTAGCCCATTGAGTTGCTCACGGTGGTCGTTAAACCTCCAATCAAAAAAAAAAAAAGGCATGGATGTTGTGTTTGTCTTACGGCACTGGCTCTCTCCCTTCCCTGGAACCAGTGACCCTAAATTAGGGACGGGCGACTGCTTCTCAGCCCATTGAGTTGCTCACGGTGGTCGTTAAACCTCCAATCAAAAAAAAAAAAAGGCATGGATGTTGTGTTTGTCTTACGGCACTGGCTCTCTCCCTTCCCTGGAACCAGTGACCCTAAATTAGGGACGGGCGACTGCTTCTAGCCCATTGAGTTGCTCACGGTGGTCGTTAAACCTCCAATCAAAAAAAAAAAAAAGGCATGGATGTTGTGTTTGTCTTACGGCACTGGCTCTCTCCCTTCCCTGGAACCAGTGACCCTAAATTAGGGACGGGCGACTGCTTCTCAGCCCATTGAGTTGCTCACGGTGGTCGTTAAACCTCCAATCAAAAAAAAAAAAAGGCATGGATGTTGTGTTTGTCTTACGGCACTGGCTCTCTCCTTCCCTGGAACCAGTGACCCTAAATTAGGGACGGGCGACTGCTTCTAGCCCATTGAGTTGCTCACGGTGGTCGTTAAACCTCCAATCAAAAAAAAAAAAAGGCATGGATGTTGTGTTTGTCTTACGGCACTGGCTCTCTCCCTTCCCTGGAACCAGTGACCCTAAATTAGGGACGGGCGACTGCTTCTAGCCCATTGAGTTGCTCACGGTGGTCGTTAAACCTCCAATCAAAAAAAAAAAGGCATGGATGTTGTGTTTGTCTTACGGCACTGGCTCTCTCCCTTCCCTGGAACCAGTGACCCTAAATTAGGGACGGGCGACTGCTTCTAGCCCATTGAGTTGCTCACGGTGGTCGTTAAACCTCCAATCAAAAAAAAAAAAAAAGGCATGGATGTTGTGTTTGTCTTACGGCACTGGCTCTCTCCCTTCCCTGGAACCAGTGACCCTAAATTAGGGACGGGCGACTGCTTCTAGCCCATTGAGTTGCTCACGGTGGTCGTTAAACCTCCAATCAAAAAAAAAAAAGGCATGGATGTTGTGTTTGTCTTACGGCACTGGCTCTCTCCCTTCCCTGGAACCAGTGACCCTAAATTAGGGACGGGCGACTGCTTCTAGCCCATTGAGTTGCTCACGGTGGTCGTTAAACCTCCAATCAAAAAAAAAAAAGGCATGGATGTTGTGTTTGTCTTACGGCACTGGCTCTCTCCCTTCCCTGGAACCAGTGACCCTAAATTAGGGACGGGCGACTGCTTCTAGCCCATTGAGTTGCTCACGGTGGTCGTTAAACCTCCAATCAAAAAAAAAAAAGGCATGGATGTTGTGTTTGTCTTACGGCACTGGCTCTCTCCCTTCCCTGGAACCAGTGACCCTAAATTAGGGACGGGCGACTGCTTCTAGCCCATTGAGTTGCTCACGGTGGTCGTTAAACCTCCAATCAAAAAAAAAAAAAAAGGCATGGATGTTGTGTTTGTCTTACGGCACTGGCTCTCTCCCTTCCCTGGAACCAGTGACCCTAAATTAGGGACGGGCGACTGCTTCTAGCCCATTGAGTTGCTCACGGTGGTCGTTAAACCTCCACTCAAAAAAAAAAAAAAAAAAAAAAAAAAGGCACCGAAGTGCAGCATGATATAGGCAAAACAGAGGTCATGAAAATGCATAAGTGACAAAAATTACACACTGGAAATACAATGGCAGGTACACCGAAGAACAGAATGGTGCTTAACCAATACTTGCAGCAGACATAACCAAATGCAAACAACAGCATAAGAGTGAGGGCAGGGTGAAAAATCACTTTAGATTCTGCGCGCAAAATGAGAGACATAACGCATTACCACAATTGGTGGTACAATAACGTTGGCATGATAGCAACAGACAGAGTGCCCGAGGGTTCCACTGTAACAACGGAACACTACAGAAGGTTTCTGCAAAGTGTTTTGCCCCCGGAGATTCGACAAAGAAAGCCCGGCATGCTCGAAGCTGGTTTCATCATTTTGCATGACTACGCAAGGTCGCATGTTGCCGGTACTATTAAAAACGTTCTGGAAAAATATGAATGGGAATTGCTTCCTCATGAGCCATACAGTTCTGACATGAGCCCACCAGACTCTGACTTGTTCCCAAAACTGAAGAAGCCACTCTGCGGGAAACGATTCAGGATGTTTCTAATGAGGTGACCCCGAGTAATCCAACGCCTCAACAATGGAGGTGTTCTGACTGGAATACAAGACTTGCCCAAAAGTTAGGCAGCTATCATAAAGAAACATGGAGACTACCGTATTTACTGGAACTTACTTCTCAGCTACGAAAATGCGCACCTTACTTCTCAGCTACGAAAATGCGTATTTTTTCTTAGTACAGGAGGACCGCGATTATCCGAGTTACCAGCAAAATTACGCACACAGCAATGGTGGTACACTTTTTCCAAGGCCACTGATCTATGACTGTCCCACTCGTCGCGCCAATGCTACAAGAAAAAGCACTGGAATTTCACAAAGTTTTTAAAGATGGAGAATGGTTTCATCGTTGGAAAACTAGGCACGGTATCAGACAGCTCAACAATACGGGCGAAAAATCATCGTTTGATCATGAGGTTGTAGCGACTTTTAAATAAGAAATGAAATCCCTGATTGAAAATTTGTCTTTGGAGCAGGTGTTCAACTATAGAATGTTTCCGACTAAGACACCTTGCTGCTAAGGACGAGGCGTCTTCTCCAGGCTTTAAAAAGAGCAAAGATAGAGTCACCCTCATGGCTTGTTCGAATGCTACTGGAAACTGTTAATTGAAGTTAGTGCTCATTGGAAAATCTCCCAAGCCAAGAGCGTTTAAGCACATTTCAATTCCAAGCTTGCCAGTTGTGACGTATATTCTAAATAAACTTTCCTTTTTAATTTCTTTCCCTATGTAAATCTTGAGTTTGTTCTCAGTTATACTTCACACTTAACGTGATATCTTCTCTCTCAAACGAATACTGTTGGCAACAATTGAGGTCAGAATGAACGTGACGTGTAACTGTATAAGATAAAAACCATAGATAAAAACCATAGATAAAAACTAGGATACAACACTTGCTCGTGTGGGGTGTTGGATGTGTGGTTGATACTCATTTGTTAAGTAAAATGTGAACTGCGATGTTGTGCTGCTGGAATAAAGCCAATTTCTGTAAGTTGGACTTCTGTTTAAATGTTTCGTCTGGCCGTTAAGGTTTAATTTAGGAACTTTTTCATTGTATGGTTATGTTTTAAAATAACGTAAGAAGAGCGACAAAAGTTCCAGCTCGAAAAAAGGTTATACGTTATACAGTGCTTTATAGAAATCAGACAAGTGCTTGGATGGATTCGGCGATTTTCAAGGACTGGTTCTTCCGTTATGTTGTGCCCCATGTAGACTCATACCTAAAGGAAAACAACTTGCCTCGAAAAGCAATTTTACTTCTTGATATTTGTCCTGCACATCCTGATGCTGAGGAAATGGTTTCTGGTGAAATCAAGGTTATGTTTTTACCCCCAATGTAACCTCACTTCTTCAGCCGCTGGGCCAAGGTGTGTTAGAAAACATCGAGAGGAACTACAAGCGTAAGCTGTTGAAAAATCTCATTGCTCCCAACTGAGCTACGCGGACGTATGCTCTAGCTGCTGTCTGCCTTTATCTTATGTGCGGTGCAGGTACTTCACATCTCCCCCTCCCCCTCCCGAAAGAGGGCCGGGACCATGTATCGCTGTAGGCAATCATCCGCTCAAGAACGTAGATTGGAGAAATCCCAGTCAATTTGGTGTGTGGAACGTAACATCACACACCTTTATTTTTTGAAGCGCTGAAGAAAGGATTCTCTTATTTTTCCTGTCTCGCGGTGTGGATAGAACATCACACCATTGCGAGAAATTTAACGGCTAGGTCATTCTTGAAATTCGGGCGCCAATATAACGAAGTAAATTTCTCCGTCATCTTTGCCCACGCCGGTTCCCCTCACTCCAGTGTAAGTCGCTCATCCAACTGAGCTACGGAGACCTATGCTCTCGCTGCTATCTGCCTTTATATCATGTGCCTTTACCTCAGTGTTTTGTAATTACGGAATACGAATATTTCTCTTCGTAAAGAGTAACAACATAAGCTTCTATCCACAGCTTGTTTACGTGCACTTAGCTGACGATATTAAACTGCAGCAGATGTTTCTTTCATGTTAATCTAACAAGGTGTTGCCAGTTTCAATTCTTTGAACTTTCATTTTCTGTAATTTCTTATCAAAAACGTTCTAAAAATGTGTGAACACCCTTTTAGATGCCAGGATTCGAGTTTGTCGCAAGTAACATGCCATGGAATCGTCCTGTCAGGAATCAACAGTATATTCCGGTGGCGGAGGAGTGATGCATGTTTTCCAGGTACGCATTAATCCCCCTGATACCCATCAAAGGACATTTCGACGCCACGGCGTATCTGAACTGCCTAAATTTATCCTTTAATGGCTGTGGTTTTTCCTCTAGCAGATGAGCATGCACAGAAGAATAACGCATCAGCGCATAAGGCTCGTATCGTCCGCAGATGGGTCCAGGAACATACCTACGAGTTTTCTTTGTTTCAGTGGCCTACACAGTCCCCAGATTCAAACCCTATCGAGTTCGACGCCACGGCGTATCTGAACATCGCTGCTGACCAAATTCATCATTTCATGGCTGTGGTGTTTCTTCTAGCAGATGAACACATACAGAAGAACAACGCACCCGCTCACAAGGCTCGTATCGTCACCGAATGGGTCCAGGAACATACATACGAGTCTTTTTTGCTTAAGTGGCCTGCACAGTTCCTGCATTCAAACCCTATAGAGCATCATCAAACAGAAGTCATCGCTCTTTCCACTTTTATATGTGCGTCACGGAAAAATTATCATCGGCCACCACCGGGTATCGAACCCAGGTCTTCCAGTTACGCGCCAGACATGCTACCACTGCACCACAGCGGCCTCGAAATCCTCCAGACTCGCAAACGATTAACTTCCAAACCACATGGCAGGTTGCTTCTTGGAGCCCCGTACACTGCTGGGGATTCACCAAAGATGGAAAGCAGCAACCGAACAAATGACTAGGTTGCTAACTGAACAACTAACTATTAATTCGCCTCCTAGTTATTTGTTCAGTTGCTGCTTTCCATCTTTGGTGAATCCCCAGCAGTGTACGGGGCTCCAAGAAGCAACCTGCCATGTGGTTTGGAAGTTAATCGTTTGCGAGTCTGGAGGAATTCGAGGCCGCTGTGGTGCAGTGGTAGCATGTCCGGCGCGTAACTGGAAGACCCTGGGTTCGATACCCGGTGGCTGCCGATGCTAATTTTTCCGTGACGCACTTATAAACGTAGAAAGAGCGATGACTTCTGTTTGATGTTCTTAGTCCACGTCAACTGTGTATTAATTATCCCTATAGAGCATCTCTGGGATGCGGTAGTACGAGCTGTTCGCTGGCAGTCTGTGCCGTCGTTCAATTTTGCAGCAATTGTACGACTCAATCAGTTTCGACATGGAACAACAGTCCTACACAACGCTTGTTGTATATGGTATATTCCATGCCTCAATGAATTCGGACTGTTCTGTAGGTCAAGGTACTACTAAGTAGATGCACCTGAGAAACTGGCATCTTAGTGTATGAGCTTATGCACACATGCCATTAGGTGAGAAACCTCAAGCTAAAAATAAATTTTTGAGAAAGTAGATGCACCTGAGAAACTGTCATCTTAGTGTATGAGCTTATGCACACATGCCATTGCATTAGGTAAGAAACATCAAGCTAAAAATAAATTTTTGAGAAAGTAGATGCACCTGAGAAACTGGCATCTCAGTGTATGAGCTTATGCACACATGCCATTGCATTAGGTGAGAAACATCAAGCTAAAAATAAATTTTTGAGAAAGTAGATGCACCTGAGAAATTGGCATCTTAGTGTATGAGCTTATGCACACATGCCATTGCATCAGGTGAGAAACATCAAGCTAAAAATAAATTTTTGAGAAAGTAGATGCACCTGAGAAACTGGCATCTTAGTGTATGAGCTTATGCACACATGCCATTGCATTAGGTGAGAAACATCAAGCTAAAAATAAATTTTTGAGAAAGTAGATGCACCTGAGAAACTGGCATCTTAGTGTATGAGCTTATGCACACATGCCATTGCATTAGGTGAGAAACATCAAGCTAAAAATAAATTTTTGAGAAAGTAGATGCACCTGAGAAACTGGCATCTCAGTGTATGAGCTTATGCACACATGCCATTGCATTAGGTGAGAAACATCAAGCTAAAAATAAATTTTTGAGAAAGTAGATGCACCTGAGAAACTGTCATCTTAGTGTATGAGCTTATGCACACATGCCATTGCATTAGGTGAGAAACATCAAGCTAAAAATAAATTTTTGAGAAAGTAGATGCACCTGAGAAACTGGCATCTTAGTGTATGAGCTTATGCACACATGCCATTGCATTAGGTGAGAAACATCAAGCTAAAAATAAATTTTTGAGAAAGTAGATGCACCTGAGAAACTGGCATCTTAGTGTATGAGCTTATGCACACATGCCATTGCATTAGGTGAGAAACATCAAGCTAAAAATAAATTTTTGAGAAAGTAGATGCACCTGAGAAACTGGCATCTCAGTGTATGAGCTTATGCACACATGCCATTGCATTAGGTGAGAAACATCAAGCTAAATATAAATTTTTGAGAAAGTAGATGCACCTGAGAAACTGTCATCTTAGTGTATGAGCTTATGCACACATGCCATTGCATTAGGTGAGAAACATCAAGCTAAAAATAAATTTTTGAGAAAGTAGATGCACCTGAGAAACTGGCATCTTAGTGTATGAGCTTATGCACACATGCCATTGCATTAGGTGAGAAACATCAAGCTAAAAATAAATTTTTGAGAAAGTAGATGCACCTGAGAAACTGACATCTTAGTGTATGAGCTTATGCACATATGCCATTGCATTAGGTGAGAAACATCAAGCTAAATATAAATTTTTGAGAAAGTAGATGCACCTGAGAAACTGGCATCTTAGTGTATGAGCTTATGCACACATGCCATTGCATTAGGTGAGAAACAGCAAGCTAAAAATAAATTGTTGAGAAGGTAGATGCACCTGAGAAACTGTCATCTTAGTGCATGAGCTTATGCACACATGCCATTGCATTAGGTGAGAAACATCAAGCTAAAAATAAATTTTTGAGAAAGTAGATGCACCTGAGAAACTGGCATCTCAGTGTATGAGCTTATGCACACATGCCATTGCATTAGGTGAGAAACATCAAGCTAAAAATAAATTTTTGAGAAAGTAGATGCACCTGAGAAACTGGCATCTTAGTGTATGAGCTTATGCACACATGCCATTGCATTAGGTGAGAAACATCAAGCTAAAAATAAATTTTTGAGAAAGTAGATGCACCTGAGAAACTGGCATCTCAGTGTATGAGCTTATGCACACATGCCATTGCATTAGGTGAGAAACATCAAGCTAAAAATAAATTTTTGAGAAAGTAGATGCACCTGAGAAACTGGCATCTTAGTGTATGAGCTTATGCACACATGCCATTGCATTAGGTGAGAAACATCAAGCTAAATATAAATTTTTGAGAAAGTAGATGCACCTGAGAAACTGGCATCTTAGTGTATGAGCTTATGCACACATGCCATTGCATTAGGTGAGAAACATCAAGCTAAAAATAAATTTTTGAGAAAGTAGATGCACCTGAGAAACTGACATCTTAGTGTATGAGCTTATGCACATATGCCATTGCATTAGGTGAGAAACATCAAGCTAAATATAAATTTTTGAGAAAGTAGATGCACCTGAGAAACTGGCATCTTAGTGTATGAGCTTATGCACACATGCCATTGCATTAGGTGAGAAACAGCAAGCTAAAAATACATTTTTGAGAAAGTAGATGCACCTGAGAAACTGGCATCTTAGTGTATGAGCTTATGCACACATGCCATTGCATTAGGTGAGAAACATCAAGCTAAAAATAAATTTTTGAGAAAGTAGATGCACCTGAGAAACTGGCATCTTAGTGTATGAGCTTATGCACACATGCCATTGCATTAGGTGAGAAACAGCAAGCTAAAAATAAATTGTTGAGAAGGTAGATGCACCTGAGAAACTGTCATCTTAGTGTATGAGCTTATGCACACATGCCATTGCATTAGGTGAGAAACATCAAGCTAAAAATAAATTTTTGAGAAAGTAGATGCACCTGAGAAACTGGCATCTTAGTGTATGAGCTTATGCACACATGCCATTGCATTAGGTGAGAAACATCAAGCTAAAAATAAATTTTTGAGAAAGTAGATGCACCTGAGAAACTGGCATCTTAGTGTATGAGCTTATGCACACATGCCATTGCATTAGGTGAGAAACATCAAGCTAAAAATAAATTTTTGAGAAAGTAGATGCACCTGAGAAACTGTCATCTTAGTGTATGAGCTTATGCACACATGCCATTGCATTAGGTGAGAAACATCAAGCTAAAAATAAATTTTTGAGAAAGTAGATGCACCTGAGAAACTGGCATCTTAGTGTATGAGCTTATGCACACATGCCATTGCATTAGGTGAGAAACATCAAGCTAAAAATAAATTTTTGAGAAAGTAGATGCACCTGAGAAACTGGCATCTTAGTGTATGAGCTTATGCACACATGCCATTGCATTAGGTGAGAAACATCAAGCTAAAAATAAATTTTTGAGAAAGTAGATGCACCTGAGAAACTGGCATCTTAGTGTATGAGCTTATGCACACATGCCATTGCATTAGGTGAGAAACATCAAGCTAAAAATAAATTTTTGAGAAAGTAGATGCACCTGAGAAACTGGCATCTTAGTGTATGAGCTTATGCACACATGCCATTGCATTAGGTGAGAAACATCAAGCTAAAAATAAATTTTTGAGAAAGTAGATGCACCTGAGAAACTGGCATCTTAGTGTATGAGCTTATGCACACATGCCATTGCATTAGGTGAGAAACATCAAGCTAAATATAAATTTTTGAGAAAGTAGATGCACCTGAGAAACTGGCATCTTAGTGTATGAGCTTATGCACACATGCCATTGCATTAGGTGAGAAACATCAAGCTAAAAATAAATTTTTGAGAAAGTAGATGCACCTGAGAAACTGACATCTTAGTGTATGAGCTTATGCACATATGCCATTGCATTAGGTGAGAAACATCAAGCTAAATATAAATTTTTGAGAAAGTAGATGCACCTGAGAAACTGGCATCTTAGTGTATGAGCTTATGCACACATGCCATTGCATTAGGTGAGAAACAGCAAGCTAAAAATAAATTTTTGAGAAAGTAGATGCACCTGAGAAACTGGCATCTTAGTGTATGAGCTTATGCACACATGCCATTGCATTAGGTGAGAAACATCAAGCTAAAAATAAATTTTTGAGAAAGTAGATGCACCTGAGAAACTGGCATCTTAGTGTATGAGCTTATGCACACATGCCATTGCATTAGGTGAGAAACAGCAAGCTAAAAATAAATTGTTGAGAAGGTAGATGCACCTGAGAAACTGTCATCTTAGTGTATGAGCTTATGCACACATGCCATTGCATTAGGTGAGAAACATCAAGCTAAAAATACATTTTTGAGAAAGTAGATGCACCTGAGAAACTGGCATCTTAGTGTATGAGCTTATGCACACATGCCATTGCATTAGGTGAGAAACATCAAGCTAAAAATAAATTTTTGAGAAAGTAGATGCACCTGAGAAACTGGCATCTTAGTGTATGAGCTTATGCACACATGCCATTGCATTAGGTGAGAAACATCAAGCTAAAAATAAATTTTTGAGAAAGTAGATGCACCTGAGAAACTGGCATCTTAGTGTATGAGCTTATGCACACATGCCATTGCATTAGGTGAGAAACATCAAGCTAAAAATAAATTTTTGAGAAAGTAGATGCACCTGAGAAACTGGCATCTTAGTGTATGAGCTTATGCACACATGCCATTGCATTAGGTGAGAAACATCAAGCTAAAAATAAATTTTTGAGAAAGTAGATGCACCTGAGAAACTGGCATCTTAGTGTATGAGCTTATGCACACATGCCATTGCATTAGGTGAGAAACATCAAGCTAAAAATAAATTTTTGAGAAAGTAGATGCACCTGAGAAACTGGCATCTTAGTGTATGAGCTTATGCACACATGCCATTGCATTAGGTGAGAAACATCAAGCTAAAAATAAATTTTTGAGAAAGTAGATGCACCTGAGAAACTGGCATCTTAGTGTATGAGCTTATGCACACATGCCATTGCATTAGGTGAGAAACATCAAGCTAAAAATAAATTTTTGAGAAAGTAGATGCACCTGAGAAACTGGCATCTTAGTGTATGAGCTTATGCACACATGCCATTGCATTAGGTGAGAAACATCAAGCTAAAAATAAATTTTTGAGAAAGTAGATGCACCTGAGAAACTGGCATCTTAGTGTATGAGCTTATGCACATATGCCATTGCATTAGGTGAGAAACATCAAGCTAAATATAAATTTTTGAGAAAGTAGATGCACCTGAGAAACTGGCATCTTAGTGTATGAGCTTATGCACACATGCCATTGCATTAGGTGAGAAACATCAAGCTAAAAATAAATTTTTGAGAAAGTAGATGCACCTGAGAAACTGACATCTTAGTGTATGAGCTTATGCACATATGCCATTGCATTAGGTGAGAAACATCAAGCTAAATATAAATTTTTGAGAAAGTAGATGCACCTGAGAAACTGGCATCTTAGTGTATGAGCTTATGCACACATGCCATTGCATTAGGTGAGAAACAGCAAGCTAAAAATAAATTTTTGAGAAAGTAGATGCACCTGAGAAACTGGCATCTTAGTGTATGAGCTTATGCACACATGCCATTGCATTAGGTGAGAAACATCAAGCTAAAAATAAATTTTTGAGAAAGTAGATGCACCTGAGAAACTGGCATCTTAGTGTATGAGCTTATGCACACATGCCATTGCATTAGGTGAGAAACAGCAAGCTAAAAATAAATTGTTGAGAAGGTAGATGCACCTGAGAAACTGTCATCTTAGTGTATGAGCTTATGCACACATGCCATTGCATTAGGTGAGAAACATCAAGCTAAAAATAATTTTTTGAGAAAGTAGATGCACCTGAGAAACTGGCATCTTAGTGTATGAGCTTATGCACACATGCCATTGCATTAGGTGAGAAACATCAAGCTAAAAATAAATTTTTGAGAAAGTAGATGCACCTGAGAAACTGGCATCTTAGTGTATGAGCTTATGCACACATGCCATTGCATTAGGTGAGAAACATCAAGCTAAAAATAAATTTTTGAGAAAGTAGATGCACCTGAGAAACTGGCATCTTAGTGTATGAGCTTATGCACACATGCCATTGCATTAGGTGAGAAACATCAAGCTAAAAATAAATTTTTGAGAAAGTAGATGCACCTGAGAAACTGGCATCTTAGTGTATGAGCTTATGCACACATGCCATTGCATTAGGTGAGAAACATCAAGCTAAAAATAAATTTTTGAGAAAGTAGATGCACCTGAGAAACTGACATCTTAGTGTATGAGCTTATGCACATATGCCATTGCATTAGGTGAGAAACATCAAGCTAAATATAAATTTTTGAGAAAGTAGATGCACCTGAGAAACTGGCATCTTAGTGTATGAGCTTATGCACACATGCCATTGCATTAGGTGAGAAACATCAAGCTAAAAATAAATTTTTGAGAAAGTAGATGCACCTGAGAAACTGGCATCTTAGTGTATGAGCTTATGCACACATGCCATTGCATTAGGTGAGAAACATCAAGCTAAAAATAAATTTTTGAGAAAGTAGATGCACCTGAGAAACTGGCATCTTAGTGTATGAGCTTATGCACACATGCCATTGCATTAGGTGAGAAACATCAAGCTAAAAATAAATTTTTGAGAAAGTAGATGCACCTGAGAAACTGGCATCTTAGTGTATGAGCTTATGCACACATGCCATTGCATTAGGTGAGAAACATCAAGCTAAAAATAAATTTTTGAGAAAGTAGATGCACCTGAGAAACTGGCATCTTAGTGTATGAGCTTATGCACATATGCCATTGCATTAGGTGAGAAACATCAAGCTAAAAATAAATTTTTGAGAAAGTAGATGCACCTGAGAAACTGGCATCTTAGTGTATGAGCTTATGCACACATGCCATTGCATTAGGTGAGAAACATCAAGCTAAAAATAAATTTTTGAGAAAGTAGATGCACCTGAGAAACTGGCATCTTAGTGTATGAGCTTATGCACACATGCCATTGCATTAGGTGAGAAACATCAAGCTAAAAATAAATTTTTGAGAAAGTAGATGCACCTGAGAAACTGGCATCTTAGTGTATGAGCTTATGCACACATGCCATTGCATTAGGTGAGAAACATCAAGCTAAAAATAAATTTTTGAGAAAGTAGATGCACCTGAGAAACTGGCATCTTAGTGTATGAGCTTATGCACACATGCCATTGCATTAGGTGAGAAACATCAAGCTAAAAATAAATTTTTGAGAAAGTAGATGCACCTGAGAAACTGGCATCTTAGTGTATGAGCTTATGCACACATGCCATTGCATTAGGTGAGAAACATCAAGCTAAAAATAAATTTTTGAGAAAGTAGATGCACCTGAGAAACTGGCATCTTAGTGTATGAGCTTATGCACACATGCCATTGCATTAGGTGAGAAACATCAAGCTAAAAATAAATTTTTGAGAAAGTAGATGCACCTGAGAAACTGGCATCTTAGTGTATGAGCTTATGCACACATGCCATTGCATTAGGTGAGAAACATCAAGCTAAAAATAAATTTTTGAGAAAGTAGATGCACCTGAGAAACTGGCATCTTAGTGTATGAGCTTATGCACACATGCCATTGCATTAGGTGAGAAACATCAAGCTAAAAATAAATTTTTGAGAAAGTAGATGCACCTGAGAAACTGGCATCTTAGTGTATGAGCTTATGCACACATGCCATTGCATTAGGTGAGAAACATCAAGCTAAAAATAAATTTTTGAGAAAGTAGATGCACCTGAGAAACTGGCATCTTAGTGTATGAGCTTATGCACACATGCCATTGCATTAGGTGAGAAACATCAAGCTAAAATATAAATTTTTGAGAAAGTAGATGCACCTGAGAAACTGGCATCTTAGTGTATGAGCTTATGCACACATGCCATTGCATTAGGTGAGAAACATCAAGCTAAAAATAAATTTTTGAGAAAGTAGATGCACCTGAGAAACTGGCATCTTAGTGTATGAGCTTATGCACACATGCCATTGCATTAGGTGAGAAACATCAAGCTAAATATAAATTTTTGAGAAAGTAGATGCACCTGAGAAACTGGCATCTTAGTGTATGAGCTTATGCACACATGCCATTGCATTAGGTGAGAAACATCAAGCTAAAAATAAATTTTTGAGAAAGTAGATGCACCTGAGAAACTGGCATCTTAGTGTATGAGCTTATGCACACATGCCATTGCATTAGGTGAGAAACATCAAGCTAAAAATAAATTTTTGAGAAAGTAGATGCACCTGAGAAACTGGCATCTTAGTGTATGAGCTTATGCACACATGCCATTGCATTAGGTGAGAAACATCAAGCTAAAAATAAATTGTTGAGAAAGTAGATGCACCTGAGAAACTGTCATCTTAGTGTATGAGCTTATGCACACATGCCATTGCATTAGGTGAGAAACATCAAGCTAAAAATAAATTTTTGAGAAAGTAGATGCACCTGAGAAACTGGCATCTTAGTGTATGAGCTTATGCACACATGCCATTGCATTAGGTGAGAAACATCAAGCTAAAAATAAATTTTTGAGAAAGTAGATGCACCTGAGAAACTGGCATCTTAGTGTATGAGCTTATGCACACATGCCATTGCATTAGGTGAGAAACATCAAGCTAAAAATAAATTTTTGAGAAAGTAGATGCACCTGAGAAACTGGCATCTTAGTGTATGAGCTTATGCACACATGCCATTGCATTAGGTGAGAAACATCAAGCTAAAAATAAATTTTTGAGAAAGTAGATGCACCTGAGAAACTGGCATCTTAGTGTATGAGCTTATGCACACATGCCATTGCATTAGGTGAGAAACATCAAGCTAAAAATAAATTTTTGAGAAAGTAGATGCACCTGAGAAACTGGCATCTTAGTGTATGAGCTTATGCACACATGCCATTGCATTAGGTGAGAAACATCAAGCTAAAAATAAATTTTTGAGAAAGTAGATGCACCTGAGAAACTGGCATCTTAGTGTATGAGCTTATGCACACATGCCATTGCATTAGGTGAGAAACATCAAGCTAAAAATAAATTTTTGAGAAAGTAGATGCACCTGAGAAACTGGCATCTTAGTGTATGAGCTTATGCACACATGCCATTGCATTAGGTGAGAAACATCAAGCTAAAAATAAATTTTTGAGAAAGTAGATGCACCTGAGAAACTGGCATCTTAGTGTATGAGCTTATGCACACATGCCATTGCATTAGGTGAGAAACATCAAGCTAAAAATAAATTTTTGAGAAAGTAGATGCACCTGAGAAACTGGCATCTTAGTGTATGAGCTTATGCACACATGCCATTGCATTAGGTGAGAAACATCAAGCTAAAAATAAATTTTTGAGAAAGTAGATGCACCTGAGAAACTGGCATCTTAGTGTATGAGCTTATGCACACATGCCATTGCATTAGGTGAGAAACATCAAGCTAAAAATAAATTGTTGAGAAAGTAGATGCACCTGAGAAACTGTCATCTTAGTGTATGAGCTTATGCACACATGCCATTGCATTAGGTGAGAAACATCAAGCTAAAAATAAATTTTTGAGAAAGTAGATGCACCTGAGAAACTGGCATCTTAGTGTATGAGCTTATGCACACATGCCATTGCATTAGGTGAGAAACATCAAGCTAAAAATAAATTTTTGAGAAAGTAGATGCACCTGAGAAACTGGCATCTTAGTGTATGAGCTTATGCACACATGCCATTGCATTAGGTGAGAAACATCAAGCTAAAAATAAATTTTTGAGAAAGTAGATGCACCTGAGAAACTGGCATCTTAGTGTATGAGCTTATGCACACATGCCATTGCATTAGGTGAGAAACATCAAGCTAAAAATAAATTTTTGAGAAAGTAGATGCACCTGAGAAACTGGCATCTTAGTGTATGAGCTTATGCACACATGCCATTGCATTAGGTGAGAAACATCAAGCTAAAAATAAATTTGTTGAGAAAGTAGATGCACCTGAGAAACTGGCATCTTAGTGTATGAGCTTATGCACACATGCCATTGCATTAGGTGAGAAACATCAAGCTAAAAATAAATTTTTGAGAAAGTAGATGCACCTGAGAAACTGGCATCTTAGTGTATGAGCTTATGCACACATGCCATTGCATTAGGTGAGAAACATCAAGCTAAAAATAAATTTTTGAGAAAGTAGATGCACCTGAGAAACTGGCATCTTAGTGTATGAGCTTATGCACACATGCCATTGCATTAGGTGAGAAACATCAAGCTAAAAATAAATTTTTGAGAAAGTAGATGCACCTGAGAAACTGGCATCTTAGTGTATGAGCTTATGCACACATGCCATTGCATTAGGTGAGAAACATCAAGCTAAAAATAAATTTTTGAGAAAGTAGATGCACCTGAGAAACTGGCATCTTAGTGTATGAGCTTATGCACACATGCCATTGCATTAGGTGAGAAACATCAAGCTAAAAATAAATTTTTGAGAAAGTAGATGCACCTGAGAAACTGGCATCTTAGTGTATGAGCTTATGCACACATGCCATTGCATTAGGTGAGAAACATCAAGCTAAAAATAAATTTTTGAGAAAGTAGATGCACCTGAGAAACTGGCATCTTAGTGTATGAGCTTATGCACACATGCCATTGCATTAGGTGAGAAACATCAAGCTAAAAATAAATTTTTGAGAAAGTAGATGCACCTGAGAAACTGGCATCTTAGTGTATGAGCTTATGCACACATGCCATTGCATTAGGTGAGAAACATCAAGCTAAAAATAAATTTTTGAGAAAGTAGATGCACCTGAGAAACTGGCATCTTAGTGTATGAGCTTATGCACACATGCCATTGCATTAGGTGAGAAACATCAAGCTAAAAATAAATTTTTGAGAAAGTAGATGCACCTGAGAAACTGGCATCTTAGTGTATGAGCTTATGCACACATGCCATTGCATTAGGTGAGAAACATCAAGCTAAAAATAAATTTTTGAGAAAGTAGATGCACCTGAGAAACTGGCATCTTAGTGTATGAGCTTATGCACACATGCCATTGCATTAGGTGAGAAACATCAAGCTAAAAATAAATTTTTGAGAAAGTAGATGCACCTGAGAAACTGGCATCTTAGTGTATGAGCTTATGCACACATGCCATTGCATTAGGTGAGAAACATCAAGCTAAAAATAAATTTTTGAGAAAGTAGATGCACCTGAGAAACTGGCATCTTAGTGTATGAGCTTATGCACACATGCCATTGCATTAGGTGAGAAACATCAAGCTAAAAATAAATTTTTGAGAAAGTAGATGCACCTGAGAAACTGGCATCTTAGTGTATGAGCTTATGCACACATGCCATTGCATTAGGTGAGAAACATCAAGCTAAAAATAAATTTTTGAGAAAGTAGATGCACCTGAGAAACTGGCATCTTAGTGTATGAGCTTATGCACACATGCCATTGCATTAGGTGAGAAACATCAAGCTAAAAATAAATTTTTGAGAAAGTAGATGCACCTGAGAAACTGGCATCTTAGTGTATGAGCTTATGCACACATGCCATTGCATTAGGTGAGAAACATCAAGCTAAAAATAAATTTTTGAGAAAGTAGATGCACCTGAGAAACTGGCATCTTAGTGTATGAGCTTATGCACACATGCCATTGCATTAGGTGAGAAACATCAAGCTAAATATAAATTTTTGAGAAAGTAGATGCACCTGAGAAACTGGCATCTTAGTGTATGAGCTTATGCACACATGCCATTGCATTAGGTGAGAAACAGCAAGCTAAAAATAAATTTTTGAGAAAGTAGATGCACCTGAGAAACTGGCATCTTAGTGTATGAGCTTATGCACACATGCCATTGCATTAGGTGAGAAACATCAAGCTAAAAATAAATTTTTGAGAAAGTAGATGCACCTGAGAAACTGGCATCTTAGTGTATGAGCTTATGCACACATGCCATTGCATTAGGTGAGAAACATCAAGCTAAAAATAAATTTTTGAGAAAGTAGATGCACCTGAGAAACTGGCATCTTAGTGTATGAGCTTATGCACACATGCCATTGCATTAGGTGAGAAACATCAAGCTAAAAATAAATTTTTGAGAAAGTAGATGCACCTGAGAAACTGGCATCTTAGTGTATGAGCTTATGCACACATGCCATTGCATTAGGTGAGAAACATCAAGCTAAAAATAAATTTTTGAGAAAGTAGATGCACCTGAGAAACTGGCATCTTAGTGTATGAGCTTATGCACACATGCCATTGCATTAGGTGAGAAACATCAAGCTAAAAATAAATTTTTGAGAAAGTAGATGCACCTGAGAAACTGGCATCTTAGTGTATGAGCTTATGCACACATGCCATTGCATTAGGTGAGAAACATCAAGCTAAAAATAAATTTTTGAGAAAGTAGATGCACCTGAGAAACTGGCATCTTAGTGTATGAGCTTATGCACACATGCCATTGCATTAGGTGAGAAACATCAAGCTAAAAATAAATTTTTGAGAAAGTAGATGCACCTGAGAAACTGGCATCTTAGTGTATGAGCTTATGCACACATGCCATTGCATTAGGTGAGAAACATCAAGCTAAAAATAAATTTTTGAGAAAGTAGATGCACCTGAGAAACTGGCATCTTAGTGTATGAGCTTATGCACACATGCCATTGCATTAGGTGAGAAACATCAAGCTAAAAATAAATTTTTGAGAAAGTAGATGCACCTGAGAAACTGGCATCTTAGTGTATGAGCTTATGCACACATGCCATTGCATTAGGTGAGAAACATCAAGCTAAAAATAAATTTTTGAGAAAGTAGATGCACCTGAGAAACTGGCATCTTAGTGTATGAGCTTATGCACACATGCCATTGCATTAGGTGAGAAACATCAAGCTAAAAATAAATTTTTGAGAAAGTAGATGCACCTGAGAAACTGGCATCTTAGTGTATGAGCTTATGCACACATGCCATTGCATTAGGTGAGAAACATCAAGCTAAAAATAAATTTTTGAGAAAGTAGATGCACCTGAGAAACTGGCATCTTAGTGTATGAGCTTATGCACACATGCCATTGCATTAGGTGAGAAACATCAAGCTAAAAATAAATTTTTGAGAAAGTAGATGCACCTGAGAAACTGGCATCTTAGTGTATGAGCTTATGCACACATGCCATTGCATTAGGTGAGAAACATCAAGCTAAAAATAAATTTTTGAGAAAGTAGATGCACCTGAGAAACTGGCATCTTAGTGTATGAGCTTATGCACACATGCCATTGCATTAGGTGAGAAACATCAAGCTAAAAATAAATTTTTGAGAAAGTAGATGCACCTGAGAAACTGGCATCTTAGTGTATGAGCTTATGCACACATGCCATTGCATTAGGTGAGAAACATCAAGCTAAAAATAAATTTTTGAGAAAGTAGATGCACCTGAGAAACTGGCATCTTAGTGTATGAGCTTATGCACACATGCCATTGCATTAGGTGAGAAACATCAAGCTAAAAATAAATTTTTGAGAAAGTAGATGCACCTGAGAAACTGGCATCTTAGTGTATGAGCTTATGCACACATGCCATTGCATTAGGTGAGAAACATCAAGCTAAAAATAAATTTTTGAGAAAGTAGATGCACCTGAGAAACTGGCATCTTAGTGTATGAGCTTATGCACACATGCCATTGCATTAGGTGAGAAACATCAAGCTAAAAATAAATTTTTGAGAAAGTAGATGCACCTGAGAAACTGGCATCTTAGTGTATGAGCTTATGCACACATGCCATTGCATTAGGTGAGAAACATCAAGCTAAAAATAAATTTTTGAGAAAGTAGATGCACCTGAGAAACTGGCATCTTAGTGTATGAGCTTATGCACACATGCCATTGCATTAGGTGAGAAACATCAAGCTAAAAATAAATTTTTGAGAAAGTAGATGCACCTGAGAAACTGGCATCTTAGTGTATGAGCTTATGCACACATGCCATTGCATTAGGTGAGAAACATCAAGCTAAAAATAAATTTTTGAGAAAGTAGATGCACCTGAGAAACTGGCATCTTAGTGTATGAGCTTATGCACACATGCCATTGCATTAGGTGAGAAACATCAAGCTAAAAATAAATTTTTGAGAAAGTAGATGCACCTGAGAAACTGGCATCTTAGTGTATGAGCTTATGCACACATGCCATTGCATTAGGTGAGAAACATCAAGCTAAAAATAAATTTTTGAGAAAGTAGATGCACCTGAGAAACTGGCATCTTAGTGTATGAGCTTATGCACACATGCCATTGCATTAGGTGAGAAACATCAAGCTAAAAATAAATTTTTGAGAAAGTAGATGCACCTGAGAAACTGGCATCTTAGTGTATGAGCTTATGCACACATGCCATTGCATTAGGTGAGAAACATCAAGCTAAAAATAAATTTTTGAGAAAGTAGATGCACCTGAGAAACTGGCATCTTAGTGTATGAGCTTATGCACACATGCCATTGCATTAGGTGAGAAACATCAAGCTAAAAATAAATTTTTGAGAAAGTAGATGCACCTGAGAAACTGGCATCTTAGTGTATGAGCTTATGCACACATGCCATTGCATTAGGTGAGAAACATCAAGCTAAAAATAAATTTTTGAGAAAGTAGATGCACCTGAGAAACTGGCATCTTAGTGTATGAGCTTATGCACACATGCCATTGCATTAGGTGAGAAACATCAAGCTAAAAATAAATTTTTGAGAAAGTAGATGCACCTGAGAAACTGGCATCTTAGTGTATGAGCTTATGCACACATGCCATTGCATTAGGTGAGAAACATCAAGCTAAAAATAAATTTTTGAGAAAGTAGATGCACCTGAGAAACTGGCATCTTAGTGTATGAGCTTATGCACACATGCCATTGCATTAGGTGAGAAACATCAAGCTAAAAATAAATTTTTGAGAAAGTAGATGCACCTGAGAAACTGGCATCTTAGTGTATGAGCTTATGCACACATGCCATTGCATTAGGTGAGAAACATCAAGCTAAAAATAAATTTTTGAGAAAGTAGATGCACCTGAGAAACTGGCATCTTAGTGTATGAGCTTATGCACACATGCCATTGCATTAGGTGAGAAACATCAAGCTAAAAATAAATTTTTGAGAAAGTAGATGCACCTGAGAAACTGGCATCTTAGTGTATGAGCTTATGCACACATGCCATTGCATTAGGTGAGAAACATCAAGCTAAATATAAATTTTTGAGAAAGTAGATGCACCTGAGAAACTGGCATCTTAGTGTATGAGCTTATGCACACATGCCATTGCATTAGGTGAGAAACATCAAGCTAAAAATAAATTTTTGAGAAAGTAGATGCACCTGAGAAACTGGCATCTTAGTGTATGAGCTTATGCACACATGCCATTGCATTAGGTGAGAAACATCAAGCTAAAAATAAATTTTTGAGAAAGTAGATGCACCTGAGAAACTGACATCTTAGTGTATGAGCTTATGCACATATGCCATTGCATTAGGTGAGAAACATCAAGCTAAATATAAATTTTTGAGAAAGTAGATGCACCTGAGAAACTGGCATCTTAGTGTATGAGCTTATGCACACATGCCATTGCATTAGGTGAGAAACAGCAAGCTAAAAATAAATTGTTGAGAAAGTAGATGCACCTGAGAAACTGTCATCTTAGTGTATGAGCTTATGCACACATGCCATTGCATTAGGTGAGAAACATCAAGCTAAAAATAAATTTTTGAGAAAGTAGATGCACCTGAGAAACTGGCATCTTAGTGTATGAGCTTATGCACACATGCCATTGCATTAGGTGAGAAACATCAAGCTAAAAATAAATTTTTGAGAAAGTAGATGCACCTGAGAAACTGGCATCTTAGTGTATGAGCTTATGCACACATGCCATTGCATTAGGTGAGAAACATCAAGCTAAAAATAAATTTTTGAGAAAGTAGATGCACCTGAGAAACTGGCATCTTAGTGTATGAGCTTATGCACACATGCCATTGCATTAGGTGAGAAACATCAAGCTAAAAATAAATTTTTGAGAAAGTAGATGCACCTGAGAAACTGGCATCTTAGTGTATGAGCTTATGCACACATGCCATTGCATTAGGTGAGAAACATCAAGCTAAAAATAAATTTTTGAGAAAGTAGATGCACCTGAGAAACTGGCATCTTAGTGTATGAGCTTATGCACACATGCCATTGCATTAGGTGAGAAACATCAAGCTAAAAATAAATTTTTGAGAAAGTAGATGCACCTGAGAAACTGGCATCTTAGTGTATGAGCTTATGCACACATGCCATTGCATTAGGTGAGAAACATCAAGCTAAATATAAATTTTTGAGAAAGTAGATGCACCTGAGAAACTGGCATCTTAGTGTATGAGCTTATGCACACATGCCATTGCATTAGGTGAGAAACATCAAGCTAAAAATAAATTTTTGAGAAAGTAGATGCACCTGAGAAACTGGCATCTTAGTGTATGAGCTTATGCACACATGCCATTGCATTAGGTGAGAAACATCAAGCTAAAAATAAATTTTTGAGAAAGTAGATGCACCTGAGAAACTGGCATCTTAGTGTATGAGCTTATGCACACATGCCATTGCATTAGGTGAGAAACATCAAGCTAAAAATAAATTTTTGAGAAAGTAGATGCACCTGAGAAACTGGCATCTTAGTGTATGAGCTTATGCACACATGCCATTGCATTAGGTGAGAAACATCAAGCTAAAAATAAATTTTTGAGAAAGTAGATGCACCTGAGAAACTGGCATCTTAGTGTATGAGCTTATGCACACATGCCATTGCATTAGGTGAGAAACATCAAGCTAAAAATAAATTTTTGAGAAAGTAGATGCACCTGAGAAACTGGCATCTTAGTGTATGAGCTTATGCACACATGCCATTGCATTAGGTGAGAAACATCAAGCTAAAAATAAATTTTTGAGAAAGTAGATGCACCTGAGAAACTGGCATCTTAGTGTATGAGCTTATGCACACATGCCATTGCATTAGGTGAGAAACATCAAGCTAAAAATAAATTTTTGAGAAAGTAGATGCACCTGAGAAACTGACATCTTAGTGTATGAGCTTATGCACATATGCCATTGCATTAGGTGAGAAACATCAAGCTAAATATAAATTTTTGAGAAAGTAGATGCACCTGAGAAACTGGCATCTTAGTGTATGAGCTTATGCACACATGCCATTGCATTAGGTGAGAAACATCAAGCTAAAAATAAATTTTTGAGAAAGTAGATGCACCTGAGAAACTGGCATCTTAGTGTATGAGCTTATGCACACATGCCATTGCATTAGGTGAGAAACATCAAGCTAAATATAAATTTTTGAGAAAGTAGATGCACCTGAGAAACTGGCATCTTAGTGTATGAGCTTATGCACACATGCCATTGCATTAGGTGAGAAACAGCAAGCTAAAAATAAATTGTTGAGAAGGTAGATGCACCTGAGAAACTGTCATCTTAGTGCATGAGCTTATGCACACATGCCATTGCATTAGGTGAGAAACATCAAGCTAAAAATAAATTTTTGAGAAAGTAGATGCACCTGAGAAACTGGCATCTTAGTGTATGAGCTTATGCACACATGCCATTGCATTAGGTGAGAAACATCAAGCTAAAAATAAATTTTTGAGAAAGTAGATGCACCTGAGAAACTGGCATCTTAGTGTATGAGCTTATGCACACATGCCATTGCATTAGGTGAGAAACATCAAGCTAAAAATAAATTTTTGAGAAAGTAGATGCACCTGAGAAACTGGCATCTTAGTGTATGAGCTTATGCACACATGCCATTGCATTAGGTGAGAAACATCAAGCTAAAAATAAATTTTTGAGAAAGTAGATGCACCTGAGAAACTGGCATCTTAGTGTATGAGCTTATGCACACATGCCATTGCATTAGGTGAGAAACATCAAGCTAAAAATAAATTTTTGAGAAAGTAGATGCACCTGAGAAACTGGCATCTTAGTGTATGAGCTTATGCACATATGCCATTGCATTAGGTGAGAAACATCAAGCTAAATATAAATTTTTGAGAAAGTAGATGCACCTGAGAAACTGGCATCTTAGTGTATGAGCTTATGCACACATGCCATTGCATTAGGTGAGAAACATCAAGCTAAAAATAAATTTTTGAGAAAGTAGATGCACCTGAGAAACTGGCATCTTAGTGTATGAGCTTATGCACACATGCCATTGCATTAGGTGAGAAACATCAAGCTAAATATAAATTTTTGAGAAAGTAGATGCACCTGAGAAACTGGCATCTTAGTGTATGAGCTTATGCACACATGCCATTGCATTAGGTGAGAAACAGCAAGCTAAAAATAAATTGTTGAGAAGGTAGATGCACCTGAGAAACTGTCATCTTAGTGTATGAGCTTATGCACACATGCCATTGCATTAGGTGAGAAACATCAAGCTAAAAATAAATTTTTGAGAAAGTAGATGCACCTGAGAAACTGGCATCTTAGTGTATGAGCTTATGCACACATGCCATTGCATTAGGTGAGAAACATCAAGCTAAAAATAAATTTTTGAGAAAGTAGATGCACCTGAGAAACTGGCATCTTAGTGTATGAGCTTATGCACACATGCCATTGCATTAGGTGAGAAACATCAAGCTAAAAATAAATTTTTGAGAAAGTAGATGCACCTGAGAAACTGGCATCTTAGTGTATGAGCTTATGCACACATGCCATTGCATTAGGTGAGAAACATCAAGCTAAATATAAATTTTTGAGAAAGTAGATGCACCTGAGAAACTGGCATCTTAGTGTATGAGCTTATGCACACATGCCATTGCATTAGGTGAGAAACATCAAGCTAAAAATAAATTTTTGAGAAAGTAGATGCACCTGAGAAACTGGCATCTTAGTGTATGAGCTTATGCACACATGCCATTGCATTAGGTGAGAAACATCAAGCTAAAAATAAATTTTTGAGAAAGTAGATGCACCTGAGAAACTGGCATCTTAGTGTATGAGCTTATGCACACATGCCATTGCATTAGGTGAGAAACATCAAGCTAAAAATAAATTTTTGAGAAAGTAGATGCACCTGAGAAACTGGCATCTTAGTGTATGAGCTTATGCACACATGCCATTGCATTAGGTGAGAAACATCAAGCTAAATATAAATTTTTGAGAAAGTAGATGCACCTGAGAAACTGGCATCTTAGTGTATGAGCTTATGCACACATGCCATTGCATTAGGTGAGAAACATCAAGCTAAAAATAAATTTTTGAGAAAGTAGATGCACCTGAGAAACTGGCATCTTAGTGTATGAGCTTATGCACACATGCCATTGCATTAGGTGAGAAACATCAAGCTAAAAATAAATTTTTGAGAAAGTAGATGCACCTGAGAAACTGACATCTTAGTGTATGAGCTTATGCACATATGCCATTGCATTAGGTGAGAAACATCAAGCTAAATATAAATTTTTGAGAAAGTAGATGCACCTGAGAAACTGGCATCTTAGTGTATGAGCTTATGCACACATGCCATTGCATTAGGTGAGAAACAGCAAGCTAAAAATAAATTTTTGAGAAAGTAGATGCACCTGAGAAACTGGCATCTTAGTGTATGAGCTTATGCACACATGCCATTGCATTAGGTGAGAAACATCAAGCTAAATATAAATTTTTGAGAAAGTAGATGCACCTGAGAAACTGGCATCTTAGTGTATGAGCTTATGCACACATGCCATTGCATTAGGTGAGAAACAGCAAGCTAAAAATAAATTGTTGAGAAGGTAGATGCACCTGAGAAACTGTCATCTTAGTGCATGAGCTTATGCACACATGCCATTGCATTAGGTGAGAAACATCAAGCTAAAAATAAATTTTTGAGAAAGTAGATGCACCTGAGAAACTGGCATCTTAGTGTATGAGCTTATGCACACATGCCATTGCATTAGGTGAGAAACATCAAGCTAAAAATAAATTTTTGAGAAAGTAGATGCACCTGAGAAACTGGCATCTTAGTGTATGAGCTTATGCACACATGCCATTGCATTAGGTGAGAAACATCAAGCTAAAAATAAATTTTTGAGAAAGTAGATGCACCTGAGAAACTGGCATCTTAGTGTATGAGCTTATGCACACATGCCATTGCATTAGGTGAGAAACATCAAGCTAAAAATAAATTTTTGAGAAAGTAGATGCACCTGAGAAACTGGCATCTTAGTGTATGAGCTTATGCACACATGCCATTGCATTAGGTGAGAAACATCAAGCTAAAAATAAATTTTTGAGAAAGTAGATGCACCTGAGAAACTGGCATCTTAGTGTATGAGCTTATGCACACATGCCATTGCATTAGGTGAGAAACATCAAGCTAAAAATAAATTTTTGAGAAAGTAGATGCACCTGAGAAACTGACATCTTAGTGTATGAGCTTATGCACATATGCCATTGCATTAGGTGAGAAACATCAAGCTAAATATAAATTTTTGAGAAAGTAGATGCACCTGAGAAACTGGCATCTTAGTGTATGAGCTTATGCACACATGCCATTGCATTAGGTGAGAAACATCAAGCTAAAAATAAATTTTTGAGAAAGTAGATGCACCTGAGAAACTGGCATCTTAGTGTATGAGCTTATGCACACATGCCATTGCATTAGGTGAGAAACATCAAGCTAAAAATAAATTGTTGAGAGAAGTAGATGCACCTGAGAAACTGGCATCTTAGTGTATGAGCTTATGCACACATGCCATTGCATTAGGTGAGAAACATCAAGCTAAAAATAAATTTTTGAGAAAGTAGATGCACCTGAGAAACTGGCATCTTAGTGTATGAGCTTATGCACACATGCCATTGCATTAGGTGAGAAACATCAAGCTAAAAATAAATTTTTGAGAAAGTAGATGCACCTGAGAAACTGGCATCTTAGTGTATGAGCTTATGCACACATGCCATTGCATTAGGTGAGAAACATCAAGCTAAAAATAAATTTTTGAGAAAGTAGATGCACCTGAGAAACTGGCATCTTAGTGTATGAGCTTATGCACACATGCCATTGCATTAGGTGAGAAACATCAAGCTAAAAATAAATTTTTGAGAAAGTAGATGCACCTGAGAAACTGGCATCTTAGTGTATGAGCTTATGCACACATGCCATTGCATTAGGTGAGAAACATCAAGCTAAAAATAAATTTTTGAGAAAGTAGATGCACCTGAGAAACTGACATCTTAGTGTATGAGCTTATGCACATATGCCATTGCATTAGGTGAGAAACATCAAGCTAAATATAAATTTTTGAGAAAGTAGATGCACCTGAGAAACTGGCATCTTAGTGTATGAGCTTATGCACACATGCCATTGCATTAGGTGAGAAACAGCAAGCTAAAAATAAATTTTTGAGAAAGTAGATGCACCTGAGAAACTGGCATCTTAGTGTATGAGCTTATGCACACATGCCATTGCATTAGGTGAGAAACATCAAGCTAAAAATAAATTTTTGAGAAAGTAGATGCACCTGAGAAACTGGCATCTTAGTGTATGAGCTTATGCACACATGCCATTGCATTAGGTGAGAAACATCAAGCTAAAAATAAATTGTTGAGAAAGTAGATGCACCTGAGAAACTGGCATCTTAGTGTATGAGCTTATGCACACATGCCATTGCATTAGGTGAGAAACATCAAGCTAAAAATAAATTTTTGAGAAAGTAGATGCACCTGAGAAACTGGCATCTTAGTGTATGAGCTTATGCACACATGCCATTGCATTAGGTGAGAAACATCAAGCTAAAAATAAATTTTTGAGAAAGTAGATGCACCTGAGAAACTGGCATCTTAGTGTATGAGCTTATGCACACATGCCATTGCATTAGGTGAGAAACATCAAGCTAAAAATAAATTTTTGAGAAAGTAGATGCACCTGAGAAACTGGCATCTTAGTGTATGAGCTTATGCACACATGCCATTGCATTAGGTGAGAAACATCAAGCTAAAAATAAATTTTTGAGAAAGTAGATGCACCTGAGAAACTGGCATCTTAGTGTATGAGCTTATGCACACATGCCATTGCATTAGGTGAGAAACATCAAGCTAAAAATAAATTTTTGAGAAAGTAGATGCACCTGAGAAACTGGCATCTTAGTGTATGAGCTTATGCACATATGCCATTGCATTAGGTGAGAAACATCAAGCTAAATATAAATTTTTGAGAAAGTAGATGCACCTGAGAAACTGGCATCTTAGTGTATGAGCTTATGCACACATGCCATTGCATTAGGTGAGAAACATCAAGCTAAAAATAAATTTTTGAGAAAGTAGATGCACCTGAGAAACTGGCATCTTAGTGTATGAGCTTATGCACACATGCCATTGCATTAGGTGAGAAACATCAAGCTAAATATAAATTTTTGAGAAAGTAGATGCACCTGAGAAACTGGCATCTTAGTGTATGAGCTTATGCACACATGCCATTGCATTAGGTGAGAAACAGCAAGCTAAAAATAAATTGTTGAGAAGGTAGATGCACCTGAGAAACTGTCATCTTAGTGTATGAGCTTATGCACACATGCCATTGCATTAGGTGAGAAACATCAAGCTAAAAATAAATTTTGAGAAAGTAGATGCACCTGAGAAACTGGCATCTTAGTGTATGAGCTTATGCACACATGCCATTGCATTAGGTGAGAAACATCAAGCTAAAAATAAATTTTTGAGAAAGTAGATGCACCTGAGAAACTGGCATCTTAGTGTATGAGCTTATGCACACATGCCATTGCATTAGGTGAGAAACATCAAGCTAAAAATAAATTTTTGAGAAAGTAGATGCACCTGAGAAACTGGCATCTTAGTGTATGAGCTTATGCACACATGCCATTGCATTAGGTGAGAAACATCAAGCTAAATATAAATTTTTGAGAAAGTAGATGCACCTGAGAAACTGGCATCTTAGTGTATGAGCTTATGCACACATGCCATTGCATTAGGTGAGAAACATCAAGCTAAAAATAAATTTTTGAGAAAGTAGATGCACCTGAGAAACTGGCATCTTAGTGTATGAGCTTATGCACACATGCCATTGCATTAGGTGAGAAACATCAAGCTAAAAATAAATTTTTGAGAAAGTAGATGCACCTGAGAAACTGACATCTTAGTGTATGAGCTTATGCACATATGCCATTGCATTAGGTGAGAAACATCAAGCTAAATATAAATTTTTGAGAAAGTAGATGCACCTGAGAAACTGGCATCTTAGTGTATGAGCTTATGCACACATGCCATTGCATTAGGTGAGAAACAGCAAGCTAAAAATAAATTGTTGAGAAGGTAGATGCACCTGAGAAACTGTCATCTTAGTGTATGAGCTTATGCACACATGCCATTGCATTAGGTGAGAAACATCAAGCTAAAAATAAATTTTTGAGAAAGTAGATGCACCTGAGAAACTGGCATCTTAGTGTATGAGCTTATGCACACATGCCATTGCATTAGGTGAGAAACATCAAGCTAAAAATAAATTTTTGAGAAAGTAGATGCACCTGAGAAACTGGCATCTTAGTGTATGAGCTTATGCACACATGCCATTGCATTAGGTGAGAAACATCAAGCTAAAAATAAATTTTTGAGAAAGTAGATGCACCTGAGAAACTGGCATCTTAGTGTATGAGCTTATGCACACATGCCATTGCATTAGGTGAGAAACATCAAGCTAAAAATAAATTTTTGAGAAAGTAGATGCACCTGAGAAACTGGCATCTTAGTGTATGAGCTTATGCACACATGCCATTGCATTAGGTGAGAAACATCAAGCTAAAAATAAATTTTTGAGAAAGTAGATGCACCTGAGAAACTGGCATCTTAGTGTATGAGCTTATGCACACATGCCATTGCATTAGGTGAGAAACATCAAGCTAAAAATAAATTTTTGAGAAAGTAGATGCACCTGAGAAACTGGCATCTTAGTGTATGAGCTTATGCACACATGCCATTGCATTAGGTGAGAAACATCAAGCTAAAAATAAATTTTTGAGAAAGTAGATGCACCTGAGAAACTGGCATCTTAGTGTATGAGCTTATGCACACATGCCATTGCATTAGGTGAGAAACATCAAGCTAAATATAAATTTTTGAGAAAGTAGATGCACCTGAGAAACTGGCATCTTAGTGTATGAGCTTATGCACACATGCCATTGCATTAGGTGAGAAACAGCAAGCTAAAAATAAATTGTTGAGAAGGTAGATGCACCTGAGAAACTGTCATCTTAGTGTATGAGCTTATGCACACATGCCATTGCATTAGGTGAGAAACATCAAGCTAAAAATAAATTTTTGAGAAAGTAGATGCACCTGAGAAACTGGCATCTTAGTGTATGAGCTTATGCACACATGCCATTGCATTAGGTGAGAAACATCAAGCTAAAAATAAATTTTTGAGAAAGTAGATGCACCTGAGAAACTGGCATCTTAGTGTATGAGCTTATGCACACATGCCATTGCATTAGGTGAGAAACATCAAGCTAAAAATAAATTTTTGAGAAAGTAGATGCACCTGAGAAACTGGCATCTTAGTGTATGAGCTTATGCACACATGCCATTGCATTAGGTGAGAAACATCAAGCTAAATATAAATTTTTGAGAAAGTAGATGCACCTGAGAAACTGGCATCTTAGTGTATGAGCTTATGCACACATGCCATTGCATTAGGTGAGAAACATCAAGCTAAAAATAAATTTTTGAGAAAGTAGATGCACCTGAGAAACTGGCATCTGAGTGTATGAGCTTATGCACACATGCCATTGCATTAGGTGAGAAACATCAAGCTAAAAATAAATTTTTGAGAAAGTAGATGCACCTGAGAAACTGACATCTTAGTGTATGAGCTTATGCACATATGCCATTGCATTAGGTGAGAAACATCAAGCTAAATATAAATTTTTGAGAAAGTAGATGCACCTGAGAAACTGGCATCTTAGTGTATGAGCTTATGCACACATGCCATTGCATTAGGTGAGAAACAGCAAGCTAAAAATAAATTGTTGAGAAGGTAGATGCACCTGAGAAACTGTCATCTTAGTGTATGAGCTTATGCACACATGCCATTGCATTAGGTGAGAAACATCAAGCTAAAAATAAATTTTTGAGAAAGTAGATGCACCTGAGAAACTGGCATCTTAGTGTATGAGCTTATGCACACATGCCATTGCATTAGGTGAGAAACATCAAGCTAAAAATAAATTTTTGAGAAAGTAGATGCACCTGAGAAACTGGCATCTTAGTGTATGAGCTTATGCACACATGCCATTGCATTAGGTGAGAAACATCAAGCTAAAAATAAATTTTTGAGAAAGTAGATGCACCTGAGAAACTGGCATCTTAGTGTATGAGCTTATGCACACATGCCATTGCATTAGGTGAGAAACATCAAGCTAAAAATAAATTTTTGAGAAAGTAGATGCACCTGAGAAACTGGCATCTTAGTGTATGAGCTTATGCACACATGCCATTGCATTAGGTGAGAAACATCAAGCTAAAAATAAATTTTTGAGAAAGTAGATGCACCTGAGAAACTGGCATCTTAGTGTATGAGCTTATGCACACATGCCATTGCATTAGGTGAGAAACATCAAGCTAAAAATAAATTTTTGAGAAAGTAGATGCACCTGAGAAACTGGCATCTTAGTGTATGAGCTTATGCACACATGCCATTGCATTAGGTGAGAAACATCAAGCTAAAAATAAATTTTTGAGAAAGTAGATGCACCTGAGAAACTGGCATCTTAGTGTATGAGCTTATGCACACATGCCATTGCATTAGGTGAGAAACATCAAGCTAAAAATAAATTTTTGAGAAAGTAGATGCACCTGAGAAACTGGCATCTTAGTGTATGAGCTTATGCACACATGCCATTGCATTAGGTGAGAAACATCAAGCTAAAAATAAATTTTTGAGAAAGTAGATGCACCTGAGAAACTGGCATCTTAGTGTATGAGCTTATGCACACATGCCATTGCATTAGGTGAGAAACATCAAGCTAAAAATAAATTTTTGAGAAAGTAGATGCACCTGAGAAACTGGCATCTTAGTGTATGAGCTTATGCACACATGCCATTGCATTAGGTGAGAAACATCAAGCTAAAAATAAATTTTTGAGAAAGTAGATGCACCTGAGAAACTGGCATCTTAGTGTATGAGCTTATGCACACATGCCATTGCATTAGGTGAGAAACATCAAGCTAAAAATAAATTTTTGAGAAAGTAGATGCACCTGAGAAACTGGCATCTTAGTGTATGAGCTTATGCACACATGCCATTGCATTAGGTGAGAAACATCAAGCTAAAAATAAATTTTTGAGAAAGTAGATGCACCTGAGAAACTGACATCTTAGTGTATGAGCTTATGCACATATGCCATTGCATTAGGTGAGAAACATCAAGCTAAATATAAATTTTTGAGAAAGTAGATGCACCTGAGAAACTGGCATCTTAGTGTATGAGCTTATGCACACATGCCATTGCATTAGGTGAGAAACAGCAAGCTAAAAATACATTTTTGAGAAAGTAGATGCACCTGAGAAACTGGCATCTTAGTGTATGAGCTTATGCACACATGCCATTGCATTAGGTGAGAAACATCAAGCTAAAAATAAATTGTTGAGAAAGTAGATGCACCTGAGAAACTGTCATCTTAGTGTATGAGCTTATGCACACATGCCATTGCATTAGGTGAGAAACAGCAAGCTAAAAATAAATTGTTGAGAAGGTAGATGCACCTGAGAAACTGTCATCTTAGTGTATGAGCTTATGCACACATGCCATTGCATTAGGTGAGAAACATCAAGCTAAAAATAAATTTTTGAGAAAGTAGATGCACCTGAGAAACTGGCATCTTAGTGTATGAGCTTATGCACACATGCCATTGCATTAGGTGAGAAACATCAAGCTAAAAATAAATTTTTGAGAAAGTAGATGCACCTGAGAAACTGACATCTTAGTGTATGAGCTTATGCACACATGCCATTGCATTAGGTGAGAAACATCAAGCTAAAAATAAATTTTTGAGAAAGTAGATGCACCTGAGAAACTGGCATCTTAGTGTATGAGCTTATGCACACATGCCATTGCATTAGGTGAGAAACATCAAGCTAAATATAAATTTTTGAGAAAGTAGATGCACCTGAGAAACTGGCATCTTAGTGTATGAGCTTATGCACACATGCCATTGCATTAGGTGAGAAACATCAAGCTAAATATAAATTTTTGAGAAAGTAGATGCACCTGAGAAACTGGCATCTTAGTGTATGAGCTTATGCACACATGCCATTGCATTAGGTGAGAAACATCAAGCTAAAAATAAATTTTTGAGAAAGTAGATGCACCTGAGAAACTGGCATCTTAGTGTATGAGCTTATGCACACATGCCATTGCATTAGGTGAGAAACATCAAGCTAAAAATAAATTTTTGAGAAAGTAGATGCACCTGAGAAACTGACATCTTAGTGTATGAGCTTATGCACATATGCCATTGCATTAGGTGAGAAACATCAAGCTAAATATAAATTTTTGAGAAAGTAGATGCACCTGAGAAACTGGCATCTTAGTGTATGAGCTTATGCACACATGCCATTGCATTAGGTGAGAAACAGCAAGCTAAAAATAAATTGTTGAGAAGGTAGATGCACCTGAGAAACTGTCATCTTAGTGTATGAGCTTATGCACACATGCCATTGCATTAGGTGAGAAACATCAAGCTAAAAATAAATTTTTGAGAAAGTAGATGCACCTGAGAAACTGGCATCTTAGTGTATGAGCTTATGCACACATGCCATTGCATTAGGTGAGAAACATCAAGCTAAAAATAAATTTTTGAGAAAGTAGATGCACCTGAGAAACTGACATCTTAGTGTATGAGCTTATGCACATATGCCATTGCATTAGGTGAGAAACATCAAGCTAAATATAAATTTTTGAGAAAGTAGATGCACCTGAGAAACTGGCATCTTAGTGTATGAGCTTATGCACACATGCCATTGCATTAGGTGAGAAACAGCAAGCTAAAAATAAATTGTTGAGAAGGTAGATGCACCTGAGAAACTGTCATCTTAGTGCATGAGCTTATGCACACATGCCATTGCATTAGGTGAGAAACATCAAGCTAAAAATAAATTTTTGAGAAAGTAGATGCACCTGAGAAACTGGCATCTTAGTGTATGAGCTTATGCACACATGCCATTGCATTAGGTGAGAAACATCAAGCTAAAAATAAATTTTTGAGAAAGTAGATGCACCTGAGAAACTGGCATCTCAGTGTATGAGCTTATGCACACATGCCATTGCATTAGGTGAGAAACATCAAGCTAAAAATACATTTTTGAGAAAGTAGATGCACCTGAGAAACTGGCATCTCAGTGTATGAGCTTATGCACACATGCCATTGCATTAGGTGAGAAACATCAAGCTAAAAATAAATTTTTGAGAAAGTAGATGCACCTGAGAAACTGGCATCTTAGTGTATGAGCTTATGCACACATGCCATTGCATTAGGTGAGAAACATCAAGCTAAAAATAAATTTTTGAGAAAGTAGATGCACCTGAGAAACTGACATCTTAGTGTATGAGCTTATGCACATATGCCATTGCATTAGGTGAGAAACATCAAGCTAAAAATAAATTTTTGAGAAAGTAGATGCACCTGAGAAACTGGCATCTTAGTGTATGAGCTTATGCACACATGCCATTGCATTAGGTGAGAAACATCAAGCTAAAAATAAATTTTTGAGAAAGTAGATGCACCTGAGAAACTGACATCTTAGTGTATGAGCTTATGCACATATGCCATTGCATTAGGTGAGAAACATCAAGCTAAATATAAATTTTTGAGAAAGTAGATGCACCTGAGAAACTGGCATCTTAGTGTATGAGCTTATGCACACATGCCATTGCATTAGGTGAGAAACAGCAAGCTAAAAATAAATTGTTGAGAAGGTAGATGCACCTGAGAAACTGTCATCTTAGTGCATGAGCTTATGCACACATGCCATTGCATTAGGTGAGAAACATCAAGCTAAAAATACATTTTTGAGAAAGTAGATGCACCTGAGAAACTGGCATCTTAGTGTATGAGCTTATGCACACATGCCATTGCATTAGGTGAGAAACATCAAGCTAAAAATAAATTTTTGAGAAAGTAGATGCACCTGAGAAACTGGCATCTTAGTGTATGAGCTTATGCACACATGCCATTGCATTAGGTGAGAAACATCAAGCTAAAAATAAATTTTTGAGAAAGTAGATGCACCTGAGAAACTGGCATCTTAGTGTATGAGCTTATGCACACATGCCATTGCATTAGGTGAGAAACATCAAGCTAAAAATAAATTTTTGAGAAAGTAGATGCACCTGAGAAACTGGCATCTTAGTGTATGAGCTTATGCACACATGCCATTGCATTAGGTGAGAAACATCAAGCTAAAAATAAATTTTTGAGAAAGTAGATGCACCTGAGAAACTGGCATCTTAGTGTATGAGCTTATGCACATATGCCATTGCATTAGGTGAGAAACATCAAGCTAAAAATAAATTTTTGAGAAAGTAGATGCACCTGAGAAACTGGCATCTTAGTGTATGAGCTTATGCACACATGCCATTGCATTAGGTGAGAAACATCAAGCTAAAAATAAATTTTTGAGAAAGTAGATGCACCTGAGAAACTGACATCTTAGTGTATGAGCTTATGCACATATGCCATTGCATTAGGTGAGAAACATCAAGCTAAATATAAATTTTTGAGAAAGTAGATGCACCTGAGAAACTGGCATCTTAGTGTATGAGCTTATGCACACATGCCATTGCATTAGGTGAGAAACAGCAAGCTAAAAATAAATTGTTGAGAAGGTAGATGCACCTGAGAAACTGTCATCTTAGTGTATGAGCTTATGCACACATGCCATTGCATTAGGTGAGAAACATCAAGCTAAAAATACATTTTTGAGAAAGTAGATGCACCTGAGAAACTGGCATCTTAGTGTATGAGCTTATGCACACATGCCATTGCATTAGGTGAGAAACATCAAGCTAAAAATAAATTTTTGAGAAAGTAGATGCACCTGAGAAACTGTCATCTTAGTGTATGAGCTTATGCACACATGCCATTGCATTAGGTGAGAAACATCAAGCTAAAAATAAATTGTTGAGAAGGTAGATGCACCTGAGAAACTGGCATCTTAGTGTATGAGCTTATGCACACATGCCATTGCATTAGGTGAGAAACATCAAGCTAAATATAAATTTTTGAGAAAGTAGATGCACCTGAGAAACTGGCATCTTAGTGTATGAGCTTATGCACACATGCCATTGCATTAGGTGAGAAACATCAAGCTAAAAATAAATTTTTGAGAAAGTAGATGCACCTGAGAAACTGGCATCTTAGTGTATGAGCTTATGCACACATGCCATTGCATTAGGTGAGAAACATCAAGCTAAAAATAAATTGTTGAGAAAGTAGATGCACCTGAGAAACTGGCATCTTAGTGTATGAGCTTATGCACATATGCCATTGCATTAGGTGAGAAACATCAAGCTAAAAATAAATTTTTGAGAAAGTAGATGCACCTGAGAAACTGACATCTTAGTGTATGAGCTTATGCACATATGCCATTGCATTAGGTGAGAAACATCAAGCTAAATATAAATTTTTGAGAAAGTAGATGCACCTGAGAAACTGGCATCTTAGTGTATGAGCTTATGCACACATGCCATTGCATTAGGTGAGAAACAGCAAGCTAAAGATAAATTGTTGAGAAGGTAGATGCACCTGAGAAACTGTCATCTTAGTGTATGAGCTTATGCACACATGCCATTGCATTAGGTGAGAAACATCAAGCTAAAAATAAATTTTTGAGAAAGTAGATGCACCTGAGAAACTGGCATCTTAGTGTATGAGCTTATGCACACATGCCATTGCATTAGGTGAGAAACAGCAAGCTAAAAATAAATTGTTGAGAAGGTAGATGCACCTGAGAAACTGTCATCTTAGTGCATGAGCTTATGCCCACATGCCATTGCATTAGGTGAGAAACATCAAGCTAAAAATAAATTTTTGAGAAAGTAGATGCACCTGAGAAACTGACATCTTAGTGTATGAGCTTATGCACATATGCCATTGCATTAGGTGAGAAACATCAAGCTAAATATAAATTTTTGAGAAAGTAGATGCACCTGAGAAACTGGCATCTTAGTGTATGAGCTTATGCACACATGCCATTGCATTAGGTGAGAAACAGCAAGCTAAAAATAAATTGTTGAGAAGGTAGATGCACCTGAGAAACTGTCATCTTAGTGCATGAGCTTATGCACACATGCCATTGCATTAGGTGAGAAACATCAAGCTAAATATAAATTTTTGAGAAAGTAGATGCACCTGAGAAACTGGCATCTTAGTGTATGAGCTTATGCACACATGCCATTGCATTAGGTGAGAAACAGCAAGCTAAAAATAAATTGTTGAGAAGGTAGATGCACCTGAGAAACTGGCATCTTAGTGCATGAGCTTATGCACACATGCCATTGCATTAGGTGAGAAACATCAAGCTAAAAATAAATTTTTGAGAAAGTAGATGCACCTGAGAAACTGGCATCTTAGTGTATGAGCTTATGCACACATGCCATTGCATTAGGTGAGAAACATCAAGCTAAAAATAAATTTTTGAGAAAGTAGATGCACCTGAGAAACTGGCATCTCAGTGTATGAGCTTATGCACACATGCCATTGCATTAGGTGAGAAACATCAAGCTAAAAATACATTTTTGAGAAAGTAGATGCACCTGAGAAACTGACATCTTAGTGTATGAGCTTATGCACATATGCCATTGCATTAGGTGAGAAACATCAAGCTAAATATAATTTTTTGAGAAAGTAGATGCACCTGAGAAACTGGCATCTTAGTGTATGAGCTTATGCACACATGCCATTGCATTAGGTGAGAAACAGCAAGCTAAAAATACATTTTTGAGAAAGTAGATGCACCTGAGAAACTGGCATCTTAGTGTATGAGCTTATGCACACATGCCATTGCATTAGGTGAGAAACATCAAGCTAAATATAAATTTTTGAGAAAGTAGATGCACCTGAGAAACTGTCATCTTAGTGTATGAGCTTATGCACACATGCCATTGCATTAGGTGAGAAACAGCAAGCTAAAAATAAATTGTTGAGAAGGTAGATGCACCTGAGAAACTGTCATCTTAGTGTATGAGCTTATGCACACATGCCATTGCATTAGGTGAGAAACATCAAGCTAAAAATACATTTTTGAGAAAGTAGATGCACCTGAGAAACTGGTATCTTAGTGTATGAGCTTATGCACACATGCCATTGCATTAGGTGAGAAACATCAAGCTAAAAATAAATTTTTGAGAAAGTAGATGCACCTGAGAAACTGGCATCTTAGTGTATGAGCTTATGCACATATGCCATTGCATTAGGTGAGAAACATCAAGCTAAAAATAAATTTTTGAGAAAGTAGATGCACCTGAGAAACTGGCATCTCAGTGTATGAGCTTATGCACACATGCCATTGCATTAGGTGAGAAACATCAAGCTAAAAATAAATTTTTGAGAAAGTAGATGCACCTGAGAAACTGGCATCTTAGTGTATGAGCTTATGCACACATGCCATTGCATTAGGTGAGAAACATCAAGCTAAATATAAATTTTTGAGAAAGTAGATGCACCTGAGAAACTGGCATCTTAGTGTATGAGCTTATGCACATATGCCATTGCATTAGGTGAGAAACATCAAGCTAAAAATAAATTTTTGAGAAAGTAGATGCACCTGAGAAACTGGCATCTTAGTGTATGAGCTTATGCACATATGCCATTGCATTAGGTGAGAAACATCAAGCTAAATATAAATTTTTGAGAAAGTAGATGCACCTGAGAAACTGGCATCTTAGTGTATGAGCTTATGCACACATGCCATTGCATTAGGTGAGAAACAGCAAGCTAAAAATAAATTGTTGAGAAAGGTAGATGCACCTGAGAAACTGTCATCTTAGTGTATGAGCTTATGCACACATGCCATTGCATTAGGTGAGAAACATCAAGCTAAAAATAAATTTTTGAGAAAGTAGATGCACCTGAGAAACTGGCATCTTAGTGTATGAGCTTATGCACACATGCCATTGCATTAGGTGAGAAACATCAAGCTAAAAATAAATTTTTGAGAAAGTAGATGCACCTGAGAAACTGGCATCTTAGTGTATGAGCTTATGCACACATGCCATTGCATTAGGTGAGAAACATCAAGCTAAAAATAAATTTTTGAGAAAGTAGATGCACCTGAGAAACTGGCATCTTAGTGTATGAGCTTATGCACACATGCCATTGCATTAGGTGAGAAACATCAAGCTAAAAATAAATTTTTGAGAAAGTAGATGCACCTGAGAAACTGGCATCTTAGTGTATGAGCTTATGCACACATGCCATTGCATTAGGTGAGAAACATCAAGCTAAAAATAAATTTTTGAGAAAGTAGATGCACCTGAGAAACTGGCATCTTAGTGTATGAGCTTATGCACATATGCCATTGCATTAGGTGAGAAACATCAAGCTAAATATAAATTTTTGAGAAAGTAGATGCACCTGAGAAACTGGCATCTTAGTGTATGAGCTTATGCACACATGCCATTGCATTAGGTGAGAAACAGCAAGCTAAAAATAAATTGTTGAGAAGGTAGATGCACCTGAGAAACTGTCATCTTAGTGCATGAGCTTATGCACACATGCCATTGCATTAGGTGAGAAACATCAAGCTAAAAATAAATTTTTGAGAAAGTAGATGCACCTGAGAAACTGGCATCTTAGTGTATGAGCTTATGCACACATGCCATTGCATTAGGTGAGAAACATCAAGCTAAAAATAAATTTTTGAGAAAGTAGATGCACCTGAGAAACTGACATCTTAGTGTATGAGCTTATGCACATATGCCATTGCATTAGGTGAGAAACATCAAGCTAAATATAAATTTTTGAGAAAGTAGATGCACCTGAGAAACTGGCATCTTAGTGTATGAGCTTATGCACACATGCCATTGCATTAGGTGAGAAACAGCAAGCTAAAAATAAATTGTTGAGAAGGTAGATGCACCTGAGAAACTGTCATCTTAGTGCATGAGCTTATGCACACATGCCATTGCATTAGGTGAGAAACATCAAGCTAAAAATAAATTTTTGAGAAAGTAGATGCACCTGAGAAACTGGCATCTTAGTGTATGAGCTTATGCACACATGCCATTGCATTAGGTGAGAAACATCAAGCTAAAAATAAATTTTTGAGAAAGTAGATGCACCTGAGAAACTGGCATCTTAGTGTATGAGCTTATGCACACATGCCATTGCATTAGGTGAGAAACATCAAGCTAAAAATAAATTTTTGAGAAAGTAGATGCACCTGAGAAACTGGCATCTTAGTGTATGAGCTTATGCACACATGCCATTGCATTAGGTGAGAAACATCAAGCTAAATATAAATTTTTGAGAAAGTAGATGCACCTGAGAAACTGGCATCTTAGTGTATGAGCTTATGCACACATGCCATTGCATTAGGTGAGAAACAGCAAGCTAAAAATACATTTTTGAGAAAGTAGATGCACCTGAGAAACTGGCATCTTAGTGTATGAGCTTATGCACACATGCCATTGCATTAGGTGAGAAACATCAAGCTAAAAATAAATTTTTGAGAAAGTAGATGCACCTGAGAAACTGGCATCTTAGTGTATGAGCTTATGCACACATGCCATTGCATTAGGTGAGAAACATCAAGCTAAAAATAAATTGTTGAGAAGGTAGATGCACCTGAGAAACTGACATCTTAGTGTATGAGCTTATGCACATATGCCATTGCATTAGGTGAGAAACATCAAGCTAAATATAAATTTTTGAGAAAGTAGATGCACCTGAGAAACTGGCATCTTAGTGTATGAGCTTATGCACACATGCCATTGCATTAGGTGAGAAACATCAAGCTAAAAATAAATTTTTGAGAAAGTAGATGCACCTGAGAAACTGGCATCTTAGTGTATGAGCTTATGCACACATGCCATTGCATTAGGTGAGAAACATCAAGCTAAAAATAAATTGTTGAGAAAGTAGATGCACCTGAGAAACTGTCATCTTAGTGTATGAGCTTATGCACACATGCCATTGCATTAGGTGAGAAACAGCAAGCTAAAAATAAATTGTTGAGAAAGGTAGATGCACCTGAGAAACTGTCATCTTAGTGTATGAGCTTATGCACACATGCCATTGCATTAGGTGAGAAACATCAAGCTAAAAATAAATTTTTGAGAAAGTAGATGCACCTGAGAAACTGGCATCTTAGTGTATGAGCTTATGCACACATGCCATTGCATTAGGTGAGAAACATCAAGCTAAAAATAAATTTTTGAGAAAGTAGATGCACCTGAGAAACTGGCATCTTAGTGTATGAGCTTATGCACACATGCCATTGCATTAGGTGAGAAACATCAAGCTAAAAATAAATTTTTGAGAAAGTAGATGCACCTGAGAAACTGGCATCTTAGTGTATGAGCTTATGCACACATGCCATTGCATTAGGTGAGAAACATCAAGCTAAATATAAATTTTTGAGAAAGTAGATGCACCTGAGAAACTGGCATCTTAGTGTATGAGCTTATGCACACATGCCATTGCATTAGGTGAGAAACATCAAGCTAAAAATAAATTTTTGAGAAAGTAGATGCACCTGAGAAACTGGCATCTTAGTGTATGAGCTTATGCACACATGCCATTGCATTAGGTGAGAAACATCAAGCTAAAAATAAATTTTTGAGAAAGTAGATGCACCTGAGAAACTGACATCTTAGTGTATGAGCTTATGCACATATGCCATTGCATTAGGTGAGAAACATCAAGCTAAATATAAATTTTTGAGAAAGTAGATGCACCTGAGAAACTGGCATCTTAGTGTATGAGCTTATGCACACATGCCATTGCATTAGGTGAGAAACAGCAAGCTAAAAATAAATTGTTGAGAAGGTAGATGCACCTGAGAAACTGTCATCTTAGTGCATGAGCTTATGCACACATGCCATTGCATTAGGTGAGAAACATCAAGCTAAAAATAAATTTTTGAGAAAGTAGATGCACCTGAGAAACTGGCATCTTAGTGTATGAGCTTATGCACACATGCCATTGCATTAGGTGAGAAACATCAAGCTAAAAATAAATTTTTGAGAAAGTAGATGCACCTGAGAAACTGGCATCTTAGTGTATGAGCTTATGCACACATGCCATTGCATTAGGTGAGAAACATCAAGCTAAAAATAAATTTTTGAGAAAGTAGATGCACCTGAGAAACTGGCATCTTAGTGTATGAGCTTATGCACACATGCCATTGCATTAGGTGAGAAACATCAAGCTAAAAATAAATTTTTGAGAAAGTAGATGCACCTGAGAAACTGGCATCTTAGTGTATGAGCTTATGCACACATGCCATTGCATTAGGTGAGAAACATCAAGCTAAAAATAAATTTTTGAGAAAGTAGATGCACCTGAGAAACTGGCATCTTAGTGTATGAGCTTATGCACACATGCCATTGCATTAGGTGAGAAACATCAAGCTAAAAATAAATTTTTGAGAAAGTAGATGCACCTGAGAAACTGGCATCTTAGTGTATGAGCTTATGCACACATGCCATTGCATTAGGTGAGAAACATCAAGCTAAATATAAATTTTTGAGAAAGTAGATGCACCTGAGAAACTGTCATCTTAGTGTATGAGCTTATGCACACATGCCATTGCATTAGGTGAGAAACAGCAAGCTAAAAATAAATTGTTGAGAAGGTAGATGCACCTGAGAAACTGTCATCTTAGTGTATGAGCTTATGCACACATGCCATTGCATTAGGTGAGAAACATCAAGCTAAAAATAAATTTTTGAGAAAGTAGATGCACCTGAGAAACTGGCATCTTAGTGTATGAGCTTATGCACACATGCCATTGCATTAGGTGAGAAACATCAAGCTAAAAATAAATTTTTGAGAAAGTAGATGCACCTGAGAAACTGGCATCTTAGTGTATGAGCTTATGCACACATGCCATTGCATTAGGTGAGAAACATCAAGCTAAAAATAAATTGTTGAGAAAGTAGATGCACCTGAGAAACTGGCATCTTAGTGTATGAGCTTATGCACACATGCCATTGCATTAGGTGAGAAACATCAAGCTAAAAATAAATTTTTGAGAAAGTAGATGCACCTGAGAAACTGGCATCTTAGTGTATGAGCTTATGCACACATGCCATTGCATTAGGTGAGAAACATCAAGCTAAAAATAAATTTTTGAGAAAGTAGATGCACCTGAGAAACTGGCATCTGAGTGTATGAGCTTATGCACACATGCCATTGCATTAGGTGAGAAACATCAAGCTAAAAATAAATTTTTGAGAAAGTAGATGCACCTGAGAAACTGACATCTTAGTGTATGAGCTTATGCACATATGCCATTGCATTAGGTGAGAAACATCAAGCTAAATATAAATTTTTGAGAAAGTAGATGCACCTGAGAAACTGGCATCTTAGTGTATGAGCTTATGCACACATGCCATTGCATTAGGTGAGAAACAGCAAGCTAAAAATAAATTGTTGAGAAGGTAGATGCACCTGAGAAACTGTCATCTTAGTGCATGAGCTTATGCACACATGCCATTGCATTAGGTGAGAAACATCAAGCTAAAAATAAATTTTTGAGAAAGTAGATGCACCTGAGAAACTGGCATCTTAGTGTATGAGCTTATGCACACATGCCATTGCATTAGGTGAGAAACATCAAGCTAAAAATAAATTTTTGAGAAAGTAGATGCACCTGAGAAACTGGCATCTTAGTGTATGAGCTTATGCACACATGCCATTGCATTAGGTGAGAAACATCAAGCTAAAAATAAATTTTTGAGAAAGTAGATGCACCTGAGAAACTGGCATCTTAGTGTATGAGCTTATGCACACATGCCATTGCATTAGGTGAGAAACATCAAGCTAAAAATAAATTTTTGAGAAAGTAGATGCACCTGAGAAACTGGCATCTTAGTGTATGAGCTTATGCACACATGCCATTGCATTAGGTGAGAAACATCAAGCTAAAAATAAATTTTTGAGAAAGTAGATGCACCTGAGAAACTGGCATCTTAGTGTATGAGCTTATGCACACATGCCATTGCATTAGGTGAGAAACATCAAGCTAAATATAAATTTTTGAGAAAGTAGATGCACCTGAGAAACTGGCATCTTAGTGTATGAGCTTATGCACACATGCCATTGCATTAGGTGAGAAACATCAAGCTAAAAATAAATTTTTGAGAAAGTAGATGCACCTGAGAAACTGGCATCTTAGTGTATGAGCTTATGCACACATGCCATTGCATTAGGTGAGAAACATCAAGCTAAAAATAAATTTTTGAGAAAGTAGATGCACCTGAGAAACTGGCATCTTAGTGTATGAGCTTATGCACACATGCCATTGCATTAGGTGAGAAACATCAAGCTAAAAATAAATTTTTGAGAAAGTAGATGCACCTGAGAAACTGGCATCTTAGTGTATGAGCTTATGCACACATGCCATTGCATTAGGTGAGAAACATCAAGCTAAAAATAAATTTTTGAGAAAGTAGATGCACCTGAGAAACTGGCATCTTAGTGTATGAGCTTATGCACACATGCCATTGCATTAGGTGAGAAACATCAAGCTAAAAATAAATTTTTGAGAAAGTAGATGCACCTGAGAAACTGGCATCTTAGTGTATGAGCTTATGCACACATGCCATTGCATTAGGTGAGAAACATCAAGCTAAAAATAAATTTTTGAGAAAGTAGATGCACCTGAGAAACTGGCATCTTAGTGTATGAGCTTATGCACACATGCCATTGCATTAGGTGAGAAACATCAAGCTAAAAATAAATTTTTGAGAAAGTAGATGCACCTGAGAAACTGACATCTTAGTGTATGAGCTTATGCACATATGCCATTGCATTAGGTGAGAAACATCAAGCTAAATATAAATTTTTGAGAAAGTAGATGCACCTGAGAAACTGGCATCTTAGTGTATGAGCTTATGCACACATGCCATTGCATTAGGTGAGAAACAGCAAGCTAAAAATAAATTTTTGAGAAAGTAGATGCACCTGAGAAACTGGCATCTTAGTGTATGAGCTTATGCACACATGCCATTGCATTAGGTGAGAAACATCAAGCTAAAAATAAATTTTTGAGAAAGTAGATGCACCTGAGAAACTGTCATCTTAGTGTATGAGCTTATGCACACATGCCATTGCATTAGGTGAGAAACAGCAAGCTAAAAATAAATTGTTGAGAAGGTAGATGCACCTGAGAAACTGTCATCTTAGTGTATGAGCTTATGCACACATGCCATTGCATTAGGTGAGAAACATCAAGCTAAAAATAAATTTTTGAGAAAGTAGATGCACCTGAGAAACTGGCATCTTAGTGTATGAGCTTATGCACACATGCCATTGCATTAGGTGAGAAACATCAAGCTAAAAATAAATTTTTGAGAAAGTAGATGCACCTGAGAAACTGGCATCTTAGTGTATGAGCTTATGCACACATGCCATTGCATTAGGTGAGAAACATCAAGCTAAAAATAAATTTTTGAGAAAGTAGATGCACCTGAGAAACTGGCATCTTAGTGTATGAGCTTATGCACACATGCCATTGCATTAGGTGAGAAACATCAAGCTAAAAATAAATTTTTGAGAAAGTAGATGCACCTGAGAAACTGGCATCTTAGTGTATGAGCTTATGCACACATGCCATTGCATTAGGTGAGAAACATCAAGCTAAATATAAATTTTTGAGAAAGTAGATGCACCTGAGAAACTGGCATCTTAGTGTATGAGCTTATGCACACATGCCATTGCATTAGGTGAGAAACATCAAGCTAAAAATAAATTTTTGAGAAAGTAGATGCACCTGAGAAACTGGCATCTGAGTGTATGAGCTTATGCACACATGCCATTGCATTAGGTGAGAAACATCAAGCTAAAAATAAATTTTTGAGAAAGTAGATGCACCTGAGAAACTGACATCTTAGTGTATGAGCTTATGCACATATGCCATTGCATTAGGTGAGAAACATCAAGCTAAATATAAATTTTTGAGAAAGTAGATGCACCTGAGAAACTGGCATCTTAGTGTATGAGCTTATGCACACATGCCATTGCATTAGGTGAGAAACAGCAAGCTAAAAATAAATTGTTGAGAAGGTAGATGCACCTGAGAAACTGTCATCTTAGTGCATGAGCTTATGCACACATGCCATTGCATTAGGTGAGAAACATCAAGCTAAAAATAAATTTTTGAGAAAGTAGATGCACCTGAGAAACTGGCATCTTAGTGTATGAGCTTATGCACACATGCCATTGCATTAGGTGAGAAACATCAAGCTAAAAATAAATTTTTGAGAAAGTAGATGCACCTGAGAAACTGGCATCTTAGTGTATGAGCTTATGCACACATGCCATTGCATTAGGTGAGAAACATCAAGCTAAATATAAATTTTTGAGAAAGTAGATGCACCTGAGAAACTGGCATCTTAGTGTATGAGCTTATGCACACATGCCATTGCATTAGGTGAGAAACATCAAGCTAAATATAAATTTTTGAGAAAGTAGATGCACCTGAGAAACTGGCATCTTAGTGTATGAGCTTATGCACACATGCCATTGCATTAGGTGAGAAACATCAAGCTAAAAATAAATTTTTGAGAAAGTAGATGCACCTGAGAAACTGGCATCTTAGTGTATGAGCTTATGCACACATGCCATTGCATTAGGTGAGAAACATCAAGCTAAAAATAAATTTTTGAGAAAGTAGATGCACCTGAGAAACTGACATCTTAGTGTATGAGCTTATGCACATATGCCATTGCATTAGGTGAGAAACATCAAGCTAAATATAAATTTTTGAGAAAGTAGATGCACCTGAGAAACTGGCATCTTAGTGTATGAGCTTATGCACACATGCCATTGCATTAGGTGAGAAACAGCAAGCTAAAAATAAATTGTTGAGAAGGTAGATGCACCTGAGAAACTGTCATCTTAGTGTATGAGCTTATGCACACATGCCATTGCATTAGGTGAGAAACATCAAGCTAAAAATAAATTTTTGAGAAAGTAGATGCACCTGAGAAACTGGCATCTTAGTGTATGAGCTTATGCACACATGCCATTGCATTAGGTGAGAAACATCAAGCTAAAAATAAATTGTTGAGAAAGTAGATGCACCTGAGAAACTGGCATCTTAGTGTATGAGCTTATGCACACATGCCATTGCATTAGGTGAGAAACATCAAGCTAAAAATAAATTTTTGAGAAAGTAGATGCACCTGAGAAACTGGCATCTTAGTGTATGAGCTTATGCACACATGCCATTGCATTAGGTGAGAAACATCAAGCTAAAAATAAATTTTTGAGAAAGTAGATGCACCTGAGAAACTGGCATCTTAGTGTATGAGCTTATGCACACATGCCATTGCATTAGGTGAGAAACATCAAGCTAAAAATAAATTTTTGAGAAAGTAGATGCACCTGAGAAACTGGCATCTTAGTGTATGAGCTTATGCACATATGCCATTGCATTAGGTGAGAAACATCAAGCTAAAAATAAATTTTTGAGAAAGTAGATGCACCTGAGAAACTGGCATCTTAGTGTATGAGCTTATGCACACATGCCATTGCATTAGGTGAGAAACATCAAGCTAAAAATAAATTTTTGAGAAAGTAGATGCACCTGAGAAACTGGCATCTTAGTGTATGAGCTTATGCACATATGCCATTGCATTAGGTGAGAAACATCAAGCTAAATATAAATTTTTGAGAAAGTAGATGCACCTGAGAAACTGGCATCTTAGTGTATGAGCTTATGCACACATGCCATTGCATTAGGTGAGAAACAGCAAGCTAAAAATAAATTGTTGAGAAGGTAGATGCACCTGAGAAACTGTCATCTTAGTGCATGAGCTTATGCACACATGCCATTGCATTAGGTGAGAAACATCAAGCTAAAAATAAATTTTTGAGAAAGTAGATGCACCTGAGAAACTGGCATCTTAGTGTATGAGCTTATGCACACATGCCATTGCATTAGGTGAGAAACATCAAGCTAAAAATAAATTGTTGAGAAAGTAGATGCACCTGAGAAACTGGCATCTTAGTGTATGAGCTTATGCACACATGCCATTGCATTAGGTGAGAAACATCAAGCTAAAAATACATTTTTGAGAAAGTAGATGCACCTGAGAAACTGGCATCTTAGTGTATGAGCTTATGCACACATGCCATTGCATTAGGTGAGAAACATCAAGCTAAAAATAAATTTTTGAGAAAGTAGATGCACCTGAGAAACTGGCATCTTAGTGTATGAGCTTATGCACACATGCCATTGCATTAGGTGAGAAACATCAAGCTAAAAATAAATTTTTGAGAAAGTAGATGCACCTGAGAAACTGGCATCTTAGTGTATGAGCTTATGCACACATGCCATTGCATTAGGTGAGAAACATCAAGCTAAAAATAAATTTTTGAGAAAGTAGATGCACCTGAGAAACTGGCATCTTAGTGTATGAGCTTATGCACACATGCCATTGCATTAGGTGAGAAACATCAAGCTAAATATAAATTTTTGAGAAAGTAGATGCACCTGAGAAACTGACATCTTAGTGTATGAGCTTATGCACATATGCCATTGCATTAGGTGAGAAACATCAAGCTAAATATAAATTTTTGAGAAAGTAGATGCACCTGAGAAACTGGCATCTTAGTGTATGAGCTTATGCACACATGCCATTGCATTAGGTGAGAAACAGCAAGCTAAAAATAAATTGTTGAGAAGGTAGATGCACCTGAGAAACTGGCATCTTAGTGCATGAGCTTATGCACACATGCCATTGCATTAGGTGAGAAACAGCAAGCTAAAAATACATTTTTGAGAAAGTAGATGCACCTGAGAAACTGGCATCTTAGTGTATGAGCTTATGCACACATGCCATTGCATTAGGTGAGAAACATCAAGCTAAATATAAATTTTTGAGAAAGTAGATGCACCTGAGAAACTGTCATCTTAGTGTATGAGCTTATGCACACATGCCATTGCATTAGGTGAGAAACAGCAAGCTAAAAATAAATTGTTGAGAAGGTAGATGCACCTGAGAAACTGTCATCTTAGTGTATGAGCTTATGCACACATGCCATTGCATTAGGTGAGAAACATCAAGCTAAAAATACATTTTTGAGAAAGTAGATGCACCTGAGAAACTGGCATCTTAGTGTATGAGCTTATGCACACATGCCATTGCATTAGGTGAGAAACATCAAGCTAAAAATAAATTTTTGAGAAAGTAGATGCACCTGAGAAACTGGCATCTTAGTGTATGAGCTTATGCACACATGCCATTGCATTAGGTGAGAAACATCAAGCTAAAAATAAATTTTTGAGAAAGTAGATGCACCTGAGAAACTGGCATCTTAGTGTATGAGCTTATGCACACATGCCATTGCATTAGGTGAGAAACATCAAGCTAAATATAAATTTTTGAGAAAGTAGATGCACCTGAGAAACTGGCATCTTAGTGTATGAGCTTATGCACACATGCCATTGCATTAGGTGAGAAACATCAAGCTAAAAATAAATTTTTGAGAAAGTAGATGCACCTGAGAAACTGGCATCTTAGTGTATGAGCTTATGCACACATGCCATTGCATTAGGTGAGAAACATCAAGCTAAAAATAAATTTTTGAGAAAGTAGATGCACCTGAGAAACTGACATCTTAGTGTATGAGCTTATGCACACATGCCATTGCATTAGGTGAGAAACATCAAGCTAAAAATAAATTTTTGAGAAAGTAGATGCACCTGAGAAACTGGCATCTTAGTGTATGAGCTTATGCACATATGCCATTGCATTAGGTGAGAAACATCAAGCTAAATATAAATTTTTGAGAAAGTAGATGCACCTGAGAAACTGGCATCTTAGTGTATGAGCTTATGCACACATGCCATTGCATTAGGTGAGAAACAGCAAGCTAAAAATAAATTGTTGAGAAGGTAGATGCACCTGAGAAACTGTCATCTTAGTGTATGAGCTTATGCACACATGCCATTGCATTAGGTGAGAAACATCAAGCTAAAAATAAATTTTTGAGAAAGTAGATGCACCTGAGAAACTGGCATCTTAGTGTATGAGCTTATGCACACATGCCATTGCATTAGGTGAGAAACATCAAGCTAAAAATAAATTTTTGAGAAAGTAGATGCACCTGAGAAACTGTCATCTTAGTGTATGAGCTTATGCACACATGCCATTGCATTAGGTGAGAAACATCAAGCTAAAAATAAATTTTTGAGAAAGTAGATGCACCTGAGAAACTGACATCTTAGTGTATGAGCTTATGCACATATGCCATTGCATTAGGTGAGAAACATCAAGCTAAATATAAATTTTTGAGAAAGTAGATGCACCTGAGAAACTGGCATCTTAGTGTATGAGCTTATGCACACATGCCATTGCATTAGGTGAGAAACAGCAAGCTAAAAATAAATTGTTGAGAAGGTAGATGCACCTGAGAAACTGTCATCTTAGTGTATGAGCTTATGCACACATGCCATTGCATTAGGTGAGAAACATCAAGCTAAATATAAATTTTTGAGAAAGTAGATGCACCTGAGAAACTGGCATCTTAGTGTATGAGCTTATGCACACATGCCATTGCATTAGGTGAGAAACATCAAGCTAAAAATAAATTTTTGAGAAAGTAGATGCACCTGAGAAACTGGCATCTTAGTGTATGAGCTTATGCACACATGCCATTGCATTAGGTGAGAAACATCAAGCTAAAAATAAATTTTTGAGAAAGTAGATGCACCTGAGAAACTGGCATCTTAGTGTATGAGCTTATGCACACATGCCATTGCATTAGGTGAGAAACATCAAGCTAAAAATAAATTTTTGAGAAAGTAGATGCACCTGAGAAACTGGCATCTTAGTGTATGAGCTTATGCACACATGCCATTGCATTAGGTGAGAAACATCAAGCTAAAAATAAATTTTTGAGAAAGTAGATGCACCTGAGAAACTGGCATCTTAGTGTATGAGCTTATGCACACATGCCATTGCATTAGGTGAGAAACATCAAGCTAAAAATAAATTTTTGAGAAAGTAGATGCACCTGAGAAACTGGCATCTTAGTGTATGAGCTTATGCACACATGCCATTGCATTAGGTGAGAAACATCAAGCTAAAAATAAATTTTTGAGAAAGTAGATGCACCTGAGAAACTGGCATCTTAGTGTATGAGCTTATGCACACATGCCATTGCATTAGGTGAGAAACATCAAGCTAAAAATAAATTTTTGAGAAAGTAGATGCACCTGAGAAACTGGCATCTTAGTGTATGAGCTTATGCACACATGCCATTGCATTAGGTGAGAAACATCAAGCTAAAAATAAATTTTTGAGAAAGTAGATGCACCTGAGAAACTGGCATCTTAGTGTATGAGCTTATGCACACATGCCATTGCATTAGGTGAGAAACATCAAGCTAAAAATAAATTTTTGAGAAAGTAGATGCACCTGAGAAACTGGCATCTTAGTGTATGAGCTTATGCACACATGCCATTGCATTAGGTGAGAAACATCAAGCTAAAAATAAATTTTTGAGAAAGTAGATGCACCTGAGAAACTGGCATCTTAGTGTATGAGCTTATGCACACATGCCATTGCATTAGGTGAGAAACATCAAGCTAAAAATAAATTTTTGAGAAAGTAGATGCACCTGAGAAACTGGCATCTTAGTGTATGAGCTTATGCACACATGCCATTGCATTAGGTGAGAAACATCAAGCTAAAATATAAATTTTTGAGAAAGTAGATGCACCTGAGAAACTGGCATCTTAGTGTATGAGCTTATGCACACATGCCATTGCATTAGGTGAGAAACATCAAGCTAAAAATAAATTTTTGAGAAAGTAGATGCACCTGAGAAACTGGCATCTTAGTGTATGAGCTTATGCACACATGCCATTGCATTAGGTGAGAAACATCAAGCTAAAAATAAATTTTTGAGAAAGTAGATGCACCTGAGAAACTGGCATCTTAGTGTATGAGCTTATGCACACATGCCATTGCATTAGGTGAGAAACATCAAGCTAAAAATAAATTTTTGAGAAAGTAGATGCACCTGAGAAACTGGCATCTTAGTGTATGAGCTTATGCACACATGCCATTGCATTAGGTGAGAAACATCAAGCTAAAAATAAATTTTTGAGAAAGTAGATGCACCTGAGAAACTGGCATCTTAGTGTATGAGCTTATGCACACATGCCATTGCATTAGGTGAGAAACATCAAGCTAAAAATAAATTTTTGAGAAAGTAGATGCACCTGAGAAACTGGCATCTTAGTGTATGAGCTTATGCACACATGCCATTGCATTAGGTGAGAAACATCAAGCTAAAAATAAATTTTTGAGAAAGTAGATGCACCTGAGAAACTGGCATCTTAGTGTATGAGCTTATGCACACATGCCATTGCATTAGGTGAGAAACATCAAGCTAAAAATAAATTTTTGAGAAAGTAGATGCACCTGAGAAACTGGCATCTTAGTGTATGAGCTTATGCACACATGCCATTGCATTAGGTGAGAAACATCAAGCTAAAAATAAATTTTTGAGAAAGTAGATGCACCTGAGAAACTGGCATCTTAGTGTATGAGCTTATGCACACATGCCATTGCATTAGGTGAGAAACATCAAGCTAAAAATAAATTTTTGAGAAAGTAGATGCACCTGAGAAACTGGCATCTTAGTGTATGAGCTTATGCACACATGCCATTGCATTAGGTGAGAAACATCAAGCTAAAAATAAATTTTTGAGAAAGTAGATGCACCTGAGAAACTGGCATCTTAGTGTATGAGCTTATGCACACATGCCATTGCATTAGGTGAGAAACATCAAGCTAAAAATAAATTTTTGAGAAAGTAGATGCACCTGAGAAACTGGCATCTTAGTGTATGAGCTTATGCACACATGCCATTGCATTAGGTGAGAAACATCAAGCTAAAAATAAATTTTTGAGAAAGTAGATGCACCTGAGAAACTGGCATCTTAGTGTATGAGCTTATGCACACATGCCATTGCATTAGGTGAGAAACATCAAGCTAAAAATAAATTTTTGAGAAAGTAGATGCACCTGAGAAACTGGCATCTTAGTGTATGAGCTTATGCACACATGCCATTGCATTAGGTGAGAAACATCAAGCTAAAAATAAATTTTTGAGAAAGTAGATGCACCTGAGAAACTGGCATCTTAGTGTATGAGCTTATGCACACATGCCATTGCATTAGGTGAGAAACATCAAGCTAAAAATAAATTTTTGAGAAAGTAGATGCACCTGAGAAACTGGCATCTTAGTGTATGAGCTTATGCACACATGCCATTGCATTAGGTGAGAAACATCAAGCTAAAAATAAATTTTTGAGAAAGTAGATGCACCTGAGAAACTGGCATCTTAGTGTATGAGCTTATGCACACATGCCATTGCATTAGGTGAGAAACATCAAGCTAAAAATAAATTTTTGAGAAAGTAGATGCACCTGAGAAACTGGCATCTTAGTGTATGAGCTTATGCACACATGCCATTGCATTAGGTGAGAAACATCAAGCTAAAAATAAATTTTTGAGAAAGTAGATGCACCTGAGAAACTGGCATCTTAGTGTATGAGCTTATGCACACATGCCATTGCATTAGGTGAGAAACATCAAGCTAAAAATAAATTTTTGAGAAAGTAGATGCACCTGAGAAACTGGCATCTTAGTGTATGAGCTTATGCACACATGCCATTGCATTAGGTGAGAAACATCAAGCTAAAAATAAATTTTTGAGAAAGTAGATGCACCTGAGAAACTGGCATCTTAGTGTATGAGCTTATGCACACATGCCATTGCATTAGGTGAGAAACATCAAGCTAAAAATAAATTTTTGAGAAAGTAGATGCACCTGAGAAACTGACATCTTAGTGTATGAGCTTATGCACACATGCCATTGCATTAGGTGAGAAACATCAAGCTAAAATATAAATTTTTGAGAAAGTAGATGCACCTGAGAAACTGGCATCTTAGTGTATGAGCTTATGCACACATGCCATTGCATTAGGTGAGAAACAGCAAGCTAAAAATAAATTGTTGAGAAAGTAGATGCACCTGAGAAACTGTCATCTTAGTGTATGAGCTTATGCACACATGCCATTGCATTAGGTGAGAAACATCAAGCTAAAAATAAATTTTTGAGAAAGTAGATGCACCTGAGAAACTGGCATCTTAGTGTATGAGCTTATGCACACATGCCATTGCATTAGGTGAGAAACATCAAGCTAAAAATAAATTTTTGAGAAAGTAGATGCACCTGAGAAACTGGCATCTTAGTGTATGAGCTTATGCACACATGCCATTGCATTAGGTGAGAAACATCAAGCTAAAAATAAATTTTTGAGAAAGTAGATGCACCTGAGAAACTGGCATCTTAGTGTATGAGCTTATGCACACATGCCATTGCATTAGGTGAGAAACATCAAGCTAAAAATAAATTTTTGAGAAAGTAGATGCACCTGAGAAACTGGCATCTTAGTGTATGAGCTTATGCACACATGCCATTGCATTAGGTGAGAAACATCAAGCTAAAAATAAATTTTTGAGAAAGTAGATGCACCTGAGAAACTGGCATCTTAGTGTATGAGCTTATGCACACATGCCATTGCATTAGGTGAGAAACATCAAGCTAAAAATAAATTTTTGAGAAAGTAGATGCACCTGAGAAACTGGCATCTTAGTGTATGAGCTTATGCACACATGCCATTGCATTAGGTGAGAAACATCAAGCTAAAAATAAATTTTTGAGAAAGTAGATGCACCTGAGAAACTGGCATCTTAGTGTATGAGCTTATGCACACATGCCATTGCATTAGGTGAGAAACATCAAGCTAAAAATAAATTTTTGAGAAAGTAGATGCACCTGAGAAACTGGCATCTTAGTGTATGAGCTTATGCACACATGCCATTGCATTAGGTGAGAAACATCAAGCTAAAAATAAATTTTTGAGAAAGTAGATGCACCTGAGAAACTGGCATCTTAGTGTATGAGCTTATGCACACATGCCATTGCATTAGGTGAGAAACATCAAGCTAAAAATAAATTTTTGAGAAAGTAGATGCACCTGAGAAACTGGCATCTTAGTGTATGAGCTTATGCACACATGCCATTGCATTAGGTGAGAAACATCAAGCTAAAAATAAATTTTTGAGAAAGTAGATGCACCTGAGAAACTGGCATCTTAGTGTATGAGCTTATGCACACATGCCATTGCATTAGGTGAGAAACATCAAGCTAAAAATAAATTTTTGAGAAAGTAGATGCACCTGAGAAACTGGCATCTTAGTGTATGAGCTTATGCACACATGCCATTGCATTAGGTGAGAAACATCAAGCTAAAAATAAATTTTTGAGAAAGTAGATGCACCTGAGAAACTGGCATCTTAGTGTATGAGCTTATGCACACATGCCATTGCATTAGGTGAGAAACATCAAGCTAAAAATAAATTTTTGAGAAAGTAGATGCACCTGAGAAACTGGCATCTTAGTGTATGAGCTTATGCACACATGCCATTGCATTAGGTGAGAAACATCAAGCTAAATATAAATTTTTGAGAAAGTAGATGCACCTGAGAAACTGGCATCTTAGTGTATGAGCTTATGCACACATGCCATTGCATTAGGTGAGAAACATCAAGCTAAAAATAAATTTTTGAGAAAGTAGATGCACCTGAGAAACTGGCATCTTAGTGTATGAGCTTATGCACACATGCCATTGCATTAGGTGAGAAACATCAAGCTAAAAATAAATTTTTGAGAAAGTAGATGCACCTGAGAAACTGGCATCTTAGTGTATGAGCTTATGCACACATGCCATTGCATTAGGTGAGAAACATCAAGCTAAAAATAAATTTTTGAGAAAGTAGATGCACCTGAGAAACTGGCATCTTAGTGTATGAGCTTATGCACACATGCCATTGCATTAGGTGAGAAACATCAAGCTAAAAATAAATTTTTGAGAAAGTAGATGCACCTGAGAAACTGGCATCTTAGTGTATGAGCTTATGCACACATGCCATTGCATTAGGTGAGAAACATCAAGCTAAATATAAATTTTTGAGAAAGTAGATGCACCTGAGAAACTGGCATCTTAGTGTATGAGCTTATGCACACATGCCATTGCATTAGGTGAGAAACATCAAGCTAAAAATAAATTTTTGAGAAAGTAGATGCACCTGAGAAACTGGCATCTTAGTGTATGAGCTTATGCACACATGCCATTGCATTAGGTGAGAAACATCAAGCTAAAAATAAATTTTTGAGAAAGTAGATGCACCTGAGAAACTGGCATCTTAGTGTATGAGCTTATGCACACATGCCATTGCATTAGGTGAGAAACATCAAGCTAAAAATAAATTTTTGAGAAAGTAGATGCACCTGAGAAACTGGCATCTTAGTGTATGAGCTTATGCACACATGCCATTGCATTAGGTGAGAAACATCAAGCTAAAAATAAATTTTTGAGAAAGTAGATGCACCTGAGAAACTGGCATCTTAGTGTATGAGCTTATGCACACATGCCATTGCATTAGGTGAGAAACATCAAGCTAAAAATAAATTGTTGAGAAAGTAGATGCACCTGAGAAACTGGCATCTTAGTGTATGAGCTTATGCACACATGCCATTGCATTAGGTGAGAAACATCAAGCTAAAAATAAATTTTTGAGAAAGTAGATGCACCTGAGAAACTGGCATCTTAGTGTATGAGCTTATGCACACATGCCATTGCATTAGGTGAGAAACATCAAGCTAAAAATAAATTTTTGAGAAAGTAGATGCACCTGAGAAACTGGCATCTTAGTGTATGAGCTTATGCACACATGCCATTGCATTAGGTGAGAAACATCAAGCTAAAAATAAATTTTTGAGAAAGTAGATGCACCTGAGAAACTGGCATCTTAGTGTATGAGCTTATGCACACATGCCATTGCATTAGGTGAGAAACATCAAGCTAAAAATAAATTTTTGAGAAAGTAGATGCACCTGAGAAACTGGCATCTTAGTGTATGAGCTTATGCACACATGCCATTGCATTAGGTGAGAAACATCAAGCTAAAAATAAATTTTTGAGAAAGTAGATGCACCTGAGAAACTGGCATCTTAGTGTATGAGCTTATGCACACATGCCATTGCATTAGGTGAGAAACATCAAGCTAAAAATAAATTTTTGAGAAAGTAGATGCACCTGAGAAACTGGCATCTTAGTGTATGAGCTTATGCACACATGCCATTGCATTAGGTGAGAAACATCAAGCTAAAAATAAATTTTTGAGAAAGTAGATGCACCTGAGAAACTGGCATCTTAGTGTATGAGCTTATGCACACATGCCATTGCATTAGGTGAGAAACATCAAGCTAAAAATAAATTTTTGAGAAAGTAGATGCACCTGAGAAACTGGCATCTTAGTGTATGAGCTTATGCACACATGCCATTGCATTAGGTGAGAAACATCAAGCTAAAAATAAATTGTTGAGAAGGTAGATGCACCTGAGAAACTGTCATCTTAGTGCATGAGCTTATGCACACATGCCATTGCATTAGGTGAGAAACATCAAGCTAAAAATAAATTTTTGAGAAAGTAGATGCACCTGAGAAACTGGCATCTTAGTGTATGAGCTTATGCACACATGCCATTGCATTAGGTGAGAAACATCAAGCTAAAAATAAATTTTTGAGAAAGTAGATGCACCTGAGAAACTGGCATCTTAGTGTATGAGCTTATGCACACATGCCATTGCATTAGGTGAGAAACATCAAGCTAAAAATAAATTTTTGAGAAAGTAGATGCACCTGAGAAACTGGCATCTTAGTGTATGAGCTTATGCACACATGCCATTGCATTAGGTGAGAAACATCAAGCTAAAAATAAATTGTTGAGAAGGTAGATGCACCTGAGAAACTGGCATCTTAGTGCATGAGCTTATGCACACATGCCATTGCATTAGGTGAGAAACATCAAGCTAAAAATAAATTTTTGAGAAAGTAGATGCACCTGAGAAACTGGCATCTTAGTGTATGAGCTTATGCACACATGCCATTGCATTAGGTGAGAAACATCAAGCTAAAAATAAATTTTTGAGAAAGTAGATGCACCTGAGAAACTGGCATCTTAGTGTATGAGCTTATGCACACATGCCATTGCATTAGGTGAGAAACATCAAGCTAAAAATAAATTTTTGAGAAAGTAGATGCACCTGAGAAACTGGCATCTTAGTGTATGAGCTTATGCACACATGCCATTGCATTAGGTGAGAAACATCAAGCTAAATATAAATTTTTGAGAAAGTAGATGCACCTGAGAAACTGGCATCTTAGTGTATGAGCTTATGCACACATGCCATTGCATTAGGTGAGAAACATCAAGCTAAAAATAAATTTTTGAGAAAGTAGATGCACCTGAGAAACTGGCATCTTAGTGTATGAGCTTATGCACACATGCCATTGCATTAGGTGAGAAACATCAAGCTAAAAATAAATTTTTGAGAAAGTAGATGCACCTGAGAAACTGGCATCTTAGTGTATGAGCTTATGCACACATGCCATTGCATTAGGTGAGAAACATCAAGCTAAAAATAAATTGTTGAGAAAGTAGATGCACCTGAGAAACTGACATCTTAGTGTATGAGCTTATGCACACATGCCATTGCATTAGGTGAGAAACATCAAGCTAAATATAAATTTTTGAGAAAGTAGATGCACCTGAGAAACTGGCATCTTAGTGTATGAGCTTATGCACACATGCCATTGCATTAGGTGAGAAACATCAAGCTAAAAATAAATTTTTGAGAAAGTAGATGCACCTGAGAAACTGGCATCTTAGTGTATGAGCTTATGCACACATGCCATTGCATTAGGTGAGAAACATCAAGCTAAAAATAAATTTTTGAGAAAGTAGATGCACCTGAGAAACTGGCATCTTAGTGTATGAGCTTATGCACACATGCCATTGCATTAGGTGAGAAACATCAAGCTAAATATAAATTTTTGAGAAAGTAGATGCACCTGAGAAACTGGCATCTTAGTGTATGAGCTTATGCACACATGCCATTGCATTAGGTGAGAAACATCAAGCTAAATATAAATTTTTGAGAAAGTAGATGCACCTGAGAAACTGGCATCTTAGTGTATGAGCTTATGCACACATGCCATTGCATTAGGTGAGAAACATCAAGCTAAAAATAAATTTTTGAGAAAGTAGATGCACCTGAGAAACTGGCATCTGAGTGTATGAGCTTATGCACACATGCCATTGCATTAGGTGAGAAACATCAAGCTAAAAATAAATTTTTGAGAAAGTAGATGCACCTGAGAAACTGACATCTTAGTGTATGAGCTTATGCACATATGCCATTGCATTAGGTGAGAAACATCAAGCTAAATATAAATTTTTGAGAAAGTAGATGCACCTGAGAAACTGGCATCTTAGTGTATGAGCTTATGCACACATGCCATTGCATTAGGTGAGAAACAGCAAGCTAAAAATAAATTGTTGAGAAGGTAGATGCACCTGAGAAACTGTCATCTTAGTGCATGAGCTTATGCACACATGCCATTGCATTAGGTGAGAAACATCAAGCTAAAAATAAATTTTTGAGAAAGTAGATGCACCTGAGAAACTGGCATCTCAGTGTATGAGCTTATGCACACATGCCATTGCATTAGGTGAGAAACATCAAGCTAAAAATAAATTTTTGAGAAAGTAGATGCACCTGAGAAACTGGCATCTCAGTGTATGAGCTTATGCACACATGCCATTGCATTAGGTGAGAAACATCAAGCTAAAAATAAATTTTTGAGAAAGTAGATGCACCTGAGAAACTGGCATCTTAGTGTATGAGCTTATGCACACATGCCATTGCATTAGGTGAGAAACATCAAGCTAAAAATACATTTTTGAGAAAGTAGATGCACCTGAGAAACTGGCATCTTAGTGTATGAGCTTATGCACACATGCCATTGCATTAGGTGAGAAACATCAAGCTAAAAATAAATTTTTGAGAAAGTAGATGCACCTGAGAAACTGGCATCTCAGTGTATGAGCTTATGCACACATGCCATTGCATTAGGTGAGAAACATCAAGCTAAAAATAAATTTTTGAGAAAGTAGATGCACCTGAGAAACTGGCATCTTAGTGTATGAGCTTATGCACACATGCCATTGCATTAGGTGAGAAACATCAAGCTAAATATAAATTTTTGAGAAAGTAGATGCACCTGAGAAACTGGCATCTTAGTGTATGAGCTTATGCACACATGCCATTGCATTAGGTGAGAAACATCAAGCTAAATATAAATTTTTGAGAAAGTAGATGCACCTGAGAAACTGGCATCTTAGTGTATGAGCTTATGCACACATGCCATTGCATTAGGTGAGAAACATCAAGCTAAAATTAAATTTTTGAGAAAGTAGATGCACCTGAGAAACTGGCATCTTAGTGTATGAGCTTATGCACATATGCCATTGCATTAGGTGAGAAACATCAAGCTAAAAATAAATTTTTGAGAAAGTAGATGCACCTGAGATACTGGCATCTCAGTGTATGAGCTTATGCACACATGCCATTGCATTAGGTGAGAAACATCAAGCTAAAAATAAATTTTTGAGAAAGTAGATGCACCTGAGATACTGGCATCTCAGTGTATGAGCTTATGCACACATGCCATTGCATTAGGTGAGAAACATCAAGCTAAAAATAAATGTTTTCTTCACGACGTGCGTTTTTATAATTCTTTATGAAAATGCACTTAGTTACGTTAATAGATAGAGAAACACTTACCTGGAGAAGAGAAAATCTTTTGCTGATTTCTAGGACATTTCTTGTTCCAATCACGTTGTAACGAACAACAGTCCTTGGATGAAAAATCAAATACCGCATTAGAAATCAGTGCAACAATAGTTCTGATACAGCAATGATATTTTAGATTTGTCAATCTATACTGCTATTTATTAACATCATTGCATTAATGGGGAAAAGGTATGTCTTACAATAGTGCCATTGTCATTTGAGATGAAGACAATGTAATTTATAGTTCAGCAGCATGCATCATAATACACTAAAGAGCAATTGAATTAGAGACAGCTGGCGTTATGCAAAGGTGGCGCTGTGGGCGGCCCTGTAAAGGAAAACGGCATGACGTATGCAGCGATCCGACAACATAAGGAGTTATGCGACGGGAATCAGTAAGAGCCGGAAGCAGTATAGGTAAGACGAAGGATCCAAGCGCATTTGATCGTGGGCAAATTGTCGGAGCCCCGACGAATGGGTCACTCCATCTCGGAAGTCGTGCAGGCACTGGGATTTTCACGAGCCACTGTGTCACGGGTGCACCGTGAGTACATCGAATCCGGTAAAACCATCCCTGCAAGGGCCAACTGCCGTGGACAACAGCGTGTGGACGAGCGGGGTCATCGTCGCTAGCTCGCATTGTAACAGCGGATAGACGGGCCACAGTGCAAGAAATCACTCGGCAATTTAACGCTGGTGCACAAAAACGTGTAAGCAGCCACGCCATCCAGAACCATCTCATGTGGTACAGAAACCATCGTCCCACGAGGGTACCGCTGCTGACCGCACGTCACAGGGTGCAAAGATTAGCATGGGCGCGGGAACATCGCCACTGGACCCTAGACATGTGGAAAAATGTTGTCTGGACTGATGAGTCGAGATTCACGTTGGTACATGCGGATGGCAGGATACGTGTACGGCGCAAATGGCTTTTCCTATGTAAATTTCAGTTTGCCGCGGTGCCGCCACAGTCTCGCCGCGGTGCCGCCACACGCGAATCAGACCATCGTGGTTGACATTATGAAAAGTATTTCATTCGGTATTACCGAATGAAATACTTTTCATAATGAAGCGGGATTCGTCGGAGAAGACAATGTCGTGCCATTCCCTAGTCCAGGTGCGGCGTTCAACGGCCCACTGCCGCCGCACTCGCCGGTGGTGTAACGTCGATGCTAATCGGAGCAATGAGCGCCGTGCGAAAAGTCCCCGCTACGTCGAACGGTACGTGCTGACACAGGTTGTTGCGCAACACACCCTAATTCCTGCGCTAACGCTAGTGATGTGGCGGTGCGAGCCGTCAATGCTCGCCGCACAACATGCCGGTCCTCTCGTTCGGTGGTGTGTCGCGGCTGCGGCAATCGCTCACGTCGGTCCGTCCGTCCCTCCTGCACCAACCGAATCCATGCTCGCCTCGCTTTGGCTGGATGTCGTCCCACACGCGGGCGCCGATGTCTCGGTACGATAAACCGCTGTCGCGATAAGCCCTCGCACAGGTCCGGCAGCACAACACACTTCCACTACTTACACCCAGCCTTCTGTGCACCCTTCTTATAGTGCTTCTCGGTGGCGTGGCAGGCGCACATGATTTGCATATGCCCTGCAATGCTAATCGTTTGCATGTCCTCTCGCGGGCGACGCGTGCTGTGCATTTCAGGCCAATCGGATGCCTCCTTCTTGGTGTTGCATTTTGGGTGGCCAGCAGTGTATATACTGCTCAGTGAATTTCACCCGCGCCACCGTTCAGTCTCCAGGCGCGCTCATTTCTCTAGACTGCGGGTGGTCGTAATGTAATGGCTCATCAGTAGGAGATCTGCTTCAATTCAGATCTTCAAAGTAAATGGTAATACCGAATGAAATACTTTTCATAATGTCGATCTTCCGCAGAAAATAAAATCAGCTGCGTATGAAAGATATTCTTAATTTACTCCTTAAATTCCTCCTTGCCGCCCCGGTGGCGCAGTGGTCTAAGGCGCTGGCCTCTGATCATTCGTCCGTAAGGGGTCCGGGTTCGAATCCCGGTCAGGCATGGATGTTGTGTTTGTCTTACGGCACTGGCTCTTTCCCTTCCCTGGAACCAGTGACCCAAAATTAGGGACGGGCGACTGCTTATAGCCCATTTGAGTTGCTCACGGTGGTCGTTAAACCTCCAATAAAAAAAAAAAAAAATTCCTCATCCATAATTTCGGTGATGTACATAGTTCCTTACAGGTATTGTACATACATCACTCCTCCTTCCTTTTCTGAGTTTTAAATAGGCATTTGACATTCGCAGAATATGTATTCACGATGAGCAAGATACAGTTTTACATCGCGCAAAAGAAAATCCATTAAAATGTTTTGAAAGGTAATTTCCAGATTCTTACCTTAAAGGATCGAGAAATTGCACTCTGGCAGCGGAATGAAAAACAATGCTCACATCTCTTTGCAAGACTTCCAAATCATCGTCGCATATTCCACATTGAGGTTCGATTACATCTCCCTCGACGATAATAACTTTCTCTCTGAAGTTAGGACGTTTTGCTTTAAGTGGATCAAAGCACTTCAGAAGAAAAGAAAAGTCACATTAAAAGCAAGGAATTAATATAATCTGATTCAGGCAGCAAAAACAAGAAATCATGCCCTAGTACGATAGCAATATGAACTTTTAAAGGGAGAAGAAAAAAATACGTGTACAAGGTTTTTTACTACCTGTGGCTAAAAGATAATACTGTACAAACTGATTTACTCGAGACTTTACCCAAAAAAAGCGATATAATTTTGAAAAGGGAAGACATTTCAGGCTGAAATTTGAAGACGAAGTGCCGTACGTTCTGACATTCGCATCCATATCTGCGCCGTTTGGCTCATATGTCCAGATGGCGCCACAATGCGTCTGGTGGGAACGGTTTCGCGCCATTTGTCCGTAGGTTAGCGTCGAGTACGATGGTGTTCATGAATGCGTGTTTATCGTTCGATGTTATTGGAATTCCGGCTCTTTCAAGAAGTTATAACGAAGTAAATTTCTCCGTCATTTTTATCCGCGCCGGGGTTCGAACCCGGATCCCCTCATTCCGGAATAAGTCACTCTACCAATTGAGCAACGCGGACGTTTTATTCTGATTCCTATCTGCCTTATGTCGTGTGCGTCCTTCTGGAAGGTACGTCACATCTCCTGGTACGTTACATCATCTCCCCCTTATTTTTATTTATTTTTATTTTCTTCTGAAGTGCTGGAGAAGGGATTCTCTTATTTTTCCTATCTCGCGGTGGGGAAATAACATCACACCATTGCGAGAATTCGAACTGTCGGGTCATCCGGATAGTTCGGGCGCCATTATAACGAAGTGAATTTCTCTGTCATTTTTATCCGCGCCAGGATTCGAACCCGGATCCCCTCATTCCGGAATAAGTCACTCTACCAATTGAGCTACGCGGACGTTTTATTCTGATTCCTATCTGCCTTTATGTCGTGTGCGTCCTTCTGGCAGGTACGTCACATCTCCTGGTACGTTACAAAGTGTCTGAAAAAGTTTATCCAGTCAGGAACAACATACAGAGCCAACGATTTCAAATCTTGCGAAGAAACGATAGGAAGACTTGTTGATTCGCATTCAGGAGGGCAACCCGCAATGTTAGAAAACACTGTGCAGTGTGTGAAAAAGAGGTTGTTACAATCTACAAAGAAATCTTTATACGCAAGAAATAGGACTGTCATATTCCACCTGCCAGTGGGCAGCAAAAATTAGTAAACTGAAGCCATGTCGTGTTACAGTTCATGAGCGAATCAAATGACATGCCGAAGCGAATGCATTACTGCCAGTGGTTTAAGGAATTTGTCGTTCAAAATCCAGAAGTATTAGACATTACGTGGTTCACGGGCGAAACCTAGTTCCACTTATCATGTGAACTCACAGAATACACGGGTATGGGGTGTAAGAATCCCGATGTCATTAACAAGGAAAGAATGCATCGCATAAATATTGGCGTATGGTGCGCCATTTCACGGAAACGAATGATCGCTCTCATTTTATTTGAACAGATTGTCAACATACAGGGGCAAATTTCCGACTAGTCGCGCGCCTCCCTGGTTTCCATAGACCCAAACAATTCCATCCGTAAAGCGACCAGTTTACTTGTATTGCTAATTGCTATTTTACTTTCTCATATTAGAACATATACTGGCGGAAAGTGAAAAAAAACAACACCAAGAAGGAAATGGCGGACGATCATGAAATTTACATGTGTTAATGGAGTCGAGTTTACGTAGGTGTGATGTTAATTTCGGGACCAACCGGTGAGCGCTTACGCCACAACACTGCATAATATGCAACTTATCGTCGGTGGTATTTAAGGAGTATACGACGAAGTGAATGTAATCAGTCGTCGGCGTACGGACACGTGCGAAGACCCTAAAGAGGCTGCAATGCCTGGACATGGAAGACGTGTACGATTTCAGCAGTTATCGGACTTTGAGCGAGGTCGTCTAGTCGGACTCCGCGAGGCTGGGTGGTCGTATCGTCGTATTGCGAACCGAATTGGACGGCCAGTATCGGTGATGATACGATGGTGGCGTAGATGGCCCGAGGAACATTCCCACACGAGAAAACGTGGAACCGGGAGTCACAGACGGACTGGTGAGCGGACCGATCGACGCATAAGAAGAGCGGCGTTGTCAAGCAGAACATCCGCTGCGACGCAAATCCGAGCTGCCTTTGCACCTGAGGTGACTGTGCGAACAATCGGCAACCGTCTACTGGATGCAGGACTACGTGCATGTGTACCTCTGACTCCAGCCCACCGTCAGGAGTGGCTGCACTGGTGTCGCCAACGTCTGCACTGGAGAACGCAATGGCGATCGGTCGTGTTCAGCGATGAAAGCAGATTCTGCTTGGGAGCCTCCGATGGCTGTATGCGTGTTCGCAGACGCACAGGGGAGCGTCTCCACCCTTCTTGCATCCGCCAGCGACACGCAGGGTCTACACCTGGTCTCCTGGTGTGGAGAGCGATCAGCTATCACTCCCGTACACAACTAGTGTTTGTACCGGGTACGTTAAACAGCACCTCCTACATCAACAACATCATTCAGCCCGTTGTTGTGCCATTTGTAAGGTCGGTCCATCGTGTTGTTTCCAGCAAGATAACGCACGCCCACACACGGCACGTGCAATGCAACATGCACTTAAGGGTGTGTGACAACTTCCATGGCCTGCATGTTCACCGGATTTGTCCCCCATTGAGCACGTGTGGGATTTTATGGGACAACGACTTATCCGGTCTCCACGGCCAGCCACGACCATACCCGATTTACGCGTCCAGATTGAGGATGCTTGGAACTCAATACCCCAAACTTACATCCAACATCTATACGACAGACTCCATGCCAGAATTGCACAGTGTGACGCGGTTCAACTTCGTACTAACCATGTTTCATGGAAATGTTATTTTTCAGTTTACCAGCAAATACAGCTGTATTTTGCCATAATGTTTTGATCACGTTATCCTCTGTATTCCGTTATTATGCTGTATAAATTTCGTTGGTATCAGACGTCACCTTCTTGGTGTTATTTTTTCACTTTCCGCCTGTGTATATATTTTTTCTTCCTCTTGCTGGTTCTACACATTTTCGAGTTCTTATCGATGTGATGTGCTTCTTTTGAAAGGAACAATTATAAAATAATTTAGCCTCCCCTTAGGGTAGCTGAAGGAAGGATTCATGCTTCTCACACTTTTCATTGTTTAAAGCGAATACCTAACTGATCTGCGGTGCTATAAATTACCTTAATGTTACTTCCAGCCCAGGGGAAACATCTGTGTTGAAACCTGTCTCTCTGGATTGCAATGAGGAGTGCTTGTGAAAACGAACCTGATGAGGGGAGATTCTGCTGTTTATTGCCTTTTCCCTCTGGGTAGAGTGATCAAGATCTTCTTCAGGTGTAATGCCCTTTAATCAGGATATTTATGAACTTGTAGTGAAATCTAAAATGGGCAAAATTTAATGGATTTTATGCCCTGTCATTCGCAAAAATTTTTGAAAATTCTGCGAAAACCAAATCTTTTGGCCTCTAGCAAGGAGACTAACGAACTAATTGGAAAATTTAAATATTCGAGAAGAGACAGTTAAGCTTAATCTGAGAGGCACAAAAAGATTTTTTTTCTCTGAGTTGAAATGTTTCTTCACAACACAGCTTCAATTTTTTTAATTTTCGACTTGTAACGTACTAGGAGATGTGACGTACCTGCCAGAAGGACGCACACGACATAAAGGCAGATAGGAATCAGAATAAAACGTCCGCGTAGCTCAATTGGTAGAGTGACTTATTCCGGAATGAGGGGATCCGGGTTCGAACCCCGGCGCTGATAAAAATAACGGAGAAATTAACTTCGTTGCAGACTTTAATAGTGCTTAACGGCGAATTCATGAAGTATGAGTATATGGGATATTTAGAGTGTCAAACTTAATATCCTTTGATTTCCTATTAACCGCAAAAATAATTTTTTATACATACATACATACATGTCACTAAGCTGTTTTCTAAGATTCAGAGGTTAGCTCCAAAAAGAAATACAAACTTCCAGATATTTTTACTTATTGTTGTCGTATCAAACTTCTCCATTTACAGCGATCTTGACATACAACTCGTGCTTCACTGATATCCATTACACGCCGTACACAAGATCTTTTATACTTCATACTCATAATCTTTTTCTCGTGCAGACACTCCTGAATCTGATCCACCCATGTCTTCCTTGGCCTTCCTCTGCCTTTCCTTCCTGCCACTTGGGCTGAAAAGATTTTTTTAGTAAGCATTTCATCACTCATTCTTTCAACATGGCCAAACCACCGAAGCATATTGGTCTCCACCTTGCTAACAACATTTTGCTTTACATCACACAACTGCAATACATCTTCATTCCTCACACAATCAGATCATGTCTTGCCACAAACTCCTCGTAAGTAACGCATTTCTCCAGCACACAAACTACTCCTATGTTTCTTCTGCAGTACCCAGGTTTCACTGCCATACATCAGAGTAGGAACAATTACTGTTTCATACACAGCCATGCGGGACTCTCTAGAGAACCCATCATTCCTGTGAAAACCTTCCAGAGCAGCTATGACTTTCAAAGAAGAATTCACTCGCCTACTGATTTCACCATCCAACTTGTTCTCTCTGTCAAACATGCTTCCTAAATACACAAACTCACTCACCTGGTCAATCACAGTGCCATTTATACTTACATTACATTCAGTGCTACCCAGTTAATCTCTCAAGCACCATAACTTTGGGTTTTCCCTTATTTATACTCAGTTTGAATTTCATGCAAACTTCGTGCATCCGAGTCAACATACTCTGCAACTCACTTTTGCTCTCTGCCAACAGGACAGTGTCATCAGCATACAGCAATCTGCACACACGGATATCACCAAGACATAAACCACTATTATCTATTTTGGCATCACGCATGCATGCGTCCATAAATATATTAAACAGCCATGGTGACATTACACAACCTTGTCTAACTCCTGCACCAATGGAAAACCATCTTGATAAAACACCGTTCACTCGTACACAAGCTCTACTACCAGCATACATGGTTTTTACACTATTAAGTAGATTCCCAGTAACACCATATTCATTCAATACCTTCCACAAAAGTGTCCTATTGACTCGGTCGTAAGCTTTCTCTAAATCTATGAAGGCAGTAAAAACTTTCTTCCCAACAGCCAGATACTTTTCAATCATCATGCGTAATGCAAAAATCTGGTTAGTGCAGCCTTTACCAGGCATAAAACCACTCTGAACATCCCACACTTTCAATGATGTAAGACCCCGTACTTTTTCAATAACAACCTTACCAAACACTCTACCTGGCACACTCAGTAGGCTAATACCACGATAGTTCTTGCATTCAGTCTGATCACCTTTTCCCTTATACAAGGGAACAATGATAGCATCCTTCCAATCCCGAGGGACCATTCCTAACTCCCAGCACAACTGGCAAATTTCAGTTAACCAGTCAATTATAGAGTCACCACCATACTTCAACATCTCTGCAGTTATGCCATCAACTCCTGGAGCCTTACCATTCTGAAGAGATTTTAGAGCTTTACACACTTCTTCTCTTGAGATCCCTCCTGTGCTTTCATCCCTCGTTGTGACATCATCTGCGTCTGTCTCAGAATCAAAAAAGATCGATAGGCACTGACGGACAAGGTGATTACATTAGTACTGTTTATTACAAAATGTTCTAAAAATTTGGCTTGACTTTTTTTTTTTTTTAATCTGACGGATGAAAATTTTTGAGGCGATAAGGAGGAGAGGGGAGGGGGCTTGAATCTTTTAGCGCCTAGGGCCCCAAAAAGGTCTAAAGACGTCCCTGAAAACATATCTCAATATCATCATGTATAGCTCGTGAACCAACTGGATGATATTGAACTGCAGAATGGCTTCCTCCAACAGGTGTGACGAGTGGCGTACTACAAAGGTGAAAACGTGTCAAGACGACAAATTTGCAGCGAGACATTCTGTCCGCGTAGCTCAGTTGGGAGAGAGACTTACTCCGGGATGAGGAAACACGGATTCGATGTCCGTCGCGGACAAACTTGTGATTTCACATTGGCGCTCCCGAACATTCCTATGGAACCGGTCTCCCCTCACTCCGGAGTAAGTCGCTCTCCCCACTGAGCTACGCGGACAGAATGTCTCGCTGCAAATTTGTCGTCTCGACACATGTTTTCACCTCTGTAGTAAGTCACATCATCTCCCTCTTATTTTTCTTTTTTGAGGCGATGTAGCAATCTATATATTAATTCTATAAGGTTTTTTTACTGTAAGACCAGTTGTGAGAGTACCGCTGAACGTAAACACATGGCTGAAGTATCAAAATAAAGGGCTTACCCTGTAGATGTTCCAGTCGAAGAGGAAAATGAGATTGGGGGCAACAGTTCGGGCGTTGTGGGGCGGCAAATTTCCCATGTAAAGTCATTAGGAGGAGCGTGCGATTGACTCTCACGCTGTTGAAGGCGGTAGTATGGAGGGACACACCTAGTCCAAAGTCTCTCTTCTCAGCGAACTGTTGTGCAAAACAACGCTAGCAGAAATTTGTTTGAAAGTTCTTACCGGAACAGCGAACACTCGAAGACCTGATTGCGTTGTGCCATTGGAATGTGTGATATATATACACTGAAGAGCAATTGAATTAGAGATACCTGTCTAGTAACGTGTAGCACCACCTTTCGCCCTCACGACGGCGGCGATTCGCCTCGGCATGGACTCGACAAGACACCGGAATCGTTGGGAAGTCATACGGATCCACGATTCTGAACAAGCTCCCACAGTTCACGAAGATTTGATGGAGGGGGTCATCTCTCTCTCGATGGCATCCCAGATGTGCTCGATGGGATTGACGTCAGGTGATTTAGCTGGCCAAGGAAGCGAGGCCACGTCGGTCGAGCGTTCATCCAACCATTTGGATACAATTCGGGAGCGATGGCACGGTGCATTGTCTTGTTCAGGATGAGATCCCCAGTGGGATGTTGAAGACGCACAAACGGGAGCAAAGGGTCTTCCAGGATATCCCGGTAACATTGACTTGTGAGGGACAATGTCACACGTAACAGGGGTCTAATTTCAGTCCACGTAAACAGTCCCCAGACTAGAATGCCATCCCCACCAGCTTGAAGAGTACCCTGCTGGCAAGAAGGATCCATCGCTTCATGTGCTTTGCGCCGTAATCGTATCCACAACGTGAATCTCGACTCATCTCTCCAGGGAACATATTTCCACATGACTAGGATCCACAGCGGCGATGTTCCCGCGCCCATGCTAATCTTTGCACCCTGTGATGTGCGGTCAGCAGCGGTACCCTCCTGGGACGATGGCTTCTGTACCCCATAGCGAGGAGATGGTTCTGGCTGCTTACACGTTCTTGTGCACCAGCGTTAAATTGCCGAGTGATTTCTTGCACTGTGGCCCGTCTATTCGCTGTTACAATGCGAGCTAGCTGACGGTGACCCCGCTCATCCACACGCTGTTGTCCACGGCAGTTGGCCCTCGCAGGGATGGTTTTACCGGATTCGATGTGCTCACAGTGCACCCATGACACAGTGGCTCGTGAAAATCCCAGTGCCTGCACGACTTCCGAGATGGAGTGACCCATTCGTCGGGCCCCGACAATTTGCCCACGATCAAATGCGCTTAGATCCTTCGTCTTACCCATACTGCGTCCGACTCTTGCTGATTCCCCTCGCATCACTCCTTATATTGTCGGATTGCTGCATACGTCATGTCGTTTCCGTTTACAGGGCCGCCCACAGCGCCATATTTGCATAACGCCAGCTGTTTCTAATTCAATTCCTCTTCAGCGTATACAATTTAACATTCATTCGACCAAGTTTATTCACGTAGGTAAGACGTTTCCCATTACGTAAAGATGTAAATAAACTTTTCATATGAGTTTATTCTTTTCAAAAAATAAAAACAAATCGTCGACTCCGACGGGTTTCGTCAACCGGGTTCGAATACCGGTGAGGCATGGATGCTGTGTTTGTCTTACGCCACTGGCTCTCTCTCTCTTCCCTGGAACCACTGACGCAAAATTAGGGACGGGCGACTGCTTATAGCCCAAGCGTTAGCTTATGATCATTCGTTCGTGAAGGGTCCGGGTTCGAATCCCGGCGAGCCGCCCCGGTGGCGCAGTGGTCTAAGGCGCTGGCCTCTGATCATTCGTCCGTAAGGGGTCCGGGTTCGAATCCCGGTGAGGCATGGATGTTGTGTTTGTCTTACGGCACTCGCTCTCTCCCTTCCCTGGAACCAGTGACCCTAAATTAGGGACGGGCGACTGCTTATAGCCCATTGAGTTGCTCACGGTGGTCGTTAAACCTCCAATCAAAAAAAAAAAAAAATCCCGGCGAGGCATGGATGTTGTGTTTGTCTTACGCCACTGGCTCTCTCCCTTCCCTGGAACCTGCGACCCTAAATTAGGAACGGGCGACTGCTTATAGCCCAAGCGCTTGCATATGATCATTCGTTCTTGAAAGGTCCGGGTTCGAATCCCGTGAGGCATGGATGTTGTGTTTGTCTTACGTCACTGGGTCTCTCCCTTCCCTGGAACCAGTGACCCTAAATTAGGGACGGGCAACTGCTTTTAGCCTAAGCGCTGGCTTATGATCATTCGTTCTTGAAAGGTCCGGGTTCGAATCCCGCGAGACATGGATGTTGTGTTTGTCTTACGCCACTGGGTCTCTCCCTTCCCTGCAACCAGCGACCCTAAATTAGGGACGGGCGACTGCTTATAGCCTAAGCGCTGGCTTATGATAATTCGTTCTTGAAAGGTCCGGGTTCGAATCCCGCGAGACATGGATGTTGTGTTTGTCTTACGCCACTGGGTCTCTCCCTTCCTTGCAACCAGCGACCCTAAATTAGGGACGGGCGACTGCTTATAGCCTAAGCGCTGGCTTATGATAATTCGTTCTTGAAAGGTCCGGGTTCGAATCCCGCGAGACATGGATGTTGTGTTTGTCTTACGCCACTGGGTCTCTCCCTTCCCTGCAACCAGCGACCCTAAATTAGGGACGGGCGAATGCTTATAGCCTAAGCGCTGGCTTATGATCATTCGTTCTTGAAAGGTCCGGGTTCGAATCCCGCGAGACATGGATGTTGTGTTTGTCTTACGCCACTGGGTCTCTCCCTTCCTTGCAACCAGCGACCCTAAATTAGGGACGGGCGACTGCTTATAGCCTAAGCGCTGGCTTATGATAATTCGTTCTTGAAAGGTCCGGGTTCGAATCCCGCGAGACATGGATGTTGTGTTTGTCTTACGCCACTGGGTCTCTCCCTTCCTTGCAACCAGCGACCCTAAATTAGGGACGGGCGACTGCTTATAGCCTAAGCGCTGGCTTATGATAATTCGTTCTTGAAAGGTCCGGGTTCGAATCCCGCGAGACATGGATGTTGTGTTTGTCTTACGCCACTGGGTCTCTCCCTTCCCTGCAACCAGCGACCCTAAATTAGGGACGGGCGACTGCTTATAGCCTAAGCGCTGTCTTATGATAATTGGTTCTTGAAAGGTCCGGGTTCGAATCCCGCGAGACATGGATGTTGTGTTTGTCTTACGCCACTGGGTCTCTCCCTTCCTTGCAACCAGCGACCCTAAATTAGGGACGGGCGACTGCTTATAGCCTAAGCGCTGGCTTATGATAATTCGTTCTTGAAAGGTCCGGGTTCGAATCCCGCGAGACATGGATGTTGTGTTTGTCTTACGCCATTGGGTCTCTCCCTTCCCTGCAACCAGCGACCCTAAATTAGGGACGGGCGACTGCTTATAGCCTAAGCGCTGTCTTATGATAATTCGTTCTTGAAAGGTCCGGGTTTCGAATCCCGCGAGACATGGATGTTGTGTTTGTCTTACGCCATTGGGTCTCTCCCTTCCCTGGAACCAGCGACCCTAAATTAGGAACGGGCGACTGCATATAGCCTAAGCGCTGACTTATGATCATTCGTTCTTGAAAGGTCCGGGTTCGAATCCCGCGAGACATGGATGTTGTGTTTGTCTTACGCCACTGGGTCTCTCCCTTCTCTGCAACCAGCGACCCTAAATTAGGGACGGGCGACTGCTTATAGCCTAAGCGCTGGCTTATGATAATTCGTTCTTGAAAGGTCCGGGTTCGAATCCCGCGAGACATGGATGTTGTTGTTTGTCTTACGCCACTGGGTCTCTCCCTTCTCTGCAACCAGCGACCCTAAATTAGGGACGGGCGACTGCTTATAGCCTAAGCGCTGTCTTATGATAATTCGTTCTTGAAAGGTCCGGGTTCGAATCCCGCGAGATATGGATGTTGTGTTTGTCTTACGCCACTGGGTCTCTCCCTTCCCTGCAACCAGCGACCCTAAATTAGGGACGGGCGACTGCTTATAGCCTAAGCGCTGGCTTATGATAATTCGTTCTTGAAAGGTCCGGGTTCGAATCCCGCGAGACATGGATGTTGTGTTTGTCTTACGCCATTGGGTCTCTCCCTTCCCTGCAACCAGCGACCCTAAATTAGGGACGGGCGACTGCTTATAGCCAAGCGCTGGCTTATGATCATTCGTTCTTGAAAGGTCCGGGTTCGAATCCCGCGAGACATGGATGTTGTGTTTGTCTTACGCCATTGGGTCTCACCCTTCCCTGGAACCAGCGACCCTAAATTAGGAACGGGCGACTGCTTATAGCCTAAGCGCTAACTTATGATCATTCGTTTTTGAAAGGTCCGGGTTCGAATCCCGCGAGACATGGATGTTGTGTTTGTCTTACGCCACTGGGTCTCTCCCTTCCCTGCAACCAGCGACCCTAAATTAGGGACGGGCGACTGCTTATAGCCAAGCGCTGGCTTATGATCATTCGTTCTTGAAAGGTCCGGGTTCGAATCCCGCGAGACATGGATGTTGTGTTTGTCTTACGCCACTGGGTCTCTCCCTTCTCTGCAACCAGCGACCCTAAATTAGGGACGGGCGACTGCTTATAGCCTAAGCGCTGGCTTATGATAATTCGTTCTTGAAAGGTCCGGGTTCGAATCCCGCGAGACATGGATGTTGTGTTTGTCTTACGCCACTGGGTCTCTCCCTTCTCTGCAACCAGCGACCCTAAATTAGGGACGGGCGACTGCTTATAGCCTAAGCGCTGTCTTATGATAATTCGTTCTTGAAAGGTCCGGGTTCGAATCCCGCGAGACATGGATGTTGTGTTTGTCTTACGCCACTGGGTCTCTCCCTTCCCTGCAACCAGCGACCCTAAATTAGGGACGGGCGACTGCTTATAGCCTAAGCGCTGGCTTATGATAATTCGTTCTTGAAAGGTCCGGGTTCGAATCCCGCGAGATGTGGATGTTGTGTTTGTCTTACGCCATTGGGTCTCTCCCTTCCCTGCAACCAGCGACCCTAAATTAGGGACGGGCGACTGCTTATAGCCTAAGCGCTGGCTTATGATCATTCGTTCTTGAAAGGTCCGGGTTCGAATCCCGCGAGACATGGATGTTGTGTTTGTCTTACGCCATTGGGTCTCTCCCTTCCCTGGAACCAGCGACCCTAAATTAGGAACGGGCGACTGCTTATAGCCTAAGCGCTAACTTATGATCATTCGTTTTTGAAAGGTCCGGGTTCGAATCCCGCGAGACATGGATGTTGTGTTTGTCTTACGCCACTGGGTCTCTCCCTTCCCTGCAACCAGCGACCCTAAATTAGGGACGGGCGACTGCTTATAGCCTAAGCGCTGGCTTATGATCATTCGTTCTTGAAAGGTCCGGGTTCGAATCCCGCGAGACATGGATGTTGTGTTTGTCTTACGCCACTGGGTCTCTCCCTTCCCTGCAACCAGCGACCCTAAATTAGGGACGGGCGACTGCTTATAGCCTAAGCGCTGGCTTATGATAATTCGTTCTTGAAAGGTCCGGGTTCGAATCCCGCGAGACATGGATGTTGTGTTTGTCTTACGCCATTGGGTCTCTCCCTTCCCTGCAACCAGCGACCCTAAATTAGGAACGGGCGACTGCTTATAGCCTAAGCGCTAACTTATGATCATTCGTTTTTGAAAGGTCCGGGTTCGAATCCCGCGAGACATGGATGTTGTGTTTGTCTTACGCCACTGGGTCTCTCCCTTCCCTGCAACCAGCGACCCTAAATTAGGAACGGGCGACTGCTTATAGCCTAAGCGCTGGCTTATGATAATTCGTTCTTGAAAGGTCCGGGTTCGAATCCCGCGAGACATGGATGTTGTGTTTGTCTTACGCCACTGGGTCTCTCCCTTCCCTGCAACCAGCGACCCTAAATTAGGGACGGGCGACTGCTTATAGCCAAGCGCTGGCTTATGATCATTCGTTCTTGAAAGGTCCGGGTTCGAATCCCGCGAGACATGGATGTTGTGTTTGTCTTACGCCATTGGGTCTCTCCCTTCCCTGGAACCAGCGACCCTAAATTAGGGAACGGGCGACTGCTTATAGCCTAAGCGCTAACTTATGATCATTCGTTTTTGAAAGGTCCGGGTTCGAATCCCGCGAGACATGGATGTTGTGTTTGTCTTACGCCACTGGGTCTCTCCCTTCCCTGCAACCAGCGACCCTAAATTAGGGACGGGCGACTGCTTATAGCCAAGCGCTGGCTTATGATCATTCGTTCTTGAAAGGTCCGGGTTCGAATCCCGCGAGACATGGATGTTGTGTTTGTCTTACGCCACTGGGTCTCTCCCTTCCCTGCAACCAGCGACCCTAAATTAGGGACGGGCGACTGCTTATAGCCAAGCGCTGGCTTATGATCATTCGTTCTTGAAAGGTCCGGGTTCGAATCCCGCGAGACATGGATGTTGTGTTTGTCTTACGCCACTGGGTCTCTCCCTTCCCTGCAACCAGCGACCCTAAATTAGGAACGGGCGACTGCTTATAGCCTAAGCGCTAACTTATGATCATTCGTTTTTGAAAGGTCCGGGTTCGAATCCCGCGAGACATGGATGTTGTGTTTGTCTTACGCCACTGGGTCTCTCCCTTCCCTGCAACCAGCGACCCTAAATTAGGGACGGGCGACTGCTTATAGCCAAGCGCTGGCTTATGATCATTCGTTCTTGAAAGGTCCGGGTTCGAATCCCGCGAGACATGGATGTTGTGTTTGTCTTACGCCACTGGGTCTCTCCCTTCCCTGCAACCAGCGACCCTAAATTAGGAACGGGCGACTGCTTATAGCCTAAGCGCTAACTTATGATCATTCGTTTCTTGAAAGGTCCGGGTTCGAATCCCGCGAGACATGGATGTTGTGTTTGTCTTACGCCACTGGGTCTCTCCCTTCCCTGCAACCAGCGACCCTAAATTAGGAACGGGCGACTGCTTATAGCCTAAGCGCTAACTTATGATCATTCGTTTTTGAAAGGTCCGGGTTCGAATCCCGCGAGACATGGATGTTGTGTTTGTCTTACGCCACTGGGTCTCTCCCTTCCCTGCAACCAGCGACCCTAAATTAGGAACGGGCGACTGCTTATAGCCTAAGCGCTAACTTATGATCATTCGTTTTTGAAAGGTCCGGGTTCGAATCCCGCGAGACATGGATGTTGTGTTTGTCTTACGCCACTGGGTCTCTCCCTTCCCTGCAACCAGCGACCCTAAATTAGGGACGGGCGACTGCTTATAGCCAAGCGCTGGCTTATGATCATTCGTTCTTGAAAGGTCCGGGTTCGAATCCCGCGAGACATGGATGTTGTGTTTGTCTTACGCCATTGGGTCTCTCCCTTCCCTGCAACCAGCGACCCTAAATTAGGAACGGGCGACTGCTTATAGCCTAAGCGCTAACTTATGATCATTCGTTTTTGAAAGGTCCGGGTTCGAATCCCGCGAGACATGGATGTTGTGTTTGTCTTACGCCACTGGGTCTCTCCCTTCCCTGCAACCAGCGACCCTAAATTAGGAACGGGCGACTGCTTATAGCCTAAGCGCTAACTTATGATCATTCGTTTTTGAAAGGTCCGGGTTCGAATCCCGCGAGACATGGATGTTGTGTTTGTCTTACGCCATTGGGTCTCTCCCTTCCCTGGAACCAGCGACCCTAAATCAGGGACGGGCGACTGCTTATAGCCAAGCGCTGGCTTATGATCATTCGTTCTTGAAAGGTCCGGGTTCGAATCCCGCGAGACATGGATGTTGTGTTTGTCTTACGCCACTGGGTCTCTCCCTTCCCTGCAACCAGCGACCCTAAATTAGGGACGGGCGACTGCTTATAGCCAAGCGCTGGCTTATGATCATTCGTTCTTGAAAGGTCCGGGTTCGAATCCCGCGAGACATGGATGTTGTGTTTGTCTTACGCCACTGGGTCTCTCCCTTCCCTGCAACCAGCGACCCTAAATTAGGGACGGGCGACTGCTTATAGCCTAAGCGCTAACTTATGATCATTCGTTTTTGAAAGGTCCGGGTTCGAATCCCGCGAGACATGGATGTTGTGTTTGTCTTACGCCACTGGGTCTCTCCCTTCCCTGCAACCAGCGACCCTAAATTAGGAACGGGCGACTGCTTATAGCCTAAGCGCTAACTTATGATCATTCGTTTTTGAAAGGTCCGGGTTCGAATCCCGCGAGACATGGATGTTGTGTTTGTCTTACGCCACTGGGTCTCTCCCTTCCCTGCAACCAGCGACCCTAAATTAGGGACGGGCGACTGCTTATAGCCTAAGCGCTGGCTTATGATCATTCGTTCTTGAAAGGTCCGGGTTCGAATCCCGCGAGACATGGATGTTGTGTTTGTCTTACGCCACTGGGTCTCTCCCTTCCCTGCAACCAGCGACCCTAAATTAGGGACGGGCGACTGCTTATAGCCAAGCGCTGGCTTATGATTATTCGTTCTTGAAAGGTCCGGGTTCGAATCCCGCGAGACATGGATGTTGTGTTTGTCTTACGCCACTGGGTCTCTCCCTTCCCTGCAACCAGCGACCCTAAATTAGGAACGGGCGACTGCTTATAGCCTAAGCGCTAACTTATGATCATTCGTTTCTTGAAAGGTCCGGGTTCGAATCCCGCGAGACATGGATGTTGTGTTTGTCTTACGCCACTGGGTCTCTCCCTTCCCTGCAACCAGCGACCCTAAATTAGGGACGGGCGACTGCTTATAGCCAAGCGCTGGCTTATGATCATTCGTTCTTGAAAGGTCCGGGTTCGAATCCCGCGAGACATGGATGTTGTGTTTGTCTTACGCCACTGGGTCTCTCCCTTCCCTGCAACCAGCGACCCTAAATTAGGGACGGGCGACTGCTTATAGCCAAGCGCTGGCTTATGATCATTCGTTCTTGAAAGGTCCGGGTTCGAATCCCGCGAGACATGGATGTTGTGTTTGTCTTACGCCACTGGGTCTCTCCCTTCCCTGCAACCAGCGACCCTAAATTAGGAACGGGCGACTGCTTATAGCCTAAGCGCTAACTTATGATCATTCGTTTTTGAAAGGTCCGGGTTCGAATCCCGCGAGACATGGATGTTGTGTTTGTCTTACGCCACTGGGTCTCTCCCTTCCCTGCAACCAGCGACCCTAAATTAGGAACGGGCGACTGCTTATAGCCTAAGCGCTAACTTATGATCATTCGTTTCTTGAAAGGTCCGGGTTCGAATCCCGCGAGACATGGATGTTGTGTTTGTCTTACGCCACTGGGTCTCTCCCTTCCCTGCAACCAGCGACCCTAAATTAGGGACGGGCGACTGCTTATAGCCAAGCGCTGGCTTATGATCATTCGTTCTTGAAAGGTCCGGGTTCGAATCCCGCGAGACATGGATGTTGTGTTTGTCTTACGCCACTGGGTCTCTCCCTTCCCTGCAACCAGCGACCCTAAATTAGGAACGGGCGACTGCTTATAGCCTAAGCGCTAACTTATGATCATTCGTTTCTTGAAAGGTCCGGGTTCGAATCCCGCGAGACATGGATGTTGTGTTTGTCTTACGCCACTGGGTCTCTCCCTTCCCTGCAACCAGCGACCCTAAATTAGGAACGGGCGACTGCTTATAGCCTAAGCGCTAACTTATGATCATTCGTTTTTGAAAGGTCCGGGTTCGAATCCCGCGAGACATGGATGTTGTGTTTGTCTTACGCCACTGGGTCTCTCCCTTCCCTGCAACCAGCGACCCTAAATTAGGGACGGGCGACTGCTTATAGCCAAGCGCTGGCTTATGATCATTCGTTCTTGAAAGGTCCGGGTTCGAATCCCGCGAGACATGGATGTTGTGTTTGTCTTACGCCACTGGGTCTCTCCCTTCCCTGCAACCAGCGACCCTAAATTAGGAACGGGCGACTGCTTATAGCCTAAGCGCTAACTTATGATCATTCGTTTTTGAAAGGTCCGGGTTCGAATCCCGCGAGACATGGATGTTGTGTTTGTCTTACGCCACTGGGTCTCTCCCTTCCCTGCAACCAGCGACCCTAAATTAGGGACGGGCGACTGCTTATAGCCAAGCGCTGGCTTATGATCATTCGTTCTTGAAAGGTCCGGGTTCGAATCCCGCGAGACATGGATGTTGTGTTTGTCTTACGCCACTGGGTCTCTCCCTTCCCTGCAACCAGCGACCCTAAATTAGGAACGGGCGACTGCTTATAGCCTAAGCGCTAACTTATGATCATTCGTTTTTGAAAGGTCCGGGTTCGAATCCCGCGAGACATGGATGTTGTGTTTGTCTTACGCCACTGGGTCTCTCCCTTCCCTGCAACCAGCGACCCTAAATTAGGGACGGGCGACTGCTTATAGCCTAAGCGCTAACTTATGATCATTCGTTTTTGAAAGGTCCGGGTTCGAATCCCGCGAGACATGGATGTTGTGTTTGTCTTACGCCACTGGGTCTCTCCCTTCCCTGCAACCAGCGACCCTAAATTAGGGACGGGCGACTGCTTATATCCTAAGCGCTAACTTATGATCATTCGTTTTTGAAAGGTCCGGGTTCGAATCCCGCGAGACATGGATGTTGTGTTTGTCTTACGCCACTGGGTCTCTCCCTTCCCTGCAACCAGCGACCCTAAATTAGGGACGGGCGACTGCTTATAGCCTAAGCGCTAACTTATGATCATTCGTTTTTAAAAGGTCCGGGTTCGAATCCCGCGAGACATGGATGTTGTGTTTGTCTTACGCCACTGGGTCTCTCCCTTCCCTGCAACCAGCGACCCTAAATTAGGAACGGGCGACTGCTTATAGCCTAAGCGCTAACTTATGATCATTCGTTTTTGAAAGGTCCGGGTTCGAATCCCGCGAGACATGGATGTTGTGTTTGTCTTACGCCACTGGGTCTCTCCCTTCCCTGCAACCAGCGACCCTAAATTAGGGACGGGCGACTGCTTATAGCCTAAGCGCTAACTTATGATCATTCGTTTTTGAAAGGTCCGGGTTCGAATCCCGCGAGACATGGATGTTGTGTTTGTCTTACGCCACTGGGTCTCTCCCTTCCCTGCAACCAGCGACCCTAAATTAGGGACGGGCGACTGCTTATAGCCTAAGCGCTAACTTATGATCATTCGTTTTTGAAAGGTCCGGGTTCGAATCCCGCGAGACATGGATGTTGTGTTTGTCTTACGCCACTGGGTCTCTCCCTTCCCTGCAACCAGCGACCCTAAATTAGGGACGGGCGACTGCTTATAGCCTAAGCGCTAACTTATGATCATTCGTTTTTGAAAGGTCCGGGTTCGAATCCCGCGAGACATGGATGTTGTGTTTGTCTTACGCCACTGGGTCTCTCCCTTCCCTGCAACCAGCGACCCTAAATTAGGGACGGGCGACTGCTTATATCCTAAGCGCTAACTTATGATCATTCGTTTTTGAAAGGTCCGGGTTCGAATCCCGCGAGACATGGATGTTGTGTTTGTCTTACGCCACTGGGTCTCTCCCTTCCCTGCAACCAGCGACCCTAAATTAGGGACGGGCGACTGCTTATAGCCTAAGCGCTAACTTATGATCATTCGTTTTTGAAAGGTCCGGGTTCGAATCCCGCGAGACATGGATGTTGTGTTTGTCTTACGCCACTGGGTCTCTCCCTTCCCTGCAACCAGCGACCCTAAATTAGGGACGGGCGACTGCTTATAGCCTAAGCGCTAACTTATGATCATTCGTTTTTGAAAGGTCCGGGTTCGAATCCCGCGAGACATGGATGTTGTGTTTGTCTTACGCCACTGGGTCTCTCCCTTCCCTGCAACCAGCGACCCTAAATTAGGAACGGGCGACTGCTTATAGCCTAAGCGCTAACTTATGATCATTCGTTTTTGAAAGGTCCGGGTTCGAATCCCGCGAGACATGGATGTTGTGTTTGTCTTACGCCACTGGGTCTCTCCCTTCCCTGCAACCAGCGACCCTAAATTAGGGACGGGCGACTGCTTATAGCCTAAGCGCTAACTTATGATCATTCGTTTTTGAAAGGTCCGGGTTCGAATCCCGCGAGACATGGATGTTGTGTTTGTCTTACGCCACTGGGTCTCTCCCTTCCCTGCAACCAGCGACCCTAAATTAGGGACGGGCGACTGCTTATAGCCTAAGCGCTAACTTATGATCATTCGTTTTTGAAAGGTCCGGGTTCGAATCCCGCGAGACATGGATGTTGTGTTTGTCTTACGCCACTGGGTCTCTCCCTTCCCTGCAACCAGCGACCCTAAATTAGGAACGGGCGACTGCTTATAGCCAAGCGCTGGCTTATGATAATTCGTTCTTGAAAATTCCGGGTTCGAATCCCGGTGAGGCATGGATGTTGTGTTTGTCTTACGGCACTGTCTCTCTCCCTTCCCTATAACCAGTGACCCTAAATTAGGGACGGGCGACTGCTTATAGCCCATTGAGTTGCTCACGGTGGTCGTTAAACCTCCAATAAAAAAAATATGAGATTATTATTTTTAAAATAAAAAACTTACCATCGATTCCGACGGGTATCGTCTAGTTTTTCGTTTATTCCAAACAATGTGTGATATTTGTTTTACACATTATTTGGAATTAATGAAAAATTCCTATTTGACTTCAAAGGCAAAAAAAAAAAAAAAAAAAAAAAATACAATCTAAAATTTCGGCTGTCCATGGATAGTTTGTCCTTCTGGCAGTATGTCCAGCCCATTGCCATTTCAGGGATTTAACTCTGATCATGATGTCTTCCACTCTTGTCATTTTTCGGATCCACGAGTTCCACTTCTTATCTCTCCTGGTTACACCAAGCATGCACCTCTCCATGCTTTTTTGAGTTGTCTGCAGCCTTTGTATGTCTCTTTTAGTTAAGGTCCACGTCTCTGCACCATACGTAAGCAGAGGAAGGATGCATTGATCAAATACTTTTCTTTTAAGGCATATTGCTCTTGAAAATTACACTGTTTCATCCAAAAGCTCTGCAGACAAGTTTTATACTCCGATTAATGTCTTCATCAGTGTGGCCCTCACTTGATATCTGCTGTTCAAGATAAACGTACGTGTCTGTTATCTCCAGCTTTTCTCCATCAATCGATAAATCTTCATTTCTTGTAAAAGCATTGTACATCACTTTTGTCTTCTGAAAGTTCATTTTTAATCCCACTTCTTTACTCTTGTCAGCAAGTTCCTGGATCATACTCTGCAGCTCTGATGGGCTAGTTGCAAAAATGACTACGTCATCAGCAAAACGAAGGTGGGTTAGATAATCTCCATTAATCTTTATCCCTTTGTTTTCCCAGTTCAGTGATTGAAAGACATTTTCCAATGTGGCATTAAAGAGCTTCGGAGATATGGTGTCACCTTGTCTCACTCCCTTTCCAATTTTTATGTGTGTTGTATTTTCAAACAGCCGAATCTTTGCACTTGCATTTTCATAGATGTTATTAATAATATTAATGTATGCATCTTCAATACCGCAGGATTTCAGAGCCATTGTAACTGCTGATGGTTTCACCGAATCAAAGGCTTTTTCATAATCGATAAAAGCCATGCACAATGGAAGTTCATATTCCCTCGCTCTTTCAATTAGTTCTCTCACTACGTGGATATGATCTATAGTAATTACTTGTAATTGGGTCATCTTAAAGGTACTGTATACTACTATAGCAATAAGCCTATGATTATTTGCAGCTGAAAAACAACATCACACAGTAAATTGAAACAATAAATACCAACAACATGAGGCGTACATTTGGCAATATGCAACCACAAGTTGATGTCTGTTTGGATGCAAATGGCGGAGATTTTCAACATCTTCTCTGATCATATCGACGTGATTGTGAAAAGGTAAGGCAATTCGTCTTCCAATTTCAGCTTGAAATGTTTTCCCCTTTCAAAATTATAGCGCATTTTTTTAGGTAAAGTCCCCAGTGAATCACTCCGTATACATCAGACGGACGAAGAAAAAAGAAACCTGAACTTTACAACCTGATGAAAAATCAGAGTGGAGCGAGAAAGCGTGAGCAGAGCGTACGTAGCGCGAGCAAAATTGAATCGTTCATTCTAATTTATTTATGTAAATATTTAACTAGGACAGACCACTCTATTCACAATACAAACTACTGAATTTCAAATAAAATAAAGTGGATTCAAAGATATTGCTTCAAGCACATTTTTTTTTTTTTTTCGTGGTTATGTTCTTGTACTTGCTAGAACATCAACTATTTTCCCTTAGCGAGCAAACCTTGATATCTTCTCAGCAAGTTTCAAAGCCATATTTGTCTTTTGTTGATTCTGACACGGCACAGCATCCATTGTTAATTTTTTTTTTACCTGCTGATAGCATTTCCTTACTATTTCTTTGTTACTTTTCTTTCTTTCTTTTAACGTAGGACTAATTCAAACTCCGCGGATAGCATGGGGAGACTTATGGCGAACCGCCTGTGACAAAAATAGGTCCCAATTGAAATCATTACAGCGTTAAAAATACGTGCTACACACTAATCGTGTCAGCATATTCGTTAACAGCATGGAGTCCGACTCGCGTACTGCGCAGTACATCGTGCGCGCGGCGCTCCCTGTGAGCGGGGAAGATGATCCAATATTTCTGGGTGTGTTCCCGCATTTGACTCAGTCTATCTCGGCACCCGTAAGTGCTGCGCGTGGTATCGTTTTAAAGCTCTCGACGAGATCTATTCAAATATACGTAGAGCATTTCGCACTGGTTTGAATTGATCATTTTAAAAATTGTTTTCTTGTGTACCGGTGAACACTTTATACAATATTACAACTTATCCGGATAACCGTGAGTGCAAGACGACTGTGCGTGGTATCGTTTTAAAGCTCTCGACGAGATCTATTCAAATATACGTAGAGCATTTCGCACTGGTTTGAATTGATCATTTTAAAAATTGTTTTCTTGTGAACCGGTGAACACTTTTGACAATATTACAGCTTATCCGGATAACCGTGAGTGCAAGACGACTGTGCGTGGTATCGTTTTAAAGCTCTCGACGAGATCTATTCAAATATACGTAGAGCATTTCGCACTGGTTTGAATTGATCATTTTAAAAATTGTTTTCTTGTTAACCGGTGAACACTTTTGACAATATTACAGCTTATCCGGATAACCGTGAGTGCAAGACGACTGTGCGTGGTATCGTTTTAAAGCTCTCGACGAGATCTATTCAAATATACGTAGAGCATTTTGCACTGGTTTGAATTGAGCATTTTAAAAATTGTTTTCTTGTGAACCGGTGAACACTTTTGACAATATTACAGCTTATCCGGATAACCGTGAGTGCAAGACGACTGTGCGTGGTATCGTTTTAAAGCTCTCGACGAGATCTATTCAAATATACGTAGAGCATTTCGCACTGGTTTGAATTGATCATTTTAAAAATTGTTTTCTTGTTAACCGGTGAACACTTTTGACAATATTACAGCTTATCCGGATAACCGTGAGTGCAAGACGACTGTGCGTGGTATCGTTTTAAAGCTCTCGACGAGATCTATTCAAATATACGTAGAGCATTTTGCACTGGTTTGAATTGAGCATTTTAAAAATTGTTTTCTTGTGAACCGGTGAACACTTTTGACAATATTACAGCTTATCCGGATAACCGTGAGTGCAAGACGACTGTGCGTGGTAACGTTTTAAAGCTCTCGACGAGATCTATTCAAATATACGTAGAGCATTTCACACTGGTTTGAATTGATCATTTTAAAAATTGTTTTCTTGTGTACCGGTGAACACTTTTGACAATATTACAGCTTATCCGGATAACCGTGAGTGCAAGACGACTGTGCGTGGCATCGTTTTAAAGCTCTCGACGAGATCTATTCAAATATACGTAGAGCATTTCGCACTGGTTTGAATTGATCATTTTAAAAATTGTTTTCTTGTGTACCGGTGAACACTTTGTACAATATTACAACTTATCCGATTAACCGTGAGTGCAAGACGACTGTGCGTGGTATCGTTTTAAAGCTCTCGACGAGATCTATTCAAATATACGTAGAGCATTTCGCACTGGTTTGAATTGATCATTTTAAAAATTGTTTTCTTGTTAACCGGTGAACACTTTTGACAATATTACAGCTTATCCGGATAACCGTGAGTGCAAGACGACTGTGCGTGGTATCGTTTTAAAGCTCTCGACGAGATCTATTCAAATATACGTAGAGCATTTCGCACTGGTTTGAATTGATCATTTTAAAAATTGTTTTCTTGGGTACCGGTGAACACTTTATACAATATTACAACTTATCCGGATAACCGTGAGTGCAAGACGACTGTGCGTGGTATCGTTTTAAAGCTCTCGACGAGATCTATTCAAATATACGTAGAGCATTTCGCACTGGTTTGAATTGATCATTTTAAAAATTGTTTTCTTGTTAACCGGTGAACACTTTTGACAATATTACAGCTTATCCGGATAACCGTGAGTGCAAGACGACTGTGCGTGGTATCGTTTTAAAGCTCTCGACGAGATCTATTCAAGTATACGTAGAGCATTTCGCACTGGTTTGAATTGATCATTTTAAAAATTGTTTTCTTGTGAACCGGTGAACACTTTTGACAATATTGCAGCTTATCCGGATAACCGTGAGTGCAAGACGACTGTGCGTGGTATCGTTTTAAAGCTCTCGACGAGATCTATTCAAATATACGTAGAGCATTTCGCACTGGTTTGAATTGATCATTTTAAAAATTGTTTTCTTGTGAACCGGTGAACACTTTTGACAATATTACAGCTTATCCGGATAACCGTGAGTGCAAGACGACTGTGCGTGGTATCGTTTTAAAGCTCTCGACGAGATCTATTCAAATATACGTAGAGCATTTCGCACTGGTTTGAATTGATCATTTTAAAAATTGTTTTCTTGTGAACCGGTGAACACTTTTGACAATATTACAGCTTATCCGGATAACCGTGAGTGCAAGACGACTGTGCGTGGTATCGTTTTAAAGCTCTCGACGAGATCTATTCAAATATACGTAGAGCATTTCGCACTGGTTTGAATTGATCATTTTAAAAATTGTTTTCTTGTGAACCGGTGAACACTTTTGACAATATTACAGCTTATCCGGATAACCGTGAGTGCAAGACGACTGTGCGTGGTATCGTTTTAAAGCTCTCGACGAGATCTATTCAAATATACGTAGAGCATTTCGCACTGGTTTGAATTGATCATTTTAAAAATTGTTTTCTTGTGAACCGGTGAACACTTTTGACAATATTACAGCTTATCCGGATAACCGTGAGTGCAAGACGACTGTGCGTGGTATCGTTTTAAAGCTCTCGACGAGATCTATTCAAATATACCTAGAGCATTTCGCACTGGTTTGAATTGATCATTTTAAAAATTGTTTTCTTGTGAACCGGTGAACACTTTTGACAATATTACAGCTTATCCGGATAACCGTGAGTGCAAGACGACTGTGCGTGGTATCGTTTTAAAGCTCTCGACGAGATCTATTCAAATATACGTAGAGCATTTCGCACTGGTTTGAATTGATCATTTTAAAAATTGTTTTCTTGTGAACCGGTGAACACTTTTGACAATATTACAGCTTATCCGGATAACCGTGAGTGCAAGACGACTGTGCGTGGTATCGTTTTAAAGCTCTCGACGAGATCTATTCAAATATACGTAGAGCATTTCGCACTGGTTTGAATTGATCATTTTAAAAATTGTTTTCTTGTGAACCGGTGAACACTTTTGACAATATTACAGCTTATCCGGATAACCGTGAGTGCAAGACGACTGTGCGTGGTATCGTTTTAAAGCTCTCGACGAGATCTATTCAAATATACGTAGAGCATTTCACACTGGTTTGAATTGATCATTTTAAAAATTGTTTTCTTGTGAACCGGTGAACACTTTTGACAATATTACAGCTTATCCGGATAACCGTGAGTGCAAGACGACTGTGCGTGGCATCGTTTTAAAGCTCTCGACGAGATCTATTCAAATATACGTAGAGCATTTCGCACTGGTTTGAATTGATCATTTTAAAAATTGTTTTCTTGTGAACCGGTGAACACTTTTGACAATATTACAGCTTATCCGGATAACCGTGAGTGCAAGACGACTGTGCGTGGTAACGTTTTAAAGCTCTCGACGAGATCTATTCAAATATACGTAGAGCATTTCGCACTGGTTTGAATTGATCATTTTAAAAATTGTTTTCTTGTGAACCGGTGAACACTTTTTACAATATTACAACTTATCCGGATAACCGTGAGAGCAAAACGACTGTTAGTGGTATCGTTTTGAAGCTCTCGACGAGATCTATTCAAATATACGTAGAGCATTTCGCAGTGGTTTGAATTGATCATTTTAAAAATTGTTTTCTTGTGAACCGGTGAACACTTTATACAATATTACAACTTATCCGGATAACCGTGAGAGCAAAACGACTGTTAGTGGTATCGTTTTGAAGCTCTCGACGAGATCTATTCAAATATACGCAGAGCATTTCGCAGTGGTTTGAATTGATCACTTTAAAAATTGTTTTCTTGTGAACCGGTGAACGCTTTTGACAATATCTCGGTTTATCCGGGCAACCGTGAGTGTAAAACAACTGTGTGTGGTATCGGTTTAAAGCTCTCGACGAGATTTGTTCAAATATATATATAACATATGGCAGTGGTTTAAACTAAAATTTTTAAAAATTGTTTTCGTGTGAATGGGTTAACATTTTTGACAATGCCGCGGAATTCGCAGAATGAACGCAAGCAAAAGTGGAGAAAATCAAAACGAGAGGCAAGTGATGAGGAATGTAAGAAGCCTAAAAAGACAGAGCACCACGTCGGGTAAATCGTGTATCGATCTGCTTTGTGCTCGTAATATATCCAACATTATTTGTAAAAATTATGTCAGCTACGTTTCATATCATAGACCTGCGTTGGCTATAACAAATTAAATAAACGCTTTGAAACCATACTCGACTACCTCATGTCAAAAATACCGGTAGGTTCAATTCTTATTGTGTGATCAATAAGAACTGAACCTACCGGTATTTTTTCTTTTTGTTTTTTTATTACCTCAGATGACAATAATTTCCTTTATCATACTGAAAGTACTTTCAACCTGAGAACCATGAATTTTGATATCAGAGCTTTCGCTATTTCAAATAAATGGTGTAATTTTCAGAGTATGAATGCTTTTTTTTTTTTTAACACGTGCAACAATTCTCACAAACTTTCAAGCTTCGTCACTTTCATTTTTAGAAATTTCCCCCACCCTTATCTAGCTTAAATGCACCCATTTATGCGGTGGGGGGGATGACAGTTAATAACACAAAATAGTGGGAACATCGCAGGGGGATACAATTACGGGAGAAATCTTCGCTCCGTCCGACTCCCGTTTTTGGAAGTTTATCTAACATTTTCAAGCTGAAATACTTATGGAATAAAATGATATCTAGTAACAGTACTGGGTAGAAGAATCATCGCGAAAAAAAAAAAAAAAAAACGATGAAATCACACCTCTGTCTACTTTTGTTTTCGAAAGATAGAATTCCGTCTTCCTATCGAAAACGACCCTGAATTCCTGAATCCGCGGCAGAATCTATTGCTCCAAGACCACAGGGAAATTACTCGCACCGTGTGACTTTCGTTTTCGAAAACTGTTGCTTACGGTTTCAAGCTAAAATACAAACACTTATACAATAAAATTATATGAACAGAAGCAACATCACGAGAAGAAAAAACTACTAGGAATTATTTGATTACTTTCCGAAAAATCTGCGAATTCTGAGCGTAGAGCTAGATAAAAGGTTATACCACAATATACCTTGAGAAATCTTCTAGCGTGTATACCTCCCTGGGTAAGAGCTGTTTTGATGGCACGTGGAGGACGAACATTGTATTAGACAGGTGGTCATAATGTTTTGTCACTTCGGTGCATATTCAACGAAGTTTTCTACCCTCGTTAGCTATCTACTAAGTCAATCACTAGAAATGCGACTATCAGAAACTATGAAACACTAAATAACTACTTTTTTATGCATACTCTGCCCAAAGTGCTACCTGATTTCATGAAAAGACCTTAAGTATCTGAGTAAACCTCAAATCGTATTTGCAATCACCACCGAAAATACAGGGTTGTTAAAAATTAGTAGGGCAGAAAGAAAACGTTGTTTTGCGTAGGTAGAAGTATGCATAGATCATAAGTACGAATAATATGTAGTTAAACAAACCAAGTAGACCTTTTGTGGATCTTTTTTGTGGACAGATGGCGCTGAGTCATGCAAGATCACGTATCACCAGCAGAGAACGCGCGGTTGTTCGCATCGCCATCGTTTCATTGTTCTCGGTATAAGATGCTGACGTTCAGCGGCGCGGAAAAAGCGAAATACCGCCTGTGTGGTTTCACGAGACACATCCAGCAACACAAGTACAACGACATCTCCGCCAAGAATACGCGAAAAACTGCACAGAAAAGGGACACGGCTGTGGCATCGTACAAAACGATTTACCGAAACTGGATGCGTGGCTTATAGGAACAGCGGCCAAGGCAGACCTGGAATTCCCGAGGTGACGGTGGATGCAGTTGTGACTGCACGAGCAAGTCTGGAGATTGAAGTTCCAAAATCAACAGTGATAAAAATCCTATGGAAACGTCTGAAATTTCGGCCTCAGAAATTGCAGCTCGTTCAAGCTTTGAAGCATGGTGACAAGAAGCAGAGAGCAGATTTTTGCAGTGACATGTTAAATCGCATGGATGCTGACGATGACTTCTTCTTGAAGTTGGTGTCCACTGACGAGCCGACCTTTCACTCAAATGGCCAAGTGAATAGACACAACGTGAGAGTTTGGGGATCAGAAAATCACCATACCATCTTGGAACATGAAAGGAAAGGTCCCAAGGTAAACGTTTTTTGTAACGTGCTTCCGTTTTTGGCCCATTTTAATGTGCTGAAAGAACTGTTACAGGAATCACATACCTGGACATGCTTCAGATTTACCTAATGCCAATCCTCAAGGAAACAATGGAAGGAGGTTTCATTTACCACCTCCTCACTACCACAAAGACATCATTTCTTACCTCGATGCTGAAGTCCCAGTTTGGATTGGTCGCAGCTGCCCAATTACATGGCTCCCCCAATCAACGGACCTAACGCCCTTAGATTTCGGTCTATGGGGGTTTGTTAAATCTCAGGTTTAGCTTCCGTCGCTTCTCAAGTCCCTTCTTGAACTAAAATCAAGAATCACCGCTGAACTCGCATTGGTCGATGTCGACATGCTGAGAGCAATGTGGGAAGAACTGATTTACAGATGGAACATTTGCAGAGTTACCTAGGGAAGCCATATTGAGCATTTGTGAAAAAAGGTAAGCTTGGTGTGTTTAACTACACTACTGGCCACCAAGAAAGACACGAGATAGCAAAGCCAGATTTACTGGACACATAACAACAGATACAAAGATGAAACGATTGAGCTTACAGGCCCGTGCGACTTGCGGAACACGCCGCAGACATCAATAGTTCGTGTGGCCCCCATGGCTGGCAATAACGGCCGCTACACGCCGCGGCATCGAACGAAAGAGGCTTTGGATGTGGGCTTGGGGTATGTCGGTCCAGGTTGCCTCCACACGTTGCCACAGTTCATCAGGCGTAGCCGCGTGTGGTGCTTGCTGGGTCACTCGGTTGCCGATCAGCGACCAGACGTGTTTGATGGGCGACATATCTGGAGAACAGGTGGGTCATGGCAGTATTGAAATCTGGTGGGCCGTGAAGAATTGTTGCACGATGCGTGCCACGTGCGGGCACTCATTGTCCTGTTGAAACGTGGCCGCTGGAAGGTCCTGTAGGTAAGGGAGGACTACAGGCTCCAAAACGTCGGATAAGTAGCGGTGGCTGTTGAGTGTACCGGCGATGCATACCAGAGAGGTGCGGGAGTCATATCCAATTGCTCCCCAAACCATAACGCCAGGCGACGGACCGGTACGATAATGCATAATGCAGGCGTTATACAGTCTCTCGCCGCGGTTCCGCCACACGCGGATCGGACCATTGTGGTGGTGCAGGCAGAAACGGGATTCGTCGGAGAAGACAATGTCGTGCCATTTCATAGTCCAGGTGCGGTGTTCAACGGCCCACTGCCGCCGCACTCGCTGGTGGTGTAACGTCAATGGTAATCGGAGGAATGGGCGCTGTGCGACAAGTCCCCGCTCCTGCAGACGTCGTCGAACGGTACGTGCTGACACAGGTTGTTGCGCAACACACCCTAATTCCTGCGCTAACGTTCGTGATGTGGCGGTGCGGGCCGTCAATGCCTGCCGAACGACATGCCGGTGCTCTCGTTTGGTGGTGTGCCGCGGCTGCGGCAATCGCTCACGTTGGTCCGTCTATCCCTCCTGCACCCACCGAATCCATACTCGCCTCACTGTGGCTGGATGTCGTCCCACACGGGCTCCGATGTCTCGGTACGATAAACCGCTGTCGCGATAAACCACTATTCGTCCTCTGTCGAACTCCGAAAAGTGATGGAATGACTGCCGTATTCTGCGACGAGGCATCAGGAAGCTTCCTACGCATAGTTCCGGCAGCAAAACACACTTCCACTCCTTACACCCCGTCTTCTGTGCACCCTTCTTATAGTGCTTCTCGGTGGCGTGCCGGGCGCACATGATTTGCATATACCCTGCAATGCTAATCGTTTGCATGTCCTCTCGCGGGCGACGCAGGCTGCGAATTTCAGGCCAATCGGATGCTTCCTTCTTGGTGTTGCATTTTGGGTGGCCAGCAGTGTATATATTATTACTACTTATTAACATATGCATCCTTAGAACTATATGCACAATAAAGTTTTCTTTTTGCCCAACTAATTTATAACCACCATGTGAATGTAACACTTACAAAAGTGTTTCAAACAACTCTTTATATGTAAAATTATGTAGACGTGTGAAACGAGCGAAACAACAACAACGTTACATTGAAGGAATTCTTTGAACTTACCTCTTTCTCGAATAAAATGTCCAACCTCTCTGTTGGCGATTTTCCCTTTTTAGCTCTCATAAGCAAGTAAATTGTTCTAATATCCGGGCAACAGCGTAGAAGCTTTTCCACCAAAACCTAAACAAAGATAATAATTCCAACTACTTTAATTGCTTAAATATACACTATATTATCAAAAGTATTTGGACACTACCAAATATTTGCGTAAGGGCAAAGAACGGTTGCGCAGAAAGGTGCTATGTTAGTGGGGAGGTACACACCAAATTGACAAAAGTCAGCGGACAACCTCTTCAAAAGCAAATGAACGGATCCGCTACGTTGTTAAGATGCGCGGTGCAGCTGTAAACGTTATAAAACAAGCCTGCATCTGACCGCGATCATATCGCACTGTGAGGTTGAGTGAAAATGTCGCGGTGGGAGAGAACTGAGTTTGAGAAAGGAAAGATTGTGGGGTGTTATATTAGTGGGTTGTCCATAAGAGAAACCGAGAGGAGTTCAAACATACCTAAGTCAACTGTTTTGGATGTACTGAATAAGTGGAATACACATGGCGTGCCTGAAGCAGCAAAACGTACCGGCAGACCAAAGAAAGTCAGTGATAGAGGACGTCGAAGCCTCAGGAGAGTCGTTACAGCTAATCGACGGAGTACTGCACAAGATCTCAGTGTACAGGTGAGTAAAAATGCTGGAACCTCGGTATGTACACGTACCATTCGCAGAGAACTTCATTCCATGGATTACCGTGGTCGTGCGGCTGCTCATAAGCCTTTCATCTCCACTCGGAATGCTACTCGTCGTTTAGCATGGTGTAAAGAACATTTATCGTGGACCGTAGGTCAATGAAAATGGGTCCTATGGACTATATAACGAAGTAAATTTCTCTGTCATTTCTGTCCACGCCGGGGATCGAACCCGGGTCCCCTCATTCCGGAATAAGTCGCTCCACCAACTGAGCTACGCGGACGTTCGTTATCGCTGCTATCTGCCTTTATGTTGTGTGCATCCTGTGGAGAAGGAAAGTCACAACTGATGAATCCAGATATACCATCCATCAGTCTGATGGCCGTGTGTGGCTATGGCGGCAGCCGGAGGAACGCTATTTACCGCAGTGTGCTGTTCGTACGGTCAAGTTTGGAGCTGGCAGTGTACTCGTGTGGGGGTGTTTTTCGTGGTATGGTCCCGGCCCATTGTTTATCGTGGACAAAACTCTTAACCAGCACGTCTACCGCGATATTCTGGACAATTATGCCCTACCAACTCTGTGGCAATACTATAGAACCGAGCCTTGTTGGTACCAGCTGGATAATGCACCGAGCCATAAAGCAAGGACTGTTACGGCGTGGTTTGACGATAATTCCGTATCGTGTGTGGACTGGCCAGCACAGATCCCTGATCTTAATGCCATAGAGCACCTATGAGTGAGATGAATTAGAGCGCCGCGTAAGAAGTTCGGGACCAAGGCCTACTACTAAGCAACAGTTAGCGGCAGCATTATGTACTGAATGGAAGCGCATGCCTATCGCTGTGTTCCAAAACTTTGTCGAAAGTATGTCTCAAAGGGTCAGTGCATGCATTAAGGCCAAAGGTGGACCGACACCGTACTAACGTATGTCAATAAATGCTATGTTGTGTTTCTCTTCTAGGTGTCCGGTGACTTTTGTCAGTATAGTGTATATATAAAGCTGAGATGTTCTATCGTGTTATGAGTAACTTTGAAGCGGATATGCCGCGTGGACGCGAACTTTCCGAGAACCAGCGTGGTCTGTTCATGGGATGTCACTTGAGTATCGTTTCCATGCAGAGCATTGAAGCGAAACTAAACATATCGAAATGGACTGTAAGTGATATCGTGAACAGATGGGAGCAGAACTGTGCAACTACAGCAAATAAAACTTTCAAGAAGGCCGCGCAAACTCACGAAACGTGACGGAAGAGCCATGGTAAGAATTGATAAGAAATCCAGTTCTTCCTCTACCCTTTCCATCGCTGCTGAAGAAGGAAATGCTTGAAATGGCTCGGTTAGTACCATAACTATCCGCAGAGTGTTGCACAGCAGAGCTGAGTCCGGGCTCAATTTTCGGAGCCCGAGCCCGGATTTTATATTGCGAGATAGAGCCCGGGTCCGAACAAGCCCGAAAACTGGCTAACCTGTTCAACCATTAATAAAAACCATTTCCTTTTCCATACTTCCACTCTCTCTTTCTCCTGAAATTAACCAATGCATTTCTAAAATGTGGATTGGAAAAGGGACTTCTATCTATTTTTGTACTGTAACTGCACGATTTTCTTTGACCGTTTGTTTCCAACTGAAGTGCTTCGGGCGCCGGGCATCCAAAATGATCGGGCTGTGCTGCAATTGTATTCTGCTCAAATGATGCTAATATTATCGCGCCATAATGGCTGCAATATGTACGTCGCTAAATAGAATTAGCAGGAAGTTACTGCTTGGAGTGGGGAGGGAACATTATTGTCGGAAAGCTACTTATTAACTATCCAATATCTATAGTTCTTAAAAAATCGTTTTCTTCTGTGCAGAAACACACTAATGCGCTGCCTGTGGCGCTTTCTACCGAAGCCCTGAATAAATAGCCATCTCGAATGCCCGCTCCCCAACCAGAACCAGTTGCCGAAGAATTCCCTATATACCAACCATGAAGTGTCACATTAGCTAAATCATATAAAATCACATTTTTTTATAAAATAATTTTCTCTCTCTCTCTCTCTCTAAGAGCCCGAGTCCGCCGGAGCCCGAACTGCAGTAAATATTCTACAGCCCGGGCTGTGCTTCAGTCTTTCGGGCTCGGGCTCAGCCCGTCTCAGCTCTTTTGCACAGTGTCGGTTATTATAGTACAGCAGCGGGACACAAGCTGCATTACCATGAATGCAAATCGCCGTTTGTAGTGATGCATCTCCCGTCGTTCCTGGATTGTGGGCAACTGGAAAGCTGTTCCTCGGAGTGATGAGTCTCCCGTGGTTCCTGGACTGTGGGCAACTGGAAAGCTGTTCCTCGGAGTGATGAGTCTCCCGTCGTTCCTGGACTGTGGGCAACTGGAAAGCTGTTCCTCGGAGTGATGAGTTTCCCGTCATTCCTGGACTGTGGGCAACTGGAAAGCTGTTCCTCGGAGTGACGAGTCTCCCGTCATTCCTGGACTGTAGGCAACTGGAAAGCTGTTCCTCGGAGTGATGAGTCTCCCGTCAATCCTGGAGTGTGGGCAACTGGAAAGCTGTTCGTCGGGGTGATGAGTCTCCCTTCGTTCCTGGACAGTGTGCAACTGGAAAGCTGTTCCTCGGAGTGATGAGTCTTCCGTCGTTCCTGCACTGTGGGCAACTGGAAAGCTGTTCGTCGGGGTGATGAGTCTCCCTTCGTTCCTGGACAGTGTGCAACTGGAAAGCTGTTCCTCGGAGTGATGAGTCTTCCGTCGTTCCTGCACTGTGGGCAACTGGAAAGCTGTTCCTTCGTTCCTGGACTGTGGGCAACTGGAAAGCTCTTCATCGGAGTGATGAGTCACGCTTTTCACTCTTCCAATCTGATGGGCGTGTTCGGATTTGGCGACAGTCCAGCGAACGATCTTCGTTGGACTGTGTTCTTCCAACTCTTAAGTTCGGAGGTGGCTCCATCGTGGTATAAAGTCACAATGAGCTCTGAAGTGCAACTCGAAGGCCGCGGGTGGCCTAGTGGGCAACGTTCGTGACTGCCACGGAAAAGACCTCAGGTTCGATCCCAGGCAGGTACGAACGCTCGATCCACTAAATACCCGCCGTGCGTCAGATGGGCACGTTAAGCCGTCGGACACCGGGTACTGGCCCCCCGGTAATAAATAAGTGCGTCTTCCTCCCCCTTTCTACTTCGCTTCCGTGTCACTTTCCTATCGGGCACACTAGCCCAAAAATCTCCTAGCTTCCTATTTCTAAGGGTTGTTTAAGATCTGGGGTCAGACACTGCCTTCCTAAAATCCTCTACAATAAAGAAAAATCAATCAAAGTGCACCTCGACATTCTGGATAATTCTGGCCTATCAAAAATGTGGAAGTATTATGGAAATGATCGTTGTGTCTTCCAACACAATCGAGCTCCCCACCACACTGCATGGCGTGTTCAAGACTGGTTTCTTGAAAATGAGGTTAAATTGTTAGATTAGCTTGCTCAGAGTCCTGATCTTAATCCCATAGAACACCTCTGGGACGAACTGGAGCGACGGATACGTAATCGAATACAACGACCGTCTTCGCACTCCACTCTGGCAGCAGCTTTGCAGGACTAATGGCGAGACATTCCTGTACAGACCTACAGTGTCACAAACTGGTTCATAGTGCGGCCTGGACGTGATGCCGCTGTCATACAAGCCAAAGGTAGGCCGACCATAAACTGAAAATTGCGATAAAAAAGTCATTTGTCTCAAAACGTTCTGGTGTCCGAATAGTTTTGATAATATAGTACACTGGCGGAAAGTGAAAAAAGAACACCAAGAAGGAATTGGCTGACGATCATGAAATTTACATATGTTAAATGGGATTGAGATTACGTAGGTGGGATGCTAATTTCGGGACCAACCGGTGAGCGTTTACGCCACAGTACGGCGTAATATGCAAATTATCGTCGGTGGTATTTAAGGAGTACGGCGAAGTGAATGTAATCAGTCGTCGGCGTACGGACACGTGCGAAGACCCTGAAGAAGCTGCAATGCCTGGACATGGAAGACGTGTACGATTTCAGCATTTATCGGACTTTGAGCGAGGTCGTCTAGTCGGACTCCGCGAGGCCGGGTGGTCGTATCGTCGTATTGCGGACCAAATTGGACGGGACGTATCGGTGGTGGTACGATGGTGGCGTTGATGGTCCGAGGAACATTCCCACACGAGAAGACGTGGAACCGGGAGTCACAGACGGATTGATGAGCGGACCGATCGACGCATAAGAAGAGCGTCGTTGTCAAGCAGAACATCCGCTGCGACGCAAATCCGAGCTGCCGTTGAACCTGAGGTGACTGTGCGAACAATCCGCAACCGTCTACTGGATGCAGGACTACGTACACGTGTGCCTCTGGCATGTGTACCTCTGACTCCAGCCCACCGTCAGGAACGGCTACAGTGGTGTCGCCAACATTTGCACTGGAGAACGCAATGGCGATCTGTCGTGTTCAGCGATGAAAGCAGATTCTGCTTGGGAGCCTCCGATGGCTGTATGCGTGTTCGCAGACGCACAGGGGAGCGTCTCCACCCTTCTTGCATCCGCCAGCGACACACAGGGCCTGCACCTGGTCTCCTGGTGTGGGGAGCGATCAGCTATCACTCCCGTACACAACTAGTGTTTGTACCGGGTACGTTAAACAGCACCTCCTACATCAACAACATCATTCAGCCCGTTGTTGTGCCATTTGTAAGGTAGGTCCATCGTGGTGTTTTCCAGCAAGATAACGCACGCCCACACACGGCACGTGCAACATGCACTTCAGGGTGTGAAACAACTTTGATGGCCTGCACGTTCACCGGATTCGTCCCCCATTGAGCACGTGTGGGATTTTATGGGACAACGACTTATCCGGTCTCCACGGCCAGCCACGACCATCCCCGATTTACGCGTCCAGGTTGAGGATGCTTGGAACTCAATACCCCAAACTTACATCCAACATCTGTACGACAGACTCCATGCCAGAATTGCACAGTGTGACGCAGTTCATGGCGGTTCAACCTCGTGCTAACCATGTTACATGGAAATGTTATTTTTCAGTTTACCAGCAAATACAGCTGTATTTTGCCATAATGTTTTGATCACGTTATTCTCTGTATTCCGTTATTATGCTGTATAAATTTCGTTGGTATCAGACGTCTCCTTTTTGGTGTCCTTTTTTCCCTTTCCGCCAGTGTATATGTTTTTAATATTTGTTCAAAGCAACAAAACGCCAAATCAATGAAATTGAATTTGTGTCGCTTGAATGATATGTAAGTTAGTGTTTGCGAAAGCGTGTGTTGCTAGTTGCTATGTTTCTTTATTTTTTGATGTCTCTGAAAAATAAAAAATAAACTAAGTGTTGCTTTATTTTAATTTTTCAGGACTTCAAGTACAAAATTAAAGGAATCTGCTTGGATGGCCCGGTAACCGGATGTACGAGGTTTCTGATCATTCGTGCGGGTTTGATCCTCGGGTGTGGCAATGAGTTCTCTCTTCCCAGGAACCAGTGACCCTAAATTAGGGAAAGGCGACTTCTTATGGCACATCGAGTTGCTTATGGTGGTCGTTAAACCCCCAAACAAATAAAAAAAAAAGGAGTCAACTTGAAACTTTAAGATTGTCGCAATAAATTTTTCTTAGAAAGTCAGCACCAATTGGAATTTTGGGGTATGAAATGAAATTTTTCAAACATTAGTTTAAATTTTGCATGGGAAATATTTAAAGTTTGCGGCATTTTCAATAATGACAAACGCCAACGTTTCATTATCACTTAAAAAGCGCATTCACACAAATTACTTCTCTAACGGAAAAGGGCATTTCTCAATATCAGGCAAAAGGCTTCAACTTCCCGATCCTTAAAAAGCACAGGGAAATAGGGGAACATTGCTTAATTACCAAAAGGCGCATTATACAAATTGCATCTCAATCAGGAAAAGTCTATTCTGAATGACGACGGAAGTCGTCAATTTTTTGATGATCATCAACCACGGGAAGAAAATCAACAACAACCTTAAGATATTTGGTGTCTTCTGGTCAATGTGTTTGAAAGTTGGTTGTTCAAAAATGAAGGTTATAAGGTCTGCATTTCGTAGAATATGTGATGCTTAGAATAGATACGTATAAAATATAAAAGGTCAATTCGTACAGAATGTTTCGACATAGTCACTAAAAAAATTCAGGAAATTGTCACTGTGGGCAAAGGGACAATTCATATGATAAAATCTCTTCTTGTTCAAGTAGTCCATGCTTGGAGAGCAAATTTGTCTTCCCTTGTTGTGAAAACATTACAAGAGCTGGATAAATTCGTTTGCTTTCCTTCGTTAGGGGAATTTTAATTTGTTTTCTTTTAAAACATGCTTCGATATACAGGATGTCCAAGAATTATTGGACACATTACAAAATTATGTACAGAAACAACTATGATCATTGTCTGTTTTTCTACGTCAAGTGTTACTAACACGATTTCTATATTTTTGTTTTGCAGAATTATTATTCCCAGAATCCGATAGATGGCGCTAGGTGTGGCCTGATGAGGAATGTATGAAAAATGCGCAATCAGTAGTCATGTCATCCGTACAGCAGAAGGCGATATGTGTGTTATGGCTTGCGGAATTAAAGTCTGTCTATAAAATTAAAAGACGATACTGTTTAGAGTATGGTTGTAATCTTCCATCAATGAATTCAATTAAGCGGTGGATGAAATAGTTTAAAGAAACTGGCAATGTGGAACATCGTGGAGGAGCCGGTAGGCCTAGCGTCAGCGGTGAGACGGTTGACCAAGTTAATGAAAGTTTCCGACGAAGCCCCGGGAAATCCGTTCGTAGAGCAAGCAGAGAACTGTGTATTCCGAAATCGACAGTTCACGATATCTTGCACAAGAAATTAAAGTGCCATGCTTATAAAATTCAAATAGTGCAAAAGATGCATGGAAATGATCACACTCTGCGATGCGATTTCGCTGCGGATATGCTGAATAGAGTGGAAAATGACGAAAACTTTCTCAGTACTGTAATTTTTAGTGATGAATTCACATTTCATGGATCAGGTATTGTGAATCGTCACAACTGTAGGATATGGGGCAGTGAACCGCCTCATGCTGCTATTAAACTGGAACGTGATTCTCCAAAAGTTAATGTGTGGTGCACCCCTATCAAAAAGATAAGTGATTGGCCCTTTCTTCTTCTACGAAAAAACCATAAATGGTGACATTTACTTGGATATGCTAGAAAATTTCGCTATACCCCAGATCAAAAGACATGACAACGTCGTTTTCCAACAGAGCCTCCGCATTGGTCAACGTGTGTACGTAAGCACCTAAATGAGCATTTCCCCAATAGATGGATTGGGCGTGGTGGTCCCATTCCGTGGCCTCCTCGCTCTCCAGATCTAACTCCATTTGATTATTTCATGTGAGGTTATGTGAAGGATCGTGTCTATCAGACGCCTTGTACTGATTTACAGGAACTGAAGCAGCGTATCACAGCTGCTATTAATTCCATAACTCCTCAGATGCTTGCCAATACATGGCATGAAATCGAGTATCGCTTGGACGTACTACGAGCAACCAAGGGATCTCACATCGAAAGTTATTAACTTGTGTAGTTACATTGCAAGTTAGTACAGTCGGTTTCTTTCTATCTGTTTAATGTTTTGTTTTATATAATTTTGTAATGTGTCCAATAATTCTCGGACACCCTGTATATCTGTATGCTCATATTACTTGTCATATAATTTAATTTACAAAGGGTGTCCTGAAAGTAATGCCTCGTCCCTTATAAGATTTTTATTTGTAGCAGCAAAAATGTGAAACTTGGTGGCAAAATACTTGGATATATTGTTAATAATGTTAGAGCCGCCCCGGTGGCGCAGTGGTCTAAGCGATGGCCTCTGATCATTCGTCCGTAAGGGGTACGGGTTCGAGTCCCGGTGAGGCATGGATCTTTTGTTTGTCTTACGGCACTGGTTCTCTCCCTTCCCTGGAACCAGTGACCCTAAATTAGGGATGGGCCACTGCTTATAGCCCATTGAGTTGCTCACAGGAGTCGTTAAACCTCCAATCAATCAATCAATGGATGTTGTGTCTGTCTTACGGCACTGGTTCTCTCCCTTCCCTGGAACCAGTGACCCTAAATTAGGGATGGGCCACTGCTTTTAGCCCATTGAGTTGCTCACAGGAGTCGTTAAACCTCCAATCAATCAATCAATGGATGTTGTGTCTGTCTTACGGCACTTGCTCTCTCCCTTCCCTTGATAATAAATTAGGGATGGGCCACTGCTTATAGCCCATTGAGTTGCTCACAGGAGTCGTTAAACCTCCAATCAATCAATCAATCAATGGATGTTGTGTCTGTCTTACGGCACTAGCTGTCTCCCTTCCCTTGACCCTAAATTAGGGATGGGCCACTGCTTATAGCCCATTGAGTTGCTCACAGGAGTCGTTAAACCTCCAATCAATCAATCAATCAATCAATGGATATTGTGTCTGTCTTACGGCACTTGCTCTCTCCCTTCCCTTGAACCAGTGACCCTAAATTAGGGATGGGCCACTGCTTATAGCCCATTGAGTTGCTCACGGTGGTCGTTAAACCTCCAATCAATCAATCAATGGATGTTGTGTCTGTCTTACGGCACTTGCTCTCTCCCTTCCCTTGAACCAGTGACCCTAAATTAGGGATGGGCCACTGCTTATAGCCCATTGAGTTGCTCACAGGAGTCGTTAAACCTCCAATCAATCAATCAATCAATGGATGTTGTGTCTGTCTTACGGCACTTGCTCTCTCCCTTCCCTTGAACCAGTGACCCTAAATTAGGGATGGGCCACTGCTTATAGCCCATTGAGTTGCTCACGGTGGTCGTTAAACCTCCAATCAATCAATCAATGGATGTTGTGTCTGTCTTACGGCACTAGCTCTCTCCCTTCCCTTGACCCTAAATTAGGGATGGGCCACTGCTTATAGCCCATTGAGTTGCTCACAGGAGTCGTTAAACCTCCAATCAATCAATCAATTAATGGATGTTGTGTCTGTCTTACGGCACTTGCTCTCTCCCTTCCCTTGAACCAGTGACCCTAAATTAGGGATGGGCCACTGCTTATAGCCCATTGAGTTGCTCACGGGAGTCGTTAAACCGCCAATCAATCAATCAATGGATGTTGTGTCTGTCTTACTGCACTTGCTCTCTCCCTTCCCTTGAACCAGTGACCCTAAATTAGGGATGGGCCACTGCTTATAGCCCATTGAGTTGCTCACGGTGGTCGTTAAACCTCCAATCAATCAATCAATGGATGTTGTGTCTGTCTTACTGCACTGGTTCTCTCCCTTCCCTGTAACCAGTGACCCTAAATTAGGGATGGGCCACTGCTTATAGCCCATTGAGTTGCTCACAGGAGTCGTTAAACCTCCAATCAATCAATCAATGGATGTTGTGTCTGTCTTACGGCACTTGCTCTCTCCCTTCCCTTGAACCAGTGACCCTAAATTAGGGATGGGCCACTGCTTATAGCCCATTGAGTTGCTCACAGGAGTCGTTAAACCTCCAATCAATCAATCAATGGATGTTGTGTCTGTCTTACTGTACTTGCTCTCTCCCTTTCCTTGAACCAGTGACCCTAAATTAGGGATGGGCCACTGCTTATAGCCCATTGAGTTGCTCACGGTGGTCGTCAAACCTCCAATCAAAAAAAAAAAAAAAAAAAAAAGGACTGGGATCAGACACTCCCTTCGTAAAATCTTCTACATATGATCTGATCTGATCTGTCATGCTAGGTGCTGCGCAATCTCAGTGTCCAATGTGCGCCGTGGCCCGGGCTTCCATTTCGGGTATCTCGTCATCGGACATTACTTTCTTTCCAACCTAGTACAGTACAATTTAATAGTGTAAAAAGTTTGTTCCCCTAGGAACACTAATGTTCATGTGTGCTGATGGGCAGTACACTGCAACAGAAATCTTCAAAACTTAGCCCAAAAGCTTCCTGCATAAAAACATACAAATTTCTAATCTCAGCTGCTCATTAAATAATAAAATTTCCACACTTGCCTTTCCAAGAAATCCCGTTACTCCGGTAACAAATATACATCGTCCTGCATAAAACTGTTGAACCTCAGATGGCGACTCGTCAAAAATCGTCGACTCCATGCTGACTTTCCAAACGTTTACCTAAAATCCAGGATACCCTACAAAAATGAAACATTTTTAGTGCATGGGAAAACATACGGAGGAACATAATTTGTATTACATTACTTTTTACATTACGTAGAACTGCAACCGCAGATAGTTGCTATGGTTTAACTAGTCATTCTATATACATTTTTCACATTCAGGACCGTAGCAAACGTTGCTTATCTCGGAGGACGAGACTTGAAATTACGCCACCTCGAGTTCAAAATGACGATCATTCGAGTTCCACTGAAATAATACTCATTTTATTTACTTTCTCGCACGCCGCCGTTATACGAAAGTGTTATGATCGTTCAAAAATCGCACTTCAAGTTTTTGACATAATTTTATTAAAAATGCAAAAACCAGGTAAATACACACGAAAATAATACTTGTAAATACCAAATAAAGAGTAAATGTTATCAGAACGCTGACAACATACCACAAAAATGCAGAACGAAAATCAAACCAGCGCAGAACGAATGAGTATCAGATTGTGACTGTAACAATAGTTAGAAGCTTTAGGGGTAGGGCTTGGAAAAATTCCCTTCAAGGTTAAACACTCAGAGAACTTTCTGCGACAGAGCACAATCTCAATGATGTGTTTTCTATGCCTCCATTCACTGGTTTGGAAAAATCCCTTCGTGTCTAATGTACGTTAGTAAACAGAAAACTTTTAACTCCAAAAACTCAATATACAGTGTGTCCAAAAAAAAGGTGTAACCAATTTCAAATTATGATAACTTTGGATACAGAACTAATATCAGCATTCTGTTTGTTGCAGGTGATAAGGAATACCCTCAAGTTTTCAAGAAGTGTACCCAATGGATCTTACGACAAAAACCCAGATTGTGGAGTGGTTTATTGAAACCCGATCCAAAACGCAGGCTCAGCGGAATTTCAGAACAAAATATGGGAGCAAACCGCCCACACGTAACAGCATCAGAAAATGGTGCAAGTCATTCAAAGAAACTTCCCACGAATCGCTCGTACTACTGGAAACTTTTTGCCATATGGATACGGAAAAAATCAGAACGGAGTTTTTTTCGTTAAAATAAGAAAGGAATTGCTGTTGCTGAAAGGTTTCTGAAAATTCAAAATATCCGTTAACACATCTTAAAAACGGCTATTTACTCTCAATGGAAGAAAGGAATTACTGAAAGGTTTCTGAAAATTCAGAATTTTCCGTTTACACATCTTAAAAACGGCAATTTACTCTCAATGTAAGAAAGGAATTACTGAAAGGTTTCTGAAAATTCAAATTATCCGTTAACACATCTTAAAAACGGCTATTTACTCTCAATGGAAGAAAGGAATTACTGAAAGGTTTCTGAAAATTCAAATTTTCCGTTAACACATCTTAAAAACGGCTATTTACTCTCAATGTAAGAAAGGAATTACTGAAAGGTTTCTGAAAATTCAGAATTTTCCGTTAACACATCTTAAAAACGGCAATTTACTCTCAATGTAAGAAAGGAATTACTGAAAGGTTTGTGAAAATTCAAATTATCCGTTAACACATCTTAAAAACGGCTATTTACTCTCAATGTAAGAAAGGAATTACTGAAAGGTTTCTGAAAATTCAGAATTTTCCGTTAACACACCTTAACGGCAATTTACCGTCAATAAAAGAAAGAACTTACTGAAAGGTTTCTGAAAATTCAGAATTTTCCGTTAACACACCTTAACGGCAATTTAACGTCAATAAAAGAAAAAACTTACTGAAAGGTTTCTGAAAATTCAGAATTTTCCGTTAAAACATCTTAAAAACGGCAATTTATTCTCAATATAAGAAAGGAATTGCTGAAAGATTTCTGAAAATTCAGAATTTTCCGGTAATACATCTTAACAACGGCAATTTACCGTCAATATAAGAAAGGAATTACCGAAAGGTTTCTGAAAATTCAGAATTTTCTGTTAACACATCTTAACGGCAATTTACCGTCAATAAAAGAAAGAACTTACTGAAAGGTTTCTGAAAATCAGAATTTTCCGTTAACACATCTTAAAAACGGCAATTTACCCTCAATGTAAGAAAGGAATTATTGAAACGTTTCCGAAAATTCAGAACTTTCCTGGCGTACGAAAAATCCGCGAAATTCAGGTTTCTTTCCGTCATTTCACGGAAAAGGTTGTACCAGAAATATGCTTCGTTAGTTTAGCAAAGGAATCACCGAAAGTGGATCTTGAATTTCAGAAAATTCTTTAAAATGCAGCGCGAGCTCAACTCGGGTTCAGAGGATAGAGACTCTGATGTCTATCCCAATTTTATTTGGAACATTGGAAAAAGTGCATTTTTTTTCAGTGAGCTACTCTTAATGAATCAACAGGAAAAAATTCGATTATATATATCGCAAAAAAGGCAGCTATTGTAAAAAATACGCTGCATGCCATGTTAAAACAAAAGGAATGAACTTTTCTTACTTACGTGTGTCGGCCTGTTATGCTTTGTTCACCTGGGGAAAAGCTGGGTTACAATGAAGGAAACATCCTCATAATGTTATGATTGCTCAATATTTTATGCATCCATTCTCCTGTGAAGTCACTAATGGATATTGTGGGGGCAACGCTGTTCGTAAACAATTCATTAATGGCATGACGCAAAAAAAACAAGCTCGAAAAGGAAAGCTCATGCCGGCTGTTACCACACACAACTGTATATAAGGTTCGCAGATTTGCTAAAGGCAAAACTGAAAATATCTGGCATCACGCCAAAGCATTTCAGAGCCGTCATTTAAGTCCGGGTAACTGTAAATTAAGGAAAAAGTCAATGTGATCATGGCTGGCCAGAAGCAGGGCTTCCACTCCGTACGATTTCCCTTTTAAGGAGCAACAAAAAATTCCATTTTTTGCTGAAAATATAAGAAATCCCCCACTAAAAATAGAAGTATATTTCTAAGTTTCTTTCTCTTTACAAATTTTGAAGATGACAATCCGATTTTTGGCGTAAATGTGACAAGGATGGTAAGTCAGAAAATATCCGAAAACTTGAAAATTTTCATCGTCCTGGAGCGGGACTCGAACCCGCGTCTCCCAGAAAACCCCCAGGTATGCTGACCACTACACCACGACCAAGTTCCCGATCAATTTGAATATAACCATCGCAGGATTCGCTAGTCTAAGCAACCGGCATTCATGTTTAGCGAATCTGGAGGTTAAGAATCTTATCCCGTGTTTCCCCGGAGAAGCAGATAAATCACGAAATAAATACGGGATTACGCCATATAATACAAATTTTGAAGACGACAATCCGATTTTTGGCGTAAATGTGACAAGGATGGTAAGTCAGATAATATCCGAAAATTTGAAAATTCTTAACCTCCAGATTCGCTAAACATGAATCCCGGTTGCTAGTGAATCCTGTGATGGTTATATTCAAATCGGAAACTTGAAACTTAGTCGTTCAGGGTGGTGTAGTGGTTAGCATACCCGGGCGCTATCTGGGAAACGCGCGTTCGAGTCCCAATCCAGGACGTTGGACATTTTCAAGTTTTCGGATGTTATCTGACTTACCATCCTTGTCACATTTACGCCAAAAGTCGGATTGTCGTCTTCAAAATTTGTGTTATATGGCGTAATCCCGTATTTATTTCATGATTCTTTCTCTTTTTTGTCCCTATATAAAAAAATACATTTAAAAATATACATTGCCATTCAGTAATGGTCCATTTCAATACGTTATTACGCATCTAAATAACCATTTGACATTTTCATATTTTTGGTGTGAAATTATTTTCTTTATTATCTGGTACTTTCGCCTGGAATTTAACAAAGAAACATGCTTCTTTCTGGCAAAAACTTTAATAAATAAAATTTAATAATCATTAATAAATTCCATAATCATTTATAAAGTTTTTGAAAGAGGAAAACAGGTTTCTTTGCTGAATTCAAGGCGAAAATACCAGATAATAAAGAAAATAATGCCACACTAAAAATGTGAAAATGCCAGATGGTTAAGATACGTAGTAACGCATTGAAATGGACCATTACTGAATGACAATGTACACTGATTAGCCATTATATTATAACCACCCCCAGCCTAGAGAAATGAGCGCGCCTGGAGACCGAACGGTGGCGCAGGCGAAGTTCACAGAGCAATATAGATACACTGAAGTGCCAGAAAAAGTGGTAGAGACGAGCTTATGCAAAATACATAGCAACGTCACCTATGAGCGTACTCGGTTGCGTTCGCCAGTGCGTTTATAAAGCGATAGACATCCTTGCCAGCTGTCAGAGCTGTTTTCGGCATGAGAATGAAAAGTAATAACGATTTAGGCGATTTTCAACGCGGTGTCATAGTTGGTGCTCGTGAGATGAGCCATAGTATTTCGGAGGTACAAACGAAGTTCGGATTTTCACGGACGACCATTGCAAGGGTGTACCGTGACTACAAGAATTCCGGCAAAACCTCCAACCTACGATACCAGTGTAGCCGTAAAAAGACATTGGGTGAACGTGACCATCGTCGGCTGTCAAGAATCATTTCACGCGATAGGCGTGCAACACTCTCGCAGGTATCATCGGAATTCAATGCTGGAGCTTCAACAAGCATCAGCGTCCGGACTGTGCAACGTACTTTGCACGATATGGGCTTTGGGAGCCGACGCCCAACTCGAGTCCCCTTGATGGTTGCACGACACAGAGCTATGCGCCTCGCTTGGGCACGGCAACACCGCCACTCGACACTTGATGAGTGGAAACAAGTAGTCTGGTCTGACGAGTCGCGTTTCCAACTGTATCGGGCAGATGGAAGGATTCGTGTGTGACGCAACCCCTATCAGGAAGCCATGGATCTCGACTGCCAACAGGGAACTGTACCGGCTGGTTGGGTGTTCATAATGGTATGGAGTATGTTTAGCTGAACTTCAATGGGACCCCTGATACGTCTACAAATGTCTGTGTCCGGCGCGCATCCTTTCTGACGAGGTACATACACCCTTTCATGTCCTGCATTCATGCTGATGGGTTGGGCCTGTTCCAACATAACAATGCACCCCCACACAAGTGTGAGGATGCCACATTATGGTTAGAGGAGCATTCATCTGAGTTTGGGGTGTTGCCATTCCCACCCAAGTCCCCATATCTGAACGTGATAGAGCACATTTGGGATGCCATGCAACGCGCTATCGAACACAGGAATCTGAGACCTCGGAATACACCCGAATTGTGGAACACTGTGCAGGAAGTATGATGTGCATTGCCTACAGCATATTTCCAGAAGCTAGTGGAGTCCATGCCCCGTCGTATTTCCGCAGCCCTGCGCTCCCGTGGGGAGCCTACCAAGTATTAGACTGGTGTACCAGTTTTTCTGGCACTTCAGTGTACACTCCGAGAACACGCTTATAGTAGAGTGTTCCGAGTCAGAATGCGAAAAGCTGACGATTTATCGGAGTTTGATAAATGACAAACTGCGATGGCTTGTCGCCTCCCAACTACGATCTCGGAAACGGCGCGGCTTGTGGGATGTTCACGTGCCGCTGTAATGAGTACGTATCAAAAGTGGTGCACAGATGGCCAAACGACGAACCGTCGTCTGGAGCTCATTGATGCCAGAGGGGAGCGGAGAGTGTCGCGCATTGTTCACAGCGACCGCGGGGCCACAGTGCGACAAATCACCCGCAGCTACAACAGCGGTGATCAGGGAAATGTGTCACAGCACACAGTTCATCGCAGCCTTCTGCGCATGGGCCTACGAGGCCGAAGACCCATCCGGGTCCCCATGCTCACATCACGTCATCGCCAACAACGCATCATCGAGATTCGACCGTGAATGATCGGAAGAAAGCGGCCTGGTCAGACGAATCCGCGTGCATCACGTAGACGGCCGAATGCGGATACGCCGATTAACAACAGAGGCTATGGCACCTGGATGCACTGTTGGGCGGATACAGGTCGGCGGCGGTGGTGTTATGCTGCGGGAGACGTTTTCTTGGGACACTTTAGCCCCAATTATCCCAATAGCACAATCCTTGACAGTTGTCAGGTATCTGAACATCGTTGCTGACCAAGTTCACCCATTCATGGCAACATCTGCTGGTTATGGCCATTACCAACAAGACAACAATATAATGCGTCATGCCACACTGCCATAATCGTCAAGGAGTGATTCGAGAAACAAGTTGGTGACTTTCTGTTAATGCCCTGGCCTCCAAATTCACTTGACATGAACCCAATTGAATATTTGTGGTTCGACTTGGAAAAGCGGGATTTTTTTGGGGGGGGGGGGGGGTTGGAGGTTTAACGACCACCGTGAGCAACTCAATGGGCAATAAGCAGTCGCACGTCTCTAATTTAGGGTCACTGGCTCCAGGGAAGGGAGAGAGCCAGCGCCGTAAGGCAAACACAACATCCATGCCTCACCGGGATTCGAACCCGGACGCCTCTCAGACGAATAATCAGAGGCCATCGCTTAGACCACTGCACCACCGGGGCGGCGAAAAGCGGGTTCGCGCTAAATGACCACCTCTTCGAAATGTACGGGAACTGGAGGACCTGTTGTTGACATTATGGTACCACAGGATACCTATCGCCAACTGATCGAATCGATGCCTCTCCGAGTGGCCGCTGTTTTGCGGGTTAAAGGGGGTCCTACAGCTTATTGGGTAGGTGGTCTTAATGTAAGGACTCATCGGTGAAGTATATCTTTAAATGAGTGTATGGTGTGTAATATGAAATATAAATGCCTAATCAAAAGATGGATAAATATATGAAATACTAGAGAAAAGACATGTATTTTTTAAGATTTCAAAGAGAAAAACTGAGATGTATTTTGTATACTGTTAAAAAGTACATTTTACTGGGTTATTGCAAGCAAAGAATAACTGTCATTCTGTGATATGGTTAACCGTGACTACGATACGTCGCCAAATACACTGCAGAGCAATTGAATTAGAGACAGCTGGCGTTATGCAAATGTGGCACTGTGGGCGTCCCTGTAAATGGAAACGACATGACGTATACAGCGATCCGGCAATATAAGGAGTGATGTGACGGGAATCAGTAAGAGTCGGGCACAGTATGGGTAAGACAAATGATCTAAAAATGGGTTACGAATGGGTTACTCCATCTTGGAAGTCGTGCAGGCACTGGGATTTTCAAGAGTTACTGTGTCACGTGTGCACCGTGAGTACATCAAATCCGGTAAAACCATCCCTGCAAGGGCCAACAGCTGTGGTCAACAGCGTGTGGATGAGCGGGGTCACCGTCAGCTAGCTCGCATTGTAACAGCGGATAGACGGGCCACAGTGCAAGAAATCACTCGGCAATTTAACGCTGGTGCACAAAAACGTGTAAGCAGCCACACAATCCAGAACCATCTCCTCGCTATGGGGTACAGAAGCCATCGTCCCACGAGGGTACCGCTGCTGACCGCACATCACAGGGTGCAAAGATTAGCATGGGCGCGGGAACATCGCTACTGGACCCTAGACATGTGGAAAAATGTTGTCTGGACTGATGAGTCGAGATTCACGTTGGTACATGCGGATGGCAGGATACGACTACGGCGCAAACCACATGAAGCGATGGATCCTTCTTGCCAGCAGGGTACTCTTCAAGCTGGTGGGGGTGGCATTCTCGTCTGGGGACTGTATACGTGGACTGAAATGGGACCCCTGGTACGCGTGACATCGTCCCTCACAGGTCGTTACCGGGGTATCCTGGACGACCATTTGCTCCCGTTTGTGCGTCTTCAAAATCCCACTGGGGACCTCATCCTGCAACAAGGCAATGCACCGTGCCATCGCTCCCGAATTGTATCCGAATGGTTGGACGAACACTCCACCGACGTGACCTAGCTTCCTTGGCCAGCTACGTCACCTGACCTCAATCCCATCGAGCACGTCTGGGATGCCATTGAGAGAAATGTTCGAGGCTCTAACACCCCTCCATCAAATCTTCGTGAACTGTAGGAGCTTGTTCAGGGGTCGTGGATCCGCATGGCTTCCCAACGCTTCCGGTGTCTTGTCGAGTCGATGCCGAGACGAATCGCCGCCTTCATCAGGGCGAAAGGTGGTGCTACGCGTTACTAGACAGATATCTCTAATTCAATTGCTCTTCAGTGTATTTGCCATGAAATCAGAAACCTGAACCGAGAAATTACTCGGAATTCAACACTATCTCTGTAAAAATTAAAATCGAAACCATGTTTTTTTTTCTTATATCATCATCATCATCATCGTCATAATTTTCAACCATTATCAATCCACTGCTGGAGGAAGGTCTCCCCAAGCTTATTCCACAACGGTCTGTCTTGTGCCAGTCTCCTCCATGTTACTCCCGCATATTTTCGAATTTCATCCACCCATCTCTCATATGGTCTTCTTCTGGGTCTTTTCCTGTTCCTTGGAATCCAATCTAAAATTTCAGCTGTCCGTCGATGGTCTGTCCTTCTGGCAATATGTCCAGCCCATTGCTATTTCAGGGATTTAACTCTGATCATGATGCCTTCCACTCTTGTCATTTTTCTGATCCACGAGTTCCTCTTCTTATCTCTCCTGGTTCCACCAAGCATGCACCTCTCCATGCTGCTATGAGTTGTCTGCAGCCTTTGTATGTCTTTTTTAATCAAGGTCCACGTCTCTGCACCATTCGTAAGCACTGGTAGGATGCATTGATCAAACACTTAAGACATAATGGCATATTGCTCTTGTTAATTATACTATTTCTTCCAAAAGCTCTCCAGGCAAGTTTTATACGCCGATTAATTTCTTCATCAATGTGACCCTCACATTATATCTGCTGTCCAAGATAAATATATATATGAAACCTATATATTCCTTATATATGAAACGAAATATAGAAAGGAAATAAATACTTACAACTTGTGTGTTGTGTGATTGTGATTGGAGGTTTAACGACCACCGTGAGCAACTCAAATGGGCTATAAGCAGTCGCCCGTCCCTAATTTAGGGTCACTGGTTCCAGGGAAGGGAGAGAGCCAGTGCCGTAAGACAAACACAACATCCATGCCTCACCGGGATTCGAACCCGGACCCCGTTCGGACGAATGATCAGAGGCCATCGCTTAGACCACTGCACCACCGGGGCGGCACTTACAACTTGAAAAATGGAATGCTGAATGTGTTGCATAGATATCTGAATACGATAAGTTCCGATGTACAGTTCCAAATAAATAATGCAGGAAATAAACATAATATAAAAGCAAGAATGTCAGCCTCCTGAAATCGAAAAAGTATCTTGGAAGTTAAAAGAGCAAAATATCCTTTGTCTTGCGTTGTGGCAGAGAGAAGAAGAAATGAAAATAAATTAATGGTAGGTAAAACAGGAAACTGGAAAGAGACTGAGGGAAAGATAGGTGCATACATTTAACGCAATAAAAATGCAGAGGCTTGCTTACCATTTTGTTCGCAATTCCTTTTCTCTCATCTGTAGGCTTTCGGTGTTTTTTCTGACAATTATTTCCGATTCCTGGGTTCCACAGAATACAGGACTTACCCACGGCCAACCCGTGCTATTGTTCATGCGTGGGCAAGGTGGGGGGTCTGGCCGCCTTTAGATTAAATTATGATGTTTTGCTACGCAGATAACCCCCCCCCCCCCCCCACACACACACACACACACTTTTCTCGAAGCACGCAGTCCACATAATGATAACATTATTTATGGAATTATCTTCCAAAATTTCAGCGATAACCTGCACAAATTGCCAGTTTGTATTTCGAGGGAGAATCCTGTAAGAATGCGCATTAGGAAAATGTACTTCGCCGCCCCGGTGGCGCAGTGGTCTAAGCGATGGCCTCTGATCATTCGTCCGTAAGGGGTCCGGGTTCGTATCCCGGTGAGGCATGGATGTTGTGTTTGTGTTACGGCACTGGCTCTCTCCCTTCCCTGGAACCAGTGACCCTAAATTAGGGACGGGCGACTGCTTATAGCCCATTGAGTTGCTCACGGTGGTCGTTAAACCGCCAATCAAAAAAAAAAAAAAAATGTACTTCCTATGGAAATACTTCCAAAAACTTTCAGAACAGGCAACAAAAAAATGAAATGTTGAAATCCGACTGGGGAATGTATATGAGAAATGTCGACGGATATGATTCCTTCATACAGCCGGGAGGGGGGGGGCAGGTTCAAACTAGCTTATATGGAAAATTTCCAAATACTGATTTTACACTTTAAAGTTCTCAGGAAATTAATTTTTTAATTTCGCTTAAAACATAAAGTTGGAGTTCCTTGATTAATGATACGCTCGAGACCAACCCATTTAGATAGCACTGGTTTTTTTTTTTTTTTTTTTTTTATTGGAGGTTTAACGACCACCGTGAGCAACTCAATGGGCAGTCGCCCGTCCCTAATTTAGGGTCACTGGTTCCAGGGAAGGGAGAGAGCCAGTGCCGTAAGACAAACACAACATCCATGCCTCACCGGGATTCGAACCCGGACCCCTTACGGACGAATGATCAGAGGCCAGCGCCACCAGGGCGGCAAGATAGCACTGTATGTACGAAGGTATCTAAAAAAAAAACAGGGATTGAGGAGTTACCTGAATTTTGTAGTGTACGCATTTTTATTTAGTTTCTCTTTTTATTATGTTAGCAATCAGGTTAAAACAAATAATTCAAAATCCTTCAAAAATTAAATTAAAAAAAAAAAAAAAACGTATTTCCTTCCCCACTGAAATCCCAATTTTCTTTTTTCCTCTAAATGATTAGAGTATTTTTCCTGTATTCAGTCTCTTCACCTCATACGGGTAAAATGAGAATTGCTAAATCACATGTTGTACCAACCAAACATGACGATTTCTACTAGGAAGACATTAACTCTGAAAACAAATATTCTCATCTGAGCTGACATACCGTCCTACGCATTAGTTTAAATTGCGGATGCAGTAACTTTGAAAATGATACCGTGCTATAGTGGTAGGGTAACGTGGAGAGCGCCTAATGTTGTTTCCCTCCTACTCCTGGCCTACTGCTTTGCGAAACAAGGGGTTGGTTAAGAAGCGAGTGACAAGCGTACTTTGGAGACATTTTCATGACTGTAGCCTCAAGGCGAGTAATGTTGTCTCAGGTCCAGGAAGAGACGCAAAGATACAGACTTCAAAAATAGAAAGGCTAAATACTAGGGGTGTTCAAATGAAAAGGTACGAAACGTCATAAGAACTTAACCGTTAACATATTTGCCTATGCCGCTATGGAAGAACGTAGCGACACATCCAGGGATGCGATTGGAGTCGCCGGCGTGAATCGGAGCATGCGCGGGCGCCCGCATGCGCAGGAGAGAGCAGAGGCTCGTATAAAGAGCGCCGTCCAATTGACTACTTGTTGAATTCCTCCAGCACAGACGAACCATTAACTCCGATGTGTACTGTGAGACACTCCGAAGCCTACGCAGGTCTATCAAGAACAAAAGACCGGGGCTTCTCACGGAGGGTGTGGTTCTGCTCCATGATAACGCGCGTCCACACGTCTCCAGGGTCACACACGCAGAACTGGCCAAAGTTCCAGTGGGAGCAGCTTGACCATCCGCCCTACAGCCCGGACATGTCACCCTGCGATTTCCATGTGTTTGGTCCCCTGAAAAAACATCTGAAAGGGAAGCGCTTCCACTCGGACGACGAACTCAAGGACGCTGTGCAGGACGGGGTCTCGTCACGGTCACAGGAATTCTGGGAACAAGGAATCCTTCGGCTCGTTTATCAATGGGATCGTTGTGCTGCCGCCTATGGTGTATACTTTGAATAAAGTCTTCATTTATACCCACAGTGTCGTTCCGTACCTTTTCATTTGAACACCCCTAGTACACTGACGGAAAAAAAAATCCCAACACCAAGAAAGGGTTGTGTTAGATAAACGACAGTTAGTAGGCGGTGAGAGTACATCTGTAAGATGACGTCTATGCAAATTTCGCGCTCGGCACATACGTGTGGCGCTACTACAAGCTCCCCTCGGAACATGCAAAGCAGGTTTGCTGTAAACACGCGCTGTAACGTTCGTGAGCGTTAGTTATCGTTGAGATTCGACGTAGTATGTTGATGTTAGTCAAATATGCCTTTAAGAAGACGAAGAAGCCATTATCAACAGCTCACGGAGTTTGAACGAGGTCGTGTAATAGGGCTACGAGAAGGTGGATTTTCTTTCCGCAATATTGCAGAACGACTTCGCAGGAATGTAGCCACTGTGCATGATTGTTGGCAGCGGTGGTCAAGGGAAGGTACTGACTCAAGAAGACCGGGTTCCGGCCGGCCACGTGGCACTTCTGAGAGGGAAGACCGCCGTGTACGGCGTACGGCCGTGGCGCATCGTACTGCGTCTGCGGCAGCAATTCGAGCTGCAGTTGCCACCACAGTGACACAACGAACTGTTACAAATCGGTTACTAGAAGGACAGCTCCGAGCCAGACGCCCTGTAGCGTGCATTCCACTTACTCCAAACCACTGCCGTTTGCGGCGTCAGTGGTGTCAAGCTAGAGCTCATTGGAGGACGGAGTGGAGATCTGTTGTGTTTCCTGATGAAAGCCGGTTCTGCCTGGGTGCCAGTGATGGCCGTGTGTTGGTTAGAAGGAAGCCAGGTGAGCGCCTGCAACCAACCTGTCTGCGGCCGAGACACACTGGAATTACACCTGGAGTTATGGTCTGGGGAGCAATTTCCTATGACTGCAGGAGCACTCTCCTGGTTATCCCACGCACCCTGACGGCACAGTTGTACGTCGGTCTGGTGATTCAACCTGTTGTGCTGCCATTCATGAACAGCATTCCAGGGGTGTTTTCCAACAGGTTAACGCTCGCCCGCATACCGCTGTTGTAACCCAACATGCTCTACAGAGTGTCGACATGTTGGCGTGGCCTGCTAGATCGCCAGATCTTTCACCAATCGAGCACGTAAGGGACATCATTGGACGACAACTCCAGCGTCACACCCAACCAGCATTAATCGTCCCTGTATTGACCGACCAAGTGCAACAGGCATGGAACCCCATTCCACAAACTGACATCCAGCACCTGTACGACACAATGCATGAACGTTTGCGTGCTTGCATTCAACATTCTGGCGGTTACACCGGTTATTAATGTACCAGCATTTCACAATTAAAATGGCTCTTCTCGCGCTTACATTAAGCTGTGATCTTGAAACCTTAATCGATTAAATATGTTACCTATACAAATGTATTGCCGCCATTTCATTCCTCTACAACTATTTTTTCGTGGTGTTGGGATTTTTTTTCCGTCATTGTACATTGGCTTAGAAGAACGGCAGAGAATGATATCTGCGATAAAATATTGCAATTAGGAATTCGCTTTTATGTAATAATACGAGTCAAACAAACGCGATTAATTCACAAAGAAAAAAAGGGCAAATGATATGTATTGTATGAAACAGTATATTTCAGATCATTATCATATAAAGATAATATATTCTTTCACACCGCTTGAAGGTGACACTGGACATGGCTCAACCGAGAGAACAAGCTGGATTCAGGAGTGGCTACAGCACAATAGATCATATCCACGTACTGAGAGAACTAATTGAAAGAGCGAGGGAATATGAGCTTCCATTGTGCATGGCTTTTATCGATTATGAAAAAGCCTTTGATTCGGTGAACCATCAGCCATTACAATGGCTCTGAAATCCTGCGGTATTGAAGATGCGTACATTAATATTATTAAAAACATCTATGAAAATGCCAGCGCAAAGATTCGGCTGCTTGAAAATACAACACACATAAAAATTGGAAAAGGGAGTGAGACAAGGTGACACCATATCTCCGAAGCTCTTTAATGCCACATTGGAAAATGTCTTTCAATCACTGAACTGGGAAAACAAAGGGATAAAGATTAATGGAGATTATCTAACCCACCTTCGCTTTGCTGATGACGTAGTCATTTTTTCAACTACCCCATCAGAGCTGCAGAGTATGATCCAGGAACTTGCTGACAAGAGTAAAGAAGTGGGATTAAAAATGAACTTTCAGAAGACAAAAGAGATGTTCAATGCTTTTACAAGAAATGAAGATTAATCGATTGATGGAGAAAAGCTGGAGATAACAGACACGTACGTTTATCTTGGACAGCAGATATCAAGTGAGGGTCACATTGATGAAGAAATTAATCGGCGTACAAAACTTGCCTGGAGAGCTTTTGGAAGAAACAGGATAATTTTCAAGAGCAATATGCCATTATGTCTTAAAAGAAAAGTGTTTGATCAATGCATCCTTCCAGTGCTTACGTATGGTGCAGAGACGTGGACCTTAACTAAAAGAGACATACAAAGGCTGCAGACAACTCAAAGCAGCATGGAGAGGTGCATGCTTGATGTAACCAGGAGAGATAAGAAGAGGAACTCGTGGATCCGAAAAATGACAAGAGTGGAAGACATCATGATCAGAGTAAAATCCCTGAAATGGCAATGGGCTGGACATACTGCCAGAAGGACAGATCATCGATGGACAGCCGAAATTTTAGATTGGATTCCAAGGGACAGGAAAAGACCCAGAAGAAGACCACATGGAAGATGGGTGGATGAAATTCGAAAGTATGCGGGAGTGACATGGAGGAGACTGGCGCAAGACAGACCGTTGTGGAGGAAACTTGGGGAGACCTTCGTCCAGCAGTGGATTGATAATGGTTGGCGATGATGATGATGATGATGATGATGATGAAAAAGCTAAAGCAAAGTAAGGGAAGTCTACCGGCCAACCGACCTCCACATGACCGCCGACCCTAGCCATGTGAGTAGTACGGAACTGTCGCTGTACATTGCCTAGTATGTACTTGTAATTTGCTTATTGCAGTTTCGAAGGTAATGAATATGAATCCTAAATGGTGACCCCTGCCCCCATCGGTTCTGTCCTTTGGCTGATCCATGAATTCTTCAGCGACTTTTAATTCAATTATAGCTCAGGTTTTTACATTTCTCGATTGAAAAATGTACAACATTTCCGCGATTTTTCTTTAGTTGGATGGACAATACATACACTGGCGGAAAGTGAAAAAAGAACACCAAAAAGGAATTGGCGGACGATCATGAAATTTACATATGTTACTGGGGTCTACTTTACGTATATAGGTGTGATGTTAATTTCGGGACCAACCGGTGAGCGCTTACGCCACAGCACGGCATAATATGCATATTATCGTCGGTGGTATTTAAGGAGTACGGCGAAGTGAATGTAATCAGTAGTCGGCGTACGGACACGTGCGAAGACCCTGAAGAGGCTGCAATGCCTGGACATGGAAGACGTGTACGATTTCAGCAGTTATCGGACTTTGAGCGAGGTCGTCTAGTCGGACTCCGCGAGGCCGGGTCGTCGTATTGCGGAGCGAATTGGACTGGAAGTATCGGTGGTGGTACGATAGTGGCGTAGATGGTCCGAGGAACATTCCCACACGAGAAGACGTGGAACCGGGAGTCACAGACGGACTGATGAGCGGACCGATCGACGCATAAGAAGAGCGGCGTTGTCAAGCAGAACATCCACTGCGACGCAAATCCGAGCTGCCGTTGCACCTGAGGTGACTGAGCGAACAATCCGCAACCGTCTACTGGATGCAGGACTACGTGCATGTGTACCTCTGACTCCAGCCCACCGTCAGGAACGGCTGCAGTGGTATCGCCAACGTCTGCACTGGAGAACGCAATGGCGATCTGTCGTGTTCAGCGATGAAAGCAGATTCTGCTTGGGAGCCCCCGATGACACAGTATGCGTGTTCGAAGACGCACAGGGGAGCGTCTCAACACTTCTTGCATCCGCCAGCGACACACAGGGCCTACACCTGGTCTCCTGGTGTGGAGAGCGATCAGCTATCACTCCCGTACACAACTAGTGTTTGTACCGGGGTGGTTAAACAGCACCTCCTATATCAACAATATCATTCAGCCCGTTGTTGTGCCATTTGTAAGGTCGGTCCATCGTGGTGTTTTCCAGCAAGATAACGCACGCCCACACACGACACGTGCAACGCAACATGCACTTCAGGGTGTGAGACTACTTCCATGGCCTGCACGTTCACCGGATTTGTCCCCCGTTGAGCATGTGTGGGATTTTATGGGACAACGACTTATCCGGTCTCCACAGCCAGACACGACTATCCCCGATTTACGCGTCCAGGTTGAGGATGCTTGGAACTCAATACCCCAAACTTACATCCAACATCTGTACGACAGACTCCATGCCAGAATTGCACAGTGTCACGCAGTTCATGGCGGTTCAACCTCGTACTAACCATGTTACATGGAAATGTTATTTTTCAGTTTACCAGCAAATACAGCTGTATTTTGCCATAATGTTTTGATCACGTTATCCTCTGTATTCCGTTATTATGCTGTATAAATTTCGTTGGTATCAGACGTCTCCTTCTTGGCGTTCTTTTTTCACTTCCCGTCAGTGTACGTATGACAAGGATGTTAAGTAAGATAATATCCGAAAACTTGAAAATTTCGTCGTCCTGGAGAGGAAATCGAAGCCACGTCTCCCAGATAGCGCCCGAGTATGATAATCACTATACCACGCAGAACAACCAAATTTCAAGTTTCCGAATAATTTGAATATAACCATCACAGGATTCGCTAGTCGAAGCAACCGGCATTCATGTTCAGCTAATCTGGAAGTTAAGAATCCTATCCCGTGATTATTATATTATATGCACTGAAGAGCAATTGAATTAGAGATACCTGTCTAGTAACGGGTAGCACCACCTTTCGTCCTGATGACGGCGACGATTCGTCTCGGCATGGACTCGACAAGACACCAGAAGCGTTGGGAAGTCATACGGATCCACGACCCCTGAACAAGCTCCCACAGTTCACGAAGATTTGATGGAGCGGGGTCAGAGCCTCGAACATTTCTCTCGATGGCATCCCATATGTGCTCGATGGGACTGAGGTCAGGTGACCTAGCTCGCCAAGGAAGCGAGGTCACGTCGGTGGAGTGTTCATCCAACCATTCGGATACAATTCGGGAGCGATGGCACGGTGCATTGTTTGTTGCAAGATGAGGTCCCCAGTGGGATTTTGAAGACGCACAAACGGGAGCAAAGGGTCGTCCAGGATATCCCGATAACGTTGACCTGTAAGGGACGATGTCACATGTACCAGGGGTCCCATTTCAGTCCACGTAAACGGTCCCCAGACGAAAATGCCCCCCCAGCTTGAAAAGTACCCTTCTGGCAAGAAAAGATCCATCGCTTCAACTGGTTTGCGCCGTACCGTATCCTGCCATCCGCATGTACCAACGTGAATTTCGACTCGTCAGTCCAGGCAATATTTTTCCACATGTCAAGGACATAGTGGCGATGTTCCCGCGCCCATACCAATCTTTGCATCCTGTGATGTGCGGTCAGAAGCGGTACCCTCGTGGGACGATGGCTTCTGTACCCCATAGCGAGGAGATGGTTCTGGATGGTGTGGCTGCTAACACGTTTTTGTGCACCAGCGTTAACTTGCCGAGTGATTTCTTGTACTGTGTCCCGCCTATCCGCTGTTACAATGCGATCTAGCTGACGTTGACTCCGCTCATCCACACGCTGTTGTCCACGGTAGTTGGCCCTTGCAGGGATGGTTTTACCGGATTCGATGTACTCACGGTGCATCCGTCACACAGTGGTTCGTGAAAATCCCAGTGCCTGCACGACTTCCGAGTTGGAGTGACCCATTCGTCGGGCCCCGACAATTTGCCCACGATCAAATGCGCTTAGATCCTTCGTCTTACCCATACTGCGTCCTGACTCTTACTGATTCCTGTCACATCACTCCTTATATTGTCGGATCGCTGCATACGTCATGTCGTTTCCGTTTACAGGGCCGCCCACAGCGCCACATTTGCATAATGCCAGCTGTCTCTTATTCAATTGCTCTTCAGTGTATATATATATATATATATTATATCCTGCGATGGTTATATTCAAATTAATCGGAAACTTTAGACTTGGTTGTTCTGAGTGATGTACTGGTTAGCATACCCGGGGGCTATCTGGGAGCCGCGGAGTCGATTCCCACTCCAGGACGACGAAATTTTCAAGTTTTCGGATATTATCTGACTTACCATCCTTGTCATACATGTATTTACACTGTTTCTCTACTTAGTTACAGAGCCCAATCACTTTTGTCCACATAGTGTAGCTTTTATGGGGTGCTCTTTCCACCATGCTCCAAATCAGGGTTGCTTCCATTTGCTGACTTCCCTGCATCTTTTGCGTCTCTTTAACATACCTTGCTCCTTACCAGGAGTGATCGTCATAAAAGAGACGTAAAATATCATGTTCCTTGCTCCCTACCAGAAGTGATCTTTATTAAAGAGACGCAAAATATCATGTTCCTTGCTCCTTACCAGAAGTGATCTTTATTAAAGAGACGTAAAATATCATGTTCCTTGCTCCCTACCAGAAGTGATCTTTATTAAAGAGACGCAAAATATCATGTTCCTTGCTCCTTACCAGAAGTGATCTTTATTAAAGAGACGTAAAATATCATGTTACTTGCTCCTTACCAGAAGTGATCTTTATTAAAGAGACGTAAAATATCATGTTCCTTGCTCCCTACCAGAAGTGATCTTTATTAAAGAGACGCAAAATATCATGTTCCTTGCTCCTTACCAGAAGTGATCTTTATTAAAGAGACGTAAAATATCATGTTCCTTGCTCAATACCAGAAGTGATCTTTATTAAGGACACGTAAAATATCATGTTCCTTGCTCCTTACCAGAAGTGATCTTTGTTAAAGGGACGTAAAATATAATGTTCCTTGCTCCTTACCAGAAGTGATCTTTATTAAAGAGACGTAAAATATCATGTTCCTTGCTCCTTACCAGAAGTGATCTTTATTAAAGAGACGTAAAATATCATGTTCCTTGCTCCTTACCAGAAGTGATCTTTATTAAAGAGACGTAAAATATCATGTTCCTTGCTCCTTACCAGAAGTGATCTTTATTAAAGAGACGTAAAATATCATGTTCCTTACTCCATACCAGAAGTGATCTTTATTAAAGAGACGTAAAATATCATGTTCCTTGCTCCCTACCAGAAGTGATCTTTATTAAAGAGACGCAAAATATCATGTTCCTTGCTCCTTACCAGAAGTGATCTTTATTAAGGACACGTAAAATATCATGTTCCTTGCTCCCTACCAGAAGTGATCTTTATTAAGGACACGTAAAATATCATGTTCCTTGCTCCCTACCAGATGTGATCTTTATTAAAGAGACGCAAAATATCATGTTCCTTGCTCCTTACCAGAAGTGATCTTTATTAAAGAGACGTAAAATATCATGTTCCTTGCTCCTTACCAGAAGTGATCTTTATTAAAGAGACGTAAAATATCATGTTCCTTGCTCCTTACCAGAAGTGATCTTTATTAAAGAGACGTAAAATATCATGTTCCTTGCTCCTTACCAGAAGTGATCTTTATTAAAGAGACGTAAAATATCATGTTCCTTGCTCCTTAATAGATGTGATCTTTATTAAAGAGACGTAAAATATCATGTTCCTTACTCCATACCAGAAGTGATCTTTATTAAGGACACGTAAAATATCATGTTCCTTGCTCCCTACCAGAAGTGATCTTTATTAAAGAGACGCAAAATATCATGTTCCTTGCTCCTTACCAGAAGTGATCTTTATTAAAGAGACGTAAAATATCATGTTCCTTGCTCCCTACCAGAAGTGATCTTTATTAAAGAGACGCAAAATATCATGTTCCTTGCTCCTTACCAGAAGTGATCTTTATTAAAGAGACGTAAAATATCATGTTCCTTGCTCCCTACCAGAAGTGATCTTTATTAAAGAGACGCAAAATATCATGTTCCTTGCTCCTTACCAGAAGTGATCTTTATTAAAGAGACGTAAAATATCATGTTCCTTGCTCCTTACCAGAAGTGATCTTTATTAAAGAGACGTAAAATATCATGTTCCTTGCTCCCTACCAGAAGTGATCTTTATTAAAGAGACGCAAAATATCATGTTCCTTGCTCCTTACCAGAAGTGATCTTTATTAAAGAGACGTAAAATATCATGTTCCTTGCTCCCTACCAGAAGTGATCTTTATTAAAGAGACGCAAAATATCATGTTGCTTGCTCCTTACCAGAAGTGATCTTTATTAAAGAGACGTAAAATATCATGTTACTTGCTCCTTACCAGAAGTGATCTTTATTAAAGAGACGTAAAATATCATGTTCCTTGCTCCCTACCAGAAGTGATCTTTATTAAAGAGACGCAAAATATCATGTTCCTTGCTCCTTACCAGAAGTGATCTTTATTAAAGAGACGTAAAATATCATGTTCCTTGCTCAATACCAGAAGTGATCTTTATTAAGGACACGTAAAATATCATGTTCCTTGCTCCTTACCAGAAGTGATCTTTGTTAAAGGGACGTAAAATATAATGTTCCTTGCTCCTTACCAGAAGTGATCTTTATTAAAGAGACGTAAAATATCATGTTCCTTGCTCCTTACCAGAAGTGATCTTTATTAAAGAGACGTAAAATATCATGTTCCTTGCTCCTTACCAGAAGTGATCTTTATTAAAGAGACGTAAAATATCATGTTCCTTGCTCCTTACCAGAAGTGATCTTTATTAAAGAGACGTAAAATATCATGTTCCTTACTCCATACCAGAAGTGATCTTTATTAAGGACACGTAAAATATCATGTTCCTTGCTCCCTACCAGAAGTGATCTTTATTAAAGAGACGCAAAATATCATGTTCCTTGCTCCTTACCAGAAGTGATCTTTATTAAAGAGACGTAAAATATCATGTTCCTTGCTCAATACCAGAAGTGATCTTTATTAAGGACACGTAAAATATCATGTTCCCTGCTCCTTACCAGAAGTGATCTTTGTTAAAGGGACGTAAAATATAATGTTCCTTGCTCCTTACCAGAAGTGATCTTTATTAAAGAGACGTAAAATATCATGTTCCTTGCTCCTTACCAGAAGTGATCTTTATTAAAGAGACGTAAAATATCATGTTCCTTGCTCCTTACCAGAAGTGATCTTTATTAAAGAGACGTAAAATATCATGTTCCTTGCTCCTTACCAGAAGTGATCTTTATTAAAGAGACGTAAAATATCATGTTCCTTACTCCATACCAGAAGTGATCTTTATTAAGGACACGTAAAATATCATGTTCCTTGCTCCCTACCAGAAGTGATCTTTATTAAAGAGACGCAAAATATCATGTTCCTTGCTCCTTACCAGAAGTGATCTTTATTAAGGACACGTAAAATATCATGTTCCTTGCTCCCTACCAGAAGTGATCTTTATTAAGGACACGTAAAATATCATGTTCCTTGCTCCCTACCAGATGTGATCTTTATTAAAGAGACGCAAAATATCATGTTCCTTGCTCCTTACCAGAAGTGATCTTTATTAAAGAGACGTAAAATATCATGTTCCTTGCTCCTTACCAGAAGTGATCTTTATTAAAGAGACGTAAAATATCATGTTCCTTGCTCCTTACCAGAAGTGATCTTTATTAAAGAGACGTAAAATATCATGTTCCTTGCTCCTTACCAGAAGTGATCTTTATTAAAGAGACGTAAAATATCATGTTCCTTGCTCCTTAATAGATGTGATCTTTATTAAAGAGACGTAAAATATCATGTTCCTTACTCCATACCAGAAGTGATCTTTATTAAGGACACGTAAAATATCATGTTCCTTGCTCCCTACCAGAAGTGATCTTTATTAAAGAGACGCAAAATATCATGTTCCTTGCTCCTTACCAGAAGTGATCTTTATTAAAGAGACGTAAAATATCATGTTCCTTGCTCCCTACCAGAAGTGATCTTTATTAAAGAGACGCAAAATATCATGTTCCTTGCTCCTTACCAGAAGTGATCTTTATTAAAGAGACGTAAAATATCATGTTCCTTGCTCCCTACCAGAAGTGATCTTTATTAAAGAGACGCAAAATATCATGTTCCTTGCTCCTTACCAGAAGTGATCTTTATTAAAGAGACGTAAAATATCATGTTCCTTGCTCCTTACCAGAAGTGATCTTTATTAAGGAGACGTAAAATATCATGTTCCTTACTCCATACCAGAAGTGATCTTCATTAAGGACACGTAAAATATCATGTTCATTGCTCCTTACCAGAAGTGATCTTTGTTAAAGGGACGTAAAATATCATGTTCCTTACTCCATACCAGAAGTGATCTTTATTAAGGACACGTAAAATATCATGTTCCTTGCTCCTTACCAGAAGTGATCTTTGTTAAAGGGACGTAAAATATAATGTTCCTTGCTCATTACCAGAAGTGATCTTTATTAAGGAGACGTAAAATATAATGTTCCTTACTCCATACCAGAAGTGATCTTTATTAAGGACACGTAAAATATCATGTTCCTTGCTCCTTACCAGAAGTGATCTTTGTTAAAGGGACGTAAAATATAATGTTCCTTGCTCCTTACCAGAAGTGATCTTTATTAAAGAGACGTAAAATATCATGTTCCTTACTCCATACCAGAAGTGATCTTTATTAAGGACACGTAAAATATCATGCTCCTTGCTCCTTACCAGAAGTGATCTTTGTTAAAGGGACGTAAAATATAATGTTCCTTGCTCCTTACCAGAAGTGATCTTTATTAAAGAGACGCAAAATATCATGTTCCTTGCTCCTTACCTGAAGTGATCTTTATTAAGGAGACGTAAAATATCATGTTCCTTGCTCCTTACCAGAAGTGATCTTTATTAAAGAGACGTAAAATATCATGATCCTTGCTCCTTACCAGAAGTTTTCTTTATTAAAGAGACGTAAAACATCATGTTCTTTGCTCCTTACCAGAAGTGATCTTTATTAAGGAGACATAAGAGATGGAAAAACAACAACCGCTTTTTGCAGGGAAGTCACCTAAAAAGGAGCAACCTCGATTTGGAGTATGGTGAGAAGAATAGCACCATATACAAGCTACATTGGCACAGCCACACCAGTGAAAGTCTTGAGATCATAACCCATCTGCACCCGTTAGACGACAGCTTGTCTTTTGAACTATCAAATGCCTGGAGGAATCTCCTAAACAAACATCAATGTGAAACAACAGGAAATCTCTCTCCATGCCACGTGAACATGTCAAAACATGTATGACTCGCTACAGAGGTAAGGCGTGTGTTAAGACGCGCCAAATCTCGACACGCGCTTAGTATCCAGTCCATAGCTGGGAGAGCAACTTGGGGGTCAATAGTAAGCGCATGAGGGGGCGCAGGTTCGACACCCGTCGCGGACAAGTTTGTATTTTCACACCTGGACTCTATATTACGTGTGTTGGAACTTTGACTTAGAAGAGGCATTCCACCCGCTGGCGAGTGTTTATTGTGGATGACAAAAGAACCGCAACCGCCGTGCGCTGATGGTTTTGCAAGGCTGAACTCGATCCTATCAGGCTGTAACATTACCTTTGAAGACAATAGACTTTTGGTGATTGGCCAGTGGGCGTTAGGGACGATTTCAGCCGTTAGATGGCACTGCGTCCCAAGGTATAAACACCTCAGTTCCTGCGTTGTTTGAATTGCGGGATTGTGTATGTTCGTCGTTTTTTCTTGTTTCTTTTTAAAAAAACCTTCTAGTTTTAAAACCACACTGTTGTTTTCACCACAAAATCCAACCCATTGTCAAAATGGTTTACTGCTGTGTGCCGATGTGCACATCTTCTAAGAAGAAAAACCGTGAGATTTTCATTCCATGAGTTTCCCTCAAATCAGAACCTAAAGCAACTGTTGCTGAAAGAAATATCTCGTCAGGATTTTGCTCCAAATGACAAGTTACCATCAACTGTTGTTTGTGGTAAGCATTTTCATTCTGATAATTACGTACCTAATTCAATTTTAGAAAAAAACCTGAGTTATATAAACTCATATTAAGTAAAATAGTAGATAAATGTGTAGATTTGCGTTTTAAATTATTTCGTCGGAAAAATATTAGTACTACGAAAGAGTGCGACGTATAGGTTTTAGATTGTGAAAATTAATGACAAATGGTGCAGAAATTTTCTGTTTCAAATGTCTTTTAAAGATTTTTATCGTAACATTTACCTGTACGTTCGATACGTTAGGCCTACTCTTCACAGCATCGAACTTGCAGGTAAATGTTACGATAAAAATCTTTAAAAGACATTTAAAATACGAAATTTCTGCACAATTTGCCATTAATTTCCATACTCTAAAATCTGTACGTCGCACTTTTTCCAGGTACTAACACTTTTCCGACGAAATAATTTAAGACGCTAATCTACACATTTACCGAAATCTCGGCCCTAGATCGTTGAAGAATAAAGGAGGAATGAGATTTGCACATGAATTACACCAGTTCCTACAGAAAAATTCTCTTGCCCAAGTACCAAGTACTACGAATGCAGAATACAAATATCCATCTGTTAATTTGAAAGTGAATATAAATAAAATCTCAAATGTAAATAATGATACGGAATCAGTTTGTTAATGCGAACAACGTCAATAGATGGCGGTGCGTCCCAACTCATCTTTTCTGTCCTCGCTGTTTTTGCTTAATGTTACAGCCTGATAGGATCGAGTCCAGCCTTGGGTTTTGGTTCTGGTTGAGCCTCAATGAGGATGTAGCACGTGACGTCATATTTAGTGATGTGGCAACAGTCCCTGCAATGCAAGTTCCTGAAGGACAAGCATAGCTGGCTGTCCTGCACTTAGTGTGGAAAGTGCAATCATTAGCGCCCGGTGTTTATAAAAATTTAAAAATTTGAAGCCAAAATGCCAAGATTTTTTGGTATTATGATATGAATTGCGCTCATAGAGGAAATCGAAAAAAAATTCGCTTATATGCCGAACCAAGGAAGATCGCTTCCTAGAGCTTAGAAAACACTTTCTTTTGAAGAGTTAAACTCTTCAAAGGCAGAGAACCTCTTAAATGGTAGTTTTATCTAGACTCTGGTAAAGCAGAGAATCCATCTTTTACTTCTTCAAAAGCTATTGGAGGGCAGTGCTTGCACTTATTGGACCAGGCGTTTCATTCGTTGTTTCAAAGTTTTCAAGTTGAATTTAAAAGGTGGCTGTTTTTTTGCGTAGGTTTTATCACTACTCACTATTTTCTTATAGAACATCTTTTAGAGTTTGTCTCTTAGTCAAAATATTTCTTAAATAAATGCTTCGGTCCGCAACCGGAACTTCTGTGCACGTGTTCTTTTTTTTTTTTTTTTTTTCCCAGAAACCTTTTTTCAGAAGGTTCCTGGTTGATCCAGCGGTTTTTGAAACTTTTTATATGGCTAAAAGTTAATTTGTTAGCAAACCTGATTTTTAGTCAGATTCAAATCTCTGGCTCTTCTGTATCTTTCAGATCTCGATTACACCGTTAACCTGACTCACTTTTTTCGGCTTTTCCCTTTAAAGTTATTCGGCTGTCGGTGTTGGGGGTTTTTAGTTTACTACTTTTTTCTATATGATACCCTCCCTCACCCAAAACTACCGTTGATGTTTTTTTTAGTACACCTGGATTTTTATCTGGAGCTGAAGCACACTTTTGCAGAAAAATGCAAATAATGGCTAAAATTATTGTCCAAATAAAATCCTTTTTGGTGTCTAGGTCTGTTTACAGGTCAGTGTTATGCTACTAAATGTATTTACGGATAAATAGATTATAGGTCACAAATTCCACCAAAATTATTTTATTTTTTCACCACAATTTTACGCCAAAAAAAAAAGATTTTGTTCATTTTTCTAAGGTTTGGAAATCGCTTCCCAAAGCTTAGAAAGACACTTTTTGTTGAAGAGTTAAACTCTCACAAAGGCATAGAACCTTTCAAGGGTGAGTTTTATCCAAAATCAGCGATTCCTGGAAAAAAAGAAAACCTGTCTTTTTTTACTCAGATCTCGCACCTGGGAGGGAAGAGAACCTTACTTATTAAGGCAGCGTAGCTATTTTCTCCATAAATTACTGATTACTTACGAATTTGTGATCGTACTAAATTACCCTGTAAAAGAATACCAAAGACGAGAAATTGTTATATGCTTCGAAACTTTTATATGCCTCGAATTGTTCTGCAGTAAAGACGCTTCGACCAAAGACGAAGTAATTGAAAATATTTACTATTTGCACTTTCGGAAAACTTTTCGCATCCCCTTCGAAGATACTTGCATTCAGCACATAAGAATCTTTTAATTCAATCTCTTTAATTTTTTCCAAATACCGCATTTTGTACTCGGAAGTTTAAGTTTCAAAGTAAGAAGCCATCATTTCAACGAGGCTGGTTGTCCTTCAGTTGCGTTACTAAGGCTCGCTGCCATGCTGAGAGTCACGTGTCTGCTACATCCTCATAAGGGCGAAAAAAGATGCGTAATTGAGAACTGAATAAGAAGTTTGTGATCTTTTTTTTTTTTTTTTGTATTAATGATTGTGTGGGAATCAGTGTCTTCCTGTGTATGTTTATCTGTGCATATAAACGGATTAGAATTCTCATCCTCGTCGCCTGTTGTTTGTTGGAGTGACTCCTCAAAGATATAAGAATATTCATTTGCAAATAGATATTCGAAACAACGTGAGTATGTGTAAAACACGGACTTCCATGTGAAACGAACTGTTGGTTCTGTAGTATCAAATTTTTTGAATTACAACAGCGTTGTCTGCCACTATTTCTAAGAACCTAGCCCAGACGAAGCCTTCCGATGGAGAGCGAAAGCTCGACTTAAGGTGGTTTCATCTAAAATCTCTGCCTTATGTTTAAAATGGTAAAACTTCTTTTCATATTTTCTTCGTAATTCACGAATTCCCAATGATGAAAATTTGCACACCGGTAAAACTAACTACACTGCTGGACAATTGCTAAGGACGGATCATAAACGGCTATATAGCGCATTAAAAAGCAAGTGTGGTTGGATGCCAAGTGAAATAAAATAATGTCAGAATGCCAGGACATTACAAGAAAGACAAGGCCATTTTGTGCAGAATACGTAAACGTGAAAAAAATGCAATTACCGTCCGCAGGCGTTCCGGCGTAAGATGTCAATACGGGATATGGCCACCATGGAGGGCGATGCAAGATTCCACATGTCGTGTCATGCTTTGCACAACATTATCAAGCAGCTGTTGGGGTAATTTATCCCATTCCTCTGTCAGTGCACGGATGAGTGTGTCCTTGTTTATTGGAGGGCATTGGCGACCAGCAAGACTCCTTCCCAAAGCATCCCACACATTTTCAATGGGATTCAGATCTGGAGAACGTGCTGGCCATACGAGGCGTTGAATATCCTCGCTCTTTTTTTTTGAGGTTTAACGACCACCGTGAGCAACTCAATGGGCTATAAGCAGTCTCCTGTCCCTAATTTAGGGTCACTGGTTCCAGGGAAGGGAGAGAGCCAGTGCCATAAGACAAACACAACATCCATGCCTGACCGGGATTCGAACCCGGACCCCTTACTGACGAATGATCAGAGGCCATCGCTTAGACCACTGCACCACTGGGGCGGCAATATCCTCGCTCTCAAGACACTCCTGGACAGCGACTGTTCGATGACATGTTGCGTTGTCGTCCATGAAAATGAATCTATCACCGACAGCACCACGGAACATGCGAACATGAGGTAGCAGAACATCATTTATGTACCGTTGGCCAGTCATAGTCCCAGTTGGAAGCACATAGAGGGACGTACGGCCATTGATCATGATGCCAGCCCATACCATGACACTACATGTCTGATATCGGTCCCTTTCCTGTATGTTTGCTGGACAATATGCAGTACCACTATCACGCCAGATCAGTTGTCGTCGGCAATCAGACGATAGACTGTATCTACTCTCATCTGAGAAGAGGACAGCAGACCAGTCGTTATCAGTCCAATTGCGATGTTGATGGCACCATTGCAAACGGGCTGTACGGTGACGTCTGGACAATGGGATGCACACAACAGGACGCCGGGCGTATAGTCCTCCTTCATGCAAACGTCTGGCGACAGTTTTTCGGGAGATGCGCTTGCCAGTAGCAGCCATAAACTGATTTGCTACCTCACTAGCTGTGCTGCGCCGGTGTCTTTTTGTTGATAGCACTATGTACCGATCTTCTGCAGGTGTCGTACTGCGAACACGACCTCCCCCGTGACGTTTGCTACACTCTCCATTTGTTTGAAATGATTTCCAAAGCCTTGAAACAACACTGTGGCTGACGTCGAACTCCCTGGCAACATCTGTTATTTTTCGCCCTCCTTCAATCTTGCCAATAATACGGCCACGCGTAAAATCATCTAGGTGATGTCGGGAAGACATACTGAAAATTGCAAGTTCGTCAATTGATTCTTTCCCTTTCAACTTTGCGTTTGAACAACAACGGTCAATACGCGTCAAATCCTTTATATCTCTTATCAGCGCTATGACGTCACGAACAAGTTCGGCAATCCAAAATTTGCATACGCACAACACGTCTTACTTTATCCCGCACTTATGCTAATTTCCACATTTTCCTGCCTTCCATTTTATGGTTGCTATCGTTGCTATTGTCATCCGTCCTTAGCAATTGTCCGGCAGTGTATAAGCTGTGTCATGGGATACTTAATAGTTGCTAAAACATAACCATAATTAAGCAATCCAAGTTTTTTTGTCTACTGACGTCATCAATGTACAGGTCGCGCCATCATTACTCAAAGAAAAATGATTGATTTTCAATATAATTATCGTTATGTTTTAGCAAATATTAAGTATCCCATGCTATAACTTAAAGTTAGTTTTATCGATGTGCAAATTTTCGTCCTTAGGAATATATTTTGAGAAGAAAATATGTAAAGAAATTTTATCATTGGAAACAAAGCAGAAATTTTAGGTGGAACCTCCTCAAACCGTTTATTAGTTTTACGCCATTAAAGGAAATGTAGTTTATAAATGCTGTAGAGTCCTTAGTAATTGCTGACAAAAAAAGTTCAGAATTTGGAGTCATCAACCTGTTCCATATTTCTTCAGAAGCTGTAATGCAGCAATAACCTCTTTTAATGATGCCATGTCATTGACCTGTTTCAATCACCTTGAAAAGTATATGTGATGAGTTTATCAGCATTTACGCTATCTTTCCAGAGGCGCGATTCAAACTACCTCTGTAAGCCAGCAATCTGCGCAGGAAGGAAATTAGTGGTTCTTTTTTTTTTTTTTTTTTTTTTTGATTGGAGGTTTACCGACCACCGTGAGCAACTCAATGGGCTATAAGCAGTCGCCCGTCCCTAATTTAGGGTCACTGGTTCCAGGGAAGGGAGAGAGCCAGTGCCGTAAGACAAACACAACATCCACGCCTGACCGGGATTCGAACCCGGACCCCTTACGGACGAATGATCAGAGGCCAACGCCTTAGACCACTGCGCCACCGGGGCGGCGAAATTAGTGGTTCATTATATCGCACCTACAATACGATTGAAATTTCCGATTAAAGGCAGAGCGGGCTGCTTCCTAGTTTTTTATGTTGGCCTTTAAACACCTAAAAAATAAAATTAATAAAGGCGGTGTAGCAGTGGTCTAAGCGATGGCCTCTGATCATTCGTCCGAACGGGGTCCGGGATCGAATCCCGGTGAGGCATGGATGTTGTGTTTGTCTTACGGCACTGGCTCTCTCCCTTCCCTGGAACCAGTGGCCCTAAATTAGGGATGAGCGACTTTTTTTTTTTTTTTTTTGATTGGAGGTTTAACGACCACAGTGAGCAACTCAATGGGCTATAAGCAGTCGCCCGTCCATAATTTTGGGTCACTCGTTCCAGGGAAGGGAGAGAGCCAGTGCCATAAGACAAACACAAGATCCATGCCGCACCGGGATTCAAACCCGGACCCCGTTCGGACGAATGATCAGAAGCCATCGCTTAGACCACTGCGCCACCGGGGCGGCGGGATGAGCGACTGCTTATAGCCCATTGAGTTGCTCCCGGTGATCGTTAAACCTCCAATCAACCAATGGATACTGTGTTTGTCATATGGGCCACCCCGGTGGCGCAGTGGTCTGAGCGATGGCTTCCGATCATTCGTGCGAAAGGGGTCCGGGTTCGAATCCTGGTCAGGCATGGATGTTGTGTTTGTCTTACGGCACTGGCTCTCTCCCTTCCCTGGAACCAGTGACCCTAAATTAGGGACGGGCGACTGCTTATAGCCCATTGAGTTGCTCACTGTGGTCGTTAAACCTCCAATAAAAAAATCAATCAATCAATCAATTTGTCGCATGGCACTGGCTCTCTCCCTTCCCTGAAATCAGTGACCCTAAATTAGAGATGGGCGACTGTTTATAGCCCATTGAGTTGCTCACGGTGGTCGTTCGACCTCCAATCAATCAATGGATGTTGTGTTTGTCTTACGGCACAGGCTCTCTCACTTCCCTGGAACCAGCGACCCTAAATTAGAGATGGAAGACTGCTTATAGCCCATTGAAATGCTCACGGTGGTCGTTAAACCTCCAATCAATTATTGGATGCTGTGTTTGCCTTACGGCACTGGCTCACTCCCTTCCCTGGAACCAGTGGCCCTAAATTAGGGATGGGCGACTGCTTATAGCCCATTGAGTTGCTCAAGGTGGTCGTTAAACCTCCAATCAACCAATGGATGCTGTGTTTGTCATATGGCGCTGACTCTCTCCCTTCCCTGGAACCAATGACCCTAAATTAGGGATGGGCGACTGCTTATAGCCCATTGAGTTGCTCACGGTGGTCGTTAAATATCCAATCAATCAATGGATGTTGTGTTTGTCTTACGACACTGGCTCTCTCCCTTCCCTGGAACCAGTGAACCTAAATTTTTTTTTTGATTGGAGGTTTAACGACCACCGTGAGCAACTCAATGGGCTATAAGCAGTCGCCCGTCCCTAATTTAGGGTCACTGGTTCCAGGGAAGGGAGAGAGCCAGTGCCGTAAGACAAACACAACATCCATGCCTGACCGGGATTCGAACCCGTACCCCTTTCGGACGAATGATCAGAGGTCATCTCCTTAGACCACTACGCCACCGGGACGGCCCCTAAATTTGGGATTTGCCACTGCTTATAGCCCATTGAGTTGTTCACGGTGGTCGTTAAACCATCAATTTTGAAATCACTTTTTAATGATGTGCACAACAACTTCATGTTGTGCTGCAGTGCCTTTTCTTGTTTTTTTATGGAGGTTTAACGACAAACTCAATGAGCTATAAGCAGTGGGCCATCCCTAATTTAGGATCACTGGTTCCAGGGAAGGGAGAGAGCCAGTGCCATATGACAAACACAGCACCCATTGATTGATTGGAGGTTTAACGACAACCGTGAGCAACTAAATGGGCTATAAGCAGTCGCCCGTCCATAATTTAGGGTCACTGGTTCCAGGGAAGGGAGAGAGCCAGCGCCGTAAGACAAACACAACATGCATGCCTCACGGGATTCGAACCCGGACCCCGTTCGGACAAATGATCAGAGGCCATCGCTTAGACCACTGCACCACCGCCCAGGGGCGGTAGCAGTGGTTTAAGTGCAGGCCTTTTATCGTTCGTCCGAATGGGTCGGAACTGCTAGTGAGGAATGGGTAGTGCAATTGCCTTTCGAGATAGGATCAGTGTGACCAAAATATTTGGGAGGGGTTATGGACAAGGGTAAACTGTTCTTTATTTGGGGGGGCGCCATTATTGAAAAAAATTATCCGTGAAAACTTTATATTTTAGGTCTTTTTAAAACTTTATATTTTAGGTCTTTTTAAAACTTTATATTTTAGGTCTATAACATAAGAGAAACCATGAGGTACAGGCCTGGTTGATTCACACTAAAAAAGATAAAAAAATAATGCTTTCGAAGTTATTTGCCGTCCCGGTGGTGCAGTGGTTTAAACGCTGGCTTACAATCATTCGTCCGAGTTCGAATCCCGCTGAGGCATGGATGTTGAGTTTGTCTTACGGCACTGGATCTCTTCCTTCCCTGGAGTCGGTGGCCTTAAATAGGGGACGGACTACTGCTTATAGCCAATTAGGTTGTTCACGGTGGTCGTTAAACCTCCAATTGAAAAAAGAATTCTTATCCATTCATTCGATGATGAATAACATGTTGAAGATTTACTTACGTTTGAACAACGTATACTGCGCTTTATTATCGATAGCTTTTTTTTGTACCGGGATTTAGCGACCACCATGAGCAACTCTAAAGGCTATAAGCAGTCGCCCGTCCCTAATTTGGGGCTGTTTTCACAAATGAGTGGGAGTCAAACACCACAACTTGGACTCGCACCAGGGTTCGTCTCCGACGAAAGGTCAGACACTAAAGTTTTAGATTACTCGACCACAGCGGCAGTATACACTGCTCTAGGAGTTTCAGTGAAGTGGCAAGAGTCTCTACCATTTCCTGAAGGACAAACATAGCTGGTGGTCCTGCAGTTCGTGTGTAAAGTGCGATCACTAACGGTCGGTGTTTATAAAAATTTGAAGCCAGAATGCCTCTAGATTTTTAGATTTTGTGGCATTAATAATTTCGGTAGTACAGATAATCGAGATCAAAAACCTTTTTTTATGCTGCCAGCTGCTGGTCCTGCAGTTCGTGTGTAAAGTGCGATCACTAACGGTCGGTGTTTATAAAAATTTGAAGCCAGAATGCCTCTAGATTTTTAGATTTTGTGGCATTATTTTTTTTTTGTTGATTGGAGGTTTAACGACCACCGTGAGCAACTCAATGGGCTATAAGCAGTCGCCCGTCCCTAATTTAGGGCCACTGGTTCCAGGGAAGGGAGAGAGCCAGTGCCGTAAGACAAACACAACATCCATGCCTCACCGGGATTCGAACCCGGACCCCTTCGGACGAATGATCAGAGGCCAACGCCTTAGACCACTGCGCCACCGGGGCGGCTGTGGCATTATTAATTGCTGTAGTACAGATAATTGAGATCGAAAACCTTTTTTTATGCTGCCAGCTGCTGTCTCTAAAAGCAGTACCAAAAAGATTCGCTTATCTACCAAACGACGGGAGGCGTGGTTGAATGTCATTAAAAGAAGAGATGATATAAGTTTTAATGGTACCACGGGGTAAAAACTAACGTATTATTTCATTGGAGCTGTATGTCACAAATTTAGAGCAACAGAATGCGAACATATACGTATGCAAATAATACAGAAATAAAACACAAAGCACAGTAAGCATTCATAGAAATTTGCTAAAAAAAAACTTTTCAGCAGAGCCAGTTTATACCAAGTTGTGGTGGTCCACTTATTTTTACTAGTCCCGAACCGGCACAAATGCTATTAGATTTAGTATGAACATAGTGTTAGTATCAAAGATGGTGCACAAAAGCTTAATATATAGTTAATTTCAAATTGAAGTTTATAGTATAAGTACACTGCTGGCCACCCAAAATGCAACACCAAGAAGGACACGAAATTGCAAAGCCAGATTTACTGGACCCATAACAACAGATACAAAGATGAAACGATTGAGCTTACGGGCCCGTGCGACTTGCGGAACACGCAGACATCAACAGTTCGTGTGACCCCCATGGCTCAAAATAACGACCGCTACACGCCGCGGCATCGAACGAAAGAGGCTTTGGATATGGGCTTGGGGTATGTCGATCCAGGCTGCTCCCCCACGTTCCCACAGTTCATCAGGCGTAGACGCGGGGAGTGCTTGCCGGGCCACTCGGTTGCCGATTAGTGACCAGACGTGTTCGATGGGCGACATATCGCGGGAGAACAGGCGGGCCACGGCAGCAGTGACACCTGGTGGGCCGTGAAGAATTCTTGCACGATGCGTGCCGCGTGCGGGTGGCACGCATTGTCCTGTTGAAATGTGGCCGCTGGCAGGTCTTGCAGGTAAGGGAGGACTACAGGCTCCAAAACGTCGGAGATGTAACGGTGGCTGTTGAGTGTACCGGCGATGCGTACCAGGAGGTGCGGGTGTCATATCTAATTGCGCCCCAAACCATAACACCAGGCGACGGACCGGTATGGCGATGCATAATACAGGCGTCATACAGTCTCTCGTCGCGGTGCCGCCACACGCGGATCCGACCATCGTGGTGTTGCAGGCAGAAGCGGGATTCGTCGGAGAAGACAATGTCGTGCCATTCCGTAGTCCAGGTTTGGCGTTCAACGGCCCACTGCCGCCACACTCGCCGGCGGTGTAACGTCAATGGTAATCGGAGCAACGGGCGCCGTGTGCAAAGTCCCCGCTCCTGCAGACGACGTCGAATGGTAAGTGCTGACACAAGTTGTTGCGCAACACACCCTAATTCCTGCGCTAACGTTCGTGATGTGGCGGTGCGAGCCGTCAATGCCCGCCGCACAACATGCCGGTCCTCTCGTTCAGTGGTGTGCTGCGGCTGCGGCAATTGCTCACGTCGGTCCGTCCGTCCCTCCTGCACCCACCGAATCCATACTCGCCTCACTGTGGCTGGATGTCGTCTCACACGGGCGCCGATGTCTCGGTACGATAAACCGCTGCCGCGATAAGCCACTATTCGTACTCCGAAACGTGCTGGAATGACTGCCGTATTCTGCGACGAGGCATCAGGAAGCTTCCCACACACAGGTCCGGCAGCACAACACACTTCCACTACTTACACTCCGCCTTCTGTGCAACCTTCTTATAGTGTTTCTCGGTGGCGTGCCGGGCGCACATGATTTGCATATGCCCTGCAATGCTAATCGTTTGCACGTCCTCTCGCGGGCGACGCATGCTGCGAATTTCAGGCCAATCGGAAGCTTTCCTTTTGGTGTTGCATTTTGGGTGGCCAGCAGTGTATCATGAAAGTCAATATGCTGTGTTACAGTTAGTCAGCCGCCCCGGTGGCGCAGTGGTCTAAGGCGCTGGCCTATGATCATTCGTCCGTAAGGGGTCCGGGTTCGAATCCCGGTCAGGCATGGATGTTGTGTTTGTCTTACGGCACTGGCTCTCTCCCTTCCCTGGAACCAGTGACCCTAAATTAGGGACGGGCGACTGCTTATAGCCCATTGAGTTGCTCACGGTGGTCGTTAAACCTCCAATCAAAAAAAAAACTGTCAGTCATTTTAGGAAGAGGTTAATTGCATAAATACGAAATATGAAAAAGTTAAATACAGAAAAATGTGTAGTACTTGTTATACAGATCAGAAAAAATACTAATTGCATGCAGATTAAAGTAAAAGTGTAAAATCTGCATTGCAGTAAAAAAAAAAGTCATTGTCAAATTATATTTCCTTGTGAGAAACAGTTTCTTCTTCATGAAAAGTTATGCTAAAGATGCTTTTTTTATAGTGAGAAGAAATGTCAGCCGCACTGGTGGCTTGTGATCATTCATCTGAGAAGAGTCTGGGTTCGAATCACGGCAAGGCGTGGATGTTGTACTTGTCATACGGCGCTGGCTCTCTCCTTCCCTGAAACCAGTAGCCCTAAATTAGGGATGGGCGACTGTTTATAGCCTACTGAGTTGCTCATGCTGGACGTGAAAACCTACACCTGGCGCAATGGTCTAAGCGCTGGCTTATGACCATTCGTCCGAGAAAGGGCATGGTTTCAAGTCCCAGTGAAGCATGGATGTTGTGTTTGTCTTATGCAAGGAGGTTAGAATAATACTTCTTGAGATTCCCTGAGTCTCTTAACCGTGAAGCCGCCAGGTGTGGGAATTTGACGTTGTTCACATGATACCCATGTAATTTCAACGTGTGTATTTTGGAATTGCATGGCTTTTGGTTGCAGAAATCGTGTTAATATCAAACCGGAATGAATTATATTTCATAGACGAGTAAAGTTTTCAACTTTAACGTCATATTTTGTTTTGAATTCGCACTAATGTTCGTGTGTTTCAATTTAAAATAAAAATAAGAAGGGGCTTCAAAATAATTAAGAATTTTATAAATTTAGCATTTTCTCACACATCGGAAGCAAGTTATGATGTGAAATTCGAAACTTTTTGCGACGAAAGAAGGCGATTCGGCCAACACACAATGCATCGCAATAGCATTGGAAATCATCAGCTTTCCCACACTTTGACTGCTGTCACTCGCTGTTACGGGCTTCACGCAGAGTGGTAATCCTGCTTAACAAGGGCATCTCCAGATACTTTATTCTAACCTCCTTGGTCTTATGGCACTGGCTCTCTCCCCTCCCTGGAACCAGTGACGCTAAATTAGGGATGGGTGGCTGCTTATAGCCCACTGAGTTGCTGACAGCGGTTGTTAAAACCTCCAATCAAAAAGAGAAAAAGAATACCTAATTCCACTTTGGGGCTATGAAATCCTTAAAACATTTAGCAAAAAAGATGCTAAAATTCCACTCTGAGTATATAAAATTAGTGGCTGCTGTTAATGCTGCCAACCCCATATGGTCTGCTTTACTGCCTACTGGCAAATAGCTTATGAACAGATTTTGTTATATAAGAGTGAATTTTCAAGATCTATAATGTTTTGCCACCAAGATTTCTTTTATAACATTTTTGAGGTAAACGTCTTTTGCTTTCAGTGGTCAAATTTTTTTATTTCAAGATTTTGATTTTTTAATTTAGCATGATGAACTAATCAAGAGACACTACATGAAAGAAATACGGGATTACGCCATATAATACAAATTTTGAAGATGACAATCCGATTTTTGGCGTAAATGTGACAAGGATGCTAAGTCAGATAATATCCAAAAACGCTCCAGGACGATGAAAATTTTCAAGTTTTCGAATATTATCTGACTTACCATCCTTGTCACATTTACGCCAAAAATCGGATTGTCGTCTTCAAAATTAGACACTACATTTTTTTAAAATAAAATGATAACAAAAAAGTGGCAGAGTTTTTTGGAAGTACATTGTTCGTATATTCTGAACTAATTTATGTTGTTGTTTTCCACTAAAGTAATAGACGAATTACTATGTCCGATTTCTTTTGTGTGTGTGTGTGTAATAATAATTTAATTAGTTTTTAAGACAATTGATTCGATTATTTTCTTATAATCTACATTCAACAACTCCATTTCTCTCTTGGGCTGCTTGTCATTTAATTTATTTGATTTGTTTTTATTTTATCTCTGTTAGCAATGAAATTTTTGCATCGTATTTCTTTGTGTTTATTAGCTTGATAGTTATTTCCTCATTGAAAATTTATTTTTGTATTATAGTTTCCTTAGTTCCTGGTTATTGTTTTATGTGCTTATGTTACAGGTAAGCCTGTTGACCTAATGGACATTAACCACCCTGATTGGGTCCCTACAAAAAAAATGAGACATTCGCACCAGTACAGTCACTCGGTAATGCTGCGGTACCACCGTGCAAGAAATAGGACGTTGGATGTTGGAGTTGAAGCTTCTTCATTGGAGGAGGAACATATGTGTGTTGAACCAAGAACTACAGAAAATTGTAGTGATGACAAGGATATGCAACACAAAGAAGGAAGCATCCGATTGGCCTGAAATTCGCAGCATGCGTCGCCCGCGAGAGGACATGCAAACGATTAGCATTGCAGGGTATATGCAAATCATGTGCGCCCGGCACGCCACCGAGAAACACTATAAGAAGGTTGCACAGAAGGCGGAGTGTAAGCAGTGGAAGTGTGTTGTGCTGCCGGACCTGCGCGTGGGAAGCTTCCTGATGCCTCGTCGCAGAATACGGCAGTCATTCCAGCACGTTTCGGAGTTCGACAGAGGACGAATAGCGGATTATAGCGACATCGGTTTATATTACCGAGACATCGGCGACCGTGTGGGACGACATCCAGCCACAGTGAGGCGAGTATGGATTCGGTGGGTGCAGGAGGGACGGATTGACCGACGTGAGCGATTGCCGCAGCCACGGCACACCACCGAACGAGAGGACCGGCATGTTGTGCGGCGGGCATTGACTGCTCGCACCGCCACATCACGAACGTTAGCGCATGAATTAGGGTGTGTTGCGCAACAACCTGTTTCAGCACGTACCGTTCGACGACGTCTGCAGGAGTGGCGACTTGTCGTACGACGCCTATTGCTCCTATTACCATTAACGTTACACCACCAGCGATGCGGCGGCAGTGGGCCGTTGAACGTCGCACCTGGACTACGGAATGGCACATTATCTTCTCCGAAGAATCCCACTTCTGCCTGCAACACCACGATGGTTGGATCCGCGTGTGGCGGCACCGCGGTGAGAGACTGTATGACACCTGCGTTATGCAACACCATACCGGTCCGTCGCCTGGCGTTATGGTTTGGGGCACAATTGGATATGACACCCGCACCCCTCTGGTACGCATCGCCGGTACATTCAACAGCCACCGCTACGTGTCCGACGTTTTGGAGCCTGTAGTCCTCCCTTACCTGCAAGCGGCCACGTTTCAACAGAACAATGCGCACCCGCACGTGGCACGCCTCGTGCAACAATTCTTTACGGCCCACCAGGCGTCACTGCTGCCGTGGCCCACCTGTTCTCCCGATATGTCGTCCATCGAACACGTCTGATCGCTGATCGGCAACAGTGGCCCGGCAAGCACCACCCGCGGCTACGCCTGACGAACTGTGGCAACATTTGGAAGCAGCCTGGACCGACATACCACAAGCCCACATCCAAAGCATCTTTCGTTCGATGCCGCGGCCGTTATTGCCAGCCATGGGGGCCACACGAACTATTGATGTCTGCGTTTTCCGCAAGTCGCACGGGCCTGTAAACTGAATCATTTCATCTTTGTATCTGTTGTTATGTGTCCAGTAAATATGGCTTTGCTATCTCGTGTCCTTCTTGGTGTTGCATATTGGGTGGCCAGGAGTGTAGATTTTCTGTATCTCAGTCCACTGCTTCACGGACATTTTACACATGTATCCATGTTATGTTCACAAAATTAAGAAAATTCATAATGTGACCTGATCAGGACATCATCAGATGTAACGTTCCTCCAATTTTTCAGAAAGTATTTGGAAATCGTACAACGGTAATCGTTCAGTTTTGAAATTGTTATTGGAAAGCCATTCAATGTATTAGCTGCTGCACAAACATGGTCAAATTGTAAACAGAGGCATACAATTAAGTATTTAAAAGGAATATGTCCTCAAGGTGCCATTTCATATATATGAAAGGCTTGGGGTGGGAGGACAAATGATAAGTACATCACTGAATATTGTGGCTTTCTTGAAAAGCTCAATCCTGGTGATCTCATACTTGCTGATAGAGGCTTCAATGTTCAAGATTCTGTCAATATGTATTGTGCCGAGATAAAAGTGCCTGCTTTTACTCGAGGGAAAAACAACTTAGCCCATGTGAAGTTCAGGAAACGCGCCGTCTTGCAAGTGTACGTGTACATGTTGAAAGAGTCATAGGTGCACTGAGGCAGAAATACAGAATTCTAGGACCCATCCCAATTTCACTGGTGTCCAAAAATTTTGATTATTCTGTTGTGGATAAAATTGAAAACATCTGTGCTGCATTAATAAATATAAATTCATGCATTGTACCATTTGATTAACCATGAAGATTGTAATTGCAGTAAAAGTTATAGTGATACAATGAGCCATTTCTAGGATTTAGATCTCATTTCGTGTTGCACAGGACGTAGTGTTGCATCCCATGATGTACAGGATTTATCATATATTGCATAAGTTTACGTACTTTGTATTCATAGAGGTGTTATTTTTGTGTTGTATGTTGTACAAATTCTTGTTTTGCATCTCATGATGTACATTTTTTTTTGTTCCGACCCATTTTGTATAGTTGACCCTTTTTCATCCGCTGTACAAGAATTTGATAGTTCAGCATCTTATGTTGCATGTAATTTCATTTGTTTTGAATCTTGTGTATAAAATTTCGTTTTGCAGCACATGTACAAATCTTATTAGTGTCACATCTCATATTGTGCATACTTTTATTTTTTATGTATTGAATGTCACGTAGAATTTTCATCATATACTATACCATCATGTGGCACTGTTTCGCATCACGTCATAGAGAACTCTGATTGCTTTGCATTTCAAGCTGTATTTAATTTTATTTGCTTTGCATCTATGCTGTACAGGATTTGGATTGTTTTCCATCTCAGGTGTACATGTGTATAAATTTTCTCTCATGCCATATGAATGTTGTTGTTGTTTTTTTTGCTACTTCTTGGGTTAATCTAATATGATTTCTAGAGGGGCTTCAAGGTGTATTACAGTGGTTTCAGGCTGGAAACCACTGTAATACGTACCGAGACATCGGCGCCCGTGTGGGATGGCATTCAGCCACAGTGAGGCGAGTATGGATTCGGTGGGTGCAGGAGGGACGGACGGACAGATGTGAGCGATTGCCGTAGCCCCAGCACCCCACCGAACGAGAGGACCGGCATGTTGTGCGGCGAGCATTGACATCTCGCACCGCCACATCACGAACGTTAGCGCACGAATTAGAGTGTGTTGCGCAACAACCTGTGTCAGCACGTACCGTTCGACGTCGTCTGCAGGAGCTGGGACTTGTCGCACGGCGCCCATTGCTCCGATTACCATTGATATTACACCACCGGCGAGTGCAGCGGCAGTGGGCCATTGAACGCCGCACCTGGACTACGGAATGGCACATTGTCTTCTCCGATGAATTCCGCTTCTGCCTGCAACACCACGATGTTCGGATCCGCGTGTGGCGGCACCGCGACGAGAGACTGTATGACGCCTGCATTATGTCTCGCCATACCGGTCCGTCAACTGGCGTTATGGTTTGGGGCGCAATTGGATATAACACCCGCACCCCGTATGGTACGCATCGCCGGCACACTCAACAGCCACCGCTACATCTCCGACGTTTTGAAGCCTGTAGTCCTCCTTACCTGCCAGCGGCCACGTTTCAACAGGACAATACGCGTCCGCACGTGGCATGCATCGTGCAACAATTCTTCACGGCCCACCAGGTGTCATTGCTGCCATGGTCCGCCTGTTCTTCCGATATATCGCCCATCGAATACGTCTGGTCGCTGATCGGCAACGAAGTGGCCCGGCAAGCACCACCCGCGGTTACACCTGTTGAACTGTGGCAACGTGTGGAAGCAGCCTGGACCGACATACCCCAAGCCCATATCCAAAGCCTCTTTCGTTCGATGCCGCGGCGTGTAGCGGTCGTTACTTTCAGCCATGGGGTTCACACGAACTGTTGATGTCTGCGTGTTACCCAAGTCCCACGGGCCTATAAGCTCAATCGTTTCATCTTTGTATCTTTTGTTATGTGTCCAGTAAATCTGGCTTTGCTATCTCGTGTTCTTCTTGGTGTTGCATTTTGGGTGGCCAGCAGTGTATTTGAAACAGGCATTTGAGGTACATTTATGTGAAAAATGTGTTCATCAGTCCTTTTTTAATAGTATTTCAAAGCAGACAGCCACAGAAGGTAACTCCCCCCCCCTTTTTTTTTCAAAAGTTCTTAGGAAAAAAACAACCCAGCGAGTAATGACTGAATTTCCGTGTACAACACAAAATATGCATGGGAATAGCGTTCATATTTTACAGGTTGATGAAAATCACAGTGAGACTTTTCAGTGATTTCTTGAAGTTTAGTTTTATATTGCAATGTGCTGCAAGAGTTTGTGTTTACAACTATTCAACATTAGTTTTAGTGCAGAATTAAGGCACTTTGAATTCCCATTCTGATATATATTTTCAATTGCCTCAGTTAGAGGGTGTGTGTTATAATTTACGAATCACAAGTTTTTGTAAGTCCATTTTTTTAAATTACTTACATCATCATACCCAAATTGAATCATAAACAAAACATTTATGTTAGAGTTCAGGTAATCAGCAGAACACTGACTGATTATAGGTTTTATTGGCAAATAGGCATTAAATAGTTGCTGACATCCAGCTAACCCAGGTTTATTTGAAAATGGTCAATACATAGTTTTTGTAATCTTAGTAATTACCTATGTTTACTAGGCTGTTAATCATTCTTAGGATCTAGCCTTACGAAACAGCATTTATAGAGAATTATTCGTGCACATTACTACTTACCATCTGACTATTAAATATGTTTTAGCACTTATTTGAAAAATGTCCAATAGATCAAGTTTGGCCATTCATAATTTTTACAGCCACTACACCAAAATCTGAAAAAGACTTCCCGAAATGGTACCTTGTTAAGATATGCATACCTGATCAGGTGGCAATTATATGATTCAAACAAAATTACAGCTGCAAATGTTTTGCCGATTCTTAAATCTTGATAAACTGAAGGCACATATAGGTAACATGAATTGAATACACAATAGTTCTGTAAAATTCTCATGAGCTTTCCTGTTGTCTTTAAAAATTATTTAATTTTACATAACTAGTGTGTACTCAACTCATTTTCTCAATTCTAAAAATTTTCAGTTGTGGTAGACACTATGATTCGTGCATGAATACTAGTATTAAAAGAGATCCGTCTTGTTGCACGATGATATTTATTCAGCTAAAAAATGAAATCTATATACAGTTTTAAAAACACATGAGCACTTTCGGTGTCACATTGACACCTTCATCAGATGTAATTTCACCATGTGGCTACATGCTGGTCTTAAGTACGTGGAGTAGATGCATCATGGGAAAGGTAATGTCAATGTCACATGATATACCAGATAACAAGTCAATCAAAAAAAGGCATAGTTAGCCAATGATCACTTAACAGAAGCAATTGCTATTGTGCTGTCCTTCCCAACAAGATTGCTCCAAGGTTCAGGTAAAACATAAGGATAATAGTCATTACAGCAACTTGTATTATAAGCCGAAATATAGAGGCTTTCTGCAAATAACAAGGAATAAACAGAGTTAGGTGTGTTTATGATTTTAGCGTTGTCCCAGTCTGGGATGGAATTTCCAGCACTTATGGTTCTTGCAAAAGAGGTGCTTTGGCGATTCATTTTTAGATCATATCTGTGTTCATTTAATCTCAAATCCAAATTTCTTTTGGTAGAACCCACATAATGATTGTTTAGTTCACCAGAGATAGTGTCGAGCATAGGAATAACATACACACCCCATTTTTTCCCTTTGTCAATTTTGTCACGATCATTGCGGATAATGGTATATAGATTGCATGATCGTATTCCAAATTGTATTTTATGACGAGAACATATGTTGGTAAGGAGGTTTACAATATGTGGATTAAAATCAACAGACAGATCCAACATACTTTTTAGGCATTTGCTCACTAATTAAAGCAGTTGTCATAGAAAACCGTACTTTATTGTGCACTCCCTTAACAACGTTGTCCGGGTAACCATGGTTTTTAGCGAGGGATGATATCCATTGTAGTTCTTGAGCTCTGGCGAAATGGCTAGAAGAATGTGAATATGCTCTTCTAAGTTGTGTTTATTTGTTTGTTTTAGTGGTAGGGGCAAATTTTGCTTGAAAATAATTCTGACTGCATGATTGACTTACATATGACCATGTTGAGAGAATTTGCAAATAACTTTATTTTTGCAAAAAGTGTTCTTACTGAAAAATTTCAATGTTTTCCAAAAAATAAAATAAAATTATTTTATTGACACACAGTACACACACAGAAAGTGATAAAAAATGCAGAGGTGGGATCCTTACATATAATCTATGTGGGAGTAACACACACAACAACAGGTTTTGTCTTCTTGGAATCTCCAAGTTCACTGCTGGAACCATTATCAGCTGTACATCTCGTGAAAAATTTGCCTGTTAATTCAGGTAAAATGACCTCTTTAAAAATTTTTGTGGCTTTTTGAGATTGTTGACTCCAAAAGTCATGTTCAGGAAAAATTCTTTCAATAAATATAAATTTTTTTGTATCTAATACAAAATCGCAGTACTTGCACTTTGAAATAAACATTTGGGCTTGTACTTGAAAAAAGTATGAGTGCTTTTACTTAAGTACCATTTCTTCTCCTCTTTTTTCTAAACAACTGTGGCTTTCAGTTATTTCATTTGCTGTACATTGGTGCAAAGAAAAAGGGCACTTTATTTCCAAGCAACCTAAACCAGAGCATAAACACTCCATCAGTCCATCTGGTGACGCTCCAAAATGTGGGAAATCAACATTGATTATGAAACCAGAGTCAGAACTTTTAAAGCCAGGGTGATTTTTTGAAGTCAAAGCAACGTATTGCTTCTTAGCCTCTACCCCAAATTACAGCTTTGCTTGTAAATCTAACTTCACTGGGGTGACAGATTGTCTTTATAAGACTTATGGCAGGTTTTTCATTATCAGTGGAACAAACTGCCTTGAAATTAGATGCAGTGACTATGCCAATCCGATGCTTATGCCACAACGATGACCTCGACTGTTTCTTTGTATCACTTTCTAAGGCATCGGCTTGATCTTGTGTTACAACAATGTCTGTAACTTTATTTTGTAAGTCCTTCAGGAAAGAACATAATTTTTTTTTTGTCAAATAATGTTGACAATTCCACTGGGTATTTCTCCAAAACATCAGTCACACAATACGGTGTAACGATGTTTTAAATCGCAGAGTTGGATTTAGCATCATTTAACATTTTTAGGGTAGAGTGGAAATCGCTTTCTGAAAGCTCTGAAAAATGGAGTAAGGAATATTTGCTGTCTTGCTCAATCAAATCCTTTGCCAGGCACTGTCGCTTCTTTTTTGGATTTGAAAAATCAATATTTTCAACTTCAGTGTACTTCACTTCACATAGAGATGGTGCAGTCCATCTGCACACACTGCTAGTCACAGATATTGGTTCCAAATTTCTGGTAAAATGTTCAATGTAAAAGAAAAGGGCACCAATGTGTGTGCAGGCTTCCCCAAGTCCTGCTACACAAGTACAGTGGGCCCTTTTTATTTTTCCATCGGGTGAGGCAATTACCCATGACTCCAGAGGACTTTCCGATAGATAGTCTTTGGGAATGCCTTACCTGCAGAAGGAAATAAAAGTCAATTATACAGATTCAATACAAAATCATAGATCCAACATACAAATTCTACTTTGCTACACTTGACTTAAAAACATTTAAATTAGTGGTTAGAGTAATGAATCAGAACAGCACCAAATTGTGTGTGTGTGTGTGTGTGTATTCAGAGGTCTGGGGGGGATTTGGTTTGCCATTAGAGTAGCAGGGCAGTTCTGAGTGAAAAAAAAAAGTAATAAACAAACAAAATGTAATGCTACAATGACCAGTAGTTTAGGTAGGAGAGTTTGGCAGTATTCAGCAGTACAGTCCAGGACTGATTTACGGGAGGACATTCAGGGCACATGACCAGTGGTGAATCCTGGTATATAGAATGGAGATCATGCAGGCCGAAAATATGCAACGTACATAATTCTCTGCCTAATACCAACCGAACCATATAACAACCCTTATCGGTTTTAATAACAATAACACAACATTGTGTGTAATTAATTTCCTCCATAATCAATCACACCATAACAACTCTGTAACTACGGATTTTAATAGCACTAATAACATTAATAATGGAGAAGAATAGCTCAGAATATTAGTTTGTGGAAGAGACTAGAGACCTTCATCCAGCAGTAGGTTGAAAATGATTATGATGAATAACAATAATGTCATGATAATTATGCTACGTAACCCATCGTACAATTCTTTCAAGAGGCACAAATGCATACAATTACCGAGTTGCAGAAAAATACATATTGAAATTCTTACCTTATATTTATTGATTACTTGAATTGGAACTCGGCTCTCCTATCAACTGCTGTAAATTTATCCATGACTAGGTCATCAAAATTTGGCTTTTTCTTCAAATAAGCTATTAAGGCTTTCTCTGCTGATAACAGAGAAAGAAAACTTTATTTTTCGTAGAGTGAAGGAAAGTCTTAATTCTTTAGAGGGCTGAAAAACTTTATTTAACCGATTTAGTGTCCACCATCCGGTTGTAGCTGGGATGGTGGACACTAAATTAGTTAGTTTATAAGCTTGTTCAAAAGTCTTACACATGTTGTTGTCGTGAAACCATTGTAGTATCTCGTAAGGAGATTTTCCTCTGAAATCATCTCATTCATAAAGAACACTCAGTTCATTTTTAAGCAAGGTACAATTAAAGACGCCATCATAAACGTGGGCCAATTTTTTGAGAAGCTGCTCAGGAAATGTTGCCTTTTATCCTGGACAGTGTTTCTAGAACTTTACAACCTTCTCACTGAACAACGAGTTTAGGCAATGTCGACGTGTCACGTGTCAAATTTCTTGCAATTTAATAAGCTGAAAAACTCGTTTTTCAATGCTTGAGAAATGAGCAGAGATATTACTTATGATGCAAGCTGTTGAGGTTGTCAAATCCACCCGAGCTCCAAACTGTCACTTTTAGAAAACAACACGGCCAGCAAAAAAGTTTATTTATATTTCTGCAGCCTGCTAACCATGGATACATATCATACTGAAAATTCCGAGTATAAGTATCTTTTTTATCCTTATGTATACTCTTAAGGTCAGGTAAAGGTGGGCATGGTCTCTGGTCCTTTATTATTTTCATCTTTTTCATTGTAGTCCTCCTTGAAAAAGGTATTTCTAACAAATCTTGATTAATATTTTATTGACATTGCCTAAACTCATTGTTCAGTGAGAAGGTTGTAAAGTTCTAGAAACACTGTCCAGGATTTCAAGAAATAAACTACACAATTTGTTATAAACACAAGGAACATCACTGCACTAGTCACTAACACCATTTACTGCATAACACACATTTCAAAGGTGGCCATAATGAAATAGCTCATTGGTGTATATTTATATAAAAAATACTAAAATAAACTATAGACAACATTCTGCATTGGGAAGGTGAACATAAATAAACTCCATGATGTTTTTCTTTTTCATAATGCCTTCTCTTTAGCCTTATATGAACCATCACAGGAGAGAAATACTTTGACAATTAAAAGTAAGTTAGGTAAATGTAGATTAGCGTCCTAAATTATTTTTTCGGAAAAATGTTTGTACGTGGGAAAAGTGCGCCGTACAGATTTTCGATTATGGAAAATAATGGCAAATGGTGCAGAAATTTCACGAGTTAAATGTGTTTTAAAGATTTTTATTGTAATATTTACCTGCAAGTGCGATGCTGTGAACAGACGCTGCGGTAGGCATAACGCATCGCTACCGCGACAGTGTCAAGCTTTGCTCCGTTAAAAGGAAGGTTGGTTGCTGTACCGAAATGATGGGCGGAAGAGTACAAGAGAAAGCGGTTACTTTGTTGGCAGAAGAGAGATAAATGTTGTAGTGTTACGCTACAGAAAATAGGTCCAGATTATCGACTCTCCATTTTGTTGTATCCTGTAAGTTGATGGCAGATAAACCGGAAAAAACATATTTGATTTGCCAAATATACGTATCAGTGAGAGAGAAACTGACCTACGAAGAAAGTATTAACAGGAAAACCAAAAGTACAGTGGCACAGCAAATCAGTTACGAATGGAAGCCGTTGAAAGCAGAACCGAAAGTTATACTTCCCCAGTATCCTGTACAACATAGAAAGCCATATTTGTACTTTCTATTTGGAATCACATGTAAGAGAACGAACCATTTCTCAACATCTGCTTTAAAAACAATGACAAAGCATGAATGAACTATATTCTGTAATGTATGATTACATGATGCGTCGCTCCACTGGCAAGAACGTACAAGGCTACACTTGTAGTATTCCGCGTGTGAATTAAACTACGCACTGAATCTTCCTTTTTTTTTTTTTTTTTTGTTTGGAGGTTTTACGACCACCGTGAGCAACTCAATGGGCTATAAGCAGTCGCCCGTCCCTAATTTAGGGTCACTGGTTCCAAGGAAGGGAGAGAGCCAGTACCGTAAGACAAACACAACATCCATGCCTCACCGGGATTCGAGCCCGGACCCCTTCCGTGCGAATGATCAGAAGCCATCGCTTAGACCACTGCGCCACCGGGATGGCGAATCATCCTTTCAATGGAGCAAAGCTGGACATAGTCGTGGTAGTAATGCGTTAGGGCTACCGCAGCGTCTCTTCACAGTATTGTACTTGCAGGTAAATATTACGATAAAAATCTTTAAAACACATTTAAAACATGAAATTTCTGCACCATTTGCAATTAATTTCCATACTCTAAAATCTGTACGTCACACTTTTTCAGGTACTAAAATTTTTCCGATGAAAAAATGTAGGACGCTAATCTACACACTTACCGTAAGTTATAACCAAGCCAAACTTTATTACATCAATGTAACTTAGTCAACTTCTTTTTATTTTTAAACTTTTGTTCAATTTCACAGTTTTTACCTGCTGCACAGTTTTAACCCATTTTTAATTTTGGTAAACTAGTACCCCACCCATCACTATTTCTGAAAATAATTTCACACATTTATTTTTCGAGGAGGGGGGGGGCAGTGTCCGCCTGATAGTAGGCCTAAACTGTCCAAGTTAGTCCCTGGATGCAGTGCCTAATTTGAATTTCAACTTCAAATTGGACACTGCAACCAAACACTGAAATTTTGAATGACTTCCAAATTACATGTCTGCCACTTCCTCCTTCAAAATCATACTTTTTGCTTCTAGTATGCTGCCTTAGCTTCTAGCAAGCCACTGTTTTGAACTTGAAACTGTAACTCGGACGACAATCAGAAATGCACTGTGAAATTTTGAAGTGTCTAGCACGATTTCTCGACAATAATGGCTGCCACTTCCTCCAAGTTCATATTTTTTGCTTTTAGCAAGCCTCCAATTTTGAAATTCCAACTTGAAACTGGTCATTGCAACTCGGACCGTGAGCAGCTCAATGGGCTATAAGCTGTCGCACGTCCCTAATTTAGGGTCACTGGTTCCAGGGAAGGGGAAGAACCAGTGCCGTAAGACAAACAGAACATCCATGCCTCACCTGGATTCGAACCGGGACGCATTTCGGACGAATGATCAGAGGCCATTGCTTAGACCACTGCGCTACAGGGGCGGCTAGTCAGCTTTCGTCGTAAAGGTATGTATGAAGACATAAAGTGATCCAAATATTGCAAAACTTTTGACTCGCCCTCTGTAGGTGACCGACTTTTCCCACATCCTGCACGGGGAATACTCATGTCGCCTCGCGCTTTTCCTCATCAGCGCAAAGAGGCGATTGGAGACCGATCGTATTATAACCAGGAGCCCAAAGGCCGAATAACTTCAATTTGTAGGACACCCAGTGTTTTAAATGTGAAACTTGACATTTATTAAGGCAAAGCTAAATACAGAGTGATTCATAAAGAAATATATGGTTTCAACGCACTATAAAACAAAAACGATGTAAGATATTTTATGTTACCTGTAGCAGAATTGCAGGGGAATGTTTCAAGTTTTTTTGAGACAGTCACAGATGTTCTATGAGGGCCCCCTTAGTCACACGACACACATCGAGCCGGTAATCCATTTCCGCCCAAATGTGCGGTAAGATATCTGAATCAAGTGCAGGGATTCAGATGTTCCCCAAAAGCGAACATTGTGCTTGTTTGCATGACCACTCACGTGAAATGTAGCTTCCTTTTTTTTTTTTTTTGATTGGAGGTTTAACGACCACCGTGAACAACTCAATGGGCTATAAGCAGTCGCCCGCCCCTAATTGAGGGTCACTGGTTCCAGGGAAGGGAGAGAGCCAGTGCCGTAGGACAAACACAACATCCATGCCTGACCGGGATTCGAACCCGGACCCCTTACGAATGAATGATCAGAGGCCAGCGCCTGAGACCACTGCGCCACCGGGGCGGCGAAATGTAGCTTCATCGGTGAAAACTAAGTGATCTGCAAAATCGTCATTTTCAAAACGATGCTGCATTTCGGCACAAAATTCAAAGCGCTTTGTCTTGTCAAGGTCAGCGAGATTTTGCAACATCTGCACTTTGTATGGAACCATTTTAGCTTCTTTCACAAAATTCTCCAGACAGTGGGCTGTGAAATCTGCACTTCACGACTCACCCTCCCGTTGCGTTTCCCGGGCTTCATTGAATGGCGGTGCAAACACTATCGACTACTACTTCCGATACACGCAGTCGTCCAGGACTTTTAAGTTTGCACAAACAGCCGGTAGTTTCAAATTTTTTATGCCGATCGTAGATAGTTTTTCTGGTTGGAGGTTCTTTTCCGAGTCGTGGTCGAAAATGCCGTTGCTCAACAGTTACAGATTTCACTTTGCTCAATTCAAGAACACAAAACGCCTCTTCCACTGCGACTGACTAGTCACGTGACACATGCGCTATCGCCTATGTCCCTTCCCTCAGTAGCGGGGCACAAACTTTATGAGTACATCTACCTAACGGTTCACAGGTGTGGTCCGTGTCTTCAACTGTTACTGTTTTACAGCATCTAGAAACTGTATACTTCTTTATGAATCACCCTGTATATCTTAAAGGAAAATATGAAAGTTATATTTAATTGTCTTTGTGCGCATTTGAATTTTTTCCTAAAACTATAACTGGGCTCATTCATTACCTGTACCCCCCCTACCGCAGCTACAAGGGTGGTAGTTATGCCACTGATCTGGAAAGAACAAGCATGCAATCATCCCTCTATGATCAATGAAAGGGACACTTTTGTTGGCAGTAGCATGCGGGCTTGGTGTAGCACCTCATTAAGTGAACGTACAAACCTCCATGCATTTTCAAGAGGAACCATCAATGCTCAGCACCACAGGGATTTTTTTTTATTGGGGGTTTAATGACCACTGTGAGCAACTCAATGGAAGCCCATCCCTAATTTAAGGTCACTGGTACCAGGGAAGGTTACAACATCCATGCCTCACCAGGGTTCGAACCCTTTTGATTTGATTATTTTTTTCGATTAGGGGTTTAACGACCACCGTAAGCAACTCAGTGGGCTATAAGCAGTCGTCTGTCCCTAATTTAGGGCCACTGACTCCAAGGAAGGGAGAGAGCCAGTGCCATATAACAAACACAACATCCATGCCTTACCGGGATTCGAACCCGTACCCCTTATGGACGAATGATCAGAGGCCATTGCTTAGACCACTGCGCCACCGGGGCGGCAACCCGAACCCTTAATGGACGAACGGTCATGAGCCAGCACTTTGCCCACTTGGGGCAGCACAGGAATGATGTCCTGAACCTCTAAGTTCGCCCTTACGCAGATATCATAGCAAATGCATTTCTTCTACAAGGCTATAATGCCCGTACCACCCAGTGTAGCTGGTAGAACAATATTTTCAAGAGACAATTGTCCATATGGGTCAGCCAGCCAGATCTTCTGACCTTAATCTAATCGAGCATGTCTGGAATGCTCTAGGAAGCCTTGTTGCTGCACTGAATCCCCATACACAAGACCTAGAGGAGCTTTGCTCGAACAATGGTTGTTACTACCAACTGTGAGGATCATATTTCCTATTGAGGTACTTTGGTATTTCATTTTGTTACTTGATTTTTCACCTGGTCCTCTATGTGATCCCTTTTGTCAGAATGAAGCATTTCTTACAAACTGTTATAAGGTCTTTCTCAAACTTTTAATATAATACAGGTTTTGACCAAATTTCATGTATTTCTTTTCACTTATTGCGATTTTTCTGTTTTGTTTTTTCTTACTTTATGGAAACCTGTGCATTATCTGCCTAAGCAACTCTGCAAGAAATTTAGAGTCGGAACTTAACCTCTTTATCATACACAAGTAAAGCCGTTTCCTTTGCATAATGAAGGCTGTATGTAACTTCTGGTTTCTTAACTTGAATACTGGTTGAAACAAACGGCAAATTATTTAACTAAACAACAAAACTGTACTCCAACTGTACATAAATAGTATAATAATACTCCTTATCCAAATTTCGTGGTGTAGAATAAAAATCAAAGCTTTAAGCGAGCTTTCGCACATCAACCAGGTGGCTTTTTCAAGGAAAGCCGTCTTGCTGATGTGCGAAAGCTTGGAAACTTTTATTTTTTATTCTACACCAAGAAATTCAGATTACTAGTATAGTTATACTATTTAGCCAAATCACTTTTTTTTATATATATAGAAAGAACTGATAAAGGTATGGCAAACCATGTATTTTTAGATAAAATATAAGTTTAAAAAGAGATCCTTTTGTTGATCATTGTGCCATAAAAGCCAAAACCACTTTACAAGTCTTGTAAATTACATTGGTTCCAGCATAAACAGGCTAAGCCCCAACTTTGAAACTCACTTTCACTACTTAAAAAAAAAAGTCAAAATTCGTTCTGCATTGTTGATATAACAAGAGATTGTAAGGAATATGGAACAATGAATTTCATGAAGGTAATTTACTCAAAAATATGAACTTGTTATTCTGTATTGTCACCAAATTTTTATGCTCATATAATATTTGTTCCTGTCACGCCCCCTATCTTGAATCCTTATTTATTCTTTGAATAAAGCTCATGTTGAGAAATGGCTTCCTAGTTTAATTGAATTAATAATCTAAAGTAACTTATGGGATTTTACTAGGAAATTTTTTCTTTAATAGCAAATTTTCGGAGAAAACTCTTCTCCTTCTTCAGGCTGTCTTGTTGTTGTCACTTTTACTTGTCACTATCACGGTTACGGTTAACCTTGACGGTTTAGGTTATTTTTCAACAAATCCTGCCAGATGTTAGGCAGGGAAAATCCTTTGCAGTCATTGATGATGGAATTTTGATTTTTCTCAATCTCTATTCCTTCTTGCAGTTTTCTTTTTTGGAAATTGCTTTGGAAACTGATTACTTTAAGGGAATTCCAATCCATGCTGTGCCCAGTTTCTCTAACATGCCTATCTAATCCAGTCTTGTTGGAGCAATTTTTTATAGCTGCTTTATGCTCAGCTATACGAGTTTCTAGTCTGCGACCTGTTTCACCTATGTAAGATAGTCCACAACTACAATTTACTTCATATATTAAAAATGCAAGGAGTAGTTTATGAAGTAAATTGTAGTTGTGGACTATCTTACATAGGTGAAACAGGTCGCAGACTAGAAACTCGTATAGCTGAGCATAAAGCTGCTATAAAAAATTGCTCCAACAAGAATGGGTTAGATAGGCACGTTAGAGAAACTAGTCACAGCATGGATTGGAATTCCCTTAAAGTAATCAGTTTCCAAAGCAATTTCCAAAAAGAAAACTGCAAAAAGGAATAGAGATTGAGAAAAATCAAAATTCCATCATCAATGACTGCAAAGGATTTTCCCTGCCTAACATCTGGCAGGATTTGTTGAAAAATAACCTAAACCGTCAAGGTTAACCGTAACCATCAAGGTTAACCGTAACCGTCAAGGTAAACCGTAACCGTGATAGTGACAAGGAAAAAGTGACAACAACAAGACAGCCTGAAGAAGGAGAAGAGTTTTCTCCGAAAATTTGCTATTAAAGAAAAATTTCCTAGTAAAATCCCATAAGTTACTTTAGATTATTAATCCTTATTTATGCATATAAAAATGAAATGTGATAATGAGTGAATCAGTATTAATTTCACAACTCATGTTGATCCTTTGTTTTTCTCAAGTTTCTGTATATATGCATTTGAATGCTTTTCATGCATGACATACTGTAGCTTGGATCCTGATGCCACTGCACATTTTAGATTTCCATGCATTTTCCCATATTATTGCCTTCAGTTTCATTTGTAGGATAATTTTGTATTGTTACCAGCTGGTACTCCATCAATGTTCCATTGCTCTGGAGTAATTTTATACATACATTCACCATTTATTATTATTTTTTACAGATGATTTTATTTGTTTTTTTTTTTGTTTACTACTCTACATAATTTTGTATATTTAGTTTTTTTTTCAATTTTCCACATTTTAGATGCATATGAACAAAATCTATAAAATCTTTAAAAACAAATATGAACAGGCAAAGGTAAAAGCTGTTGGAAGACCTTGACCCATATAACTTAAGGAAATCCCACCAATCTTTTTTTAACTTCTAAAATGGAGAAAAGTTCATTATACAACAGCTGTTCAAAAATAAAAATGCCGCCCCAGTGGAACAGTAGTCTAAGTGTTGGCATCTGACCATTCATTCTTAATGCTTCGAGGTTTGAATCCCAGTGAAGCATAGATGTTGCGTTTGTCTTACGGCACTAACTCTCTCCCTTCCCTCGATCCTGTATAAGAGAGGATGTCAGCCAATACATCAAAAAAATTTACGGGATGGTGATTAGTTCTTCAAGGCGTCATTAGGTAGCACCACAGTCCAGCTTACTTGCATTTCAAGGTAAAAATTTATGGGATGGTGATTAGTTCTTCAAGGCTTCTTTAGGTAGCACCACAGTCCAGCTTACTTGCACTTCAAGGTAAAAATTTACGGGATGGTGATTAGTTCTTCAAGGAGTCATTAGGTAGCACCACAGTCCAGCTTACTTGCATTTCAAGGTAAAAATTTATGGGATGGTGATTAGTTCTTCAAGGCTTCATTAGGTAGCACCACAGTCCAGCTTACTTGCACTTCAAGGTAAAAATTTATGGGATGGTGATTAGTTCTTCAAGGCTTCATTAGGTAGCACCACAGTCCAGCTCACTTGCACTTCAAGGTAAAAATTTACGGGATGGTGATTAGTTCTTCAAGGAGTCATTAGGTAGCACCACAGTCCAGCTTACTTGCATTTCAAGGTAAAAATTTATGGGATGGTGATTAGTTCTTCAAGGCTTCATTAGGTAGCACCACAGTCCAGCTTACTTGCACTTCAAGGTAAAAATTTACGGGATGGTGATTAGTTCTTCAAGGAGTCATTAGGTAGCACCACAGTCCAGCTTACTTGCATTTCAAGGTAAAAATTTATGGGATGGTGATTAGTTCTTCAAGGCTTCATTAGGTAGCACCACAGTCCAGCTTACTTGCACTTCAAGGTAAAAATTTACGGGATGGTTATTAGTTCTTCAAGGAGTCATTAAGGTAGCACCACAGTCCAGCTTACTTGCACTTCAAGGTAAAAATTTATGGGATGGTGATTAGTTCTTCAAGGCGTCTTTAGGTAGCACCTTACTTGCACTTCAAGGTAAATTTTTTTTTTTTTTTTTGGAGTGGAGGTTTAACGACCACCGTGTGCAAATCAATGGGCTATAAGCAGTCGCCCGTCCCTAATTTAGGGTCACTGGTTCCAGGGAAGGGAGAGAGCCAGTGCCGTAAGACAAACACAACATCCATGCCTCACCAGGATTCGAACCCGGGCCCCTTTCGGACGAATAATCAGAGGCCATCACTTAGACCACTGCGCCACCGGGACGGCAGGTAAAAATTTACGGGATGGTGATTAGTTCTTCAAGGCGTCATTAGGTAGCACCACAATCCAGCTTACTTGCACTTCAAGGTAAATATTTACGGGATGGTGATTAGTTCTTCAAGGCGCCATTTGGTAGCACCACAGTCCAGCTTACTTGCACTTCAAGGTAAATATTTACGGGATGGTGATTAGTTCTTCAGGGCGTCATTAGGTAGCACCACAATCCAGCTTACTTGCACTTCAAGGTAAATATTTACGGGATGGTGATTAGTTCTTCAAGGTGCCATTTGGTAGCACCACAGTCCAGCTTACTTGCACTTCAAGGTAAATATTTACGGGATGGTGATTAGTTCTTCAAGGCGTCATTAGGTAGCACCACAATCCAGCTTACTTGCACTTCAAGGTAAATATTTACGGGATGGTGATTAGTTCTTCAAGGCGCCATTTGGTAGCACCACAGTCCAGCTTACTAGCACTTCAAGGTAGCAGTGAGGCAGGAATGTTGTGTTTGTCTTACAGCACTAGCCGTCTCCCTTCCCTGGATCCTACATACGAGAGGAAGTCAGCAAATAAGTCACAAAAGGTTATGGGATGCTGATAGTGGTAGTTATTATTTCTTCAAGGCATCATTAGGTAGCACCACAGTCCAGCTTACTCGCACTTCAACGTAGCAGACGATAGGTATCACACAACTCAGATTGCAAATGGCGATGTGCTGGAGAAGTTTATGACTGAAGAGCAACCTGTTGTGTGTTTTCATTGGGGAAAAAGGACTTCCTGCAGATTCATATGGAAATGCCTTCCTTTTACGGTGAGAAGCGTTTGTCATGTAAAGCGGTACACAACTGATCGATAAATTCCCTCAAGGACACTACAAAGTTGCCGATGAAGATCGACCTGCGACAGAAGCAACTGTGAGGTAGATGATGATTTGAACTGACCGAGGACTAACAATAAACAGTGTAGCAACTGCAATAGGGTGCTGTCGTGTTTAGCCTACATCATAATGCATGATCATTTGAATTTCTGGAAAGTATGCACGATGGGTGCCCAGGTAACTAACCCAGGACCACAAAATGAAACAAATGGGCCTGCCCTTGCAACACCTCTCTCAGTACACATGTTTAAAGAGAAAACATGCTTAACAGGATTGTTACAGGGGACGAATCATGGGTGCATCACTACCTACCAAAATCAAAGCATGCTTTAGCACAATGGAAACATCCCTCTTCCCCTTCAACCAAAAAAATTTCAAATTTCACCATCAAGGAAGGTCATCCTTACAGTTTTGGAGAATTCTCAAGGAGAGCTATTAGCCCACTTCCAAGGTGAGAATGTGAATGCTGCATCGTACTACGAAATTCTGCTGATGCTTCAGGACACAATTTGAAAAAACCAATTGGGCTGAAGTGGATTTACCTGCTGCGTTTAAACGTAGAACTAGTATATCCTGTCTTGTGTCTATGATAAGTCATGACTAAAATGCACAGTGGGTGTTGGTCATGTTGTTTATTCATTTTGTCGGTGGTATTACATCACTAACACATTTCTCCAGCACACAATGGAGTACTTATGGGGAGTTTGTGGCAAGACATGTTCTGATTGTGTGAGGAATGAAGATATTACAGTGTGTAATGTGAAGCAAAATGCCGTTAGCAAGGTGGAGACTAATATACAGTAATACCCCGACTTACGCGATTTCTTATTACTGCCCTCCCGCTTCGACCTTTACCGCCCAGGAAGTGTTTCGCCCAAATCCATCCAGTCATTCTTCCCGGGTTTGCCGGTGTCGCACTTGCAGTGAAATGTACGGACGTGCTCGAGAAACAGTTTTATGATTTAAACATTAAACTCTTTCCAAAACTTAAGAGTTTTGGAAACAGTTTAATGTTTTAGATACCGTAAGGATCATCGGAGAAATCCCAAAAAACCTTGAATGGTGTGTGGAAAAAACGTTTTCCATTCTTTTTTTCAGTGCGAGGCGGAAACGATGCCAGAAACCGATCAAGTCACTCAGGCAATAGAAAGTGTCCACCTTGCTAGGCAATTGGATTTGGAAGTTGACAGTGAAGATGTCAGCGAGCTGTTAGATTCACATAACAAGGAGCTTATAATTGATGAGCTCATAGAGATGCGTGAGCAAAGCGCTGCTGAAGAGGCTGACACCGTACACCCAGTTCCACCAGAACACATGACAGTTGCAAACTTAACAGGTCTCAGCTTAATTGAAAAATGGTTAAAGATTCTGGAGAACACCGATTCTAATGAGGACCGGATTGCAGCCCCGAGGCAAGGAATAAAAAAATCATTAGCTTGCTACGAAGAAATTTTGCGTGAAAAGAAAAGGGCATTGTGTCGTCAGATGAATCTGTTAGATTTTATGGAGCCATCAACATCAAAATAACTTTCTTTTATGTAAGTCTTTTATGTTTTAATATATGTAATGTATTATGTAGGAATAACTGCAATTTTAGTGTTCTCCCTAGAGCCTTTTTACTGGGCGGCCTGCCCAGCTAATTTTCTCTGCCACCCAGCTAAACTTCCTCTAATGAATGATTTCACGACACACATAATAGTAAGAGTGAAAAACTTACTCCCACATACACCATAAATATTGGCGAAAATGACTGAAATCTGTGTCTGTGTTGAACATGATTTATCAGTAAGTATTTAATAAGTACAACCATGTTAAGCAAAACCAACATCCTTTCTTTTTTTCGATTCAGAAAGGGGTTGTTTAAAGTACCACCCAGCTAAAATTTCTTGCCACCCAGCTGTAAAAAAACTCTAGGGAGAACACTAAATTTGATTACATGTTTAACAAAAGACAGGTGTTTATGTAAACCTTCGGTCCCCAATTAACTAATATTTATATGTATTCGTATGCAAAATTGTACCCCGACTTGCACGAATCCGACTTACGCGCTTATTGTCGGTCCCACCTATCGCATAACTTCGGGATATTACTATACTTCGTTGTTTGGCCAAGTTGAAAGATGAGATGCTTACTAAGAAAAACTGTTTAGCCCAATGTAAAGAAGGAAATGCAGAGGAAGGACAAGGAAGTCATGGGAGGATCTGATTCAGGAGTGTGCGCAAGAGAAAAAGGTTACGAGTATGAAGTATAGAAGATCTCGTGTACGGTGTGCGATGGATGTCAGTGAAGCCCAAGTGTATGTCAAGATCGCTGTAAATCGAGAAGTTTGATACAGCAACAGTAAGTAAAAATTATCTGGTACTTTGTATTTCTTTTTGGAGCTAAGCACCGAATCTCAGAGAACAGCTTAGTGATTTGTATGTATGATGTATTACATTAGTTTTGTGCCTCAATTGATGAATCTGCATATAACTGGCAGCCACGGAGCAATCGGACATTCGGCGATGCAATCCAACTGCGGAAATTCATTTGGATACTCTGGATATGTGCAGCCATTAAATTTCGACGACACAGGCACCAGACTGTTCTTCATGTTAGTTCTGCAAGTAATGCACACCTTAAAGTCAGGCATCACAATGTCAGGAAACACATGTTGAATAACTGCCTGTTGTTGCTCATTGATCGACCGCAAATAACTCACAAAGCACAGCTGATCGCAGCCATCGCATACTCGACCAAACTCGTTGTTGATACACTTTTTCTGGAATTCGGCAGTCGCTTTTTCTTAAATATTTCTTTATAAGTCATTGGTTTTATGTAATCCGGTTCCTTTATTTGACACCAGTCAATATCAGAGTCCATATGAACATCCATTGGCTCTGCAGTGTCGATTGGTGCGCTAAAGGTGCTTGCGACAGGCTCACTTTAACACACTCATTTGGCAATGCAATAGCATTTGCAGTGATTGGCATTGGTAGTTCAGGGTTTCTTGGGGCCACAAATTTCCTCTTCTGCCAGGCTTTTCAGTTTCCGCAGCCCCTTTCTGCGCTCAACTTTGTATTTTTGTGGCATTTCAATGTTGTTTTCGGCTAATTCTGAATAAAATTGTGGCTTTTGGTGGTAGTGGTTCCACTATCCACCTTTATGGTCTACGAAACATCAATGATACAAGTGATGTGCAAGATTTTTTTTTTTTTTTTTTGATTGGAGGTTTAACGACCACCGTGAGCAACTCAATGGGCTATAAGCAGTCGCCCGTCCCTAATGTAGGGTCACTGCTTCCAGGGAAGGGAGAGAACCAGTGCCGTAAGACAAACACAACATCCATGCCTCAACGTGATTCAAACCCGGACCCATTTCAGACAAATGATCAGAGGCCATCGCTTAGACCACTGCACCAGGGGGGGAGGAAACTTTCTTCATCAACTTCCAGCCACTCCAACATATCCCGAGTGAATGCTAAGCGCTGAGGTCCATCATTTGGTTTAATCTGCTGAAAGAGTTGCACTTTGTATGTGGTTAGTTTCAGGCGTTTGTGAAGCCCTCCCATCAATGTGGATCGTGGAACATTCAGTTGTAAAAAGGCCCTTTTCGTGGACTTGCTAGGACTGCGAGCGAAAACCTCCTGCATGCTCTGAACACATCCAGTTGTAAAGAGGCCCTTTTTCGTGGATTTGCTAGGACTGCGAGCGAAAACTTCCTGCATGCTCTGAACATCCAGTTGTAAAGAGGCCCTTTTCGTGGACTTGCTACGACTGCGAGCGAAAACTTCCTGCATGCTCTGAACATCCAGTTGTAAAGAGGCCCTTTTCGTGGACTTGCTAGGACTGCGAGCGAAAACTACCTACATGCTCTGAACAACCAGTTGTAAAGAGGCCCTTTTCGTGGACTTGCTAGGACTGCGAGCGAAAACCTCCTGCATGCTTTGAACATTCAGTTGTAAAGAGGCCCTTCTCGTGGGCTTGCTAGGACTGCGAGCGAAAACTTCCTGCATGCTCTGAACATCCAGTTGTAAAGAGGCCCTTTTCGTGGACTTGCTAGGACTGCGAGCGAAAACCTCCTGCATGCTCTGAACATCCAGTTGTAAAGAGGCCCTTCTCGTGGACTTGCTAGGACTGCGAGCGAAAACCTCCTGCATGCTCTGAACATCCAGTTGTAAAGAGGCCCTTCTCGTGGACTTGCTAGGACTGCGAGCGAAAACCTCCTGCATGCTCAGAACATTCAGTTGTAAAGAGGCCCTTCTCGTGGACTTGCTAGGACTGCGAGCGAAAACCTCCTGCATGCTCTGCACAGTTTCTTCACTGACAGGGGGTCTGCCACTTCTTTGCCAGTCCAGGACGCTACCAGTACCCAAGAATTTCTTCTGCCACACTCTGATACTGAAATCACTCGGTGGATCTTTCCCATATGTCGGACGGTAATTTCTTTGTACCGTAATCACAGACTGTCTCAAAACACCAACACACGCAGATTGCTTTCTCTTGTGGCGACATTTTCAATTGTTTTGCAGTTGGCATCGGTATTTGTGAACACGTAACGCCACCTGTTGGAAATAGATGGCATTTAAAAGTCGAATATCTACTCTTTCAAATGCCACAAACCGCATTGCTGTAGATCTGTTCGTTTTTGTACAGTTGTCAATTGAAACCCCTAGGAGACTTTTCGTCCACCCTGTATATTTTTGTTAAATCCAGTTAAAACAGAAATGAGATAACCCCACGATTATGGAGATGACTTTGTTGGACAATTCAGCATGTCTCCCATTAATATTGCACAATTTCTAACTTAATTCAAAGAAAAATTAGTCCACTTAAGAAAATAGTTCTATAACTTTAAGAGTTCATTTTTCTGCAATTAAGTAATTAATTGATGCTAAATTTGGTTGCATTTGGTAGGTTCAATTGAGTTCTATGACTTTTGTTCAACACATTTTTCCGATTTCAATTTTTGGGGAAATTTCAAAAACTAAGTACAGAAAATAAGAACTTGAGGACATTTAACATCCTCATTCAATTTTAACGGAATTGAGGACAAAACATTCAAATTGAGGACTGTGCCCAGAAAATGTGGATGTGTGGTCACCTTACTTTCCTTTCCCTGCAACTAATGTTGTACCCAGGACGGATGACTGCTTATAGTTTATTCAGTTGCTCAGGGCAATAGTTACCCCCCACCCCCAAGTGGCAGATTAAAGAGGCCCCAAGTGCAACCTAACTTTGAGGGCCCCTCAAAAATTTAAAAGTTTTTTCAATGATGTTATTCCAAAGTGCATGAACTGAAAAATGCAGTGCTTATTGTTCTCCAAGGTGAAAATCCTCCAAATACGTGGCGTCAGTAAATAAGTAAATACATCACTCTTTCCACGTTCCAGAAACACATAAGCAACAAAAAAAAAAAAATATGTTGCTATGTTCCAGAAACACATAGCAACAACAACAACAACAAAAAAATCAGTTGCTATGTTCCAGAAACACATAGTAACAAAAACAAAAACAAAAAAATTTGGTTGCTATGTTCCAGAAACACATAGCAACAAAAAAAAATCTGTTGCTATATGTTCCAGAAACACATAGCAAAAAAAAAAATCTGTTGCTATGTTCCAGAAACACGTAGCAACAAAAAAATCTGTTGCTATGTTCCAGAAACGCATAGCAACAAAAAATCTGTTGCTGTGTTCCAGAAACGCATAGCAACAAAAAAAATCTGTTGCTATGTTCCAGAAACACATAGCAACAAAAAAAAAAAATCGGTTGCTATGTTCCAGAAACACATAGTAACAAAAAAAATAAATTTGGTTGCTATGTTCCAGAAACACATAGTAACAACAACAAAAAAAAATTTGGTTGCTATGTTCCAGAAACACATAGCAAAGAAAAAAACAATTTGGTTGCTATGTTCCAGAAACACATAGCAAAAAAAAAAAAAACTGTTGCTATGTTCCAGAAACACATAGCAACAACAACAAAAAATCAGTTGCTATGTTCCAGAAACACATAGTAACAAAAAAAAAAAAATTTGGTTGCTATGTTCCAGAAACACATAGCAACAAAAAAAAATCTGTTGCTATATGTTCCAGAAACACATAGCAACAAAAAAAAATCTGTTGCTATGTTCCAGAAACACATAGCAACAAAAAAAAAAAAAAATCGGTTGCTATGTATGTGTTTCTGGAATTTGGAAAGAACAATGATGTATTTATTTATTATTGTTCTCAATTAAACAAAAACACATACATAAACAAAATTGCATATTCGTGCAATAGAAGAAAATCACACTGTACATCCCATTCAGTATTATCAAATAGTAAATAATAAGCATGTTTATAAATTGACTCATTTTTTGTTTTGAACAGAAATAAATGAAATACCTTAATTATTTTGTACACATTTATTCATAACAGTCATATTGAAGTAAAACTTTTCACGCTTTTAATTTAGCAAATTTGTCAATAATTGGTTCATAATCTAATGATCGAACAATATCATTTTTAATAAATGTAAGTGCCAAATGGCTTATATGAATCTGATTTGGTGAATTGCATAAATAATTTTTAACTCGTTTAAGTACAGAAAATGAGTGTTCACTACTAGCATTGCAAACAGGTATTGTGATTTTTTTTTTTTTTTAATGGTTTCTACATTAGGAAATGTAGATTACAGCCCATCAACTAATAATTTATACATAACAGGATTACAGACATTGCCGCCCCGGTGGCGCAGTGGTCTAAGGCGCTGGCCTATGATCATTCGTCCGTAAGGGGTCCGGGTTCGAATCCCGGCCAGGCATGGATGTTGTGTTTGTCTTACGGCACTGGCTCTCTCCCTTCCCTGGAACCAGTGACCCTAAATTAGGGACGGGCGACTGCTTATAGCCCATTGAGTTGCTCACGGTGGTCGTTAAACCTCCAATCAAAAAAAAAAAAAAAAAAAAAAAAAAATTACAGACATTTTCTTATTGAGCATATTTAATGAAATAAAGGATTTCATCTTTAAAATATTTAACATAAATACCTTTTTCATATTCGTTGTTAATCTTTTCACACATTCATTAATCTCATTGTCACACATTTTATACTTGAAAAATATTTGAAAATCATTCAAAACATTGTTGTAAATAGCACTTCTCATACATACATTGTATTTCAGACATGAGTGCATCACAGATAACATTATGTATGTTTATTATAAAAGATTGTTTCCCACTGAAATGTATGTCATTATTAGACATTTCTTCAAGCTGTAGTTTCCTTCTCTTCATTCTGCTTTCTTTGTAATTCCGATTTTCTGTGAGCAAATATGCATCGTTCTCAATCTCTTTGAAGTCATCTCTGACATACATAATAAATTCAGAAAGAGATTTAAAAAGTGTTGTCCCTTGTAGCACATTAGATTGTACATCTTGTAACAATTTGCTTGTACTGTTTATTCATTGTAACAGTTTGTCCCATAAAATTGTTAATAAAGCTATTTCATATTCCTTAAAATATTCTGATAATTTTTCTGCCTCTAATTTACCCATTGGTTTTGCATTTTCCTTTGTACTAATTTGAATTAATGCTTACTTGATGAAAAGCTGAAACTGCGTCAGCTCTTGCTGCCTATCTGGTCTCTCCATTTCTCTTTATATGTCTGGACCGAGTGCCCAGCAAACTACCTATGAGAATATTCCATCGCCAAGTGGACGGAGAAAAATATATATATAAATTCTGAATAAAGTCAAAATAATGCAATGCTCCCGAACATGATTCCACAGCACAATTTCCAATTAAATGTATATCACGACTAGCATACGGCACATAGGTTGCTGTTTCCGTATGTTTTTTTAATCTCGCTTGTACTCCACTGTATTTACCTGATAAGTTCGCAGCTTTATTGTATGTTTGGCTTCTACAGTTTTTGATGGCAATAGATAAATCCTTTAAGGATTCCAATACAATCTTTTCAAAATTTGCAAAATCGTGATTCTCGACTTGAAGAAAACCAAAAAACGTTTCTTTTATATCTCCTCGTTTGCCAACAAATTTTAAGATTAAAGTGAGCTGGTCCATGTGTGTGATATCGAGTCTAATCTACAATTATTGAATAATACAAAGCTTCTTGAACTTCAGAAATTGAAAATTTCTCCACTTTGCTTCCCATTAAACTTATAAATTTCTACTTCACAATTTCAAATATCTTCCTCCAAAGTTTTTCATTCTCCGCTAAACCTATATCGTTGTTGCCCTGTAAGTAGAACCTATTGATTTTATGCTTGTATTTGAGGTAAATAAAATAATTTGAATTATTTTGATTTTTATTCGATACATACATAGGCCTTAGTACAAATTTAAATGTTATGAACAAATGTTTATTTTTTATGCTGAGTAAAAAATGAATGTGAAGTTTACGCCTTCATTTCTTCTGCCAAGGGTAAAAAATCTGGAGTATAATCGGACAACACCAATCTCAAGCAATCTTCTGCGTGCTGATCCATCAAATTTGAGCGAAGTTTATTTTTTGTTTGTTGTAAGTAAGAAAATGTTGATTTGTATAAATATGTTGACCCACAGCAGGAATGTAAATGTTCACTACATTTTCTCACATTGAGGTACTTTTCTTTGGAAACAAAATTCCAGAAATAATTTTCTGAAGATCTATCTGGCTTTCAGAAATATGTCACACGACACCGCAGTGTTATTATTTCATTTTCCAGTGAAATTTTGTCCAGTTGAAACTGCTCTTACGTGCGATCTGTTGTGACTCAGTGTCCTCCTTGAATAGGTAAATGGCAAATTGAATAAGATATTCAATTTTTGTGAACTCACTGAATTTTTGTTATATTTTTTCCACAAAACTTCAGCGATCGATCGAAAATTATTCGGCGATCGACCAGTGGCCATTCCTGATCTATGCAACTTAAAAAATTTCCCTTCGATTTGACTCTACAACTTCTGTGTCCATGAAATGCTATTCCCAAATTCCCCAATAATTTTTTCACTGTTGCAATCATTTGCTTTAAAACTTCTCGCCAATACTTTTGTTCTGAATCAATTTGTTTTGCTAAGTGTGTGCTGACATGTCCATAATTGATAATCGTTTTTCGAATGTTAACATAGATCTGAAATGATATTCAGAAGATTCATGCTCTTTTAAAAATCAGCTTAAATTTCTCCAGTCGTTAAATCCTGTTACACATGTTGTTTGCAATTTGGAAGATTTACATACATAACAGTAGACACATTTGCTTTTCTCTGAAAATAGCAACCATTCACGAAATTCCTTGGTGCCATTTGCTTCGAGGCAATAAAAGTTTGATTCAGAAAGATTTCTGTAGTGAGATCAGTTTCTGTCAGTATATTCAACTTCAAGAGTTGTAATATCACCTGTACTGCTTGGTTTATTTATTAAATAATAATATATCATCTTTTTGATAAATGCATTGTTCACAGTGCAGTATCATTAGGAAAATCAGTGTCTGTTGAACCTTTATTGGCTTCAGTTTGTCTTTTGCCTTCTTCTTCCTTATTTGGAGCTCTTCTTGAATTTCACATCCTTTAGTAGTGTCTCTCTCCACACAGTCTGTTGATCCTTTATTGGTTCCAGTTTGTCTTTCTGTTTCTTTCTAATTTCACTCTTCTACTTGAGTTTCAGATGCAGCAGTAGCCATGTCCTTACTTGCAATTACAACTTATTCTGTTTCGGATTCAGCAATAGTAATTTTTGTGTCAAAATTAAGAAAAAAAAAATTCCTTGGCAATGTGCTAGAAACATTGCCAAGGAATTTTGTTGTTGTATTTTACATTTTCCTCTCTCTTTCTGCTGTTTTCGTTTCTCAGCGCCGGACTGTAATCTTCTTTTCATGCTCTATGGTAAAATAAAATAATGTAGTTACTAGCAATAATTATGTAATTTGAATGTTTTTTCATTGTCACATTTTGATAATTTAAAATAATAACCCTTTAACTATGCAACAGTGCATGTAATTTACCACTTACCAGCAAATATTTTCTTTATTTTTTTTAGGTTTTTTTTTTTCTCAACTGATAGCTTTCTTTAAGAAAACATTGAAAAAAATACATAAAAATTCACAGCAGTGAAATGAAGTCCGTACTTATGTGGTGCGAGAAAGTAATTTTACCATATTAAGATCACCTTTTTGCACAATTTGGTTTACTATCTGGTAGTTTGTTTTTTCTTTGTGGAGATAACCTCTGAATCACAGAGAACAGCTTAGTGATATGATGATATATGATTATATGTTTCTTTATACACTGAGTGACCACTTTATTATAACCACCTGACAGTTTTAAGCAAATCAGCTATGGCTGAACGCTGTTGCCACCAGAGGGAGAGGCTAGTATAAAAAGGGAAAGCTTAGTGCTTGCGACAGTAGTAGAAGTGATTTTTGGGTGACGAGATGGGTAAAAAATGCGATTTGACGGACTCAACATGGGATGATTGTAGGAGCTTGGAGCCATGGAGCGAGTATCACCAAAACCGCCGCATTTGTGAAATGTTCCAGAGCAGCTGTTGTTAAAGTGTTTAAGCAGAACAAAAGATGACGCATTGTTTGAAGTGAGCTCAGACAATGAATAATAGGAAGTACAAAGCCCTGTTAGTGACAGATTTTCTTTTTCTTTTTTGCAGTAATGAGTATTGGATCTAGTATGTACTGGAAATAAGGTAAATATACCTATTTGTTAGCATTTTTTGCAGATTTTCTTTAGTATGTGTGTATATTTTTTCTGATTCCTAAAAACGCAGCCCGGAGTTGGGGTGTGCGTTAAATTCGAGTAAATACGGTACTTTTTAAGAAAGTAAAGTCAACACTAACATCAATGTACACTTATTTCAAGCATTCTGCTACTAGAGTTTTTCACCTTCGTCAAATAGCTAACGTCTTGGAACTGACAGTTGCCAAGTTTCAGTCGGCATAAGAAGTGAGGTGGTTCTCCTTGCCACAAGCTCTGAATGCCATAATCTCATCATATGAAGCATTGGTACACGCTTTAGAAGACATTGTTGCTACAGATTCCAACATCCTTACTAAGGGTGTGCTCCAAGCTAAAAGATGGCAATGTCACATTGATTTGATTGCCTTTCTGGCTGATGTCTTGGCTTCATAAAGCATTTTGTGGTCTGCATTTATAAAGGATGCAGTTAATGTTTCTTCCATCCCACTGCATGTGAGAGCAGCACTTTCTGCTATTCAACAGCTTGTTGATGATCCAGGTCCTCGTTTGCATCACTTCCAGAAAGTGTTTCTTCCATCCTACTGAATGTGAGAGCATCACTTTCTGCTATTCAACAGCTTGTTGATGATCCAGGTCCTCATTTGCATGAGTTCCAGAAAGTGTTTCTTCCATGCCACTGAATGTGAGAGCAGCACTTTCTGCTATTCAACAGTTTGTTGATGATCCAGGTCCTCATTTGCATGAGTTCCAGAAAGTGTTTCTTCCATCCCACTGAATGTGAGAGCAGCACTTTCTGCTATTCAACAGTTTGTTGATGATCCAGGTCCTCGTTTGCATCACTTCCAGAAAGTGTTTCTTCCATCCTACTGAATGTGAGAGCATCACTTTCTGCTATTCAACAGCTTGTTGATGATCCAGGTCCTCATTTGCATGAGTTCCAGAAAGTGTTTCTTCCATCCCACTGAATGTGAGAGCAGCACTTTCTGCTATTCAACAGTTTGTTGATGATCCAGGTCCTCGTTTGCATCACTTCCAGAAAGTGTTTCTTCCATCCTACTGAATGTGAGAGCATCACTTTCTGCTATTCAACAGCTTGTTGATGATCCAGGTCCTCATTTGCATGAGTTCCAGAAAGTGTTTCTTCCATCCCACTGAATGTGAGAGCAGCACTTTCTGCTATTCAACAGTTTGTTGATGATCCAGGTCCTCGTTTGCATCACTTCCAGAAAGTGTTTCTTCCATCCTACTGAATGTGAGAGCATCACTTTCTGCTATTCAACAGCTTGTTGATGATCCAGGTCCTCGTTTGCATGAGTTCCAGAAAGTGTTTCTTCCATCCTACTGAATGTGAGAGCAGCACTTTCTGCTATTCAATAGCTTGTTGATGATCCAGGTCCTTGTTTGCATCAGTACCAGAAAGTGTTTCTTCCATCCCACTGCATGTGAGAGCAGCACTTTCTGCTATTCAACAGCTTGTTGATGATCCAGGTCCTCGTTTGCATGAGTTCCAGAAAGTGTTTCTTCCATCCCACTGAATGTAAGAGCAGCACTTTCTGTTATTCAACAGCTTGCTGATGATCCAGGTCCTCGTTTGCATCAGTTCCAGAAAGTGTTTCTTCCATCCTACTGAATATGAGAGCAGCACTTTCTGCTATTCAACAGCTTGTTGATGGTCCAGGTCCTTGTTTGCATCAGTACCAGAAAGTGCTAATTGTTAATGTTTCTTCCATCCCACTGAATGTAAGAGCAGCACTTTCTGTTATTCAGGTTCGTACTCTTTCAAGCAAAATAAATTCAAGCACTTTTTAAGGACTCTTTAAACCCAAATTATTACGTGTGTACTGTCAGCCAGTCATTAGGTAGGTATTTTAGTAAGTTCAGACCATTAATCTTAGCTGGGGCAGGCACATCTTCCATGACCTGCCATTACTCCTCGCCCACAGTTAGTTTATTAACATTCAATGGTCCCTCCGTTTTGGTATTTTTTGAAATCATTTGATCTTGTGGAATATTTTGAAAGGGAACACTATTTTCGTATTCATTTACTGGTATAACACTTATTGTCTGCTTTAATTTTTTTATTTTTGATGCAATGCTTTGATGCATTTTTTTTTTTTTTTTTGGTGTGGTCAGGAGATGAAAGGGTCCATGCATGAAGCACAAGCAATTCCTGGAAGTTCCACCCTCCAGCAAGAACGTGTCCCGAACCCTAGTAAACAGACGCCCATCACAATTTGTCAATACATTATTCCACTCTTTTTACTCACATGGCTGATGCTTTACTCTGTAGTGATATCATATCGAAGACACGAGCTGTCCACACACTCCACTGGGTTGAAAGTTCTGCATTATTTGATCTGGTTGGTGTTTTATCGGTACTACACAGAAATCTCCTATACAACGTTTTAGCACAGTTATTTTACACATGCTCTTTTACATCATTACTTAAAAAACATTTTTTTTTCAAGTACTATTTACAGAGCCTTAAACTTTTTCAAGTACTTTCAAGGATTTGAAAATGAACTTTTTATTCAAGGACTTTTCAAGGTTTTCAAGGAGCATACGAACTACGGTTATTCAACAGCTTGCTGATGATCCAGATCCTCGTTTACATCAGTTCCAGAAAGTGTTAATGTTTCTTCCATCCCACTGAATGTAAGAGCATTGCTTTCTGCTATTCAGCAGCTTGCTGATGATCCAGGTCCTTGTTTGCATCAGTTCCAGAATGTGGTTAACGAAAATGCATCATATAAAAAATATTGCCATCTGTGTACGCGATTCAAATACTTGCACAATTTGCTTAAAAGTTTTACAAAGTGTAGAAAAGAATTTAAAGAATAGATTTCCACAAGAGAGCCTTCAGGTACTGAATGCTTTTCAGGTGTTTGAACCAAAACACTTGGAAGGAAAAAAGCTGCCAGAATATGGAACTGGGGAAATTAACACATTGTACATAGTTCATGATAAATAACACAGCAATCGGACATCGCCGAATTGACTGTAATTACTGTTTCACACGTGAATTAAATCACATCAGAAAATTTAAAAATTTCATCGCCGTGGAGTGGGAATCGAACCTGCATCTCCCGATTACCGTTCAAGCGCGCTATCCATTGCACCACCCACAACGGCGAATACACACACAGTATACTGTGTGTGTATTCGCCGTTGTGGGTGGTGCAATGGATAGCGCGCTTGAACGGTAATCGGGAGATGCAGGTTCGATTCCCACTCCACGGCGATGAAATTTTTAAATTTTCTGATGTGATTTAATTCACGTGTGAAACAGTAATTACAGTCAATTCAGCGATGTCCGATTGCTGTGTTATTTATCACGAAGTATTTACCACATATTATGAAAATATTTCTTCAACTCTGAATACTCTGTACAGTTATTATAAGGATGGCCTTGGCTCCCACAAGATGGTGCAGGTAGAATGGAATTTTTTTCAGAACTTGATGGCCAGTAATTACAAGCACATCATCTGAAGTTTTGCTGAAAGTGCTATCACAAGGGCATGTACGGGGGTCCTAACAAAAGTTCTGCACACTGTCCACTTTTGAGAAAAGCATGAAATAACGGAGAAAACTTACCTTATTTCCATTCAATGCACTCCCCTGCGCTGCTAATGACAGCTTGCCAGCAGTGAGCTATGCCTCGTAGTATGTCATCTTTGTTCAGCTGTCATATTACTCGTTTCACGTCCAATGACAGTTCGTCCGGCAATTTTATAGTGGATGCCACGAAGCCAATTTTTTAACTTTGGGAAAAGATCAAAGTCAGGTGGACTGAAATCAGGGCTGTATGGTGGGTGGGATGAAGCTTTCCCACCCGTATTTCGACAAAAGTCACTGTGCCGACACTGCAGCACCACGACACGATGCGCTGTCATGCACCAAGATCGCTTCTGCTTCCGACAAGATGGGGTGCTTTTTGACAAATTTCCGGTCTCAACGTTGTCTTCAGAAAGTCATGATAATATTGTGCATTGATATTTTCCCCTACAGACACTTAATCAGAGACTACAACACTCTGGGCATAGTAAAAAAAAATCATCATTTGCCTCGCTTTGGATTGTTGCCAATGACACTTGACGGGCGTGGGGAACTCGGATGCCTCCATTCCACTTGTTGCGACTTCAGTTCCGGCTCAAAATCCCGAGTTCGAGTCTCGTCAATTACAACAATTCTGTTCAGGAAGGTGACGCCCTCCCTTTCGAACCTGTGGAAGTGATCCTGTGCGATGCTCACTCTGGCTGCCTTCTGCTCGGGGCGAGTTGATGGGGCACCCGGCGATTTTTCTTTTTCCCAGCGAGTCGGTCAAAATCCGATGAACAGACAAGGTGGACTAATTTGCCTCACGAGCAATCTCCTTGACTGTCAAACGGCGATTCTCTTCGAGAGGCTTTGCAACAATGGTGACAGATGTTTTGCCTGTCGCTATTTGAGGTCGGCATGAATGCTGACAATTTCACTGCAGCTTCATCCCTCCCAAAAGTGCGATGCTCAGCGAGAAAGTGCGCTTCGATAAAGAGTTTCTTACCCACGAACTTCTTGCAAGGCAGTTCTGTGTTGGAGTCCCCCCCCCCCGCAGAGTTTCTATTTTCACATATGACTGCTGGTCAAACGCTGTGACTCGACCAGAGGAGCTGCACGCTTCCATTTCCAAATCCTCCCACACCCACACAGCAAATTACAGCATTTCATTCAGACACCACTGCATTGCTGAGAGTCTGACCTTGACATGATGCAACCATTTTCCCCGATTGTATTATCCACTTCCGATTTAGATTAACATGTGCAAAACTTTTTTTATTACCCTCGTATCCAAATCTGCAAATTCTCATGGAAATCTACCTTGTAGTTCCCACAAACAGTGTCTCATGTGAAAAGCTATTCAGCCTTAAACTTTAGAAACAGACTATTAAATGAAGTTTTGGACCATTTGATCAGAATATATGCAGAAGGGATGCCAATTTCTGCTTTTCCCTTTCCAAAAGCTGCTCTTAAATGGAAGGGAATGAAGGAGCAGATGATAGTTTGGAGATAAGCTTAAAAAAAAAAAAGGTATTGTTAATAATGAATTTCATTATCTAAATTTATTAACGATAAATTTAGTATTTGAAAAATATTTATTTAAAAAATAATTTTAGTCTACCATGTTCTGTGATATTCTTTAATTGGACCACCACATTTTTAAGGTGGTGGTGGACCACAAAAATGTTTTTCCTGGCTTGAACCCTAGTACCATAATTTTCGTTGTATTATCCACACTGGCGTATAATCTGCAGACCATGAAATTCACATAATTTTTTTTTTCTTTGTATAACCGGAAGTGGAATTTCCGACAGAAAAGTAGGTCACATAATGACCCACGAGTCCGAAGAAGTAAAAGAAAAAAAAAAAAGAAAAAACGATTTTATTAAATGAAGAAATTAATTTTTAAAGGTTACTTTTTCATATTTTTATCTCCAGACAGATAAAAGGTGTGGCATCCATAGATCACGCAGATGCAGCTACAGAGTATTGCATTACACCTTACCAATGACGAAATGCTGATACAGAACAAGTCATAGAAATACTGCATGTACTCGCGTGTAAGTCGAAAGCTTTTGGAGGAAATCCTGCTTCTAGAGTCGGTGGGGATCGGCTTATACGTGGAACAATAAAAAAATTCTATGAATTCTCTGGCGGAATTTACCTACGGATTTGTTTACGTTTTAAACTGTGGCACAAGGCTTTCCCCATGTTACTGCACGATTGTTTTCTGACTTCAAAACTATCGCGCAGTGACATGATGATTTCGTGTCACTGCACGATAGCGCACAATTGTGTCCACCATATCAAGTTTAAATTCGGCAGTGTAACTGAAACGTTTCCTTTTCAAAGTCATCATGAATAGCAATAAAGAAAAATAGCAGCAACGACGATGGTCAAAACGGCGAAAGACGAACTAAACGCAAGGCAGCACACGCGAGTTCCGAAAGGAGGAACGCATATGTTCGTGTAGCAAGCACTGTGCGTACTTCTTTGGCTTTTTGCCAAAAACAGAAACGGCACGATCTTCTCAATGATACAAAATGACTTAGCTGTCCCTCCCCACAACTTTCCTGATCTTTCATTACGACCTCCCTGCTTCGTATAAACTCCTGAACTGAGGAAAATTCTTCCAAGGGAGTTCCTTTTCCAATTACACTCCTTCCCCTGCACAAGTACGCTACAGATTTTTTTTTAAATAGAAGGGTCGAAAAAAGTTTTTTTTTTTTTAATCGGCATATTATCCGCATCAGCGTTTAATACACAGAACGTATATTTTTAACTTTTTTAGCAGATAATCTGCAGATTATATAACAAAAATTACAGTAATAAGCGATTCCAATTTTCTGTAAATTTTTATTGCAGTTAGTCAGGGCGACCATTCCACCTATGTTTTTCATATCTGTAGTAATGGCTATCATATATGGGAAGAAACAATCAATATTGAGGTTTAATTCCCAATCTAGAAAATGTACGCCTATTAACAAAATCATATAATCATTCGCGATAAAGAAATGAATCTACTGGTTTTCAATTTTTTGCAAATATTCATCACAGTATTCTAATCACGGTCTGTAATCAAACCTATCTATGCACATAGATATTTTAAGTAAACTTACTTTGAGTACGGCAATGTAATTTCTGTATATTTTTATGCTGTAACTGTTTGTCGGGATTTTTCACATTACACGGAAATACTGTAGCTCTGTATCACGGCTTATTAATGAGCTCTTATCATGAGTTACCACTTGACATTAAGTATCAAGTAGAAACACAGCTGCTTCACACAAGAACACACACAAAACAAATTAACTCCATCCTAACGACTCATCCTGTAACATCAAAACGGTTGCAATTAAATTTTTCTAAATGAAAATTTATTAATGAATATATCATTAGGTTTATCATTCCTAACACCCAGACTTGTAACTTACATGATTTACTTACTACGTGATAATTATCAAAAGAAGCCTGTCAAGCCATACAAAAGCATTGAAATTGTAAAGCACGAAATCCCTTCTGCATAATGTCACGTGATTGGGTGGCTCTCATGTTGGACCACGGCGACTCACTGGCAGCCATTACTAGTGTGCGGTCGATCACTATATGTGGTCTAAGTTTTAAACAGACTGCTTTTATGTGAGAAAGCTTAATGTGTAGCTTTATGTGTCAAAGGTTTAAACAAACTGCTTTTATGTGAGAATTTCTTAAGGGGCAATTCAAACTGATGTAGTTTTGCACTTGTGAATGAGCAAATGTCTTGAAAGATCGCCTTTCTGTGCAAATTTCTTATGGCACACTTCACATTGGTGCGGCTTTTCACCTGTGTGAGTGAGCAAATGCCTTGAAAGATGGCCTTTCTGTGAGAATTTCTTATTGCACACTTCACATTGGTATGGCTCATGGCCTGTGTGAGTGAGCAAATGTCTTGAAAGATCGCCTTTCTGCGAGAATTTCTTACGGCACACTTCACACTGGTGTGGCTTTTCACCTGTGTGAGTAAGCAAATGAGTTAAAAGATGGTGCTTCCGTGAGAATTTTTTATGGCACACTTCGCACTGGTATGGTTTTTTACATGTGTGAGTGAGTAAATGTGCACAGAGATGGCATTCCTGTGAGAACTGTTTATGGCACACTTCACACTGGTGTGGCTTTTCACCCGTGTGAATGAGCAAATGAGCTAAGAGATGGTGTTTTTGTGAGAATTTCTTATGGCACACTTCACACTGATGTCGTTTTTCACCTGTATGAGTGAGCAAATGAGAACAAAGATTGCTTTTTCTTGAGAATTGCTTATGGCACACTTCACACTTGTGTGCTTTTTCATCTGTGTGAGAGAGCAGATGTTCTGAAAGTGATTTTTTTGAAAGCATCTTGTGGCATACACCACATTTATGAGATTCAGATACATCAGCTATTTGAACAAATGCCTTGGGAGACTTTTCTTTAGGTTGAATGTTTCCTATCATACTTTGCACAACTCTCGAGTCCTCTAAATCGTGAAAGGAAATTTATGGCATATAAGATTCTATTTTCTGAAATGTGTTATCGAAAGTACCATTCTGTTCAGTTCACAAGATCAATCAACATCAATGCAAAAATTATTTTAAATCTTAGCTTTTCTTGACAAATTTTGTGGGCCATCTAGCCTTCACACTGCCAGCCTCTTGTTCCACACAATTTCACATTTTTCATTGTAATCAGGAATCTGTTGGTTGAAAAAAAATGTTTGGTGTTATTTCTTAGCATAACGCACATTACATATTGCAACAATATCCATAATAAAGCAAAAAATGATTTCCAACAATTTTTGAAATCAAATAATATTGAACTGCAGGCAAGCTTTGTGAGAGATGGGTTTTCCTTCATGTTGGTGCCTTGCTAGTCAGCAACGGGGTGCACATCAAAGAGGCTGAAATAAAACTAAAACCGAGTTCTGGTATGAATACAGTTCTGTGCAATATTGGCCAAAAGACTCCAATTCAAAATACCCTTGTGGAATGATCAACTAGAACCATGAGCTGTATAAAGGCTGATCTATCACATTGATATATTTCTGCGATTTTCATAACTCAAGAGGAAAGTAAAGGTTGGTTGGTTGGTTGGTTAGTGGATTTTAATGGCGAAAGGGCCATATTTGGCTAAAGAGCACCAAACACAAGACCATCTTAAAAAAAAAAAAAAAAAAATACAGTAACAAACAACGGATCATCAAATACAGGAGCATCTGAGAGGGATACACAATTTTCTGCATTATTGGGTTTCTTTATACAGTATTACGTGAAATGGCCTTCCTATCGATATAGAAATGTGTGAATGTGCAGGAAGAACTATGCTGGAAGAACCACAGCTAAGTGATATGACAAAAGTCTAAAAAAGAATGTGCACAATACTTGCTACGAAAAGACTTGCATACAACAAACAAGGAGCACACGAGAAGCATGCTATGAGCGAAGTTGGCAAAATGTAAACAGAAAGTTCCAAAAGTTCATGCAGGCAGAGACACGATCATCGCCCTCAACAGTGAAATATTCATGATCGTCATCATCAAGATCGCAAACTTTACTACAGTAGTCAAGAAAGACATAATCGGAAAGCGAAACACAAAGTCGGGAAGTTCAGGGCATTGAGGTCGAGAATGCTGATGTGTCTGCAAATACCGTCGGGTAGAGTAGTGAGCCCACATATCAACACGGTTCTCAGGCTCATCGTAATAGGCTAGGCCACTAGGAAGATCCCGCCAGCTCAAGCGCAAAACAGCACTGAGTAGAAGGACGAAGTAAGCCAAAGTGAGGCCTGCTGCAAGTGGTGGTAAGGAAGTTGGCACAGGGACAGCGGGCAAGCCCAACGGACCAACTCTGAGTTCAACTAAAGGGAGGATCCCAACAGCTTCAGGAGATGGACGAGCTGGTCTAAGATAATCAGTAATAGATGGAAGCTGAGTATTTTCATAGGCTTTAAGAACTGCAGTAGTAACTTGAGCGAGTGGAGATACCGTAAGAACACAAGATTCTAAATCAGGAGCGGTGTCATCATCTAGGGCTTTAGTGGACGAGGAACCAGAAGTGGATTCAAGCTATGGAATATCCTGAGATTCAGTAGCAACAGGAGTAGTTTGCTCCCACTGGGCAACGTCCAAAACAGAAGGCATCTTGCAAAGTTGAAAAAACAGGCATCCAAGCACAAGATGCAGAAACAATGGATTGTTGATGAGAGACTGTAGTAGAAGAAGACGTCACATGCTGGAAGCTGGTAACTGGAGGATTAGGTTATGGAGATAAAAATGGAGGAGGCTGAGAGCAATCCGAAGGCAAAGTAGAAGATGATGCAGCTTGATGTTGCCGAGGCTTGGAAGTGACAAAGAGATGTGGGCATCGAGACTTCACGAGTCCAGTGTCCTTGCACTGAAAGCACTGTAGAGCCGCGAGCACCTCAAAGCGAAAGCCTTGACCACCAATGACAGACTCAAGAAGAGAAGGGCATGCTGCAGCAGCTTCCTTTGAACAGAAGACTAGACGAGCTTGTCGGCGAAGACCCAAAATATGCTTGTCCTCAGGGACAGTAGGAGCAGCAGAGAGGGAAGTGATAGGTCCAACAACGTGGCCACATTGCAAGAGGGCTTGCATCAGTAAAGCGTCATATATTTCTGGAGCCACAGGACAGAGGGTAATGAGCACAGGATTCCGAGTAAGCGGCACTCCAAACAGAGTGTGTTCACGCACAATGCCAGTGGAATGAACGTGGGCAACATATTCTGACGTGGCGAGATACACAACAACAGAGCGCTGCTTCCGAGCCATATAGGTTACAGCTCCTACAGGAAGGACATGTTTCAACACTGAAGAATAAGTGTAAGTCTGGTAGAGCTTCAAATACTAGCCCAAGATGTTGGTAAACGTCTTGGGCTACCTGTAGATGAATCTTCTTGAATAGTCCCTACCTGTAGATGAATCTTCTTCAATTGGATCCCTACTGTAGATGAATCTTCTTGAATGGTCACACACAAGACATCTTTGGCACAAGAAAAAAGACTCCTGATTCCATGTCAGAGTTGGCACTTGACGTAAAGGCAGAGGGATGACATCCAGAAGTGACTGAATTATAATCGCTAGGAGCACTTGACGTAGGCAAGGGAGAAAGCACCGACACACCGGCAAAAGCAACTTGAGGGTCAAAGTAGAGGACGAGAGTTCAGCACTGCTCGGAGAAACAAACTCAGAAGCTGAAGAAATATCCATGAGCACGGTCGTTGAATCCACACAGAAAGCAGTTCAGCAGTGAGAAGGCCATGTAACTTCCATTGGAGATAACGCGAACACCTACTTTAATGCTTTTATAGAAGAAAGAAAGGCATCTGCACACTTTCTATTTCGTATCAGATAATCATATACGTAAGAACGAAGCAATTCTCAGCATGTGTTTTGAAAAACTGCAAGAGAAATGAAGAACTATTTTCGGTAGGGTAGCACCGCAAAATGAAATCTTTTCCTAGAAAGAATGTGCCCGGTTCCTCTTGTAGTTTTCCGCCAGTTAATTGGTCGGCGGGCCGAGACTGTTTCAACGAAGCCAAGTTTGACATGGTCACTGTGACGTTGCGTTAGGCTTGCCGCAGCGGGTGTTCACATCGTCATACTTGGAGGTAAGTTTTATGGTGAAAATCTTTAAAACGCATCTTAAAAATGAAAATTTTTAACCATTTGCAATCAATTATATACTTTAACATACGTACACTGGTGTGCAAAAATTAAGGATGAAGAGGAAAATGAGCATAACCAACCGAAAGACCACTCAGGAGATAGACTAGGGTCTGGTACGGTACGACATGCGTATATATGCAGAATTACGTGGGGGGGGGTGATTGTCGGAAGGGTATAAAGCACACAGGTGGTGTACGCTCAGCAATTCGGTGAAAGCTATTGCACAGTGTTACATCGGTTTGAACGACATCGAGTTGCTGCCACCATGTGATATGGCCAACAGGCAATCGAGTAGATGACATCTGGATGACTTTACCCGAGGTTGCGTCATTGGGAAGTTGGAAAAAGGTCGAAGAGTGACTAGTGTGGCCGAGGAGTTCGGGATCGCTCACGGCATCGTTTCAAGAGCTTGGAGAGCATTTCAAACGACAGGAACTGCTGTCCGAGAGTTTGGCAGTGGTCGTCCACCAGTAACCACGGCGGCGGACGACCGGTATACTGTCCTACATGCGAGAAGAGAGAAATGGCAGACAGCGGGAGAAATTGCAAGGCACATGCAACAGACAACTGGACGTCTGTTATCGCGTTTTACCGTGGCCAGAAGGCTGCACAAAGGTGGTCTTAACGCCTGCTCATCGGAGACGGCAGTTTCTGTGGTGCCAGAAACACAAGAACTGGACACATCAGCAATGGGATCGAGTTCTCTTTACGGATGAGAGCCAATTTAGTCTGACGAGCGATTCTGGATGTATACACATCTGGAGAGAGCAGGGAACACGGAATCACACCTCCAACATCATCGAAAGGGACCGGTTTGGAGGTGACGAAGTTCTCATTTGGGGCGGTAGCATGCTTGGTAGCCGTACTGACCTCCACATCTTCCAAGGAGGTTCAGTCACTAGTGTTCGCTATTATGCCGAGGTTCTCCTGCCTCACGTGCGTCTGTTTAGAGGTGCTGTGGGTCCTGAGTTCCTCTTCATGGACGACAACGCTACACCTCATCATACAGTGGCTATCGCAGAGCTGTTGAAGAGTGAAGATATTCAATGCATGGATTGGCCCGTAAGGTTCCCGGACCTAAATCCAATCGAACACGTGTAGGACCTTCTCGGGAGACGCTTGGCAGCACGTCACCAGCCGCCAGCTGCGATTGGCGCTACAAGAGGAATGGGCTGCGATGCCTCAACAGCTCCTTGACAACCTCGTCCTCAGCATGGGCAGACGTAAATCCTGCAACGCAGTAAGGGGTGATCGTATCCCCTACTAAAGACTGGATTTTTCTTGGCAGCTGCCTGTCACATGGACGATTCTGTCTTCTGTCCAGTTGTGCTCGAAGCTACCTTTTCAATAAAGTGCCTTTGTATCCTTTGGATTCCTTGTTTGGACGGTTTTGCTCACTTGTCCCATATTCTTACATCTTGGGGATCTTATGGTATGATTTGAGTCGATGTGGAGCACTTCTGCACGACATTACATTCGAAAAACCGTCTCGTCCTTAATTTTTGCACGCCAGTGTATATACAGAATGATTCCTAAAGTCCTAAGTCACCTCAATAACTTGGGAACAAAGACAGCTAAAGCTATGGAAGTAAGGTATGGTATAGTAAAACAACCATGCGCTATGGGATGAGTGACTGTAGCGCCCCTAGTGGTAGAATGTGGAAGTTAGCACTCCTATCTCGGAAACCATGAGAGATACGAGAAAGAGATCAATAAGAAACTTGTAGAGCGTCAACGAATTAGTAGGAAATGACATATGGTAGAAACGGCTGGGGTACGTAGAAGGCTGGAAACGTGAGAGAAACACAAAGTTTATTATACTCAGGCATGAATACAAATGGAGTACATTGGTCGTATTTAATGCAACAGCGGTAGTTACATAACGTTGCGTTTAACGTAAATAGGGTTCAATATGGCCACCATCTGCCACTATACACATTTGAATGCGAGACAGAACTTTCCGTTGTACGTTCGCCAGCATAACAGGTGTCACACTCTCACACGCAGCGACGATATGCAGTCGGAGATCGTGGAGACTCGTCGGTTCCACCCTGTACACAGGATCCTTCAGGTAACCCCAGAGGAAGAAATCCACGGTAGTTAGATCCGGGGATCGTGGAGGCCACGCTACGGGACCACCATAACCGATGATCTCTTGCCCGAAAGTGTCAGACAGGAAGTGCTATACCGCTGTTGGTTGATGTGCCGGAGTGCCGTCATGCTGAATCCATAATAAGCGTACATCTTGCAGAGACAGATGATCTAACCACTCGAGTAATGTGCTTTGTAACAGCTGCAGGTATCTTTGTCCATTTAATGCGCCCTCATAGAACACAGGCACAACATGTCGGTCCTTCCAGATGCCACACCAGACATTGATCGGCCAGCGCACCTGATGCCTCATTTCCCATGTAAAAAATGGATTCTGAACTGCCCAGTAATGGGTGTTTTATTTGTTCAGCACCCCGGCACGCGTGAACTGCACCTCGTCAGTCCAAAGGATGTTTGAAAGAAAGACCGCATTTTCTTCTACTGTGTTAATTACAGAATTGCACCAATCTAGACGTTGTTGGTTATCCCCTGGCATCAGTACGTGCAACGGTACTGTATGGTACAAGTGGGCACCATGCTGACGCAAAATGTTCCACGCACGGGATTGTGATAAGCCACATGCCATACTGACTTCCCTCGTACTGGTGTGTGGGTTGGCCAAAACGTATGCTAGAACATCGACTGGTTGCACATTCCGGTAGGTCGACCCGAATGGGGACGCACTGCAGAACCGCCCGTCTCTCATAGCAGTCGAACCTCTCGACTGATGGTCCACGCTGTCGGCGATGGACGAGTCGGAAATCGTAAGCCCTACTGGCGTGATGCTTCCCTCGCGTTGCGTTCGAATTATCCATACAGCAGTACCATATCACAATACTGTTCATTCGAATAGCCTGCCATGCTCGTTCTTTACCCGATACTCATGTTATGAATAATGGCATAGCTCCTGACCAACGATCCTTTATACATTGCCACGCCGCACCTGATACTGCAGGTGAGGCGTTATGTCACACCAGAATTTGCATACGACACTTACAGGCTTGCGGTCGCATACGTCATACATTTCTCTGCTAGACTGTTACCGCGACAGCGACACGATCCAACTTCGCACAAGTTAACGCTTCCAGCCTTCTACGTACCCCAGCCGTTTCTACCACATGTAGTTTCCCACTAATTCATTGATGCTCTACAAGTTACTAATTGGTCTTTTCCCCGTATCTCTCATGGTTTCCGAGATAGGAGTGCTAACTTCCACGTTTTGCCACTAGGGGCGCTGCAGTCACTCTCATCCGACAGCACATGGTTGTTTTACTATACCATACCTTACTTCCATAGCTCTAGCTGTCTTTGTTCCCAAGTTATTGAGGTGACTTAAGACTTTAGGAATCACCCTGTATATATGTATATATATCTCATTTTTTCAGATTTTTTCAAAAGTTTTAGCAAAATAATTTAGGATGCTAAACCACATATTTACCAAAGATTGGGAAATGGAATACAAAAAGGATGTGACAGAAGAGTCAAACAGACAATAAAACACAGAAAAGCCAGCTGCCACATTTCAATCAGAAGACCTGTTCCAGAGTAGGAGATGTGGATTTGAATCCCACTGTCGGCAAAGAAAAGTGATAAGGAATAAAATGGAAAGATGTTCTTTTGGGAAACTAAAATGAAAGGTTTGCAATGGAAGTGGATGGACGGTGCTACGAGATGAAGGATCTGATCCACTGGAGTAAGTGTGAGTTTCTGGTTAGAGGTGAACAATTTGCAGGATTCCCGCTGAAACAGGTGGCATTAACATACAGGCAAAACCTAATACGGATTCACATCGAGACCATGGAATTTCTTGCTTCTCAACATAAAGGAATACCGCTTTATTTCCCCCATGCAATTGCTGGATGCCATTTTTGGAAGTTCACACTAAGTGAATTCTCAGACGCTTAGCTGTTGAGGACCCACACACAACCAATCGAGCATCTCTCCTCCAAGTTTTTTCATGCCGAGCCAGCTGGCTTCTGAAGCCATCAGCATGATTAACACTATAGAAGAGCAAAACATAGTGCTATTGGGTTGTCGGAAAAGTCACGACGTATTTTAGCCATGTTTTGCAAAGGTCATTTATTGATAGAAAGAACAAAGATCAATTGATGATATAATGCCCGTTTGTTCGATAACCTTTTGGGCACCATCTTTCAGTGAGCTGCAGAATGCTTCGGTCATAGAAGGACCTGTCTTTCGTGGCGAAAAACTGTACAAGGTGCTGATTTACAGCCTCGTCTGAATTGAACGTTATATACCACGCAAGGGCTGTCGAAGAGAGCGAAACAAGTGGAAGTCTGATGGTGCCAGGTCACGCAAGTATGCTGGGTGTGACAACACATCCCAGCCAAGCTCCAATAATTTTTGGCGGGTGATCAAACTTGTGTGTGGTCTCGTGCTGTTGTGATGGAACACAACAACCTTTGCGATGAACGAGCTCTGGACGTTTCTGGATTCATTCAAACTGTCCAATTGCAGACAGTACAAATTCGAATTGATTGTTTGGTTCGGTGGTACGAGCTCGAAAAACACGACACCTCTAAAATCCCACCACACTGAGACCAGAACCTTCCACTGATAAATGTCTGCTTTGGATGTCGTTTGAGGCGAAGCAGCACGTCGGGACCAGGACCGTTTGCGCAGCACATTGTTGTACACAATCCACTTTTCGTCACCAGTTGCTTCAAAAAGGGATCATTTTCCTCACGTTTAATGAGCATATCGTAGATGTTTTTATACTCGCCGTCAATTGAGCTTCTTTCAGTTCACGAGGAACCCACACATTGAGCTTGCTTACGTATCCCAGCTTCTTCAGAAGTTCGTGAACGCTTGAATGATGGATGTGCAATGTGTCTGCAATCTCTTGTGTCGTGTAACGTGGGTTTGACTCGATGAATGCCTTGATTTGGTAGTCATCAACCTCGGTGGGCTTCCCGGACAGAGGAGCATCGTTGAGGTCAAAATCACCAGCGCAGAATTTTGCGAACCACCGCTGGCACCGACGTTCTTGTAGAGCATTATCACTGTACACTTTACGCAACTTTTCACAAGCTTGACGCGCGTTCTTCCCTTTACGGAAGTAAAACAGTAAAATACGGTGAAAATGCACAGTTTGGTCTTCTATCTTCATCTTGATGTCAAATCTCTGCAAATCAACCAAACCACTCACTATTCCTTTTAGACTGCAGCTAGAACTGGCACCTGTCGAATGCCGTAGTGATAACAGAGCTGCGCATGCCTCTAGTACTTCCAAAATCACCCAACCGCCTTCGGGTGCCAAAATACGTCATGACTTTTCCGACAACCCAATATTTAGCAACAAATTTCAAGGACGTGGGGAATGATACTATTGCATGCCACTGTCTCTTATACCAATAAAACTTTGTGCAAAAACCATTAAAATGGAACATGTAATGAAAGTTATTACCAAAGTAATAAACAGGGGTGGACAAAAAAACTGAAACACCTGAGCAAATAACACCTCACGAGTTACGCAGCTGTACATGTAGGCCAGACTACATCTATTTTGCAGTCGATCAAGGAGAGTGAAGTGGGAAGGTAGCAGTAGCAGAGCAGTAGCACAGCTGGACGTCAAAAAGTGTGATCCACACAACATAATGGGAGACCTATCCGAGTTACAATGAGGACATATTGTTGGTGCGAGTCTCACCGATGCACCTGTGTCCAAGACAGCAAATCTTTATGGTATATCGCGAGCCACGGTATCCAGGGCCATGTTGACATATCGGCAAGAGGGAAGAACCACATGCAATAGAAGTAACTGTCGAGGTAACAGGAAGCTATCTGACAGGCAGAGTTCGCCAAAATGCATAATTACGCGTCTAGCACCCATCGAAAAGTGTGTTTATGCATCGAAATTTTACCAAACGCATAAAAATATGCATCAGGAATTTTTCGACGTGTAAAACTATGCACTGAAGAATTTTACCAACACGTAAAAATACGCATCAGGAATTTTTCTCGACGTGTATAACTAGGCAACAAAAAATTTTACCAACGCACAAATATACGCATTGGGAATTTTTCTCGACGTGTTAAACTACGCATCGAAGAATTTTACCAACGTGTAAAAATACGCATCGGACGGTATTTCGTCTTCCAAAAACAGAAGTAAAAAAAAAAAAAAAAAAATCTGTTATCGTTATTTTGTTTTCCTGCAATGTTGCCTCTTGTCCAGTATTGTTGTTATATATCATTTTATTCCATAAATATTTGTATTTCAGTTTGAAAATTGAGGGAAAATTTCCGAAAACAGAAAATCGACAGTGCAAAAATTCCCCTGTAATCTTTAAGCATGAGAGTGCCACGGCTTCGAGGAAACTCCTTTTCCGTTGTCATTTGGGTTATCCTCGAGATCAATGCATAACTGAACAGAAATTTTGGGGCAATTGGTAGCAGTGAAGGTTGTTTTCCACCTGAAACTTTTGAAAACGGAAGTTAGACGCAGTGGAGATTTCTCCCGTAATCGTAATTTAATTTTTCACGCAATGTCCCCTCTGCCTAGTATTGTTGTTAAATATAATTTTATTTTATAAATATTTGTATTTCACCTTGAAAATGGAGGGAAAATGTCCGAAAACAGAAATCGAGGGTAGCAAAGATTTTCCTCGTAACTGTAATCCCCCCTCCTCCCCCCAACGATGTTCCGAACATGTGTCCTGTGTTCTTAAATATTCCCCAAAAAAAGGGTTGCATTTTAGCTTGATAATCGGAAGGGGGCGGGAGGGGGGGGGTCCGGAAACGAAAGTGAACAAGCTGCAGAATTTGTAAGAATTCATGCATGGTGTTCAAAAGTATTCAAATTCTCAAAGTTACACTATTTATCTTTCATCTAAAAAAATTGAAGTTATCGTGCATTCGTGGTACTCACAGACTGATAGTTCTTTCAGCATGATGGATAAAATTGTCATCCAAGGACATAGAAAAAAATGACAATAAAGAAATTGGAAGGAAAACAAAGATATCAGCAAAATGAAAATTTCAAGCACTGGAAACTGTGCAACTGCTGAGTCAACAAAAGACAAATGTGGCTGTGGAACTTGCCGAGAAGTTTATTAGATATTTTTAGATTATAAGAACCTCAAAAGTGGAGTGTATTCACTTTTTGAACACATTGCTGTTGCATGTTAGATATTTTTAGATTATAAGAACCTCAAAAGTTGAGTGTATTCACTTCTTGAACACATTGCTGTTGCATGTTAGATATTTTTAGATTATAAGAACCTCAAAAGTGGAGTGTATTCACTTCTTGAACACATTGCTGTTGCATGTTAGATATTTTTAGATTATAAGAACCTCAAAAGTGGAGTGTATTCACTTCTTGAACACATTGCTGTTGCATGTTAGATATTTTTAGATTATAAGAACCTCAAAAGTGGAGTGTATTCACTTCTTGAACACATTGCTGTTGCATGTTAGATATTTTTAGATTATAAGAACCTCAAAAGTTGAGTGTATTCACTTCTTGAACACATTGCTGTTGCATGTTAGATATTTTTAGATTATAAGAACCTCAAAAGTGGAGTGTATTCACTTCTTGAACACATTGCTGTTGCATGTTAGATATTTTTAGATTATAAGAACCTCAAAAGTTGAGTGTATTCACTTCTTGAACACATCGCTGTTGCATGTGGTCATTACAAAACATGATAAATTTAATGTTATTGTTTTAAAATATGAATATTATATTTATTACTAAAACAAGAAGCAAAACGGCTCCAAATTCTACATACACTGAAGTGCCAGAAAAACTAGTACAGACGAGCTTATGCAAAATACATAGCAACGTCACCTATGCGCGTACTCGGTTGCATCCGCCAGTGTGTATATAAAGCGATATACATCCTTGCCAACTGTCAGAGCTGTTTTCAGCATGATAATGACAAGTAATAATGATTTAAGCGATTTTCAACGCGGTGTCATAGTTGGCGCTCGTCAGATGGGCCATAGTATTTCGGAGGTCGAAACGAAGTTCGGATTTTCACGGACGACCATTGCAAGGGTGTACTGTGACTACAAGAATTCCGGCAAAACCTCCAACTTACGATACCAGTGTGGACGTAAAAAGACTGGGTGAACGTGACCATCATCGGCTGTCAAGAATCGTTTCACGCGACACTCTCGCAGGTATCATCGGAATTCAATGCTGGAGCCTCAACAAGCATCAGCGTCCGGACTGTGCAACGTACCCTGCACGATATGGGTTTTGGGAGCCGACGCCCAACTCGAGTCCCCTTGACGGGCGCACGACACAGAGCTATGCGCCTCGCTTGGGCACGGCAACACAGCCACTGGACACTTGATGACTGGAAACAAGTAGCCTGGTCTGACGAGTCAAGTTTCCAACTGTATCAGGCAGATAGAAGGATTCGTGTGTGGCGAAAACTCCATGAAGCCATAGATCCAGCCTGTCAACAGGAAACTGTACCGGCTGCTGGGGGTCTGTAATGGTATGGGGTGTGTTTAGCTGAACTTCACCGGGGACCCCTGATACGTCTACAAGCGTCTGTGACCGGCCAACGCTATGCGCGCATCCTTTCTTACGAGGTACATCCGTTCATGTCCTGCATTCATGCTGATGGGTTGGGCCTGTTCCAACAGGACAATGCACCTCTACACAAGTGTCGGAATGCCACATTATGGTTAGAGGAGCATTGGGGTGTTGCCATTCCCACCCAAGTCCCCAGATCTGAACGTGATAGAACACATTTGGGATGCCATGCAAAGCGCTATCAAACACAGGAATCAGAGACCTCGGAATACAGCCGAATTGTGGAATGCTCTGCAGGAAGTATGGTGTGCATTGCCTACAGCATATTTCCAGAAACTAGTGGAGTCCATGCCCCGTGGTATTTCTGCAGTCCAGCGCTCCTGTGGGGGACCTACCAAGTATTAGACTGGTGTACCAGTTTTTCTGGCACTTCCGTGTACATTGAGTGGTAGTGAAATATTTTTTAACATGAAACCATCTGGATTGATTTTTATGATCATCCAGCATTTTTGTAAGTTTTTTATTTCATTTGTTAATTTTCTAAAATACTCCCTACTTTTAAAAATTACTCCCTAAATTTTTTCAAAGGAGTAAAAAATACTCCTTTAAATTGTTTTCTCGCCGAACTCTGCTTACAGGGACGTCCGGATGCTAACACAGATGGCAGCCCAAAAACATATAACCACAGAGTTGAATATGTACCACAACCCACCTGTTTGAATCAAAACCGTTCGTCAGGAGCTTCACCAGGTCAACATTCACGGTCGTGTTGCTATCGCCAAACCCTGAGTGTGAATGCCAAACGTTGGTTGCGATGGTGCCAGCAAGCACAAATCGTGGACATTGGACAACGTGAAATGTGTATTGTTCTCTGATGAATTGTCATTGGACATAGTGAAATCAGGGTTCCCACTCAAAAGAAGAAAAACAAAATTCCCTGTCTTTTCCAGGTTTTCCAGGTGGTTCTGAGAGTTTTTCCAGAGCGGCAAATCAAATAACATTGCGACAAATTGTTGCATTTCATTTTATTCTTGCGTTCCTTACGAAAGCATACATTTGTTAATTATTTAAATAACTGTTCTTTATACAATTACCTGCTTTTTATTAATGACAATTAAATGCATGAGGCATGTTATTTTTGGTACCATAATCTTTTCTGAACCTAAAGTGGTATACTGCCCATGTAGAATTTGTTAATACATTCCCATATAAACAGTTTATATGTAAGAAAAAATCTGTATGTTGAATAGTTTGTTTTCCTTTCTTCTATAGCACAGTGTAGATAAGCTTAATGACCAAATGGGCTCCTGCTCAGAGAAATGTCAAAAGAGAATCAACCAACAAAGGGCATTGATCCATTGTTTAAGTGGTTCTCTTGTGATGTGTTTCTCCAAGCAAAGTGTACCAGGCCACTGTGCCTAATTGTTCCATGTTACAAAATATGAAGCAAACTATCTGCAGAAACCGAATAAAACCGTAATGTCAACAGGCAATTTTTTATATTCAGTTTTGATAAATTTTAGAGAATTAAGGAATAATGTAATGTATTGAAAGCAAGATTTATCAAATTCTAGACAGGCTGTAATTGCAAATAATTGCTTACTTGAAATTAATACTGATAATGTTATGTTCATCTCACATATGAGGGAGAATTAAAAAGACACCACATAATGAACGTCCCGATTATACAGTCCATAAAGATAAACAGAAAATATGGAATATAAAGGATAAATAACTTTCATTTTCCCAAATTACTTTATAGTTACAAAAATTAATGTATTTAACATAAATTTTACATAATATTTAACAAAATCATGTTTTAGTTTTTTGTTTCAGGTTTAACAACCACCATGAGCAACTTGTTGGGCTATAAGTAGTCATCCGTCCATCCCTAATTTAGGACCATTGGCTTCACGAAGAAGGAGAGCCAGTGCCGTAAGAGAAACACACCACCCATACCTCATCTGGGACATGAATCCAGGCTCACTTGGATGAATAGTCAGAAGCCGGAGCTTAGACCACTGCATCACCGAGGTGGCAAACCATGTATTTACATGTTTTAAAGAATATTTGAACAAAGACTTATTTTAAATTCTACATATAATGAAATATTTCAATCAATTAGGTGAAATTATATAACTGATTTATCTGTATTTTAAGTGCACACAAGTATATAAATAACATTTTAAATGACTCACAACATTTAGAGTTCCAGTTAGTTTTAAAAATGCAAGCTGGGAGAATTATGACTGAAGAGAATAAATTGCCCTTAAATGATACAATGCTGAAGCTTTAAATCCTTTAAGTGCTTATTTTACATAAATATTAAAGAACACAGAAACTTTTGCTGAAATTGAAGTCTAATGGGAATGATAAAATGGTGAGTGTCTGACAGAATCTCTTAACATTTTGTTAGAGTGGTTCTATCAAATCGATCTAACAATTTGTATTTTCTATTGGAATTTACTTAGAATCTTTAAAAACAAAGCAAATTAAAACAGCTATTAAAAAAAAAAAAAAAAAAAAAAGAAGAAGAGAGAGAGAGTACGGAAATCGTGACAGCATTTCTGCGCCTGAGTAAAAACCTGTGCCAGTACCATCCCAACAATTTCTAGCAATCAGGGAAAATCCTGCTGACATTTAAAAATCAAAATTATAATTATTTTAGCTAAAGTTAGTTCCTGCACTTGAAAATGAGAACATCGAATCTATGCTATTTGAACGCAGCATAGGATATTTAGACATTGTGCTGGTAAATTTCATAACTAATAAGCTGGCACAAACCAAAAAAGAAAAGTAAATGTGCAAAATAAAGTTTAAAATCATACCTTTGATGGCTGCAGCAGGGTCATTCCATGTGAAATCAGCAAGGGTGGGTTGCTTGACCAATTTATATATTTTTTATATTCCCATGATAGTTAGTACCATTAGTGAGTAGACCAAAACAATTTTCAGTTTTTTTCTTAATCTGCCGCCATTTTGGATCTACACCTATTTTTACCTGCCGAGAAGGGCAAAAAATTAGGGTTTTCAAGGGTTCTCAGAAATGGCTATTACTCAATAACTACTTGAGATAACTAAATAAACCTTTTACCCCTGAAAGTAGACATTTTGAGGTTTCATAAAAGGTACTTACTTCAAATGTAGCTTTTAATCTAATCAGATGAAAATGGACTTATATTCAGCACATGCGATTCGTAAAATCGCCATCTTTAGGAAGCTGTAACTCAGGAAGGGCTTAAAACCACGCTCTAAAACTTTTTCCTTACCAACTATGGATAGGTAGGTTTTAGCTTATTAAGAAAAAAATTCATATTTTAAACCCCTTGCTAAATTTTTTAACCCTAAAGTTGCCAAATTTGCAAAAAATGCAGATTTCAAGGTCAAATATCTTAAAAGGGCAATCTGCAAAAAATCTGAAATTTGTTGTGTGAACTCACCTATTGGTACCCTATCAATGGTATGAATTTCATTTTGTGGTTCAGCTGGGTTTCTGAATTATAAGGACTCAAAATGTTGTAAAAAAAACCTCTCTCACGAAAGCAATTACATACATTTTGGTCATTATTCTGAGCAAATATTATATACATATAGATTTATTATGCTTTTAAATATGATATTTTGAGCTGAAACTAGTAGTCAGTCAGGCTGCACCAAGAAGATTTTGAACAGAAAAAAAAAAAAAAAAAAAAAAAAGGAGGGGGAGGGGCGGGGAGGATTTATTTAAAAATATTTTTTTTCTGCTGCCTTCCCGTGTGATGATTCCCAGGACACGATCGAATTGCATCAGTATGACATTTCAATATGCTGTACATCCCCCCCCCAAATGTATTTACCCTTAAAATGTATGTTTTTTAATTTTATAATTTAACCTTACATTACTAGTCAATAAGTCTAATGTACTTCAGTCTCTAAGCACCTAAATGAAGCAAAACTGAAACAAAAATTAAGCACAAACCTAAACCAAAACAAAGCAGACCGAAACCAAAACTAAGCAGACCTGAAAACCAAGCAAACTTTAACTGAAACCACAATTGGGAATCCTTATCATAAATGTGTATCTATTCATTTAGCCAGTAAGTGCTCTTTTGTCAGTGACTTAAAATTAGTTATACATGATATCTTATTTCTAAAGCAGTTTGTGATATTGCAAATGAAGACTGCATGTTTGGATTATGCACAAAGTGTCCAGGAGTTGAAGTTCTCAGGGAAGAGTTCAACCCTGAGTATGAAGATGAGCTGATAACATACAAGCAATGGGTCACACAACTGACCACTGCAAACTTGTAACACTTGTTGAACCGTATGATGATTTTAAAGAAAATTTCCTTACCAAACTTCAAGATTTGAAAAGCCACCATTTTATTGGAAAAAGCCAGTCGAATTTTTTAAAAATGAAAAAGGAAAACTTGAAAAGTGATGAATGCATAGTCATTGGGGATTTTTCTGAAAATTACACTTTCATCGTACAGGATGAAATTCAGAGTTTCCACTGGCTTAATTCCCAAGCAACAGTTCATCCTTTTTGCATCTACTACAGAGATGAAAATGGGGAACTGTTTTGTAGAAGTGTGTGCTTCCTAAGTGACTGTCTAATTCACAATACGGCTACTGTTTATACTTTTCAAAAGAAGCTGATACCTCTTGTACAATCTCTAAATGGAAGCATGAAAAAAGTTATTTATTTTTCAGATGGGTCCGCAGCCCAATACAAAAACAGGAAAAATTTTGCTAACTTGTGCAAACACAAGGAAGACTTTGATTTAGATGCGGAGTGGCACTTCTTTGCCACAAGTCATGATAAAGGCCCCTGTGATGGTATCGGTGGGACTAAAAAGACTTGTAGCAAAAGCCAGCATTCAAAGAACAGCAAAAGATCACATTTTAACAGTTAAAGACATGTATGACTTTTGTGAAAATAAAATAACTGGAATTATTTTTTTTTAATTGACCAAGAAGTGATTAGAAAAGAAGATGGAAAGCTCACAAAGCGGTTTTCTGAAGCTCGACCAGTGCCTAATACATGAGGAAACCATAGTTTTGTTCCAAAGGATGGCATTACTTTGGTTATCAGTAGAACCTCATCTTTTCCAGACAAGCATAATTTCATGTTCAAAATACTTAATGAAGATGAAGTTGATATAAAAAACATCAAGGAGAAAGATAACATTGTATGTGCTTACAGGGGGAAATGGTTTGTAGCTCGGGTTGGAGAACTGTTGAAAAAAATTATAATACCTGGGCTAAGTTTTACAATCCAAGTGGACCTTCTACAACTTTCAGTACGAAAGAAAATGCGGAAAAGGTTTGGATTCCGATGCAAAATGTACTGGAAGTTATCACCTCTTGAATTTACAACATAAACTGGGCGGACGCACAACATTACCCAAGAAAAGAACACTGAACTATCTTTTAAGTTAATGTCTTACTCAAAAAAATCATGTTGAAAAAAAAAACCCACTAAAAATCAAAATTGCAAAACTCCCTTTTGATGTGCCATGTGGTAGCCAGTAACTTGGAGGGGAAACAAACTTCTATTTCAAAAAAAAAAAAAAAAGGAAACTTGTAAATGTTTTTATACAATACAAGCATACCGAAGATTTTTGTAAATACAATTACATATATCTTAAGTAATTACCTTTACTTTGTGCTTATGATCGTAACACGGAATTTGAAAACTTGCTGGATGCACCAGACTCCTCAAGGTAGGCTCAAAATTTTAGCAAAAGTTTCAAAATAATAAATCTAATAATTGTGTTTAAGTGTATTTTTAATGATATGTATATAATATTTGCTCAGAATGACGACCAAAATGTATGTTATTGCTTTCGAGAGAGAGGTGTTTTTTTTACAACATTTTGAGTCCTTATAATTCAGAAACCCAGCTGAACCACAAAATGAAATTCATGTCATTGATAGGGTACCAATAGGTGACTTCACACAAAAAATTTCTGATTTTTTTGCAGATTGCCCTTTTAAGATATTTGACCTTGAAATCTGCATTTTTTGCAAATTTGGCAACTTTAGGGTTAAAAAAATTTAGCAAGGGGCTTAAAACATGAATTTTTTTCTTAATAAGCTAAAACCTACCTATCCATAGTTGGTAAGGAAAAAGTTTTAGTTCGTGGTTTTAAGCCCTTCCTGAGTTACAGCTTCCTAAATATGGCGATTTTGCGAATCACATGTGCTGAATATAAGTCCATTTTCATCTGGTTAGATTAAAAGCTACATTTGAAGTAAGTTCCTTTTATGAAACCTCAAAATGTCTACTTTCAGGGGGTAAAAGGTTTATTTAGTTATCTCAAGTAGTTATTGAGTAACAACCATTTCTGAGAACCCTTGAAAACCCTAATTTTTGCCCTTCTCGGCAGGTAAAAATAGGTGTAGATCTAAAATGGCAGCAGACAAAAAAAAACTAAAAATTGTTTTGGTCTAATCACTAATGGTACTAACTACGATGGGAATATAAAAAATATATAAACTGGTCAAGCAACCATTTATTCTGAAATTTGCTTATTTAACGTGGAATGACCCAGCAACTATGTGAAATGTTGCACTCTCTGCAAACTTTATGATTGAATGTAAGTTTTTTGCTCCATACATGATGCAGCATGATTGTTTCGTAAAACTACAGTTAATATGGCACAAACATCAGTTGATTTTAAATTTCTTCTGCAGCAGAAAGATAGCATAGGCACAAATGTTTTTGCAACATTAGCTGGCAGAGAATATAATTTCTGTTTACCAAGTCTAGGAGATACATGATATCTTCACTGCTATTGTAATTTGATCAGTTAAATTTTTCTGTCAGTCCTTAAGAGTTTCTTTTTTTTTTTTTTTTTTTTTTTGCCATGCATACACTAAAAAAAAATGTAAGAACTAACATAATCTACGGAGAAAAAATGCAGGAAATCCAGGAAGTTCCATAAATGATGATCTTGAGCAGAGAAGGCAATTTGGATATCTGAAAGATATCTTCATGAAGTATCAAGAAAAAAAAATATTCTTCAAATTTTTTTAATAGCACCACAGTTTTCATTCATTGACTGCCAACATAAAGCTATAAATGTGTTTCAAAGTTTAATTACACCTCAAAATGAAAAATAAAAATAATCTTTACATGAAGCAGCTGTAGCACAATATAATATGAAAAATCATTCAGGGAAATAATAAACTGATACAATTTGCTAAAAGCAAATTAATTCACATTATCATGGTTTTGTCAGTTATTCAAGTCACATACTGTAAGTTAAACCAATAAGCACCAAGAAAATTTTTCAAAGAAAATTCAAAACCACTGTGCATAATTTCTACGCTAATCAAAATAACAAAAGTCTGAAGGAGCAGTACATTATAAATGCTTTGATAATTCAGCTATCTGGAAGTCTATACTACTTGCTTCCAAATTCATGTCATGGCATAACTTTGCTTTCTTTTGCTTTAGAAATTTTATCTGATTTAAAGCTTTCCTCTTTTTATTTTATTTTCTTCATAGTCAGCTTTTTTTTTTTTTTTGTTTATCTAGCTATTGGTGGTAACGAGAACGAGACATTTTAGCATTATTTAGTAGCTCTTTTGTAAGAGGAACATTTATTACACCACCACTTGCCTTAATGAAGTCATAGACAGTACGTAAAGCTATCAAAGACTTGTCATGCAAATTTTCAACTAGCACGACTTTATTTGTCGAAAAGCCACTTTCCACAGAAGCATTGCCATGTGATAAAATCAAAGTAATTTTAATAACTTCCCACAAATCTTTGAAGTTTCCATTGTCATGTAGTAAGGTTTGATAAAAGACATCTAAATCAGTACTGAGTTGGGAAAATGAAGAGAAAGTTTGCTCCCATTGCATTTTTGACCGATGACATAATGAGCTGAATTGCTGTTTGGCTCTGTCTGCAGCAACAGATGTGACATATTTATTTTTTAAAAAAACCTGCAACATCTTGTCCATACACTTTTCACAAAGAACTGCATTGGAACACAGTAACTTTGGGTTCAGACAAGATGCATGTTTGACCATTGGAAATTTTAATGGGCTGTGCTCCAATATTTTGGCAGTTGTTTGCAACAAGAATATATGACACTCTTTACGGAACATCAATTTCTGGAGTTCAGATGCACTGCTTTTTGCAAGATACTGCCCAGCAGCTATGCCAATATCTACAGATTTAACATTACGGTGCATGGTTTCATTGCAGATATCTATTGTCAATAATTTTTCTGGTGAAGATATAACTAAAAAAGTTAAGTTTTAATGAATCGTTTCATTAACTGATACACCAATTCATATACTGCATCATACAGAAATGGTACCATCGGTTTTACTGTCTGAAATGACTTCAGGAATGGGTATAGGATACTTGCTACTGATGAGAAGAAGGCCATTTTTGCCAAAATAAGCTTGTCTTCACAAGCACTTGCAATTCTTTCACAAGTCACAGACTTGGAAAGAGTTGTTTTTTCAACGTACTTCTTAATACTGGGGAATATTTCAATTGCTCGTTCGACTACAGAAACATTTTCCAACCATCTAACCTGGCTTTCCGGCCGTAAAACCGGAAGACAACGAATCTAGAAAACGGTCGTGAAATCTGGGGAATTTGGTAGGTATGCAATAGTACCGGCTTCATTGCATGGTATTTTTTGTCAAAATACTTGTAAGTACTATGAAAAAAAAAATCTTTCCCCCTCTTTAAAGAATCTTCCTATTTCAAAATATGTTCCCTGTTCAAACATTTAAAGGTCATTACTTTTCCAACTATACGAACTCTGCTGCAGAATTACGAAAGCGAAGCTTCAGTTCGTAAGTGATACGAACCTTTTTCAAAATAAATTAGGTGCCTTCAATTTGCAACATTCATCCACACTGTTCCTGAAGGGGGAAAAAACGAATTTATTAGGATCACCAACATTCGGTAAAATAAAATGTTTTTGTACACTTTGATAAAAGACAAGTGGAACATGCAAAAGAAAAAGAAAGCTCAACTTCTAAAGTTCCCAATGAATTTCGGCGAAATTTAAAATTCCCTGATTTTTACGGAAAAACACGATTTTCCCCGAGTTTTCCCTGATTTTTGGAACAATTTTCAAATTCCCTGAGAATTCCCGGTTTTTCAGGTTGCGTGGGAACCCTGTTCACGGTTGTGCAGTCAATTTGAAATTGGCCCATAGGTGTTGTTCAGTGAAGGGTACCCCCTGAAGTTGTTAAGTCAATCTGAAATTGGCCCATAGGTGTTAAAAGGTTGTGCACCTCTAGCGTAGAAAGACGGCTATTTTGTCTTTCTTACAGCACACTTCACTGATATGGTTCTTTACCTGCGTGAGTGAGTAAATGTCTTGAAAGAACATCTTTCTGTGAGAATTTCTTATTGCACACTTCACACTCGTGTGGTTTTTCACCTGTATGAGTGAGCAAATGTCTTGAAAGATGGCCTTGCTGTGAGAATTTCTTACGGCACACTTTACACTGGTGTGGTTTTTCACCTGTGTGAGTGAGCAAATGTCTTGAAAGATGGCCTTTCCGCGAGAATTTCTTACTGCACACTTTAAACTGGTATGGTTCATCACTTGTGTGAGTAAGTAAATGATTAAACAGACTGCTTTTATGTAAAAATGTGTTATGGCACATTTCACATTGGTATGGTACATCACCTATGTGAGTTAACAAATGGTTAAACAGCCTGCTTTTAAGTGAGAATTTCCTATGACACAAATCACAGTGGTGTAGTTTTTTATTTGTGTGAGTGCGCAAATGTGTTGAAAGATCGCCTTTCTGAGAGAATTTCTTATCACATACTTCACACTGGTGTGGTTTTTCACCTGTGTGAGTGAGCAAATGTCTTGAAAGATAGCCTTTCTCTGAGAGTTTCTTACCACACAATTCACATTGATGTAGTTTTTCACCTGTGTGAGTGAGCAAATGTCTTGAAAGATCGCCCTTCTGCGAGAATTTCTTAGGGCACACTTCACACTGGTGTGGTCTTTCACCTGTGTGAGTGAGCAAATGAGCTAAGAGATTGTGGTTATGTGAGAATTTCTTATGGCAGACTTCACACTGATGTGGTTTTTCACCTGTATGAGTGAGCAAATGCGAACAGAGACCGCTTCTTTTCGAGAATTCCTTATTGCACACTTCACACTTGTGTGCTTTTTCACCTGTATGAGAGAGCAGATGTCCTGAAAGTGATTTTCTTGAAAGCAGCTTGTGGCATACATCACATTCATAAGATCGAGATACATCAGCAATTTGAGCAAATGCCTTGGGAGGCTTTTCTTTAGGTTGAATGCTTCGTATCATACTTTGCACAACTCACGAGTCCTCTAAATCATGGAACGGAATTTATGGTGTACAATTTTGTTTCTTAAAACATGTCATGGAAACTACCATTTTGTTCAGTTCATAAGATCAATCAACATCAATGCAAAAATTATTTTAAATCTTAGCTTTTCTTGACAAATTTTGTGGACCATCTAGCCTTCACATTGCCAGCCTCCTGTTCCGCACAATTTCACATTTTTCACTGCAATCAGTAATCTGTTGGTTAAAAAAAATGTACATATTGTATGTGAAACATGTACATTTACATACTGTTTAACAATATCCATAATAAAGCAAAAGAGATTTCTAACAATTCTTCAAATCATTCCAACTGCAAGCAAGCTTAGTGAGCGACAAGCTTTCCTTCATGTTGGTGCTCTGCTAGCAACGAGGGGCTTCTGTGCATCTCAAGCTAAAATAAAATCAAAATTGAGTTCCAATATGAACACTGTTGAGGTACCAGCTAGTTCTGTATGATATTGGCCAAAAGACTCCAACTCACAGGATCAATTCTGAAATGATGAACTGGAACCATGAAGATGCAACAGCTTGTGGCAATTCACATAACTAGGGACATTCTGCAGAAAGTCAGTGCACATGCAAAATTTAGAATTGTGCAGACAAAGGTCGCACGGTATTACTTAAATAGATTAAAGATAAAAGGTTGAGGTAGGCAACATCAGGGGTGCAGAATTTGTCCGAACTCGCGAACGAGGTTCGTGGGAAATTAAGGCAACTCTGGGAAAAATTTTGCCCGCGGGTAAAATAATAATAGTAGTAATAATAAAACAAAAAAATTTACTTATTAACAATGAGTATAACGTGAAAGATAAGAGTAATTTACTGCATGGTAATCAGGTAATCATTTTGAAAAATGTCATGTCGTTATAAATACAAGAGGTTATGAGCACAGTGACGCACTGCAGACTGCCGCTGGCATATGATTCACCGAGCCCAAACGACTTTACTAATGCCAAGGCGTAGACAGCGTGGCACGAGTAATAAGTACAGCGCAACCAGTAGTCATGCTAATGAAACATTTCCGAAACTAATGGCAGCTTATGTGTCGTAGGCACTGATCTGAAAAATTATTAGAGGTTCTGCACATTTTAAAGCGAATGGCCCATGCATTTTTCAAAGGATTTAAGTCTAATTTAAATTTCATTCAGTAAAATTATCTGGCACAATTATATGCCTGAAATGCTAGAATGAAATAAATTACAGTTAATTGCAGAATTTTTTTTAGCTGTTTATTTTTCAGCCTCTCTGCCCCCACCACTGTTTTCACCTAGACCCAAAAATGTTTCAGACATTTTGAATCTAAAATAAATATTAGGTTTATTTGGTTTTCAAATTTTTAAATAATAGGCTTTAAGGATTAGTTCTTAATCATCAACATATAGATCTAATACTCTCTTAAACTTGTATGAAAGTCCGCTACAGTTTTGGAGGAAATTTCGGACAGAAAAAATATCCGTTCTGGAGAAATATTGGGCCCTGAAAATTTTCTGCACACCTGGGCAACATGTGCTTCCAGGAAAATCTGGATGTGCATGCATAAATGTACAAATGTGCAGAACTGGAGAAATATCTGAAAAGTTACATGCCCAGCTAGGTATGTGCAGAAATTATTTACTTGCCCCTGTAGTAAAAGCCAGATGCCCAGGAAAATTTATCTTTCAAAATAACAAATCAGAATCCTACTTTTTTTTTTTTTTATAACAGGGGTGATTGTGAGGTGACACAAGAAAACCTGAAACTCGCAGCTCAGTGCCAATATACATATAATGCATATTAAGAATACTTCCATATATTACGCACATATAAACTAGCTACACAACAAATAGGTCCTAGCGCTTGTGTAGTTAAACTTCGCATCTTTTACTTGTACCCAATTTTCTTTCACTGTGCAAAATCCTTCAGGCATTGAATCTTTGAAATCGAATTTCGCACGTGGATCTGTTTTACTTGAAGTCTACAGTGGATTCCATTCAATTTCTAAAAGTAGCTCATTGGATTAACCGAATCTAATGTAATCAAATTATTTGATGTAGATGCAACTTCCAAAATAATGAAAAATGCCTTCCTTTCAGCAGGCTGTTATCTTGAGAGCTTTTTGATAATAAAAGAAACACTCAAGGCGTCACAAATCGTCTACATTCACCATTCCTGCGGACATACTATGTTTTTAATCAAACACTAACACCCCCCCTCCCCCAAATAAAACGAACTTTTAGTTATCATTTCGTAGCATTTTTAGAAATGAAATGTCCGAAGCATCTCAAATTCTTCTAAAACTTAAAAACCCTGATTTACAGGTTTGGAATGTGACAAAAACCCGTAATTCCGAGCTTCACCCGGATTACAAACAGGTCTGTTTTAAGTAAAAAAATATGAACTTTTTTTACATGTTTTGCATTTCCATTTTAAGGGTCTGTATTCTAAATGTTCAAAGCACAAAAGGGTGCATCTCAAGTTTTAAGATGCTGAAACTGGTATAAAATGGTATGATGATTAAATTGGTACCATAATTTTTGTCGTATAATCCGTGGATTATCTGCTATAAAAGTTTAAAATATAGGTTCTGCGGATTATACGCCGACGCGGATAATACGCCGATCTAAAAAAAAGAAAAAAAAGAAAAAAAAATTATGGCCCTTTGATTTTCTTAAAAAATCTGCAGCATAACTGTGCAGGGGAGGGAATATAATTGGAAAAGGAACTCCCTCGGAAAAAATTTCCTCAATTCAGGAGTTTGTACAGAGTGGGGAACAGGGGGAGGAATGTCGTAATGAAAGATCGGGCAAGTTGTGAGGAGAGACGGCAAGGGTCATTTTGAATCGTTGAGAAGGACAACTCTGACTGTTGTGCCGTCTCTGTTTTTGTAAACCAGCCAATGAACGTACGCACTGCGCTTGCTGGACGAACCTAAGCGTCCCTCCTTTTGGATCTCGTGTGCGCTGCCTTGTGTTTAGTTCATCTTTCGCCGTTTTGACCAACGTCATTGCTGCTATTTTCCTTCATTGCCATTCATGATGTCTTTGAAAAGGAAACATTTCAGTTACACTGCCGAATTTAAACTTAAAGTAGTGGACACAATTAAAGATATGATCGTGTCACTGCGCGTAATTTTGAGGTCAGAAAACAATCGTGCAGTAACATGTGGAAAGCTGATGTGCCGCCGTCTGAAACATAAACAAATCTGTCTGTAAATTCCGTGGGAGCATTCACAGAAGTTTTATATTGGCCTACGTATAAAGTCAATCTCCCAATTCTGAAAGCAGGATTCCTCCCAAAACTTTCAACTTACATGCGAGCACATACGGTATTCCTATGACTTGTTCTGTATCAGCCTTTCATCATTGGCAAGGTGTAATGCAATACTCTACAGCTGCATCAGCGTGATCTATGCATCAGTGTGATCTATGGATGTCACGCCCTTTACCTGTTCTGAGATAAAAATATGAAAAAAGTAACCTTTAAAAATGAATTTCTTCATATAATGAAACCGTTTTTTTTTTTTTTCTGTTACTACTTCGGACTCCTGAGACATTATGTGACCGACTTTTCTAACGGAAATTCCACTTCCAGTTCAACATCTATGATGAGCGGATTATACGGCGATTTTTTTCCCTGAATGCCAGAGTCTGCGGGTTATAGGAAGGAAAAAAACAATGTTTATGTGAATTTCGCGGTCTGCGGATTATACGCCAGTACGGATAATATGATGAAAATTACGCTACAGTGTTAGAATTAGAAATAAATCTTCAACTGGCCCAGCGGACCACTAGAATTTGCAAACCACCGGTCCACCAAAATGGCCACTGGTCCGTAAAATAAAATAATATTAAAAACCTTGAAAACATTTACAATATATGTAGAAAATAACATACCACTTCAATAAAATTATCTCCAATATTTGTTTTCAAACCTATCACCGTTGCTTGAAAGCCCCCTCCAGGAAACAGCCAAATTCTCATTCATGCGTTGAGGGAGGAGTAGGGAAATTTGCTTCAGGGACTACTGGATCACTGAGTGCTCAGCATACCACGACGTTGCGAGAGCAGCATTGCAGTTCGTGGTGGACGCGTGACATGTCTCTCCGCCTGGTCATCGCTAAGCACTCTACATCCATTCTCCAACTATGTCCTTCAGAAATTGTAACTTTTGCGTAAGCATTGATTACAATGTAATGCTGGTAATATAATTATTTCTCCATGTGGTTGCAGTCATGTATTGTTTTTCTTATACAGGTAAAAATGTATTAATTATCTCAATAACTATTCAGTTCTGAACAAACTTCTGTTCGACACGTTACTGATATGGACTTCTCACTTTGGCTACGGACCTGCTCTAGACATTCATGAATCAAAGCTGTTACTAATTAGTTCAAAGTATAAGCAATTCCTTACCTTGTTTATTGCTGTTGGTCATTAAAATTTGGCTCTTTTCAATATAATTTAATAATTCGTTCTATCCCTGTTCACACTCTTGATGTTCATGAGCATGCAATGTCCCACCATTTTCTTGGTCTCTGTGGTCTTTAGTCTTTAACTTCAATGTGACCAACAGTATAACTGAAACCAATTTGAAAAGATACCTAGCAACTTTCTATTAACCAATCCCTTCTGTGTTCTGACCATTCACCATAAAATCTTCATTGTTATAAAAAATGAATTATCACAGATAAAACCTCCTTGAAAGGTAAAACCAAATTAATTAACTATAATGAACGCTACATATTTAAACCAGAAGATTTAAAATTCCAACAGGAACCAATGCGACATCATGAAATTTAGTCATTACGAATGCCTAGTATTGACCTTAGCCCTAACCATCACAAGAGTCCCGATACACACTCCATCAGTCCTCTGCCACTCTGGAAGCATTTCGCGCAGTTATCTTCATGGCATCTTCAATGGCCAATCAGTTCAACTCTCTCACATCTGCCCCTACACCTCCACTGCGCATGCACACACCACCAATGTCAACATCTTCTCTATTAGCGGCCAAACCAAATCCGACCCTTGAACTCTTTTTTTTTTTTTTTTTCCTCTGTTTTTGGCCCAGGCTGTAACCAATTTTTCTACCTGTAACAGATTTTTCCATGCCATTGAAATCAATGTAGGACTATTGCTATTGCATGCAAATGGTTTATTTTTCTCAATAACCAATGACTCTTCCATCAGAAAATAGTGGGGCATCGCATGCACATGATCAAGAGTCCAAACAGGGATAGAACAAAGTATTAAATTATATTGAAAAGAGCTGAATTTTAATGATCAGCCTCAATAAACAAGGTAAGTAATTGTTTATACTTTGAACTAATTAGTAACAGCTTTGAATTCATGAATTTCTGTCTAGGGCAGGCCTGTAGCCAAAGTGACAAATCCATATCAATAATGTGCTGAACAGAAGTTTGCTCAGAACTGAATAGTTACTGAGATAATTAATATGGAATTCAAGTAAACTCTCTAAATATCAATTGATGCTAATTGAATATTTACTAATGTATGTTATAGGTAAACATGTAGTTTGTCTCTTTAGATTTTGGACACTACATATATCTGTATACATTTATTTATTTATTTATTTATTTATATACTTATATACATAATATTAGCTACCCCACAAAAAAACTGTTTGCAAATTTAAAAAATTTTCAAGTTACATAGTTACGTACTAGAAGCAAAATATTTATTAAATTTCTGCAGGACCCAAAGCGATATTTGAGAATGCATACACAACTTTGAATGTGTGATTAAAATGCCTGTTAAAATGTCTGTTGCATGAGCATCATAAGAAGCAAAACAGGTTTCTTTCATTGGCAATGACAAGTGTATATTACTCTTTTGGAGCATTCAGAATTTTACTATCTGCCTTGGACTGGGACAAATCATTATACCTATGGTTCATAAAACATAACACACAGTGTTTGTTAAACTCAACTTTATATTCCTTCAGAGAGGAAATTCATGGCTGCAGCTAGAGCTATGCAAAAAGAAGATGAAAGACAGAGAAAAGGAACAATTCAGAACCCAATGCAGAAAACAATTAACATCTAAACAATGATTTTCTTTAAATGTTTGAATGTTTGTCCTACTTTGGTGGCTTACTTTTTTTCTTTGATAGTAAATGTTCCTTTCATCAAAACAATGATTTTTATAAAAAAAAATCATAAGAATCATTATTTTCTAAAAAATGATTTATTTTTTATTATAAAAAAATCTTTTTTTTAAATCATTATTATAAAAATCATTTTTTCAAATGATTTTTGAAAAACATTGATCAAATGATTTTCTTGATTTTATCTAACAATAATTTTTATGATTTTCATCTAACAATGATTTTTATGATTTTCATCTAACAATGATTTTTATGATTTTCATCTAACAATGATTTTCTTGATTTTCATCTAATAAACAATGATTTCCTAAACAATGATTTTCTTGATTTTCATCTAATAAACAATGATTTCCTAAACAATGATTTTCTTTAAATGTTTGTCCTACTTTGGTGGCTTACTTTTTTCTTTGATAGTAAATGCTGAATGCTTCTTTTGAAGCATTCAGCATTTTACCATCTGCCTTGAGTTGGGGCAAATCATTCTACCTATGGTTCATAAAACATAATGCAGAGAGTGTTTGTTAAACTCAACTTTGTTTCTTCAGAGAGGAAATTCATGGCTGCAGCCAGAGCTATGGAAAAAGAAGATGAAAGACAGAGAAAAGAAACAATTCAGAACCCAATGCAAAAAACAACTAACATCTAGACAATAATTTTCTTTAAATGTTTGAATGTTTGTTCAACTTTGGTGGCGCGTCCTGGTGCTTGCCTGTTTTAATTGTCAATTGCCTCAACCAAGACCAGCTTACACATATATGACCTGCCCATTTAGAGGCTCCCTTCCTGAAACAGAGCCACCGCTGTAGCATTTATCTGTCACTAGATGGTGGTACCTTTCGTCGTATCATATTGTGTACTTGTACGTTAGTGAAGCTAGTGGTTGATCATGTCTGAGGCGCAGGCCTCTCGAATGTCGGTCGCAAGTCGCCAAATGGTGACCACATATTTTGTAGTGGCTAGAAAATTGTTTAGCATAGTAGCCAGTGATGGCGAGTAGATTCCCCAAAGTGAGCAAATATTTTGTCCAACTTTTTTCCAACTAGGACTTGGCAATGTATCGATAGATCGCGATATCGAAGTTACGCTGTTTCGACTGACGAAACTATTCATCACCACCGTGATGTAAATGCTCGCAATGTAATTGCCATCGTGGGCCACCAAGCCGTGACTAAGCACTGTTGTTCAAACCGGTTTTCCCAGTCCGAAACATGTGAATATCGGCTGATCCTCATGCACGCGCACGTTTCTGATGTAGTTTTTCGCAGTGCCTCATTCCAGATGATACATCGGGGGATTGCTCATCGGAAATTCGCCTGCCAGGCGAGTAATTGTGGACATCGTAGGGGTACCATCACGACGTAGACACTATGTTTAAACAGGTTTCTTATTGGGCCTCCGTGCGTCAACGATGCTATTAAGAGGCCGCGTGTTCCACACGTTGCATCGCGGAAATTCACCACACAGCTTAGGAACAATAGGATGTATGTGGCACGTTTTTTTTTTACGTGAATACATCATTAAAATCAGACTAGTACGGAAAGTTGAGCGTTACGAAAAAATGAGCATCGAGTTCGGTCCAACAATTTCTATATTATCAACGCGAACCAAACCAACCTAGTGTCATTCGATAGCTAAGGGAACAGAGACTTGTTCGTGGCCTTGAGTTACTGTGCAGCGATAAGCGGAAGCCGACCTCAAACGAAAGCTAACGTCAAGATTTGTCGATTTAAAACACTAGATGTGAAATCAAATGCAGTGTTGGTTGTGAAACTTTAGATCGCAGTTGAAAAAATTTCACAATGTCGGCATACACTTGTCGAAAAGCCAAGCAGAAATACGTCGAACATAGTCTACGCAAAAGAGCAACTCATCAGCTTTCGATAAACACTGCAATGTAGGCAGCAGAACGCATGAGAAAGTATCGGGAGCGAAAGAAAATTTCTGTGGCGCGGCGCGCGAGCACTGCACCGGCAGCGACGCACGAGCCCATTGACGTGGAGCGTCAGCAATGAACCTCATAAAAACCAGTAACTGAGCATGTCTGAATAGTGACACTTTAAACGACTTAATGACGATTAGATGCAATGGCACTTCAATTGAAGATTTTGATCCTCAAAATGCTATTCAATTGGAAGATCAGACACAGTACATATCAGTGTGAACTGTATCAACATTTTTTTTTTTTTTTTTTTTTTTGATTGGAGGTTTAACGACCACCGTGAGCAACTCAATGGGTTATAAGCAGTCGCCCGTCCCTAATTTAGGGTCACTGGTTCCAGGGAAGGGAGAGAGCCAGTGCCGTAAGACAAACACAACATCCATGCCTCACCGGGATTCGAACCCAGACCCCTTACGGACGAATGATGAGAGGCCAGTGCCTTAGACCACTGCGCCACCGGGGCGGCTGTATCAACATTATCAGTGCCACTTTATCTATATATATCCTAGCTTTTGTCCCTTTGTTTTAAATATTATTAAACGAAATCAGACATCTAAATTCAATGGCCTCTCAAAAATAAATTATGTATGTGTAAATTAAGATATTAAGAGTAATGATATTACAGCACTGAAAATAAATTATCAAAAAATCAATCATTTTGAAACAAAAGCATAAGCAATATTTGCAGTCAATCTAATGATCCTATGCAGTAACTGCTTTGCAGCTGTTTTTGTTTCTTGCCGTGTCTGGATGAAAAGGAAGACTGGAGTCTTTCGACTAACATATCCACCCGGAGGGTAAGGTTGTTGAAGGTAATAGGGTCGCAAATACTATGCAAGTTCATATATAGGTTATACCACCGGTTTTCTAATGACATGACGTCCTTTCTTTTCAGGTTCACTATCCTTGACAAGGTCTGGCGTAGAAATTTTTCTTTTTCTTCTCGAACCATGGATTACCTGAAGTCTTCCCGGACTCCTAAACCTAAAGATTTCACCATTCCTTTCGTCAATATTTCTAACCGAACGTTCACCGGAGAGGAAACTAAAGTTTTGGAACTAGGACCAAAGTTCTGCTTCCGATCGAGACCGAACCCAAAATGCGTCGTTTCTGAGTTTGAGACCATAATATCGCAAATTCCAGAAGACAACAAAGGTGAACTACGTCAACTGTGTTGCTCTAGGTTAAAATTGTGGTACAATCAGAAGCAATCGTTTAATAATTTCAAAATTTCAAGGACGATTTCCAACCTTAGAAATGACCACTCCATAATACTGATGCTAACGGACAAATCTGGCCAGATAGCGATAATGGACGCAGCGGACTATAATAAAAAACTAGAAGAATTTATATCCGATTCTGGATCTATAATCTTACGAAGGAATCCTCTAAATTCTTGGATTGCACAGGTAAAAAAAACTGCAAGGTCAACTGATATTCCAGATGATCTCAAGAAATCCGCCAAATTACCGCCTGGCCCTCAGATCCCAAAACTCTTCGACAGACTTAAACACCACAAACCCGGCAATCCATTGAGACTGATCGTGTCCAGAACATCCGCACCGACGTACCACTTAGAAAAAGCGTTAACCAAATTCTTAACTAATCATCTACCGGAGTCGGACTTTATAATAACCTCCACTTTAGATTTTATCACGAAAATCAAGCAGCTCACCGTTGAACAACGCGACATTATCGGCAGTTTCGACGTAGTTTCTCTTTATCCATCGATCCCCGTACTGGAAGCCATCAGAACATTAAAAGAGGCTATATCTAATTCATCGGTTTATTCTCAGGAGTCTTGTCTCAGCATCTTCAAATTAATGGACTTGGTCTCAAATTCCAGCTACTTCAGTTTCCGAGGGCAAATTTATAAGCAAGTAAATGGCGCTCCGATAGGATCTTTGCTCTCAGCAGTCCTTGCGGAAGCAATACTTTGCCCCATTGAGCAACGTATATTCATCAACATCACCCTAAGACCTACCACCTGGCTACGATATGCAGACACGACGTATTTTTCATATGGCCACACGGAAAGGAGACTCCCGTTTTTCCTAGATAAAATAAATTGTATACACCCTACAATCAATTTCACCATGGAGCTTGAACACAATGGCACCTCACCTTATCTCGACGTCTCAGTGAGCAAATCGCATGAAAACCGCCTTCATACGGAAGTCTATTATAAACCCACCTCCGTTCCCAACCTGATGCTCTGCAATTCATTCTGCCCTGATGATTACAAGACCGCCTTATTCCGTTCGCGAATTAGAAGAGCCTTCGCTGTCTCATCCGATGTCCGTTCTAGACAATCCGAACTAAGAAACATCGTCGAATTGGCCACTGAGGCAGGATATACTTTGAACCAGATGCATAACTTTATCGAGAAAGCCAGAAACATCCGTGCTAATATTTCTATGCCGCAACTTCGCTACCTGGGCTCTATTCCCTACATACCAAATATTTCCTATCAACTCAAAAACGCGCTCAGAAGGATGAACTTTGGTGTCGGCATAAGGTCTCCGGCATCTTTATACACGATGCTTAAGAGAAATATTGACAAGCCCCTCTTCTCAATGAGGCAGGTATTTATGCCATCCCACTTAAATACCCGGACGGCTCCAGGCGATACTACATCGGAATGACCAAACGCTCGTTTGGAATTAGAATCGGCGAACATAAAAGGGATACAAGAGACGGAAAATAACCACTGCCCTATCAAGAGAAGTCAAGTTCAAGTCCGCCGATCCTATATGGAGAGATGTAAAGAAATTAGCTTCATATTCCACACCCAAATCTACTGCCATTCGCGAAACCTTGACCAGCTGCGAGGCTTGCAACGATAGCGTCTCTATGGAGTTACCATGTATTTGGAATCAATTCTTCAAATAATGCTGAGATTTCTACCATAGTACCACGTGCCCAACCAACGTGACCTCGTTTCTTTTTAATATCACGTTTGCTCCTAATCATTTATTGTCTAGTCAAGTAACCGCGTTTAAAGTGTTAAAATGTTCTATTATCCTGTTTGCAGTTAGCTGTCTATCTTCCTTCAGAAAGCCATCTGGTTGATGTGCGAAAGCTTGGAAATTTTGATTATTTATTCTACGCCAAGAAATTTTCGGATTTTTAGTATATAGTTATACTAGTTATGTTTACCTTCGACCAGAGTTGTATAAAAATAAAATGTATGTGCGCACACAACCACTGAAACAGAAAACTTGCTGCAAACCCACGAAGCGCAAAATACGATAGTGTAAGATTATTAAAGAAAACTTAAAACAATAAATAATTATTACAACATTACAGGTTCCAATGAGGACAAAATAAGTACATTACAACTGAATGTGCAGCAGCAATGTGCGTGAAAAGGACATTCATGACAAAATTTTATAATATTGGACTATGAACCTCATAAAAACAGACTAATTAAAGAAAAATTTTATATCCAGTAAAATAGTTCCATTAATGAACCTTCAAAAATTATAAGCAGCATTTTTAACAACTTAATTCAAAAACAGTAGACTTACAAAATACACAAGGAAAAGATTTTAATTTAATAACTGGCAACTGCAAGGGAATCATAGAGGTTAAGCTATGATCGCTGTTTTCGCAAAATGCAATGAATTAATCTAAAATGCGCGAGAAAATTAGCGTCCCGTCGCAAAATGGCGCCAGACATTTAAAATATCACAGAGGCGATTGCGTTCCGAAATTTCCGAAAATTCGAACTCTCGTAGTCCAGGGGAAAAATTTTAATTCTGCCGCTAATTCGTGGGGAAAAGTATTCCGTCATATGACAGAAACTCCTCCATCATCCATTGTTTGGTCTGACGGTGTCGCGATGATTCGTAGCGCGCCGGTTCGTCAACAAGAGGCTAAATTTCTTTGCATTTTGCTACAACTTTTCCCTTCATTTTAGCACATTTGCTACAGCATTTTTTGGGCCAGCTTAAACTCTGAATCATGGCAATAAAATTTAAATTCCTTTTTTGTAAATGAAACATTTGATGCAGTTCCTATACACTGAGAACAGCCCTTGATAAAATCTAGAGGCCAGAAACGTCTGTGAAAACAAAAGAACTCAGAACATGTGAAAAATAATTGAACATTCTTTAAGTTAAAATAGAATTAAATATGTTAGTCTGAGTAAAGCCTTAAGTGTTTTAATTGCTGTAAATAGCATTTTTATTTGTTTTAAACTGCAGGCAAAAACTATCTGCAAAATCTGCTAATAATTTGGGAACTATCCGCGTACATCTACAATCTGATACTCTGCCTTCGACTTCTAAATTAAATTCTATTAATATCACAGAGCAGATGAAAATAATCCTTCCTTACTCGACAAACATAGACTGCAGAATGGATCACTCACCACATGCTCCACTGACATATGCACCTGTGATTACCTACCCCACATCCCAACACCTCTAGCTGTCTCTGCATATTACCCCTCCATGTCATTGCTCCCAGACGGCACGTTTAAACACAAATCATCTTTTTTTCCTCTCCAAGCACGTGATGCCAAATGAGAACGAAAAAATATCACAACCCTTTTTGTAGTTTGGACCAAACGACATACAGTAAGTGTGAGGTGGCGTAAGTCAGGGGATTAACTGTACTTTTTTTGGTAAATGTGCAGTTTTGCATCTCAAATTATTTCGCCAGAAATGTTGAAGGATTTCGAAAAAAGTGACAAATACAAATTTTAAAGTATGCCATTTCATGGCAAATAGTGAAAAAATTTCATATTTGAAATGCTTTTTAAAGATTTTTACCATAAAACTTACCTCCAAGTACGACGACTATGGCTCTGGCGTAATTTTGTTCTGGTGGCCATTTTGTTGATGGAAGAGTACAAGAGGAACGTTCTTGCCAGGAAAGCGTTCCATTCTGTAGTGCTATGCTACAGAAAATAGTTCATTTCTATCTCAGTTTTTCACATCACAATCTGACAATTTCTTGTTTTTTTTTGTTTTTTTTTTTCACGTATGATTATTTGATGTGCAATGTATGAACTCATTTCTCTTTCGAGGGTTTTCTTCTTTTTTTTTTTTTAATCCAATTTGAATGAACTACGAACCACACCGTCAATAGGTGGAGCAAAACTTTACTTTCCCGATGCCATGTAACTTCTGTTGGAGAGAACGTGACATCTACTTTAACGCTTTTCTAGAAGACAAAAAGGCATCTGCATACTTTCTATTTCACATGAGGGAATATGCACAAGAACAAAGCAATTCTCACCATGTGTTTTGAAAAACTGCGACAGAAATGAAGGACGAACTATTTGCTTAGTGTTCTCCCAAGAGCATTTTTACAAGGTGGCCCACCCAGCTAATTTTCTCTGGCGACCAGCTAAATTTCCTCTAATGAACATTTTCACAATGCACATAAATAGTACGAGTGGAAAACTCGTACTATTTATGTGCTGAAATCTGTGTCATTTATGTACTAGAGTTTATCTGTTATGTGTTTATCATTTCTAGTGTTTATCATGTTATAATACATTAATGCCTACCACACCACTATAGATGTTCAATAAGTATAATAATGGAAGAAAACCATCCTTTTGTTTTTCTCTCTCTCTCGATTGGGGAAAGTGTCATTAAAAGTACCATCCAGCTAAAAAATTTGCCATCCAGCTGTAAAAAAAAATCTAGGGAAAACACTATTGTTGTAACGTAGCACTACAAATTGGAATGCTTTTCTAGTAAGAACGTTTCCCTGTTTGTCTTGTACTCTTCCACCAGCAAAATGGCTGCCGGAACAAGACCTTTATTTCACCAGAGCCAAGCTTGACGTGGTCGCCGTGGCATTGTTTTAGGCCTACCGCACCGGTCTACATGTTGTCATACTTGGAGGTCACTGTTATGGTAAAAATCTTTAAAAAGTGTTTCAAATATGAAAATTTTCCACCATTTGCCATGAAATTACAATACTTTAAAATCTGTAAGTCTCACTTTTTCAAAATCCTTTACCATTTGCGATGAAATAATTTAGGATGCTAAACCACACATTTACCCTTTTTTTTTTTTTAATTTGTTGTGATCAGGGCAAGATTTCATCTTTTTTGCTCGCTAGCAAATTTTGCTAATGACCAAATAGTTTGCTAGCAAAACATTTGCATGACTAGCAAGTAAAACTAAATCACATCGTAACTTATTTTCTAATAAAGTTACACAAAAATTTAAATATGTGTATAAATATTTTGACTTACCTTTTTGAATAATGAATAGAATCTTAAATAAGTTTAGTGACTATCTTTATTATTAATTTCTAACAAATTCTCATACCACATGAATATATTTCACTGACATTCTAATTAAGATTTCTTCCCATATGGTTTACGCTCAGGGTGTCTGACTTTGTCATCATACCACTTTATAACTGCTGACCGTGGATTAAAAATCTCTTCTTGTGGCCCTTCTATTTCAATTGTCATCAGAGCATTTAAAGTTTCAACAGACAAATTGTTCCTCCAATCCCCTTGTATTCTTTTTAAAAAACTGAATCCCACCTCACAACATGCAGTACTAAGTGGAAGTATCGCACAAATTTCTGCTAAACTTCTACACACCTCATACACACTTCATATCTGCCAACTACCACACAATGCCGTAGTTTCTACAGAATTAGTTGTCTGACTACGGAACTCACTATCAAAACTACGGATTCTACAAATTTTCATTTTGTTTCAAATTTTTCTTTTGCTATTATTTTTATGATATACACGAGATTCTTACATGGATTCGCAGAATCCCGCTTTTTTTTTTTTTTTTTGTCATCAGTTAGATCATTCTGACGATCGATATTTGGGAGAGGGGGGGGGTCGTTTTCCATCTGGAGACGAAATTTCGTGCTTCAAAACTTTCGAACACATTAGTGAAACGGAGTAAGAAAATTTTGTCGTAATCGCAAATTTTTCTCCCAATGTTGTCTTTGTGTCCGCTTTTCTTGTTAAATATCATTTTATTGCATAAATGTTTGCATTTTAGCTTGAAATTCTGGAGAACAATTTGGAAAAACGGAAGTTGGCTGCTGCAAAATTTTTCTGTAATCTTCAGGCATGAGATTCTTCCGCGAATGCAAGGAATTCCGGCTTTTTTCGTTATTATTGGAATTCCGTCTTTACGAAACTAGAAAACGAAAGGTCGACGGAATTCGGATTTTTTCCGCAATCATAATTTTTTTTTTCTCACGATGTTGCCTCTGTCAAGTATTATTGCTCATTAACATTTTACTGGATAAATATTTATATTTCAGCTTGAAAATACAAGGAAAATTTCCAAAACCAGAAGTCAGAAGAAGCCAAAGTTTCTTCCGTAATTTTCGTTTACCCAATCCACGAACAAGTTTCATAAAAAAGCGTCTATCTATGCCACGCAATAAGGCTAGTTACTATGGATAAGACTTTTGCCAGTGTTCGCAGGCTATTTTCCAGTAACAATTTGGTTTGCTTCTTTCGGTTTTGTCTACCATCCGAATAAGTGGAATAATTCTTGCTTATTCATCACTGATCATTAGAGCGCAGTATTTGATGTATGCACGACTATCAAGACTTGTAGTAGGCGATCGCTTGGCTTAGGGTACGACAGGAGTTGAGGACAAAGTTCGTGGGCAAAAGAAGGGAGGGTGGCAGAGCAGGTGGTCAAACAACCGATTCATCCCAGAGCTCTGGGTTGCCACAGCAACCATTGCCGACATCACGTTCAGTTTCTGTAACAGACCAATGAGGGCACGATGGAGAGGAGTTTCAATGCGCTTCTACTACAGTTTTCACTGGAAGGGATGAAAGATATGGGGAGGATGGGTATTAAGTGTCAAAAGAAAATTGGCGAAAGAGAATCGCTGATCGTCGCTGTTTTAACAAGTGATAATAGAAACTGTTATGTAAACTTCGTGGATTAATAATGATTTTGGGGGACTTTAAATAAAAAAATTACCTTACTAGCAATATTTGCTACTGCGATTTTTTTCACTAGCAAATTTCATTTTTCACTAGCTATTTGCTAGTTGCTAATCGGTGAAATCGCACCCTGGTTGTGATGTTCATGAAATGGACTTTCACATTTGGAACACATCCATTTTACTTTAACGAAACACTGTTTCGTGCACTTCTGTGACACTCCATATCAAGGTAATCTTACAACAATAAAATATGTTTCCCACTGTCATTATTGACGGGCTTTCACCTAGAACTTTATAAATGTGTAGTCCATATCAAGGTAATCTTACAACAATAAAATATGTTTCCCACTGTCATTATTGACGGGCTTTCACCTAGAACTTTATAAATGTGTAGTCCATATCAAGGTAACCTTACAACAATAAATATGTTTCCCACTGTCAATATTGATGGGCTTTCACCTAGAACTTTATAAATGTGTTGCAAACTGAGATGTTTTCTATATTTCGAAGATATTGTTACTTTCATTGCTATCAATATTTTCATGCACACAGTGCATACAGGCAAATATTTTCCATGATTAGGGGGTTCAGTGGGGGGCTCATTAAGAACACAATAATTCACTGCAAAATAAAAATCATAATATACAGATTGCATTTTAAATGGTTTACTCAGGCTACACCGAGTACAATTCAACTAGTTAGAAATAAGGGCTGATCTTCTGAACCAGAATGCTTTCAAGTAGTTCCCGATTTTAAGTGTCCCTTCGCTTTGTTTATACTTTATATACAACCTGATCACCCCGGACATAAAAGAAAATAGTTCATGATAATTGTTCTTTAGAATTTCGCTATAATGAACACATTGACAATTTTTACTTAGAAATATATTTTATGAAGAACATATATGGAACTATATAGAACATATATGGAACTACACTATGTTTTGTTTTTGTTATCTGGAGCTAGCTTTTTTTTTTTCCTTTTGCGTAGCTACTTTTCCAACTTCTGTTCGGGAAGTCAAAGTGGCTAAGATTGACGCCTCATTTTCTGTAGTACTTATTCCCATTTTGTAAATTATGCCGGTGTGGAACTGGTCGCGATTACTGCGGCAGGCAGCTAACAATTCAGAGTCAGCTATTAAGTGGGCTGAAGTGCGTTGTATCATAATTCTTTATGGAATTACGATGTACAAATCTGTGATATGAAATAAATGCATTATTATTTCCCATAATAAAATAAAAGCCCAGAGTTGTATAAAAATAAAATGTATCTGTGTACACAACTACTGAAACAGGAAATTTGCTGCAAACCCACAAATTGCAAGATAACAACAGAATAAAAAAAAAATTAATAAAAAAAAATTGTTTTTAGAACATTACAGATTTCAGTGAGGACATAATAAGTACATTACAACTGAACATGCAGAGATGTGTGTGAAACTGGCCTTTATGGCAAAATATTAAAATATTGGACTACAAACCTCACAAAAACAAGAGACTAATAAAGAAAGTTTTTATATCCAGAAAAATAGTTCCATTAATGAGACTTCAAAATTTATAAATAGCATTTTCAACAACTTAATTCAAAAATAGTAGACTTACAAAATGCATAAGGAAAAGATTTTAACTTAATTAATGGGAAATGCAAGAGGAACCTGGCAAAGTTTAAATTCTTTCTGTGTAAATGAAACTTTTGATACAGTTCCTATACGTTGAGAACAAGCTTCGATAAAATCTAGAGGCCAGAAATGTCTGTAAAAACAAAAAAACTCAGAAGATGTGGAAAAAATTGTAAGTTCAAGTTAAAATAGAATTAAATATATTAATATGAGTAAAAACTAATATATTGGGAAAGTGTTTTAATTGCTGTAAATAACATTTTATTTTCCATTAATCTAAAAGCAAAAACTATCAGCAAAATCGGCTAATAATCTGGAAACCATCAGTGTACGTCTACATTCTGCTACCTCTGTAAAAGCCTGTGATTATTTCCATTATGATAAAATTTATTTCAGTAAAAATAGAATAAAAAGTGCTGTATTGTATCTGTGTAAACAAAGTGGAACAATACACTTGAAATCAGGAACTATTTGAAAGCAATTCCTATTAGTAGTTCTAATTCTGACTATTAGATAGCTCTAATCATTCTACTATTCTCTTTTACGTGTGATATTTCAAAGTAACTTGTACAATATTCTAGAGGATAATGCTTACCTTGGCATTCCTTTCAAGCGATGGGAACATTTCACACACGTTTTCCGGTCTTTGTTGATGTTATTGTCCTAAAGTCCGTTGTATGCGATGACTAGCTTTACTTCTCACACTTTTCTCTGGGTATACTCATTGGATGCCTTAGGATTAAAACACATCAATTTTTACCGTTCTTTATACTCGAAATTTTCGCCCATATCTGGGCATCCTCAGGAGCGTGGCAACTTTACCACCGATGTTCGTGGTTAACTTCGCGCTAATGGAGTCCGATACTCCATGTTGCCATTTGTCGGATATGATAACGAAATATATCCAGGAAAGTATATCCAACGAATGGCAACATGGAGTATCGGACTCCATTAAAGCGAAGTTAACCACGAACGTCGGTAGTAAAGTCGCCACGCTCCTGAGGATGCCCAGAGTATGGGCAAAATTTTCGAGTATAAAGAACGGTAAAAATTGATGTGTTTGAATCCTAAGGCAAAGATCCAATGAGTATACCCAGCGAAAAGTGTGAGAAGTAAAGCTAGTCATCGCATACAACGGACTTTAGGACAATAACATCAACAAAGACCGGAAAACGTGTGTGAAATGTTCCCATCGCTAGAAAGGAATCCCAAGGTAAGCATTATCCTCTAGAATATTGTACAAGTTAATTTGAAAGCGTTCCGATTCGGAAGTCCAGCCAAAATAAGTGCAACTCTGTTGATGAAAGTGGAGTAAAAGAAGATGGCGGTTCTACAGAATACAGCAATACCAGTACTTATTAAATAGCTTCGACTTTGTCACTACTTCATTGGTTCAACACTTCCACATCATAAATCTACTGCAACAACTCATTTTGTATAGTGAACACTATTTAGCATTGACATGAGCACAATAACACAGCTTTCGAAGAGACATCTACAGAACTAGGATGCAACCCCCCCCATCTCAGCTTACCATGATACACTATTATAACTGACTTCCCAACCAATGTTGTTTTTTCAAATAATAAGTTTACTTCAAAATAAATCTTGTCTAGTCTTCCCAATCATCAGCATATCAAATAGTTCTGTTAATGGGACAATGAAACTAGCAATAATTATATTATTTATTCATTAACTATTATTATTCTTTGACTGAAGGTTTAATGACCACCATGAGCAACTCAATGGGCTATAAGCAGTCTCCCATCCCTAATTTAAGGTCACTTGTTCCAGAGAAGGGAGAGATTCAGTGGCGTAAGATCCATGTCTCGTCAGGATATGAACCCGTACCTTTCTCTGACGAATGTTCATAAGCCAGTGTGCACTGAAACCACTGCACCACCAGACAGCTATTTATCATTCATTTTACTTCTATAAAACAGAACTTACTTTCCCTTACAAAACTGCTACTTCTTAGCACTCCAATTAAAACAAAATGTATGCGAATTTTCATTGCATCCAGTAAATTTTTTTCTACTGTGGGGTTTAACAACCATTTGAGCAACTCGATGGGCTATAAGCAGCTGTCTGCCCCTAATTTAGGGCATTGATCCCAGGGAAGGGAGAGAACCTTTGCAGTAAGACAAACACAACATCCATGCCTCACCTGGATTCCACCTCGGACGAACACCAGCACTTAGACCACGGCACCAGCAGGGCAGCCATTAAGTAGTTCTGTTAATGAAGCAATGAAACTAGCAACAAATTTTTGATGTGCCCTACATTCTATTCCACACGAACACTTTTTGGCTCAGGGTATGTCATTTAATTATTTCAGATGCCTATTACTATGTTTTAATTTAAATAGATTGAGCTATTTTTTTAATTGTTTCTACTCGAAGGGAGATCCAAGATTTAGCAACCTCAACGAACATCAAAATTATATTCTTAAATTGGCTACTTCCTAATCAGAATGCTTTGAATTAGTTCCCAATATAATTTTGATTACTATTTTCTTCAAAAAAAATCTCATCGTAATGGAAATAATTTCATGCATTTATTATGGAAAATAATAATACATTACACAAATAATATATATTTATTTTATTACGGAAAATAATGTTAATGTTCCACAGCAATCACGACCAATTCCACACCAGCATAATTTACAAAATACGAATAACTACCACCAAAAAATGAGACTTTAATCTAGCCACTTTGACTTTCCTAACAAAAATTGGGAAGAGCTTTGCATAAAAAACAAGCTATTATGACCAAATTCACTGCTGCATGATGAAAAAGTGAAAGCAATATATATATATATATATTGCTGACATGGCTCAACCGAGAGAACAAGCTGGATTCAGGAGTGGCTACAGCACAATAGATCATATCCACGTACTGAGAGAACTAATTGAAAAAGCGAGGGAATATGAACTTCCATTGTGCATGGCTTTTATCGATTATGAAAAAGCCTTTGATTCGGTGAAACCATCAGCAGTTACCACGGCTCTGAAATCCTGCGGTATTGAAGATGCATACATTAATATTATTAATAACATCTATGAAAATGCAAGTGCAAAGATTCGGCTGTTTGAAAATACAACACACATAAAAATTGGAAAGGGAGTGAGACAAGGTGACACCATATCTCCGAAGCTCTTTAATGCCACATTGGAAAATGTCTTTCAATCACTGAACTGGGAAAACAAGGGGATAAAGATTAATGGAGATTATCTAACCCACCTTCGTTTTGCTGATGACGTAGTCATTTTTGCAACTACCCCATCAGAGCTACAGAGTATGATCCAGGAACTTGCTGACAAGAGTAAAGAAGTGGGATTAAAAATGAACTTTCAGAAGACAAAAGTGATGTTCAATGCTTTTACAAGAAATGAAGATTTATCGATAGATGGAGAAAAACTGGAGATAACAGATACGTATGTTTATCTTGGACAGCAGATATCAAGTGAGGGTCACATTGATGAAGAAATTAATCGGCGTACAAAACTTGCCTGGAGAGCTTTTGGAAGAAACAGCATAATTTTCAAGAGCAATATGCCATTATGTCTTAAAAGAAAAGTGTTTGATCAATGCATCCTTCCAGTGCTTACGTATGGTGCAGAGACGTGGACCTTAACTAAAAGAGACATACAAAGGCTGCAGACAACTCAAAGCAGCATGGAGAGGTGCATGCTTGGTATAACCAGGAGAGATAAGAAGAGGAACTCGTGGATCCGAAAAATGACGAGAGTGGAAGACATCATGATCAGAGTTAAATCCCTGAAATGGCAATGGGCTGGACATACTGCCAGAAGGACAGACCATAGATGGACAGCCGAAATTTTAGATTGGATTCCAAGGGACAGGAAAAGACCCAGAAAAAGACCACATGGGAGATGGGTGGATGAAATTCGTAAATATGCGGGAGTGACATGGAGGAGACTGGCACAAGACAGACCGTTGTGGAGGAAACTTGGGGAGACCTTCGTCCAGCAGTGGATTGATAATGGTTGACAATGATGATGATGATGATGATATATATATATTGCTTTCACTTTTTCATCATGCAGCAGTGAATTTGGTCATAATAGCTTGTTTATATATATATATATATATATATATATATATATATATATATATATATATATATATATATAGGGATGTAAGGTCAAGTGATGCGTAACATCACAGCCTCTCCTTGACAAATGTCAACCCCGCCTTCTCGTGGTGCATCCTGTTCCCACTAAAGGGGCTCTGACGACCGCCCATAGCGGTATAACTATACCATCGGGATTAGAGGAAATTCTATCCCACACTCACCAACCCGCTTGGCCAGCGTGGTGAGTTATGGCCAAACCCCTCCAAATTGATTCCACAACTTAAATCTTGGCCATCAGTCTCCGGCAGCTGGAATGTACCTGGCCAAGGCAGCGGCCAGTGCGACATGAAGGCAGAGGGTGCTAAGAATCCCCGGAGGACCGGACTAGGCTGCCATCTGATGCTGACCTTGGCTACTTACAATGGACGCTCCCTATCTTCTGATTCAAGGCTTCTTGAATTGGAAGAGGAACTACAAAGGATCAAGTGGGACATTGTGGGGCTAAGTGAGGTAAGGAAAAAAGGAGAAGATCTCATCGAACTGAAAAGTGGACATCTCTTCTACTATCGTGGGACAGATACTGGCAGAACTAGTGGTGTTGGATTTATAATAAACAAGAAACTGAAGGATAAAGTTGTAGAAGTTGAAAGTTCCTCTGACAGAGCTGCACGACTTGTTATCCAACTCTCGAAAAGATACCAGGCTCAGATTATTCAAACTTATGCACCCACCACAAGTCATCCTGAAGAAGAAATTGAAGAATTTTATGAGAAAATTTGTCATCTAAATAATAAAGGTAAGCAGCACTTGAAAATAATTATGGGAGATTTCAATGCAAAAATAGGGCAACGGCAACAGAATGAAACTTCAGTAGGTAAATTCGGTCACGGCAACAGAAACCAGCGTGGAAATACTCTCGTTGAGTTCGCAGAGGCAGAAGGGTTTTTCATCTTGAACTCCTTCTTCAAGAAAAAGCCACACAGGAAATGGACATGGAGACATCCAAATGGGACGACAAATGAAATTGATTTTATTATGTGTAACAAAAAATTCGTCATAGAAGACTGCAGTGTGCTAAACAAGTTCAACACAGGTAGTGACCATAGATTGGCGAGATGTAAGATGCACCTCAACGCTAAACTTGAACGTGGCAAGCTCATAAGACAAACAAAATCTATTGACATAACCAACCTCAAAAAACACCATAATACCTTCAAGTTAGAACTGAAGAACAGGTTCTCTGCTTTAGAAGGCCTAACATCGGAAGAAGTGGACATCTCTGAAGTTAACAGAAAAGTAACCAAAGCTCTTATGGAAACAGCAACAAAATTAGCTGGGTCTAAGAACAAGTTGCATGTGAACAAATTATCAGGAAAAACCAAAATGTTGATGCAAAAAGAAGAGAGATGAGGACAACTAAAGAAGATGTGACTTCCAAAGTGGAATATATAGAGCTATGCAAGACAGTAAGAAAAAGTATCACTGAAGACGTAAGGAAATTCAACTGTGAACTAGTGAGGAAAGCAATTGAAAACAACCAAAGCCTAAAGATAGCAAAGGGACATCTCAGTAAGGGAAGAAAACAGATTATGGCACTGAGAAAAGAAGATGGTTCTGTAACAAGAAATAGAGGCGAAATTTTGACAAGAGTGAAAGATTTCTACTCCAAATTATATGAAAGGGATGATATATGCACTCCAGACATCATGAAAGATACCAGTACCAGAGTTCCTCCAGTCCTTCCAGCAGAAGTTGCACATGCAATCAAGAACATGAAGCGAGGAAAAGCTCCAGGAGAAGATGGAATTACTGTAGACATCATACAAGAAGCAAGTGGAGAAATCGAAACAGTACTCGCCCAAATTTTCACTCGATGCCTTAATGAAGGAAAGATTCCTGAGGATTGGAACACCGCTACAATGATCCTGCTACATAAGAAAGGTGACATTGAGGATCTCGGAAACTACAGACCTATCAGCCTCCTATCAGTAGTTTATAAAATCTTCACTAAAGTTCTTTCACACCGCTTGAAAGTAACACTGGACATGGCTCAACCCAGAGAACAAGCTGGATTCAGGAGTGGCTACAGCACAATAGATCATATCCACGTGCTGAGAGAACTAATTGAAAGAGCGAGGAATATGAACTTCCATTGTGCATGGCTTTTATCGATTATGAAAAAGCCTTTGATTCGGTGAAACCATCAGCAGTTACAATGGCTCTGAAAACCTGCGGTATTGAAGATGCATACATTAATATTATTAATAACATCTATGAAAATGCAAGTGCAAAGATTAGGCTGTTTGAAAATACAACACACGTAAAAATTGGAAAGGGAGTGAGACAAGGTGACACCATATCTCCGAAGCTCTTTAATGCCACATTGGAGGGTGTTTTTCAGTCGCTGAGCTGGGAAAACAAGGGGATAAAGATTAATGGAGATTATCTAACCCACCTTCGTTTTGCTGATGACGTAGTCATTTTTGCAACTACCCCATCAGAGCTGCAGAGTATGATCCAGGAACTTGCTGACAAGAGTAAAGAAGTGGGATTAAAAATGAACTGTCAGAAGACAAAAGGGATGTTCAATGCTTTTACAAGAAATGAAGATTTATCGATTGATGGAGAAAAGCTGGAGATAACAGACACGTACGTTTATCTTGGACAGCAGATATCAAGTGAGGGTCACATTGATGAAGAAATTAATCGGCGTACAAAACTTGCCTGGAGAGCTTTTGGAAGAAACAGCATAATTTTCAAGAGCAATATGCCATTATGTCTTAAAAGAAAAGTGTTTGATCAATGCATCCTTCCAGTGCTTACGTATGGTGCAGAAACGTGGACCTTAACTAAAAGAGACATACAAAGGCTGCAGACAACTCAAAGCAGCATGGAGAGGTGCATGCTTGGTGTAACCAGGAGAGATAAGAAGAGGAACTCGTGGATCCGAAAAATGACAAGAGTGGAAGACATCATGATCAGAGTTAAATCCCTGAAATGGCAATGGGCTGGACATACTGCCAGAAGGACAGATCATCGATGGACAGCCGAAATTTTAGATTGGATTCCAAGGGACAGGAAAAGACCCAGAAGAAGACCACATGGGAGATGGGTGGATGAAATTCGAAAGTATGCAGGGGTGACATGGCATATATATATATATATATATCATCATTGTCAACCATTATCAATCCACTGCTGGACGAAGGTCTCCCCAAGTTTCCTCCACAACGGTCTGTCTTGTGCCAGTCTCCTCCATGTCACCCCTGCATACTTTCGAATTTCATCCACCCATCTCCCATGTGGTCTTCTTCTGGGTCTTTTCCTGTCCCTTGGAATCCAATCTAAAATTTCGGCTGTCCATCGATGGTCTGTCCTTCTGGCAGTATGTCCAGCCCATTGCCATTTCAGGGATTTAACTCTGATCATGATGTCTTCCACTCTTTTCATTTTTCGGATCCACGAGTTCCTCTTCTTATCTCTCCTGGTTACACCAAGCATGCACCTCTCCATGCTGCTTTGAGTTGCCTGCAGCCTTTGTATGTCTCTTTTAGTTAAGGTCCACGTTTCTGCACCATACGTAAGCACTGGAAGGATGCATTGATCAAACACTTTTCTTTTAAGACATAATGGCATATTGCTCTTGAAAATTATGCTGTTTCTTCCAAAAGCTCTCCAGGCAAGTTTTGTACGCCGATTAATTTCTTCATCAATGTGACCCTCACTTGATATCTGCTGTCCAAGATAAACGTATGTGTCTGTTATCTCCAGCTTTTCTCCATCAATCGATAAATCTTCATTTCTTGAAAAAGCATTGTACATCACTTTTGTCTTCTGAAAGTTCATTTTTAATCCCACTTCTTTACTCTTGTGAGCAAGTTCCTGGATCATACTCTGCAGCTCTGATGGGGTAGTTGCAAAAATGACTATGTCATCAGCAAAAGGAAGGTGAGTTAGATAATCTCCATTAATCTTTATGAGCTTGTTTTCCCAGCTCAACGACTGAAAGACACCATCCAATGTAGCATTAAAGAGCTTCGGAGATATGGTGTCACCTTGTCTTACTCCCTTTCCTACTTTTATGTGTGCTGTATTCTCAAACGGCTGAATCTTTGCACTTGCATTTTCATAGATGTTATTAATAATATTAATGTATGCATCTTCAATACCGCAGGATTTCAGAGCCATTGTAACTGCTGATGGTTTCACCGAATCAAAGGCTTTTTCATAATCGATAAAAGCCATGCACAATGAAAGTTCATATTCCCTCGCTCTTTCAATTAGTTCTCTCAGTACGTGGATATGATCTATTGTGCTGTAGCCAATCCGGAATCCAGCTTATTCTCTCGGTTGAGCCATGTCCAGTGTCACCTTCAAGCGGTGTGAAAGAACTTTAGTGAAGATTTTATAAACCACTGATAGGAGGCTGATAGGTCTGTAGTTCCCGAGATCCTCAATGTCACCTTTTTTATGTAGCAGAATTATTGTAGCGTTGTTCCAATCCTCAGGAATCTTCCCTTCATTAAGGCATCGAGTGAAAATTTGGGCGAGTACTGTTTCGATTTCTCCACTTGCTTCTTGTATGATGTCTACAGTAATTCCATCTTCTCCTGGAGCTTTCCCCGCTTCATGTTCTTGATTGCATGTGCAACTTCTGCTGGGATGACTGGAAGAACTCTGGTACCTTTCATGATGTCTGGAGTACATGTATCACCCCTTTCATATAATTTGGAGTAGAAATCTTTCACTCGTCAAAATTTCGCCTCTATTTCTTGTTACAGAACCATCTTCTTTTCTCAGCGCCATAATCTGTTTTCTTCCCTTACTGAAATGTCCGTTTGCTATCTTTAGGCTATGGTTGTTTTCAATTGCTTTCCTCACTAGTTCACAGTTGAATTTTCTTACGTCTTCAGTGATACTTTTTCGTACTGTCTTGCATTGCTCTATATGTTCCACTTTGGAAGTCACATCTTTTTTAGTTGTCCTCATCTCTCTTTTTTTTTGCATCAACATTTTGGTTTTTCCTGATAATTTGTTCACATGCAACTTGTTCTTAGACCCAGCTAATTTTGTTGCTGTTTCCATAAGAGCTTTGGTTACTTTTCTGTTAACTTCAGAAATATCCACTTCTTCCGATGTTAGGCCTTCTAAAGCAGAGAATCTGTTCTTCAGTTCCAACTTAAAGGTATTATGGTGTTTTTTAAGGTTAGTTATATCGATACATTTTGTTTGTCTTATGAGCTTGCTACGTTCGAGTTTAGTGTTAAGGTGCATCTTACATCTCACCAATCTATGGTCACTACCTGTGCTGAACTTGTTTAGCACACTGCAGTCTTCTATGGCGAATTTTTTTTTACACATAATAAAATCAATTTCACTTGTCCCATTTGGATGTCTCCATGTCCATTTCCCGTGTGGCTTTTTCTTGAAAAAGGAGTTCAAGATGAAAAACCCTTCTGCCTCTGCAAGCTCTACGAGAGCATTTCCACGCTGGTTTCTGCTGTTGCCGTGACCGAATTTACCTACTGAAGTTTCATTCTGTTGCAGTTGCCCTATTTTTGCATTGAAATCTCCCATAATTATCTTCAAATGCTGCTTACCTTTATTATTTAGATGATGAATTTCCTCATAAAACTCTTCAATTTCTTCTTCAGGATGACTTGTGGTGGGTGCATAAGTTTGAATTATCTGGGCCTGGTATCTTCTCGAGAGTTGGATAACGAGTCGTGCAACTCTGTCAAAGGAACTTTCAACTTCTACAACTTTATCCTTCACTTTCTTGTTTATTATAAACCAACACCACTAGTTCTGCCAGTATCTGTCCCACGATAGTAGAAGAGATGTCCACTTTTCAGTTCAATGAGATCTTCTCCTTTTCTCCTTACCTCACTTAGCCTGACGATGTCCCACTTGATCTTGAGTAGTTCCTCTTCCAATTCAAGAAGCCTTGAATCAGAAGATAGGGAGCGTCCATTATACGTAGCCAAGGTCAGCATCGGATGGCAGCCTAGTCCGGTCCTCCGGGGATTCTTAGCACCCTCTGTCTTCATGTCGCACTGGCCGCTGCCTTGGCCAGGCACATTCTAGCTGCCGGAGACTGAGGGCCAAGATTTAAGTTGTGGAGTCATTTTGGAGGGGTTTGGCCATAACTCACCACGCTGGCCAAGCGGGTTGGTGAGTGTGGGATAGCATTTCCTCTAATCCCGATGGTATAGTTATACCGCTATTGGCGGTCATCAGAGCCCCTTTAGTGGGAACAGGATGCACCACGAGAAGGCGGGGTTGACATTTGTCAAGGAGAGGCTGTGATGTTATGCATCACCTGACTTTACATCCCATATCATCATCATCATCATCATTGTCAACCATTATCAATCCACTGCTGGACGAAGGTCTCCCCAAGTTTCCTCCACAACGGTCTGTCTGGTGCCAGTCTCTTCCATGTCACTCCTGCATACTTTCGAATTTCATCCACCCATCTTCCATGTGGTCTTCTTCTGGGTCTTTTCCTGTCCCTTGGAATCCAATCTAAAATTTCGGCTGTCCATCGATGGTCTGTTCTTCTGGCAGTATGTCCAGCCCATTGCCATTTCAGGGATTTAACTCTGATCATGATGTCTTCCACTCTTGTCATTTTTCGGATCCACGTGTTCCTCTTCTTATCCCTCCTGGTTACACCAAGCATGCACCTCTCCATGCTTCTTTGAGTTGTTTGCAGCCTTTGTATGTCTCTTTTAGCTAAGGTCCACGTCTCTGCACCATACGTAAGCACTGGAAGGATGCATTGATCAAACACTTTTCTTTTAAGACATAATGGCATATTGCTCTTGAAAATTAAGCTGTTTCTTCCAAAAGCTCCCCAGGCAAGTTTTGTACGCCGATTAATTTCTTCACCAATGTGACCCTCACTTGATATCTGCTGTCCAAGATAAACGTACGTGTCTGTTATCTCCAGCTTTTCTCCATCAATCGATAAATCTTCATTTCTTGTAAAAGCATTGTACATGACTTTTGTCTTCTGAAAGTTCATTTTTAATCCCATTTCTTTACTCTTGTCAGCAAGTTCCTGGATCATACTCTGTAGCTCTGATGGGGTAGTTGCAAAAATGACTATGTCATCAGCAAAACAAAGGTGGGTTAGATAATCTCCATTAATCTTTATCCCTTTGTTTTCCCAGTTCAGTAATTGAAATACATTTTCCAATGTGGCATTAAAGAGCTTCGGAGATATGGTGTCACCTTGTCTCACTCCTTTTCCAATTTTTATGTGTGTTGTATTTTCAAACAGCCGAATCTTTGCACTTGCATTTTCATAGATGTTATTAATAATATTAATGTATGCATCTTCAATACCGCAGGATTTCAGAGCCATTGTAACTGCTGATGGTTTCACCGAATCAAAGGCTTTTTCATAATCGATAAAAGCCATGCACAATGAAAGTTCATATTCCCTCGCTCTTTCAATTAGTTCTCTCAGTACGTGGATATGATCTATTGTGCTGTAGCCAATCCGGAATCCAGCTTATTCTCTCGGTTGAGCCATGTCCAGTGTCACCTTCAAGCGGTGTGAAAGAACTTTAGTGAAGATTTTATAAACCACTGATAGGAGGCTGATAGGTCTGTAGTTCCCGAGATCCTCAATGTCACCTTTTTTATGTAGCAGGATTATTGTAGCGTTGTTCCAATCCTCAGGAATCTTCCCTTCATTAAGGCATCGAGTGAAAATTTGGGCGAGTACTGTTTCGATTTCTCCACTTGCTTCTTGTATGATGTCTACAGTAATTCCATCTTCTCCTGGAGCTTTCCCCCGCTTCATGTTCTTGATTGCATGTGCAACTTCTGCTGGGATGACTGGAAGAACTCTGGTACCTTTCATGATGTCTGGAGTACATGTATCACCCCTTTCATATAATTTGGAGTAGAAATCTTTCACTCGTCAAAATTTCGCCTCTATTTCTTGTTACAGAACCATCTTCTTTTCTCAGCGCCATAATCTGTTTTCTTCCCTTACTGAAATGTCCGTTTGCTATCTTTAGGCTATGGTTGTTTTCAATTGCTTTCCTCACTAGTTCACAGTTGAATTTTCTTACGTCTTCAGTGATACTTTTTCGTACTGTCTTGCATTGCTCTATATGTTCCACTTTGGAAGTCACATCTTTTTTAGTTGTCCTCATCTCTCTTTTTTTTTGCATCAACATTTTGGTTTTTCCTGATAATTTGTTCACATGCAACTTGTTCTTAGACCCAGCTAATTTTGTTGCTGTTTCCATAAGAGCTTTGGTTACTTTTCTGTTAACTTCAGAAATATCCACTTCTTCCGATGTTAGGCCTTCTAAAGCAGAGAATCTGTTCTTCAGTTCCAACTTAAAGGTATTATGGTGTTTTTTAAGGTTAGTTATATCGATACATTTTGTTTGTCTTATGAGCTTGCTACGTTCGAGTTTAGTGTTAAGGTGCATCTTACATCTCACCAATCTATGGTCACTACCTGTGCTGAACTTGTTTAGCACACTGCAGTCTTCTATGACGAATTTTTTTTTACACATAATAAAATCAATTTCACTTGTCCCATTTGGATGTCTCCATGTCCATTTCCCGTGTGGCTTTTTCTTGAAAAAGGAGTTCAAGATGAAAAACCCTTCTGCCTCTGCAAGCTCTACGAGAGCATTTCCACGCTGGTTTCTGCTGTTGCCGTGACCGAATTTACCTACTGAAGTTTCATTCTGTTGCAGTTGCCCTATTTTTGCATTGAAATCTCCCATAATTATCTTCAAATGCTGCTTACCTTTATTATTTAGATGATGAATTTCCTCATAAAACTCTTCAATTTCTTCTTCAGGATGACTTGTGGTGGGTGCATAAGTTTGAATTATCTGGGCCTGGTATCTTCTCGAGAGTTGGATAACGAGTCGTGCAACTCTGTCAAAGGAACTTTCAACTTCTACAACTTTATCCTTCACTTTCTTGTTTATTATAAACCAACACCACTAGTTCTGCCAGTATCTGTCCCACGATAGTAGAAGAGATGTCCACTTTTCAGTTCAATGAGATCTTCTCCTTTTCTCCTTACCTCACTTAGCCTGACGATGTCCCACTTGATCTTGAGTAGTTCCTCTTCCAATTCAAGAAGCCTTGAATCAGAAGATAGGGAGCGTCCATTATACGTAGCCAAGGTCAGCATCGGATGGCAGCCTAGTCCGGTCCTCCGGGGATTCTTAGCACCCTCTGTCTTCATGTCGCACTGGCCGCTGCCTTGGCCAGGCACATTCTAGCTGCCGGAGACTGAGGGCCAAGATTTAAGTTGTGGAGTCATTTTGGAGGGGTTTGGCCATAACTCACCACGCTGGCCAAGCGGGTTGGTGAGTGTGGGATAGCATTTCCTCTAATCCCGATGGTATAGTTATACCGCTATTGGCGGTCATCAGAGCCCCTTTAGTGGGAACAGGATGCACCACGAGAAGGCGGGGTTGACATTTGTCAAGGAGAGGCTGTGATGTTATGCATCACCTGACTTTACATCCCATATCATCATCATCATCATCATTGTCAACCATTATCAATCCACTGCTGGACGAAGGTCTCCCCAAGTTTCCTCCACAACGGTCTGTCTGGTGCCAGTCTCTTCCATGTCACTCCTGCATACTTTCGAATTTCATCCACCCATCTTCCATGTGGTCTTCTTCTGGGTCTTTTCCTGTCCCTTGGAATCCAATCTAAAATTTCGGCTGTCCATCGATGGTCTGTTCTTCTGGCAGTATGTCCAGCCCATTGCCATTTCAGGGATTTAACTCTGATCATGATGTCTTCCACTCTTGTCATTTTTCGGATCCACGTGTTCCTCTTCTTATCCCTCCTGGTTACACCAAGCATGCACCTCTCCATGCTTCTTTGAGTTGTTTGCAGCCTTTGTATGTCTCTTTTAGCTAAGGTCCACGTCTCTGCACCATACGTAAGCACTGGAAGGATGCATTGATCAAACACTTTTCTTTTAAGACATAATGGCATATTGCTCTTGAAAATTAAGCTGTTTCTTCCAAAAGCTCCCCAGGCAAGTTTTGTACGCCGATTAATTTCTTCACCAATGTGACCCTCACTTGATATCTGCTGTCCAAGATAAACGTACGTGTCTGTTATCTCCAGCTTTTCTCCATCAATCGATAAATCTTCATTTCTTGTAAAAGCATTGTACATGACTTTTGTCTTCTGAAAGTTCATTTTTAATCCCATTTCTTTACTCTTGTCAGCAAGTTCCTGGATCATACTCTGTAGCTCTGATGGGGTAGTTGCAAAAATGACTATGTCATCAGCAAAACAAAGGTGGGTTAGATAATCTCCATTAATCTTTATCCCTTTGTTTTCCCAGTTCAGTAATTGAAATACATTTTCCAATGTGGCATTAAAGAGCTTCGGAGATATGGTGTCACCTTGTCTCACTCCTTTTCCAATTTTTATGTGTGTTGTATTTTCAAACAGCCGAATCTTTGCACTTGCATTTTCATAGATGTTATTAATAATATTAATGTATGCATCTTCAATACCGCAGGATTTCAGAGCCATTGCAACTGCTGATGGTTTCACCGAATCAAAGGCTTTTTCATAATCGATAAAAGCCATGCACAATGGAAGTTCATATTCCCTCGCTCTTTCAATTAGTTTTCTCAGTACGTGGATATGATCTATTGTGCTGTAGCCACTCCTGAATCCAGCTTGTTCTCTCGGTTGAGCCATGTCCAGTGTCACCTTAAAGCGGTGTGAAAGAACTTTAGTGAAGATTTTATAAACCACTGATAGGAGGCTGATAGGTCCGTAGTTTCTGAGATCCTCAATGTCACCTTTTTTATGTAGCAGGATCATTGTAGCGTTGTTCCAATCCTCAGGAATTTTCCCTTCGTTAAGGCATCGAGTGAAAATTTGGGCGAGTACTGTTTCGATTTCTCCACTTGCTTCTTGTATGATGTCTACAGTAATTCCATCTTCTCCTGGAGCTTTTCCCCACTTCATGTTCTTGATTGCATGTGCAACTTCTGCTGGAAGGACTGGAAGAACTCTGGTACTGGTACCTTTCATGATGTCTGGAGTACATGTATCATCCCTTTCATATAGTTTGGAGTAGAAATCTTTCACTCTTGTCAAAATTTCGCCTCTATTTCTTGTTACAGAACCATCTTCTTTTCTCAGTGCCATAATCTGTTTTCTTCCCTTACTGAGATGTCCCTTTGCTATCTTTAGGCTTTGGTTGTTTTCAATTGCTTTCCTTACTTGTTCACAGTTGAATTTCCTTACGTCTTCGGTGATACTTTTTCGTACTGTCTTGCATAGCTCTATATATTCCACTTTGGAAGTCACATCTTCTTTAGTTGTCCTCATCTCTCTTCTTTTTTGCATCAACATTTTGGTTTTTCCTGATAATTTGTTCACATGCAATTTGTTCTTAGACCCAGCTAATTTTGTTGCTGTTTCCATAACAGCTATGGTTACTTTTCTGTTAACTTCAGAAATATCCACTTCTTCCGATGTTAGGCCTTCTAAAGCAGAGAATCTGTTCTTCAGTTCCAATTTGAAGGTATTATGGTGTTTTTTAAGGTTGGTTATGTCAATACATTTTGTTTGTCTTATGAGCTTGCTACGTTCGAGTTTAGTGTTGAGGTGCATCTTACATCTCACCAATCTATGGTCACTGCCTGTGTTGAACTTGTTTAGCACACTGCAGTCTTCTATGACGAATTTTTTCTTACACATAATAAAATCAATTTCACTTGTCATCCCATTTGGATGTCTCCATGTCCATTTCCTGTGTGGCTTTTTCTTGAAAAAGGAGTTCAAGATGAAAAACCCTTCTGCCTCTACAAACTTTACGAGAGTATTTCCACGCTGGTTTCTGTTGCCATGACCGAATTTACCTACTGAAGTTTCATTCTGTTGCCGTTGCCCTATTTTTGCATTGAAATCTCCCATAATTATTTTCAAGTGCTGCTTACCTTTATTATTTAGATCACGAATTTCCTCATAAAATTCTTCAATTTCTTCTTCAGGATGACTTCTGGTGGGTGCATAAGTTTGAATAATCTGAGCCTGGTATCTTCTCGAGAGTTGGATAACGAGTCGTGCAGCTCTGTCAGAGGAACTTTCAACTTCTACAACTTTATCCTTCAGTTTCTTGTTTATTATAAATCCAACACCACTAGTTCTGCCAGTATCTGTCCCACGATAGTAGAAGAGATGTCCACTTTTCAGTTCAATGAGATCTCCTTTTCTCCTTACCTCACTTAGCCCGACGATGTCCCACTTGATCCTTTGTAGTTCCTCTTCCAATTCAAGAAGCCTTGAATCAGAAGATAGGGAGCGTCCGTTGTACCTAGCCAAGGTCAGCATCAGATGGCAGCCTAGTCCGGTCCTCCGGGGATTCTTAGCACCCTCTGCCTTCATGTCGCACTGGCCGCTGCCTTGGCCAGGTACATTCCAGCTGCCGGAGACTGAGGGCCAAGATTTAAGTTGTGGAGTCATTTTGGAGGGGTTTGGCCATAACTCACCACGCTGGCCAAGCGGGTTGGTGAGTGTGGGATAGCATTTCCTCTAATCCCGATGGTATAGTTATACCGCTATTGGCGGTCGTCAGAGCCCCTTTAGTGGGAACAGGATGTACCACGAGAAGGCGGGGTTGACATTTGTCAAGGAGAGGCTGTGATGTTACGCATCACCTGACCTTACATCCCACATATATATATATTTTTTTTTTTGATTGGAGGTTTAATGTCCACTGTGAGCAACTTGATGGGCTGTAAGCAGTCTGCCGTTCCTAATTTAGGGCCACTGGTTCCAGGGTAGGGAGAGAGCCAGCACCGTATGACAAACAAAACATCCATGCCTTACCAGGATTCGAACCCGGACCCCTTTCGGACGAACGAAAGATCTGAAGCCATCGCTTAGACCACTGTGCCAGCCGATATTTGGTAAATGTGTAGATTAGCATCCTAAACTATTTCGTTGGAAAAATGTCAGTACCTGGAAAAAGTGCTACATACAGATTTTACATTATGGAAATTAATGGCAAATGGTGCAAATTTTTCATGTTTTGAATGTCTTTTAAAGACTTTTATTGCAGTACTTACCTGTAAGTGCAATGCTGTGAATACGCTACGGTACGCCTAACGCATCGCTACCGCCATGAAGTCAAGCTTTGCTCCATTGAAAAGATTCACTGCAGCATGTAATTAACGCCTGGATGGCTATAAGTAAAACCGTGTATGTTCTTGCCAGAAGCATCATGTATTCGTACGCTATAAAATGTAGTTTGTTCGTGTTTTGTCATTGTTTTTAAAGCAGATGTTGACAAATGTTTCGTTCTTTCACACGATTCCAAATACAAAGTACGAATATGCCTTTCTATGTTGTACAAGAAACTGGAGAAGTATAACTTTTGGTTCTGCTTTGAACAACTTCCATTCGTAGGCGATTTGCTGTGTCACTGTACTTTTGGTTCTCCTGTTAATACTTCCTTCGTAGGTCAGTTTCTATCTCACTGATACGCATATTTTGCAAATCAAAGAGTTTTTTTCTGGTTTTTCTTGCCAAAAACATACAGGATACAACAAAATAAAGGGTGGATAATCTGGGCCTATTTTCTGTAGCGTATCACAACAACATTTATCGCTCACCTGCCAACAACGTAACCGCTTTCTTTTGTACTCTTCCGCCAGTCATTTCGGCACAGCAACAAACCATCCTTTTAAAAAGCAAAACCAATTAACCTTCCTTTTAACGGAGAAAAGCTTGGCTTCGTCTCGGTGGCGATGCATTAGGACTACCGCAGCATATCTCCACAGCATCGCACTTACAGGTAAATATTACGATAAAAATTCTTTAAAACTCATTTCAAATACGAAATTTCTGCAAAATTTGCCATGATTTTTCCAACTCTAAAATCTGTACGCCGCACTTTTCCGACGAAATAATTTAGGACGCTAATTTACACATTTACCTAATATTTGTCTTTATTAGAAACCCCTCTATATTGAGAAAGATTTACGTACTCGTTACCGTGATTAGGAAGCATTAAACGCAAATCGTTTGGAACCTGTAGTTTTTTTCCAAAAAGTTTTTCATTTGCTTACCGTTACCCCCACCCAACAATCTATTTGATCCACCAAAAAAAATTACCATAGCCATGTCCAAGGCTTTTCAGAGATTTTACGGCACCACAGCCAATTAACTGACAACTCACTGACATAGAAACGAGCGCAGTAGTACAGTGACACAATAAAGTTTTCAGCAAAACAGAAATTTAAATATTCTAAACAGGATTGATTTACCTCTTAATTGATGAATGGCAGCCATGATCATACATTAAAAAATGCAACTTCCATGAAGTTCTATATAAACAAAGCAATATAAAAGCGTTTAATGATGTACGTTCTAAAAACCTTAAATTTCCAAGATTTCAGTAGCCTACGAAAGATTTTCACACAGTAAAACACAAAACAATTGATACTTCAATTACAGTAGACGTTTTCTCTTTTTAATATTACACTTAAACAACCACAGTTACGGGTTCCTTTCATTAGCGCTGCAGCACATTTTGGATAGGGTAGCAACATTTTTCTGATACAAAAATAATTTTGTTAATTAAAAAAAGGCCCTAAATAAAGAATTGCCTGATTATCTTGACACGAAAAGGTATGGTTTATGTTTAATAAAGTCCTTAGGAACAATTTACTTATATAAAACCACCAGCCCCTACTATGCAAAATCTACCCAGCGTCGTGGTGTCATCGGAAGGGGTACTAAACTAGCCAGCATTTTTGCTGCTCCCCATCGATTTATGTTGAGAGATGTAAGCACAGCACCAAAACTGAAAGTATCACCGACTACCTTAAATCGGAGAGAATCAATGTTTTAGAGTATGTACGCCCAGTGGCGCCCATATGAGTACTTTGAAGGGGGGGGCTAAAAATCCTTACCTCCTTGACCTTCAAGGCTGTCAAACATAGTAAGTGTACAAGATACTAAAATACAACAAAAATATTTGATACAACCAATCATTAATACCTTTTTTTTTAAAATACTTTAAAAAATGGTTTCATATATTTTAGTGCTTTTTTTTTAGGTTTAACGACCACCGTGAGCAACTCAAAGGGCTATAAGCAGTCGCCCGTCCCTAATTTAGGGTCACTGGTTCCAGGGAAGGGAGAGCCAGTGCCATAAGACAAACACAACATCCATGCCTCACCGGGATTTGAACCCGGACCCTGGCCGCCCCGGTGGCGCAGTGGTCTAAGCGATGGCCTCTGATCATTCGTCCGAACGGGGTCCGGGTTCGAATCCCGGTGAGGCATGGATGTTGTGTTTGTCTTACGGCACTGGCTCTCTCCCTTCCCTGGAACCAGTGACCCTAAATTAGGGACGGGCGACTGCTTATAGCCCATTGAGTTGCTCACGGTGGTTGTTAAACCTCCAATCCAAAAAAAAAAAAAAAAAAAAAAAAAGAACCCGGACCCTTTTCGGACGAGTGATCAGAAGCCATCGCTTAGACCACTGCGCCACCGGGGCGGCTTCTAGTGCTTTAATTTACCTAAAATTTGGCTATACCAACGGCTAGGGGAGGCCCGACCCCCCCCCCCCCCCGCCCCTCCCTTATGGGCGCCCTGTGTACGCCTAAGTTCTGAAACTGCATATTCTTCTTCGCCGCCCAAGTGGCGCAGTGGTCTAAGCGACGGCTTCTGATAATTCATCCGAGATGGGTCCGGGTTCGAATCCCGGTGAGGCATGGATGTTGTGTTTGTCTTACGGCACTGGCTCTCTCCCTTTCCTGGAACCAGTGGCCCAAAATTTGGGACGGGCGACTGCTTATAGCCCACTGAATTGCTCACAGTGGTCGTTAAACCTCCAATCGCCGCCCCGGTGGGGTAGTAGTCTAACCGATGGCTTCTGATCATTCGTCCGAAAGGGGTCCGGGTTTGAATCCTGGTCAGGCATGGATGTTGTGTTTGTCCTACGGCACTGGCTCTCTCCCTTCCCTATAACCAGTGACCCTAAATTAGGGACGGGCGCCTGCTTATAGCCCATTGAGTTGCTCATGGTGGTCGTTAAACCTCCAATCAAAAAAAAAAAAGAAAAGAAAAATAGTAAGTGATCTGTCATATATATATTTTTTTCTAATATTTAGGAAATTCTTAACATTTTTGTCCCTCCAAACTTCATCAAAAATGCCTGCAATTTCACATTTCAAAACCCTTCTCCCCGAAAAAAAAATGTTAAACAGCTCATTGGCTCTCCATACAAAACACATCAGTACTAATCCTGTGCTATAGCAATGACGCTGACGTGCTGACATCTGTCGGTTCTGTCAGAACTATATAGTTTTTTTAATTGGAGGTTTAACGACTACCGTGAGCAACTCAATGGGCTATCAGCAGTCGCCCGTCCCTAATTTAGGGTCACTGGTTCCAGGGAAGGGACAGAGCCGGAAACTATATAGTATGAAATTAAAAGTTGCTGTCTTTAGCACGATATATTAAAACAATTTACCAAACCGTAAACAAATTTTACATTTTATTCACGATCCAAACCCGTTCGATGAAAGTGACAAGTACTTTTGAAGCCACAATGGCTTTATCCTCAGGCCGACAATGACACGGTAGAAGAAACAAACCAGTCAATTTGTACTGCAATACAAGGCGCATCTGTTCATGAATTCACCAATCACGTAGCGATGCCATCCCACTAAATCCTAAACGTGAAGTTCAGAAATAAAACAAAATGTACAGTATTATACAAAATTCTGAAGACCCGTTTGAGCTTGTGAAGAATGAAGTATTCGTCTCCAGGGTCTGTGAATCACAGTTGGTAGTTCTATGTTGCAACACATTTCCCCGAAAGAAAGAATACAGATACTTTCCAACAAAAGAATTGAGCGTTTGTCGACTGTAGATATTAAGATTTGCCGCCCCGGTGGCGCAGTGGTCTAAGGCGCTGTCCTCTGATCATTCGTCCGTAAGGGGTCTGGGTTCGAATCCCGGTCAGGCATGGATGTTGTGTTTGTCTTACGGCACTGGCTCTCTCCCTTCCCTGGAACCAGTGACCCTAAATTAGGGACGGGCGACTGCTTATAGCCCATTGAGTTGCTCACGGTGGTCGTTAAACCTCCAATCAAAAAAAAATAAATAAATAAAAAAAAGATATTAAGATTTTAGTGTTGTTCCAGTCAGGGATGTATCCATCCTGTTTCACTGCTACAGTGAGTGCGGTATTTATAGTATCAGTACGTAGGGAATATTTATGTTCAGACAGACGAGTATTTAAGGTCCGATGTGTAGAGCCCACATAGTACTTAACTTCACTGTAAGTATCTTTAGGTAATAAAGGTCAGTGGTTTAATTGGGAATTTTTCGCTGCCCGAACGCAACGTACAACTTGTAGTGTTGTCGCCAAAACCCGTCAAAATGACGTCGCAACGTTTTGTCTATTTCTGACTCCATAGTCAGAATTTGTCAAAAAGGCTTGACGCAGTTTTGACGGGTTTTGGCGACAACACTACAACGGCACAAGTGAATGCATTAAAAATTTAGTATTCGCAAACCCATTTGCTGTACACATAAAACCATACAAGGAAATTTCGATATTGAACTTTGAAATGAAATAGTCACATTTAGCTAAAGTCAGAGCTGTTTTCTTTATTCAGAAGTACGTTTCTTATTAGAAAGACCACGCGAATGTGTGCCGGTGCAATTAAAGGTTTTGAAGGTGTCCTTAAATAAGAAACATCGGAGAAAAAACGCCAGCTCGTATTTGAGGCAGAGATATGTAAGTAACTACTGTATATGGGGTGGCAAAGTAAAGAAATTCGGCTTTGTCTGAAATATCCATTTATTTAGTTGCAATATCTATTATAACTTCGATTTGAAAAAAAAATCATCTCCTAAAATATTCTCCAAAGTTTTTGTTTCAACAAGTCTTCTTGCATCGTTTCTTCACGTTCTCTGCAAGCCAAAAAATCTGCATTTCTCCATCCGTCACTCAACTATTTCCGTACGTACGGCACGAGATTGAAGATCTTTGAAGGAGGTCCGTTTATTTTTTTTTTTTTTGATTGGAGGTTTTTTTTTTTTTTTGATTGGAGGTTTAACGACCACCGTGAGCAACTCAATGGGCTATTAGCAGTCGCCCGTCCCTAATTTAGGGTCACTGGTTCCAGGGAAGGGAGAGAGCCAGTGCCGTAAGACAAACACAACATCCATGCCTGACGGGATTCGAACCCGAACCCCTTACGGACGAATGATCAGAGGCCAGCGCCTTAGACCACTGTGCCACCGGGGCGGCGTTTATTTTTATGAACATGAGGTTCATGACGTGTGTAACGTTCAAAGCGTTTCTTAAATCAGTTATTATCAAATTCGTGGTGCTAAAACCTCTTTCACACTCAGCTGTTGATATAGCGACCGCAGCAACAGATTTTAATAAGACTTTTAAATGATGTGAAACTTTTTTGGTTTCCTTGGAATGTCTGAACTCTTCAATGATTTTCCTTTCTTCCTCCAATCCGAATATTCGGCATAAACTTAGAACCTCTCCTTCTCCATATAAAATATTTATGTCCGTCGGCCAAAAAGACGGATACAAAACCTGAAGTTGATTTAAAAGTCCTCGCTGCTGAATAATCTAGCAGATAAATTGTTGGCAACACTCCGAAAAAACTGAATACGGTTTATTTTCCCGTCAGATTTATATCCCCTTGAATGTAAGTCCATCCCATTGAGCACCATATTTTTTACGGCATCTGATGCTACTGAATAAAACTCGTCAAAACCACCATCAGCTAAACATTGGAAAACATTCACTGTAAGGAAGATATGCGAATGTGCTTCTGGTAACGATACAAAATTTCCTTGAAGACGCAGTGACAATGAACTAAGTTCCTTTAAGGCGGTTTTCATTAGTGCCAAATTTTCCAGGAAGCATGTGCTCGTAAGTCTTTTCAGTAAGCCAGAAAACATGCTTTTTTTCTTTACTAACCCTTGAAGCCTCAGCAGAAGCAGCTTTAAAATGCAAAGCCAAGGCTGGAAACATATTCCAGACAGCAGATACTATTCGTTGACTAGATGCAACCCAACTGGTTCCAGGAACCCTCCCGATTGAAAAAAACAGAACTGCAATGTCTTCAGCACAGTGATGCAACTCGCGGGCGTTCTTTGGTGAAGCGTGATACAAAGAGTATAATTTATCGCAAAACGATTTAAAACTCTGTATACCGTAAACCTCTTTCATTACGTGCCCGACAGCAAGTTCTAACTTATGATTTGCACAGTGCCATATAATAAGCTCGGGAATTTTTTTTAAAGCTGTTGAGCCACACCAGATATGGAACCTGCAAAGTTTGCAGCTCCGACGGAAGTGAAAGATAACAGATTATTTTAAATAAGCTCTTTTGGAAGTACTTAACCAAGCAGTTCATATTCGATTCAGTTATTGCTGTTGCTTTCAAATCGTGTGATTCAACCAAGTCAAAAAATAGACTTTGGGCATTTATATCATCCGGATCTATAGACATTCTTATGCAGATTATGAATACTGAAAGTCGGCTTACAGTTGTACACTCATCAACCAAGATACCGAATTTTATATTTTGGGAGACGATTTCTTCACAGAGCTTTTTACGCATGTCATTTTCTATAGAATCGCAAATATCCGTACATGTCTTCCTAGACTGCAATATCCTCCCCGTCTCAGTGCCGTTTTTCTTTTGAAGATCAATTAAACCAGGAAAATTGGCAAAAGGTCTATTATTCTTCGCAATGAAATATGCGGTATTAATTATTTTGCACGTATTGTCCACTTTATTTTTATTTATTTTTCAACAATATTTTCAAAGACGCCTTCAGAACGTTTTGCGATCATTTTAGAAGCTTCTTTATGAGCATGACTTTCTCTGTGCTCCTTTATTTTTTCCCTTAGAGCCGAATTTTGCTTCTTCTTATCGTGAGCCGTAGATCTAACTTTGGAATCTGTCCAGTCCTTAGAAAGCCTTGCACCAGTTAAAAATTCTGAAACGTTCATATTCCCGGCGGTTTTACAGACGGCACATCCTAAACACCCATTTTTTTTATACAAGCCAAGAGTGTTCTTTCAAAAAATACTTACTTTGATCCTCAGTCCAACACTCGGGTTTACCGTTTGTTGAGGTTTGCCGAGAATCAGATTCTTCTAATGAACTTTCTAATGCAGTGATTTCCTTTGACTGTTGTATTTTTGGTGATTTTATTGGTGATATTTCACACGGAGTCCGAGCTTGAACAGGAGGGGGGGGGGTCCAAATTCCCGAGTTCTGTTTTTTTCTTTTTGACTCATCTTTTTTCACAAATAAATCTGTTAGTGTTCTTTTCATTATTTTCAGTTGTTTTCTTTTCTCACACAAGAACAAATTAAAACTTACAACAACGACTACAATATCAGTCAAAAAGTCATGTCATACCTCGACAGGAGCTGGAGTTGAAGTGACAGCATGTGTAGAGTTTAGTAATTAAGCTCGTTGCCAGGTTACGGCAACCGCGAAGTCATTTTATTCTAAGAGCAGAGATAGATTGCAAGGTCATCGAGCAGTCAGCTCCTGTCATGACCTTTGCTCTCACGCAAACACTTCGCACTCATCGTGGAATTAAGCGGCGTTGCAGTCGTCACCATGGCGGGAAATCGCGAAGGAAGGACGTCAGACGGCGAAAAGAAATTTTTGAGAACTACAGCTACAACTCCGTTAGTACCTACACAAATGGCGAGTGAGCTTTATTAGAGGAAAATAAAAATAAATTGAAACGAAGAACAATTAATACAAGATGGTGTAATTAATTGAAATGTATAATGCATTACGAAATGTTTTATGAAAATTAAATACTCCCTTTCTTTTGGTGTCAATAACGGAACGCCGGAACGCAGGGTTTTGCTTCCGGAACGCCGGAACGCAGGGTTTTGCTTCCGGAACGCCGGAACGCAGGGTTTTGCTTCCGAAACGCCGGAACGCAGAGTTTTGCTCCCGGATCGGCGTTCCGGTGCGTTCCGGCTTATTTCCACCACTGATGAAGATATACTATACACACCAGATTTATTGGGGGTTGGAACTTTGTCTCTATCATTCCTCACCAGTGAAAAAACTCTCTATCATTCCTCACCAGTGTTTTTCACTGGTGAGGAATGATAAAGACAAAGTTGCAACCCCAATAAATCTGGTGTGTATAGTATACCTTTATTACCTGAAGATACTTACAGTGAAGTTAAGTACTATGTGGGCCCTACACTTCGGACCTTAAATACTCGTCTGTCTGAACATAAATATTCCCTACGTACTGATACTATAAATACCGCACTCACTGCAGCAGTAAAACAGGATGGATATATAATGAATTAGCTTTGCTTACCTTTTTGCTAAGCTAATTATTATGAATGAATAATGCTCTAAGCTTCAAAATGATGAATTCCCAAAAGGGTGTTGTTACTCGTTAATTATGAACTTAAACAAAGTCTCAACGCTGGTTATTTACATTAAGTAATCAAAGTCATAAACCTAACAGCCAGACAGAGGTCTGACAAAACTAAGAATTGAAAAAGACTGAACTTACAGAACAACTTGTTTATTATGATGACTCCTGGTCAACTAAGGCACTCATATATCACTACTACATAACAACACACTGCAACGCAACACCAACCACCCTCAACTCCAACGCAACAACACAACTACAACGCCACAACACTACCACTCACTTCTCGATGAACGCGCCTATATACGAGCTACCACCACGTCATGACTTACACTCATTGCCAGATCTCATTCAGCGGGGTGAAATAATATTTCGTTCAGTAGGAAGATAATTTACATAGTAAAATAAAATAACCAGAGATAGTAAAATCAAAAGGAAAGTGAATATAGAGTATACGTTACAGATACACCCCTGACTGGAACAACACTAAAATCTTAATATCTACAGTCGACAAACGCTCAATTCTTTTGTTGGAAAGTCTCTGTATTCTTCCTTTCGGGGAAATGTGTTGCAACATAGAACTACCAACTGTGATTCACAGACCCTGGAGACGATTACTTCGTTCTTCACAAGCTCAAACGGGTCTTCAGGATTTTGTATAATACTGTACATTTTGTCTTATTTCTGAACTTTACGTTTAGGATTTAGTGGGATGGCATCGCTACGTGATTGGTGAATTCATGAACAGATGCGCCTCGTATTGCAGTACAAATTGACTGGTTTGTTTCTTGTACCGTGTCATTGTCGGCCTGAGGATGAAGCCATTGTGGCTTCGAAAGTACTTGTCACTTTCATTGAACGGTTTTGGATCGTGAATAAAATGCAAAATTTGTTTACGGTTTGGTAAATTGTTTTAATATATCGTGCTAAAGACAGCAACTTTTAATTTCATATTTCATCAGCACGAAAGAAACTGGTATCACAGAACTATATAGATTGAAGGTATTTCGGTAGATAACTCACAAGTCCACGTAGTCACCCAAAAGTTCCCCTACATATAAAGTACACTCTATTTACCTCCTGTCGCATTCCGACTGTACGGGTAAAACAAATGAAGGTAACCACTGTCGCAATGAAAACACCCGAACATTTCATTGCGTGTGCAGCAAAGCTACAGTGCCTAGAAGAATTAGTGTGTCGTGCTCGCAGAAAAACTTGCTACCCGCAATCATGAAAGCGGTAAATGGCGCTGCCATCGGATGTCACGTCGCTTTTCAGGGAGGAAGGACGACGAGAACGCACATCTTTCTATGACCCACACCCATCTCGTCAGTATTATGTGTACTCCTGGAACGATATTTTATAAGCAGATAACTTAAGTATATACGAAATAATCGACACACCTCTTTCACCCCCCCCCCCCAAAAAAAAAACGAACGGGGTGCTCAATATTCATTAATAAGTGTATCGTAGTTTATGTTAAGCTTTGCATTGTGCTAACGTCAACATTAATGTTAGATATTTCGGAAGTTTTAGAGTCATACATGGGTTACATTATGTCAAAACACTGGAGGCCAATATGCAGTTTACAATCACTGAAACATCAACTTACAGTAAAAAGTAAAAATTAAAAAAAAAGAAGAAAATGTTTTGCCCCTCAAAACCTTACCGGAAAAAAAGGGGGAAATATTTTCTCAATGAGACATCGGCTTTATAATTTGCATTCCAATAATCCAATTAGGTCTTGAAATTCAGTAACCTAAAAACTTTTTAAATAATTTAATAATGTACTTCATTTTTCAGCAATGAGTGACTAAATTTCTTGGTAAGAACATGGGATCAAAATAAATATTGAAACTTAATGCTTTCCATGTAGTTGGCTTTGAAAAGAAGCCTTTTAATGAGTTGAAAATAGAATACAACAAATGCGATTACTATTTTTAAAATTGGTCTATTTTCTAATAATATACCAACTGTAATCCATTTATAAAAATCATTCCTAAAAAAACTTTGCCTGTGATACGATAAACAAAAACTGAATGTATGTGATGACATTCTTTTAAAGAAAAATAATTCTAACATTTCTCTTTACTTTTCTTCACCTTATAATAATTATGTGATTAAATTTCCTATTCAAATGGGTTTGCAGTGAAGAGAGGAAAATTCTTTTGCACCTTAAGTAAAAAGTTTAATAAGGTAAAAATTAAGAAGTGGGTGTTCATGGAGTCTGTCTAAATGGGGTAATTCTATGCAGTTCCTGTAAACTATTTTTACCCTTAAAAAAAAGGAAATTATGAATGTAGCATACGGACGGGCGACTGCTTATAGCCCATTGAGTTGCTCACGGTGGTCGTTAAACCTCCAAAAAAAAAAAAAAACAGGCGTAACGTGGGGAAGGCACAGTAGGGCATGTGCCCCCCCCTTCCACTTAAAAATTGGAAAAACTAATCAGTCGTTCGCCTTTTAAATGTCTTTTAAATTTGAGAAAATAATAGGTATGGCGTTAGGCTTGAGTAATGGTTTGTCTCGGCATGTTAGAACTTCCTTACCTTGAATAGTGGAACGATAATGCATCTCCATGAATTTAGATTCAAAGTGCAAGGCATATTCAACACAACTTTCATCAAGTTTCTTATCAGCTCTGGGAATTGCCTTATCCCATTTGCTCAACATATCAGGAATTTTGGGGACAGCAAAGAGTGATATTTTATTTTTGCAGGATTTATAGCCAGTATTACATCCTGGCACAAAACAGCTGCTTTGCCTTTTCCGTTTTCTATGTTTTTTATTATTTGCTGATGCAGAATATCCCAGTCCTTTCATAGCTGACATTATTTCCCTATGATCTTATAACTGTTGCAGTCGATTTCAGTACTGCACTTAAGTTTAACCACACAGTAGGTTTAACGCGTGACAGCCAATACTTAATCAACTTCTACATCTTCATGAATAAAAAGTTACTAATTTCGGAAATAAATTTCGTTATAAACAATTCACAGTTGAATTAAAACTAGCATACTAACACCCGAATAAGCCTATTGCGTTTCAGTGATCAACTGTTGAATTACCTAGTGTATCACTGTTATGATCAAGCTACAACGAATTAGCAACGATACTGCCAAAAAGATTTCCCTCCACTAACCTTTGTTTTGTGAAAATTTGAAGTTTCATAATGCAGCAAATCCTTGGCAAACAAACTTCCCACCATTGAATAGCATGAAGCCGACGAAGCATCCTAACGTAACTTCCGATGCCAGCGCCCTCTGTTATTTCATGACGATTGGTCACAAAACCGTGAGGGACATCTTAGGGAGCACGTCACACTAATTCTTCTAGGCACTGTAGCAAAGCTTACATGTCTCAGTCACATGACTCTCCTCGTAAACCCCGCCCACTCGCAACCTCCAAAGTAGCTCTGAACCAATCGCGTGGCAGAAATGGCCCTAATCGCAATTCCGTACATTCACTTGTGAAATACGCCACCGGGGCAGCCCAGTCTGCACATAAACCGAATACATATTTCCTGAAAAGTAAAAATTCGCAAATTCGGAGAAGAATTTATGCTCTGATGAACTTCACTTCGAAAAAGCAGGTCAGCAGTCAAAATGACGGTGCTCTAATATTAGGATTTATTATCAAAATGTTGGTGGTATGAAATTCAAAACATACGAGCTTTACATTTCAGTCCTGGCTGAGGATTGCGATATTATTTGTATTACTGAAACATGGCTCCAGGATGAGGTTTTTGATTCGGAACTCTTTGACTCTCGATATACTGTCTATGGGAAAGATAGAATTTTTTTTTTTTTTTTTTTGATTGGAGGTTTAACGACCACCGTGAGCAACTCAATGGGCTATAAGCAGTCGCCCGTCCCTAATTTAGGGTCACTGGTTCCAGGGAAGGGAGAGAGCCAGTGCCGTAAGACAAACACAACATCCATGCCTGACCGGGATTCCAACCCGGACCCCTTACGAACGAACGATCAGAGGCCAGCGCCTTAGACCACTGCGCCACCGGGTCGGCAGATAGAAATTTGAACGAGACTGATAAAGAATTGTGGAGGTGGCGTCTTGATTGCTGTTAGGAACATCTTTCACAGTTACAGAATAAGTGAATTAGAAAACTCTGACGAAAATATTTGCGCCGCTCCGGTGGTGCAGTGGTCTAAGCGATGGCCTCTGATCATTCGCCCGAAAATGAAAAGGGTTCGAATCCCGATGAGGCATGGATGTTGTATTTGTCTTGCGGTACTGGTTCTCTCCCTTCCGTGGAGCCGGTGATCCTAAATTAGAGACGGGCGACTGCTTATAGCCCATTGAGTTGCTCACGGCGGCCGTTAAACCTCCAATCAAAAAAAATCTTAGTTATTGAAATTCGTATCTCCAAGTCCTGTCAACAGAATTCGCTAGTAGCCTTAACTTGTCTCAGTTGAACAACACTGTGAATGCCACCATGGATTTAATTCTTTATAGCAACTACACGTATCAGTGTGTGTTGTCTCCTGTTACATTTTTGCTCCTGAGAGGGAGATTGGATCATCCAGCTTTAGTTTTATCCTTTTCTTGGGTTCGCTATGCTAAGACCCAACGTAATGCTCAGCTTGTTCTTTTTTTTTTTTTTTTGGTTGGAGGTTTAACGACCACCGTGAGCAACTCAATGGGCTATAAGCAGTCGCCCGTCCCTAATTTAGGGTCACTGGTTCCAGGGAAGGGAGAGAGCCAGTGCCGTAAGACAAACACAGCATCCATGCCTCACCGGGATTCGAACCCGGGCCCCTTTTGGACGAGTGATCAGAAGCCATCGCTTAGACCACTGTGCCACCGGGGCGGCGCTCAGCTCAGCTTGTTCACTTTATTCACTTTAACTTTCGCAACGGTGATTACACCAACGCCGCCCCGGTGGCGCAGTGGTCTAAGGCGTTGACCTCTGATCATTCGTCCGAAGAGGTCCGGGTTCGAATCCCGGTGAGGCATGGATGTTGTGTTTGTCTTACGGCACTGGCTCTCTCCCTTCCCTGGAACCAGTGACCCTAAATTAGGGACGGGCGACTGCTTATAGCCCATTGAGTTGCTCACGGTGGTCGTTAAACCTCCAATCAAAAAAAAAATTACACCAAGCTTTACACTTACTAGGGACTTGCGATTGGTCCGATCTTTATAAGCAAACTGATAGCGTAGATGCCTTGAACTGCTTTTATGAAAAGTTCTACAGTATTTTCAATTAATGTATTCCCAAGCGTAAAGCTTCCAGGTATAAGTAACCCCCGTGGATCAATGGGCGCATTATAAACTCTCTTGCTCTGAAAATTCACTTAATGAACCATAATAATATATATGACTACAGGCGGTATAAAGATCTCCAGGCCGAAGTTAAAAAAACCGTAAAAGCAGCACATATCTCGTTTACGAAAGAAACTGAAGAACTAATTTTTTTTTTGGTTGGAGGTTTAACGTCCACCGTGAGCAACTCAATGGGCTATAAGCAGTCGCCCGTCCCTAATTTAGGGCCACTGGTTCCAGGGAAGGGAGAGAGCTACTGCCGTAAGACAAACACAACATCCATACCTCACCGGGATTCGAACCCGGACCCCTTTCAGACGAATGATCAGAGGCCATCGCTTAGACCATTGCGCCACCGGGGCGGCAATGCTCTAAGAACTAATCACTCGCGATCCATTCAAATTCTGGGAATTTACAATTCTTAAGAAGAAGCGAAGCATCCCACTCAATATATTTAATCGCAATAACACCGGATTGTGGGTGTCCAGAACATTCCAAATGACTTTGCATATTTGTTCCGTTCTGTCTTCGTTACAGAAAATTCGTTTCCCCACCAGCCTGATATATTTCCTGTAACTGCCAAAGGTCAGTACGATCGGCTTGGGATTCTTAACATTGACCATTTCACCGAAAATAAGATCGTATACGCAACGAGGAAACTGGAAGGAAGTAGAGCGGTTGGCCCTGATACGATTCCTTCGTACATTGTCAAAGAATGTGGTAAGACGCTTAGTAAACCGCTGCTTCATATTTATAATGCTAATAGTCATTACTGGAATTTTCCCTTCTTAAAAAAGGTAAAAATTATTTGAAATTACAATTCTCAAAAAAGCAAAAATTATTTCCTATTTCAAAAAAGGCAGCTGAGACTCTATTGAGAATTGTTGACCTATTACAATTATTTCTATCCTAGGGAAAATAGTGGAATCTTATTTTTTCTAAACTTTCTATCACTTGAAATATGTCCTCAGGTCTGCACAACATGGTTTTGTGAAGAAGCGCTCGACGCTTACCAACCTGTTCCACATCACATAGGATATTTCGTCATGTATTGACAGAGGATCACAAGTTGATGTTATTTACAATGATTTTGCTAAAGCTTTCGACAAAGTTCATTATGGCATTTTACTCAAGAAATTGAACTGTCTTGGCCCCAGTGATAATCTATGTCCTTGTTTGAGGCCTATCTTTTCAACTGATCCCAGTCTGTTATTTATAACAACCATGTATAACGTAATGTTTTTTCCATGAGAGATATTGTCGTTACGCTAAGTCTAAAACCATTAAATAAGAATACGATGTAATAGTTCCTAAATAAACTTTTACGGTCAGACGAAACATAGACAGAAGTCAATTTGCGGTAATTCTTCCTTTATCCCAGCACTATTTCAATAGAACTACACAACATGGCACTAGAGTTGTTGATTTCACATTTAACTTAACAATCGAACGTCTACACATATCTACATACACAATCACATGAGCAACTGTCGAATCGTCGTTTTAATCAAGGTCTTTAGCGTATTCATACGTCACTTTCTCTCTGATCTCAAATGTTGCCAACCTCATTCTCGTTTGAGGGAAAATATGTAACGTTAAGTTTGGAAGTATAATGGAGAACAAATTCAAATTTACAAAGGAAAAGGAACCAAAAATGAAAGTTAATTTAGAATATACGTCACACATGTTTCTGATTCCTATGTTGCCATGTGTGGAATACCCCAAGGCTCTAATTTAGGATCACTTCTGTTTTCCATATACATTAGTGACCTTCCTTTTTGCATTGATGGCCCTTGCCTTCTGATGATCTCAAGCTTTATCACAATGTACAAACTCCTGATGACTGTCTTGCTCTTCAGTGATGTACGTTAAACCATCTCCACATCAAGATCTCCAATTGTCGTGTCGTTTATTTTTCACGGAAAAGAAACCCAATTCTTTTACTACAAAACTCGCGACTCTTCTCTTAGACAGACGAACGATGTCCAGGACTTAGGAGTCACGTTTGATTCGAACTTGGACTTTAAAAGTCATATCAAAGGAACTGTACATGTACGCACAACATACCGAAATCATGGATTTATCATGCGACATTCCAAGTATTTCTAAGCATTTTTGAGACTTTACATTATTTTCGAAGCATTTTTGAGACTACGGTCAGATCCGCACTGGAGTATGCGTCGATCATTTCTAGCCCCAGCCTCGCAACTCTAGTAAATGAAATCGAGAAAGTTAAAAAAAAACATTCCTAGACATCTTTTTTACAAATTGACTGGTGATTATATAAGTGACATCCCGACGGTTGACCTGTCATTCTTCTAGATGACTTCTCTGCAATTGCGAAGGAAGGCTCTCCAACTCAAATTCCTCTACGGTTTCATCAATGGAGAGACTGATGGTACTCAAATTGTAAACCAATTAAATTTCCGTGTCCCACGTTTACCGAGGACAAAATGTGATCTATTTGTAGTGTCCTTTTGCCGAACTGATGCTGGAAAAAATTCTCTGTTATGCAAAACGTATAGACTTCACAACTCATTTGAAGAATGCCCGGATATTTTTAATGTAAGTCATAATTTTTCTTCGTAAAGCATGCTTTGCAGGACTGTAAATATCCCTTGGTAATGTGAATAACGAACTCAAATTTTCATAGAAAAAGAAACTCAAAAGGAAAGTTAAAATCGAATATACGTTACAATTGCCCAGAGAAGATGGTGGAAGTTGCTGTGATGCTCGCCGAACCACTGCTCACCACATCTGGGGGCATTGTCGTCCATGAGACAGTCGCCACCTGGTGGATAAACAATCAGCATTGCAGGATGGACTTGAGTGACAAGAATGTTCAGATAATCCTTGGTAGACGCCCCACCTTCCAGAAATATCAGGGAACTTTGTTCAGTACCAACAAAATGTACCCCCACACCATTCCACCACCTACAGAACCTTAAATTGTATTTTTATTGGAGGTTTAACGACCACCGTAAGAAACTCAATGGGCTATAAGCAGTCTCCCGTCCCTAATTTAGGGTCACTGGTTCCAGGGAAGGGAGAGAGGCAGTGCTGTAAGACAAACACAACATCCATTGATTGATTGGAGGTTTAACGAACACCGTGAGGAACTCAATGGGCTATAAGCAGTCGCCCGTCCCTAATGTAAGGTCACTAGTTCCAGAGAAGGGAGAGAGGCAGTACTGTAAGACAAACACAACATCCATTAATTGATTGGAGGTTTAACGACCAACCACCGTGAGCAACTCAATGGGCTATAAGCAGTCGTCCGTCCCTAATTTAGGGTCACTGGTTCCAGGGAAGGGAGAGAGCCAGTGTCGTAATACAAGCACAACATCCATGCCTTACCGCAGTGGTCTGAGCTACAGCCTCTGATCATTCGTCCGAAAGGGCCCCGGGGATTCGAACCCTGACCCCTTTCGGTCGAATGATCAGAGGCCATCGCTTAGACCACTGCGCCACCGGGGCGGCTAAATAGTATTTACAACGCATGCTGGGTCCATTGCTTCATGGGGCTTCCCCGAAACTCTGTACCTACCATCGGTACAGAACAAGGAGTGCCGCCACTCGTCGGACCCGATGACTATTTTTCAGTCTTCTGGTGCCCAGTCATGAAGTTCCTGACACCTCTGCAGACGAACTTTTCTGTTCTTCCCAGAAATCAGTGGCTTCCCTATAAGTATGCGACTGCCAATCTCGATCATCTTCAATTCCCTACCCATAGTTCATTGGAATATGGGTCGGGAATAGCCTTCATTGAAGGCGTCGATCAGTTGCTGCACACAGGAAATCCTGTTTCTCCGTACAAGAGGGGTAACAGTGGCGCGAGAAATTGCTGTCGAGTATTAAATGGAATTAATTTTGACAGAATGTTGATTTCTCTCTTCCTATAGCGATAAGTGATTTTTTTTAGGTTTATTTTTTGTTATTTTATTTGACACTAAAAACTTCCATGCGCATCCGGGAGGGGTACACAGTACCCGACGAGGGAAATAAAAGAAAATTGGTACAACAAGTTGAAATAAACAGGTACAGATGTACAGACGTGGGAGAACTGTAATTGTAGTTCTGTCGGAAACACTACGGCAAAAGAGTGAGACAAAGAGTCTATAAGCTAAATGGTAGTGTAAGTCCAAATCAGAGCTACACTATCTACCAACAAGTAATTGGACACCTGTGATAGCAAAGGAAAACGAAGTTTATTCACCTACAATAGTTGGTGGAGCCTCCACGAGCGGCGATTATAGCTGCGACCCTCCGGGGCATACTCTCAAACAGGCGTTGTACGACGGATAGCGGTATTTCCTTTCACTCGGCTTGGAGAAGACAGGTCAGTTCCTTCACCGTTTTCGGACGGTGGGGGCACCCCTTAAGTCGACGCTCCAACTCGTCCCAGAGGTGCTCGATAGAGTTAAGGTCCGGGCTCTGCACGGGCCAGTCCATTCGATTAACCCCATTGTCACCATACCAAGCCATGGTGGACCTCGCAACATTACAGGTGGCATTGTCATCCTGAAAGTAACATGGGTCCACCCCGTAAAACTGCCACAACGTAAGAAGCACATGGTCATCCAAAATGGTGCAGTAGGTCTCGGCGTTGAGTCTACCAGGAATTGCGACCAAGGGTCCCGTGCCATACCAGGAGGAACACTCCCATAGCATAATTCCACCGCCGCCGAACTTCACAGTTGGCACAATACATTCCGGCAGGAGGCGCTCTCTAGGCAGACGCCAAACCCACACCCTGCCATCCGAGTGGTAGAGGGTGAACCTTGATTCGTCCCTCCACATAACCTGTTTCTACTGTTCAACGGTCCGCTGTCGACGTTTTTTGCACCACGTTATCCGAGCAGACCTATTGGACTGGGTGATCAAAGGCTCGTGGGCGGCAGCACGTCCATGATAACCGAGCAGATGGGCTTCCTAACGGATGGTATTCATCGAAAGAACACTCCCGGATGCCTATTGAAACTCCTCGCGGATATGACCCATCGATTTGGTGCGGTTCTTCCGAATTTCGTTGGCCAGCACCCGTCGGTCTCTAACTCCCAGTTTTGTTGGTCTGCCGGGTCGGGGCACATTCCGAAAGTCACCTCTCATCTGTCACTTGGCAATCACGTAGGCCACTGTCGATTTTGGGTACTTCAACTCGCTGGATGTGTCACGTCTGGATCGACCATTTCTGTGATGCCCGACGATTACAGCTTTCTCAAAATCAGAGAGCTCCGAACTGCGTGGCATCTTGCATGCGACTGGTTGCGTTGTTGTTTCCCACACGATATTTAACGGCGGCGGCCGTGACGTGTGTCAGGACCGCAGATATCGTCGATTGCAGGGGTGTCCAATTACTTGTTGGTAGATAGTGTATAATAAATGACATTCGCAGTACATTCTATTATCTAGACCTCCCAACAAGAAACAAGCCCGAGGAAAAATCACACAAATGGCAGTCTAAAATCACATTCTACGGAAAGTATACAAAAAAGTTCCAGAAATTCTTGCATGCAGAGGCACGATCTTTGTCAACATCATCGAAAAGTTCATAATCTTCATCGTCAAGATAATAAACAGCATTACAGTAGTCTAGAAATAAGTCAACAGATTAACAAAGTGCAAAATCAGGAAGCTCCGGACATTTAGGTCGGAAACGTTGAGGAACCCTTCAATATCGTCTTATAGCGAAGTTAGCCCAGGTTTCCGTACGAACCTCTGGGTCATCAAAAGAGTGAGGGCTACCAACAAGATCCTGCCAACACAGAAGGAAAACGGCACTAAGGAGAAGAATAAAGTCAGCTGTGTGGAGTTCCGCTGCAAGTGGTGGTAAGGAAGGCGGAATAAAAGCTGCTGGCAAGCCAGACGGTCTGACAGAGAGTCAGATGAGAGGAAAAATCCCGATACCCTCGGGAGAGGGGCGTATGTGCAAGAAATAGTCAACAGCCGACGCCAAAGGATTCTCTAAAAGTCCTATGATAGAGGATTAGACGGGATCATGTGGCGATAATGCAGGCACAGGGATATCCGGGTCAGTAGCAACATCCTCGTCTAGGACCACGGTGTCAGAAGCACTAGATGCAGAGTCGAACCCAGGGACATCTTGGGATTCAGCGTCAACTGAAAGAGCTTAATCTGCCCAGTTCTGGGTACCAGAGCCAGGAGCATCTTGTGAAGGCATTGAACCAGGCGTCACATTACCAGTAATCACAGTCTCGGGAGTAGCAGATGAAGATTCAAGAGCTGGAACAAGTGGAGACACTGTAGCTGAAGGATCCATCTCGGACGAATGATCAGACGCCGTCGCTTAGACCACTGCGCCACCGAAGCGGCTAGGTGATGTTTAAGACTGCGTAAAAATTTCCCCATTGTGTAGTTCTGTAGAGATTTTTAATAAAGTAAGCCCAGATGACCATAAATTTAGCGAAAAGATAAACGCGCATCGAACTTCATGTGTGTGGACAGAGATGTAAGAGGCCTCACAGCGCATGTCCGAATGCTGGGCAACAAATCCGTAACTTACGGTATAGTCTGTTCAACTAACGAGAAGCAATTTTAATAATCAAACTAAATAGAAACAATTTTTAAAATCAAACTAAATAAGAAAAATTTTTAAAATCAAACTAAATAAGAAAAATTTTTAAAATCAAACTAAATAAGAAAAATTTTTAAAATCAAAAATATATCTCATATTGAACAGAAATGCCATTTAGATTGGGCGGCTAAATAATACAGAAAAATCTATGTCTTGTTGAACAAACAGCTCCACTCAGGAAGGCCACATCAGAAATTGATTGCTTTAATCAGCATCCTAATCACGAATCTGGACGTAGAGAAAGCAGTGTAAAGACCCCAGGCGTTGCCATGATGTCACATGATGCGAGATGTTCCGCTTCCTACAGTCAACGAGAGCCAAAACAAAATAATTTCAGCTTTCGTTTTGAAATTTAACCATTTGCAATCATATGTATCCATATCAGGAATAAATTTATTCGCAGTATTCTGGGTATGCTCACGATTCCTCATATTCGGGGTATGCTCATGATTCCTTATATTCTGGGTATGCTCACAATTCCTTATATTCCTAGACATGCGCACGATTCCTTATAATTTGGGTATGCTCACGATTCCTTACATTCCTGGGTATGCTCACGATTCCTTATATTCCTGGGAATGTTCACGATTCCTTATTCTTCAAGTATAAATTTATTCACAGGATTCTGGGTATGCTCCCGATTACTTATATTCTGGGTACGCTCACGATTCCTTATATTTTGGGTATGCCCACAATTCCTTTTTCCTCAATTATAAATTTATTCGCAGCATTCTGGGTATGCTTACGATTCCTTATATTCCGGGTATGCTCACGACTCCTTATATTTGTAGATATGCGCACGACTCCCTATATTTTGGGTATACTCACGATTCCTTACATTCCTGGGTATGCTCGCGATTCCTTATTCTTCAGGTATAAATTTATTCGCAAGATTCTGAGTATGCTCACGATTCCTAATATTCCTGGGTATGCTCACGATTCCTTATATTCTGGGTATGCTCACGATTCCTTATATTCCTGGGTATGCTCACGATTCCTTATTTTCTGGGTATGCTTACGATTCTTTATATTCCTGGGTATGCTCATGATTTCTTATATTCTGGGTATGCTCACGATTCCTTATTCCTCAGGTATAAATTTATTCGCAGGATTCTGGGTATGCTCACGATTCCTTACATTCTTGGGTAAGCTCACGATTCCTTATATTTCCGGGTAAGCTCACGATTATTTTTATTGCTGGGTATGCTCACGATCAGTGGCGCACCGAGGATTTCCTGTTGGGGGGGCTAGATGTATATTTAGGTATGTGTGTATATGCACACAGTATGCACTGAAGTTTTAGAAAAACTGGTACACCAGCCTAATGTATGGTAGGTCCCCCACGGGAGGGCAGGACAGCAGAAATACGACGGGGCATGGACTCCACTAGCTTCTGGAAATATGCTGTAGGCAATGCACACCATACTTCCTGCAGAGCGTTCCAAAATTCGGCTGTATTCCGAGGTCTCGGATTCCTATGTTCGATAGCGCGTTGCATGGCATCCCAAATATGTTCTATCACGTTCAGATCTGGAGAATTGGGTGTAAATGGCAACACCCCAAACTCAGATGAATGTTCCTCTAACCAAAATGTGCCCGACACTTAATTGTGTGGAGGTGTATTGTCCTGTTGGAACAGGCCCAACCCATCAGCATGAATGCAGGACATGAACGGGTGTACCTCGTCAGAAAGGATGCGCACATAGCGCTGGCCGATCACAGACGTTTGTAGACGTACCAGGAGCCCAGTGAAGTCCAGCTAAACACATCTCATACCATTTCGGACCCCCTACCAGCAGGTACAGTTCCCCGTTGACAGGCGGGATCCATGGCTTCATGGGGTTTGCGCCACACACGAATCCTTCCATCTGCCCGACACAGTTGGAAACGCGACTCGTTAGACCAGGCTACTTGTTTCCACTCATCAAGTGTCCAGTGGCGGTGTTGCCGTGCTCAAGTAAGGCACGTAGCTCTGTGTCGTGCACCCATCAAAGGGACTAGAATTGGGCGTCGGCTCCCAAAGCCCACATCGTGCAGGGTACGTTGCAAAATCCGGACGCTGATGCTTGTTGAGGCTCCAGCATTGAATTCCGACTGTGCACGCGAGAGTGTCGAGGGAAACGATTCTTGACAGCCGACGATGATCACGTTCACACAATGTCTTTTTACGGCCACACTGGTATCGTAGGTTGGAGGTTTCGTCGGAATTCTTATAGTCACGGTACATCCTTGCAATTGTCGTCTGTGAAAGTCCGAACTTCGTTTCAAACTTTGAAATACTATGGCTCATCTTACGAGCGCCAAGTATGATACCGCTTTAAAAATCGCTTTAATCGTTATTTCTTGTCATTCTCATGCCGAAAACAGCTCTGACAGCTGGCAAGGATGACTATCGCTTTATATACGCACTGGCGGACGACACCGAGTACGCGCATAGGTGATGTTGTTATGTATTTTGCATAAGCTCGTCTGTACCAGTTTTTCTAGCACCGCAGTGTACATATGTACACAGTATATACATATACACTATCTACCAACAAGTAATTGGACACCCCTGCAATCGACAATATCTGCGGTCGTGATACGCTTCATGGCCGCCGCCGTTAAATATCGTGTGGGAAACAACAACGCAACCAGTCGCATGCAAGATGCCACGCAGTTCGGAGCTCTCTGATTTCGAGAAAGGTGTAATCGTCGGGTATCACAGAAATGGCCGATCCACACGTGACATATCCAGCGAGTTGAAATACCCAAAATCGACAGTGGCCTACGTGATTGCCAAGTGGAAGATGAGAGGTGACTGTCGGAATGTGCCCCGACCCGGCAGACCCACAAAACTAGGAGTTAGAGACCGACGGGTGCTGGCCAAAGAAATTCGGAAGAACCGCGCCAAATCGATGGGCCACATCCGCGAGGAGTTTCAACAGGCATCCGGGAGTGTTCTTTCCATGAATACCATCCGTTAGGAAGCCCATGTGCTCGGTTATCATGGACGTACTGCCGCCCACAAGCCTTTGATCACCAAGTCCAATAGGTCTGCTCGGATAACGTGGTGCAAAGAACGTCGACAGTGGACCGCTGAACAGTGGAAACAGGTTCTTTGAAGCGACGAATCTAGGTTCACCCTCTACCGTTCGGATGGCAGGGTCTGGGTTTGGAATCTGCCTGGAGAACGCCTCCTGCCGGAATGTATTGTGCCAACTGTGAAGTTCGGCGGCGGTGGAATTGGGCTTTGGGGGTGTTTCTCCTGGTATGGCACTGGACCCTTGGTCGCAATTCCTGGTAGACTCAACGCCGAGACCTACTGCACCATTTTGGATGACCATGTGCTTCTTACGTTGTGGCAGTTTTACGGGGTGGACCCATGTCACTTTAAGGATAACAATGCGACCTGTCATGTTGCGAGGTCCACCATTGCTTGGTATGGTGACAATGGGGTTAATCGAAGGGACTGGCCTGCACAGAGCCCGGACCTTAACTCTATCGAGCACCTCTGGGACGAGTTGAGCGTCGACTTAAGGGGTGCCCCCACCGTCCGAAATCGGTGAAGGAACTGACCTGTCTTCTCCAAGCCGAGTGGAAGAAAATACCGCTAGCAGTCGTACAACGCCTGGTTGAGAGTATGTCCCGGAGGATCTGCCAACTATTGAAGGTGAATAAACTTCGTTTTCCTTTGCTATCACAGGTGTCGAATTACTTGTTGGTAGATAGTGTATATACTGTATGTACTGTATGTATGCATACTATATATATATAGATATGTATACAATATTTTATACAGAGTGCATAAGATAGAAAGGTATATATTAAATAGATAAAAGAGTTGACGTATGGGGCTTGGGGGGGGGGCTTAAGCCCCAAAGCCCTACCCCTCTGGATGCGCCAGTGCTCACAATTCCTTATTCCTCATGTACAAATTTATTCGCAGGATTCTGGGTATGCTCGCGATTCCTTAAAAGGATTTGCCACGTCAGCGAGAAAAAAGAAGAAATTTTTAGGACGGAACATCAAACGTTGGAGAACAGCTGGCAGCAATTTCGGAAGTTGTAAGAATAAGGTCTTTTGAATTCAACAAATGTCGTAATAATTCCTGCAGAAGTCATTATAAGATTAATTGTTGTAGGAGAATTTGGAACAATGAAATTGAGTATTGTTGAGATGCATTATTTCAGTACGACTTCTTACTCTGTTGGAAATCAATATAAATGGATGACTCAATCCACGTGTCAAAATACTTGATTTCATGATTTCGGAATAAGAGGAATGAAATAAAAATATTAGTTTCTCAACCACTTAATCACTGAGTAAAACAAATATTTTCCGCTTGTTCTGAAATGTGAAACCGCATTTAGAACGGAAACTATTGTAAAACCAAAATTTTAATAATATTCAAGGCGGTTTTAGCATGCAACAGTGGTACTTGGTCTCAGGGGAAGAAGTATCTCTACGTATGACAGGCCAGAAATCTTACGATTAGCAGAATGTTTTAAGGCAATTTCAGTTCAGCTGAAACTGCCTTAAAATAGATACTTTTTCTTTATTTTGAGATACTACTTATTTAAGGATAGAGATTGTGAAAACACAAATCGTGTCTCCTCAGTCCGGAGTAATTCGCTCTCAAAACTGAGCTATACGGACGGAAAGTCTCGCTGAAGATTTGTCGTCTTGACACATGTTTTCACCTCTGCAGTACGTCACAAGATACTTCTTTATATTGAGAAAGCTCAAAATAAAAGAAGTACATCTTTTATTTGGAAGGTACCGTTACATTCAAGTGTTTTGTCATTTACAGAACAAAGAGATTAGCTTACTAAATGTATGGGGGATCAATAGAAATCCGTCAGAACAAAATGTTTCAGAATTTAGGAAATTAAGGACATCAGAGCAACAAGGAATTCCTCAAAATTTTAAGGAAAGTAAATATTCTAATCCCAACAGCACCCTAACTAAAATTTCTTAATCCGAACAGCCTTCTACAAAGTATCAGATATACCAGAAAAGTAACTTTTCTTCTCCATATTATGTTCAAATTTTGTTTGACGTGTTATCATGACTAGTGGAGTCAGATTTATCTAAAATGTCAGAAAAAACTGAAAAATTTCACAGTAGTCAATACTGAAAGTAAAATATTAAATTTTCTCAAATTAGGTCGTTAAATTAATTGTATACAACAGTAGATATTTACGTACACTACATAAATTTCTGAGGTTTTTTTTAGTGGGATTCATTATTAATTCCCTAAACCATCCAATGACATAAACTAATTTATGACATATAAGGTGTAAAACATACTTCAGCACAAGCTTTTTCATTGGTCTTTTTTAGTACAACTTGACAGCACATTGTCCTAGCGCAAACGACTTACTTGAGATCCAGAGTTTGAAAATAACACAAAGCTTGTTCATAATTAAAAAAAGTAATGTCTTTGAACTTACGTAGGATCGTATATAACGAACTCTTTTTTTCCTTCTTCATACGCGTGATTCCGTTAACGGCGAGAAAGAAACACTACTGCATGCTTTTAGGTGGTAAGGGGATTAGCCAACCTTCTTATCCTTTAAGCATATGGGGAGACCAACTCAGAAAAGAAAAAAATGTTTTCGGCGATTCACGCAGGCTTCTAGATATCTCTTTCAACTTTGAACTTAATGCGCCTGCATAGTTCTTTAGAAATTTGAATAAATGCCTACTTCTTTGTGGGAAAAAATAATTGTTAATAGCTAATTCGCAATTTAAATAAGTAACTTTTCAACACATTTTAGTTACACACGGAGAGTACCTGGAAGTTCACATTTTATCTAATTACATAAACTCCATTTCGAAGTTTAATATATGCCAGTGCATTTATATGTAAAATAAATTAGCTTTCTAAATGAAATGAAAAACTTATTTTTGCCTAGAGTGTACATAATGATTTTTCAATAATCCCAGCAGCATCCGACAAAGTACAAGGTATTCCATAAAAGTAAGTTTTCTGCCAACTGCTATGTTTAACGTTTGTTCGATGTGTTATCATGATCAGTTCTCCTTCCACGAAGCAGTGTTTTGAGACCTTCTAGTCTGAAAACAACACAAAACATGTACATAATTAAAAAAAGTAATGTCTTTGAACTTACGTAGGATCGTATATAACGAACTCTTCTTTTCCTTCTTCATACGCGTGATTCCGTTAACGGCGAGAAAGAAACACTACTGCATGCTTTTAGGTGGTAAGGGGATTAGCCAACCTTCTTATCCTTTAAGCATATGGGGAGACCAACTCAGAAAAGAAAAAAATGTTTTCGGCGATTCACGCAGGCTTCTAGATATCTCTTTCAACTTTGAACTTAATGCGCCTGCATAGTTCTTTAGAAATTTGAATAAATGCCTACTTCTTTGTGGGAAAAATAATTGTTAATAGCTAATTCGCAATTTAAATAAGTAACTTTTCAACACATTTTAGTTACACACGGAGAGTACCTGGAAGTTCACATTTTATCTAATTACATAAACTCCATTTCGAAGTTTAATATATGCCAGTGCATTTATATGTAAAATAAGTTAGCTTTCTAAATGAAATGAAAAATTTATTTATGCCTAGAGTGTACATAATGTTGTTTCAATAATCCCAGCAGCATCCGACAAAGTACAAGGTATTCCATAAAAGTAAATTTTCTACCACCTACTACATTAAACGTTTCTTCGATATGTTATCATGATCAGTTGTTCTTGCACGAAGCAGTGTTTTGAGGCCTTCAAGTCTGAAAACAACACAAAACATGTTCAAAATTAAAAAAAGTAATGTTTTTGAATTTACGTAGGATCGCATATAACGAACTCTTTTTTTCCTTCTTCATACGCGTGATTCCGTTAACGGCGAGAAAGAAACACTACTGCATACTTTTAGGTGGTAAGGGGATTAGCCAACCTTCTTATCCTTTAAGCATGTGGGGAGACCAACTCAGAAAAGAAAAAAATGTTTTCGGCGATTCACGCAGGCTTCTAGATATCTCTTTCAACTTTGAACTTAATGCGCCTGCGTAGTTCTTTAGAAATTTGAATAAATGCCTACTTCTTTGTGGGAAAAAATATTTGTTAATAGCTAACTCGCAATTTAAATAAGTAACATTTCAACACATTTTAGTTACGCACGGCAAGTACCTGTATTTCAGAAGTTCACATTTTATCTAATTACATAAACTCAATTTCGAAGTATAATATATGCCAGGGCATTTATCTGTAAAATATGTTAGCTTTCTAAATGAAATGAAAAATTTATTTATGCCTAGAGCGTACATAAGGCTTTTTTAATAATCCCAGCAGCATCCGACAAAGTACAAGGTATTCCATAAAAGTAACTTTTCTGCCAACTGCTATGTTTAACGTTTGTTCGATGTGTTATCATGATCAGTTCTCCTTCCACGAAGCAGTGTTTTGAGACCTTCTAGTCTGAAAACAACACAAAACATGTTCATAATTAAAAAAAGTAATGTCTTTGAACTTACGTAGGATCGTATATAACGAACTCTTTTTTCCTTCTTCATACGCGTGATTCCGTTAACGGCGAGAAAGAAACACTACTGCATGCTTTTAGGTGGTAAGGGGATTAGCCAACCTTCTTATCCTTTAAGCATGTGGGGAGACCAACTCAGAAAAGAAAAAAATGTTTTCGGCGATTCACGCAGGCTTCTAGATATCTCTTTCAACTTTGAACTTAATGCGCCTGCGTAGTTCTTTAGAAATTTGAGTAAATGCCTACTTCTTTGTGGGAAAAAATAATTGTTAATAGCTAATTCGCAATTTAAATAAGTAACTTTTCAACACATTTTAGTTACACACGGAGAGTACCTGGAAGTTCACATCTTATCTAATTACATAAACTCCATTTCGAAGTTTAATATATGCCAGTGCATTTATATGTAAAATAAGTTAGCTTTCTAAATGAAATGAAAAATTTATTTATGCCTAGAGTGTACATAATGTTGTTTCAATAATCCCAGCAGCATCCGACAAAGTACAAGGTATTCCATAAAAGTAAATTTTCTACCACCTACTACATTAAACGTTTCTTCGATATGTTATCATGATCAGTTGTTCTTGCACGAAGCAGTGTTTTGAGACCTTCTAGTCTGAAAACAACACAAAACATGTTCATAATTAAAAAAAGTAATATCTTTGAACTTACGTAGGATCGTATATAACGAACTCTTTTTTTCCTTCTTCATACGCGTGATTCCGTTAACGGCGAGAAAGAAACACTACTGCATACTTTTAGGTGGTAAGGGATTAGCCAACCTTCTTATCCTTTAAGCATGTGGGGAGACCAACTCAGAAAAGAAAAAAATGTTTTCGGCGATTCACGCAGGCTTCTAGATATCTCTTTCAACTTTGAACTTAATGCGCCTGCGTAGTTCTTTAGAAATTTGAGTAAATGCCTACTTCTTTGTGGGAAAAAATAATTGTTAATAGCTAATTCGCAATTTAAATAAGTAACTTTTCAACACATTTTAGTTACACACGGAGAGTACCTGGAAGTTCACATTTTATCTAATTACATAAACTCCATTTCGAAGTTTAATATATGCCAGTGCATTTATATGTAAAATAAGTTAGCTTTCTAAATGAAATGAAAAATTTATTTATGCTGAGAGCGTACATAATGCTTTTTCAATAATCCCAGCAGCATCCGACAAAGTACAAGGTATTCCATAAAAGTAACTTTTCTGCCAACTGCTATGTTTAACGTTTGTTCGATGTGTTATCATGATCAGTTCTCCTTCCACGAAGCAGTGTTTTGAGACCTTCTAGTCTGAAAACAACACAAAACATGTTCATAATTAAAAAAAGTAATATCTTTGAACTTACGTAGGATCGCATATAACGAACTCTTTTTTTCCTTCTTCATACGCGTGATTCCGTTAACGGCGAGAAAGAAACACTACTGCATGCTTTTAGGTGGTAAGGGGATTAGCCAACCTTCTTATCCTTTAAGCATATGGGGAGACCAACTCAGAAAAGAAAAAAATGTTTTCGGCGATTCACGCAGGCTTCTAGATATCTTTTTCAACTTTGAACTTAATGCGCCTGCGTAGTTCTTTAGAAATTTGAGTAAATGCCTACTTCTTTGTGGGAAAAAATAATTGTTAATAGCTAATTCGCAATTTAGATAAGTAACTTTTCAACACATTTTAGTTACACACGGAGAGTACCTGGAAGTTCACATTTTATCTAATTACATAAACTCCATTTCGAAGTTTAATATATGCCAGTGCATTTATATGTAAAATAAGTTAGCTTTCTAAATGAAATGAAAAATTTATTTATTCCTAGAGTGTACATAATGTTGTTTCAATAATCCCAGCAGCATCCGACAAAGTACAAGGTATTCCATAAAAGTAACTTTTCTGCCAACTGCTATGTTTAACGTTTGTTCGATGTGTTATCATGATCAGTTCTCCTTGCACGAAGCAGTGTTTTGAGACCTTCAAGCCTGAAAATTACACAAAGCATGTTCATAATTAAAAATAGTAATGTTTTTGAATTTACGTAGGATCGTATATAACGAACTCTTTTCTTCCTTCTTCATACGCGTGATTCCGTTAACGGCGAGAAAGAAACACTACTGCATACTTTTAGGTGGTAAGGGGATTAGCCAACCTTCTTATCCTTTAAGCATGTGGGGAGACCAACTCAGAAAAGAAAAAAATGTTTTCGGCGATTCACGCAGGCTTCTAGATATCTCTTTCAACTTTGAACTTAATGCGCCTGCGTAGTTCTTTAGAAATTTGAATAAATGCCTGCTTCTTTGTTTGAAAAAATATTTGTTAATAGCTAACTCTCAGTTTAAATATGTAACTTTTCAACACATTTTAGTTACACACGGAGAGTACCTGTAATTCAGAAGTTCACATTTTATCTAATTACATAAACTCAATTTCGAAGTTTAATATATGCCAGGGCATTTATCTGTAAAATATATTAGCTTTCTAAATGAAATGAAAAATTTATTTATGCTTAGAGCGTACATAATGCTTTTTCAATAATCCCAGCAGCATCCGACAAAGTACAAGGTATTCCATAAAAGTAACTTTTCTGCCAACTGCTATATTTAACGTTTGTTCGATGTGTTATCATGATCAGTTCTCCTTCCACGAAGCAGTGTTTTGAGACCTTCTAGTCTGAAAACAACACAAAACATGTTCATAATTAAAAAAGTAATATCTTTGAACTTACGTAGGATCGTATATAACGAACTCTTTTTTTCCTTCTTCATACGCGTGATTCCGTTAACGGCGAGAAAGAAACACTACTGCATACTTTTAGGTGGTAAGGGGATTAGCCAACCTTCTTATCCTTTAAGCATACGGGGAGGCCAACTCAGAAAAGAAAAAATGTTTTCGGCGATTCACGCAGGCTTCTAGATATCTCTTTCAACTTTGAACTTAATCTGCCTGCGTAGTTCTTTAGAAATTTGAATAAATGCCTACTTCTTTGTGGGAAAAAATAATTGTTAATAGCTAATTCGCAATTTAAATAAGTAACTTTTCAACACATTTTAGTTACACACGGAGAGTACCTGGAAGTTCACATTTTATCTAATTACATAAACTCCATTTCGAAGTTTAATATATGCCAGTGCATTTATATGTAAAATAAGTTAGCTTTCTAAATGAAATGAAAAATTTATTTATGCCTAGAGTGTACATAATGTTGTTTCAATAATCCCAGCAGCATCCGACAAAGTACAAGGTATTCCATAAAAGTAAATTTTGTACCACCTACTACATTAAACGTTTCTTCGATATGTTATCATGATCAGTTGTTCTTGCACGAAGCAGTGTTTTGAGGCCTTTAAGTCTGAAAACAACACAAAACATGTTCAAAATTAAAAAAAGTAATGTTTTTGAATTTACGTAGGACCGTATATAACGAACTCTTTTCTTCCTTCTTCATACGCGTGATTCCGTTAACGGCGAGAAAGAAACACTACTGGATACTTTTAGGTGGTAAGGGGATTAGCCAACCTTCTTATCCTTTAAGCATGTGGGGAGACCAACTCAGAAAAGAAAAAAATGTTTTCGGCGATTCACGCAGGCTTTTAGATATCTCTTTCAACTTTGAACTTAATGCGCCTGCGTAGTTCTTTAGAAATTTGAATAAATGCGTACTTCTTTGTGGGAAAAAATATTTGTTAATAGCTAACTCGCCATTTAAATAAGTAACATTTCAACAAATTTTAGTTACACACGGCAAGTACCTGTAATTCAGAAGTTCACATTTTATCTAATTACATAAACTCAATTTCGAAGTTTAATATATGCCAGGGCATTTTTCTGTAAAATATGTTAGCTTTCTAAATGAAATGAAAAATTTATTTTTGCCTAGAGCGTACATAATGCTTTTTCAATAACCCCAGCATCATCCGACAAAGTACAAGGTATTCCATAAAAGTAACTTTTCTGCCAACTGCTATGCTTAACGTTTGTTCGATGTGTTATCATGATCAGTTCTCCTTCCACGAAGCAGTGTTTTGAGACCTTCTAGTCTGAAAACAACACAAAACATGTACATAATTAAAAAAAGTAATGTCTTTGAACTTACGTAGGATCGTATATAACGAACTCTTTTTTTCCTTCTTCATACGCGTGATTCCGTTAACGGCGAGAAAGAAACACTACTGCATACTTTTAGGTGGTAAGGGGATTAGCCAACCTTCTTATCCTTTAAGCATGTGGGGAGACCAACTCAGAAAAGAAAAAAATGTTTTCGGCGATTCACGCAGGCTTCTAGATATCTCTTTCAACTTTGAACTTAATGCGCCTGCGTAGTTCTTTAGAAATTTGAATAAATGCCTACTTCTTTGTGGGAAAAAATATTTGTTAATAGCTAACTCGCCATTTAAATAAGTAACATTTCAACACATTTTAGTTACACACGGCAAGTACCTGTAATTCAGAAGTTCACATTTTATCTAATTACATAAACTCAATTTCGAAGTTTAATATATGCCAGGGCATTTATCTGTAAAATATGTTAGCTTTCTAAATGAAATGAAAAATTTATTTATGCCTAGAGCGTACATAATGCTTTTTTAATAATCCCAGCAGCATCCGACAAAGTACAAGGTATTCCATAAAAGTAACTTTTCTGCCAACTGCTATGTTTAACGTTTGTTCGATGTGTTATCATGATCAGTTCTCCTTCCACGAAGCAGTGTTTTGAGACCTTCTAGTCTGAAAACAACACAAAACATGTTCATAATTAAAAAAAGTAATGTCTTTGAACTTACGTAGGATCGTATATAACGAACTCTTTTTTTCCTTCTTCATACGCGTGATTCCGTTAACGGCGAGAAAGAAACACTACTGCATGCTTTTAGGTGGTAAGGGGATTAGCCAACCTTCTTATCCTTTAAGCATATGGGGAGACCAAATCAGAAAAGAAAAAAATGTTTTCGGCGATTCACGCAGGCTTCTAGATATCTCTTTCAACTTTGAACTTAATGCGCCTGCGTAGTTCTTTAGAAATTTGAATAAATGCCTACTTCTTTGTGGGAAAAAATAATTGTTAATAGCTAATTCGCAATTTAAATAAGTAACTTTTCAACACATTTTAGTTACACACGGAGAGTACCTGGAAGTTCACATTTTATCTAATTACATAAACTCCATTTCGAAGTTTAATATATGCCAGTGCATTTATATGTAAAATAAGTTAGCTTTCTAAATGAAATGAAAAATTTATTTATGCCTAGAGTGTACATAATGTTGTTTCAATAATCCCAGCAGCATCCGACAAAGTACAAGGTATTCCATAAAAGTAAATTTTCTACCACCTACTACATTAAACGTTTCTTCGATATGTTATCATGATCAGTTGTTCTTGCACGAAGCAGTGTTTTGAGGCCTTCAAGTCTGAAAACAACACAAAACATGTTCATAATTAAAAATAGTAATGTTTTTGAATTTACGTAGGATCGTATATAACGAACTCTTTTCTTCCTTCTTCATACGCGTGATTCCGTTAACGGCGAGAAAGAAACACTACTGCATACTTTTAGGTGGTAAGGGGATTAGCCAACCTTCTTATCCTTTAAGCATGTGGGGAGACCAACTCAGAAAAGAAAAAATGTTTTCGGCGATTCACGCAGGCTTCTAGATATCTCTTTCAACTTTGAACTTAATGCGCCTGCGTAGTTCTTTAGAAATTTGAATAAATGCCTGCTTCTTTGTTTGAAAAAATATTTGTTAATAGCTAACTCGCCATTTAAATAAGTAACATTTCAACAAATTTTAGTTACACACGGCAAGTACCTGTAATTCAGAAGTTCACATTTTATCTAATTACATAAACTCAATTTCGAAGTTTAATATATGCCAGTGCATTTATATGTAAAATAAGTTAGCTTTCTAAATGAAATGAAAAATTTATTTATGCCTAGAGTGTACATAATGTTTTTTTCAATAATGCCAGCAGCATCCGACAAAGTACAAGGTATTCCATAAAAGTAACTTTTCTGCCAACTGCTATGTTTAACGTTTGTTCGATGTGTTATCATGATCAGTTCTCCTTGCACGAAGCAGTGTTTTGAGACCTTCAAGCCTGAAAACAACACAAAGCATGTTCATAATTAAAAATAGTAATGTTTTTGAATTTACGTAGGATCGTATATAACGAACTCTTTTCTTCCTTCTTCATACGCGTGATTCCGTTAACGGCGAGAAAGAAACACTACTGCATACTTTTAGGTGGTAAGGGGATTAGCCAACCTTCTTATCCTTTAAGCATGTGGGGAGACCAACTCAGAAAAGAAAAAAATGTTTTCGGCGATTCACGCAGGCTTCTAGATATCTCTTTCAACTTTGAACTTAATGCGCCTGCGTAGTTCTTTAGAAATTTGAATAAATGCCTACTTCTTTGTGGGAAAAAATATTTGTTAATAGCTAACTCGCAATTTAAATAAGTAACATTTCAACACATTTTAGTTACACACGGCAAGTACCTGTAATTCAGAAGTTCACATTTTATCTAATTACATAAACTCAATTTCGAAGTTTAATATATGCCAGGGCATTTTTCTGTAAAATATGTTAGCTTTCTAAATGAAATGAAAAATTTATTTATCCCTAGAGCGTACATAATGCTTTTTCAATAATCCCAGCATCATCCGACAACGTACAAGGTATTCCATAAAAGTAACTTTTCTGCCAACTGCTATGCTTAACGTTTGTTCGATGTGTTATCATGATCAGTTCTCCTTCCACGAAGCAGTGTTTTGAGACCTTCTAGTCTGAAAACAACACAAAACATGTACATAATTAAAAAAAGTAATGTCTTTGAACTTACGTAGGATCGTATATAACGAACTCTTTTTTTCCTTCTTCATACGCGTGATTCCGTTAACGGCGAGAAAGAAACACTACTGCATACTTTTAGGTGGTAAGGGGATTAGCCAACCTTCTTATCCTTTAAGCATGTGGGGAGACCAACTCAGAAAAGAAAGAAATGTTTTCGGCGATTCACGCAGGCTTCTAGATATCTCTTTCAACTTTAAACTTAATGCGCCTGCGTAGTTCTTTAGAAATTTGAATAAATGCCTGCTTCTTTGTTTGAAAAAATATTTGTTAATAGCTAACTCTCAGTTTAAATAAGTAACATTTCAACACATTTTAGTTACACACGGCAAGTACCTGTAATTCAGAAGTTCACATTTTATCTAATTACATAAACTCAATTTCGAAGTTTAATATATGCCAGTGCATTTATATGTAAAATATGTTAGCTTTCTAAATGAAATGAAAAATTTATTTATGCCTAGAGCGTACATAATGCTTTTTCAATAATCCCAGCAGCATCCAACAAAGTACAAGGTATTCCATAAAAGTAACTTTTCTGCCAACTGCTATGTTTAACGTTTGTTCGATGTGTTATCATGATCAGTTCTCCTTCCACGAAGCAGTGTTTTGAGACCTTCTAGTCTGAAAACAACACAAAACATGTTCATAATTAGAAAAAGTAATGTCTTTGAACTTACGTAGGATCGTATATAACGAACTCTTTTTTTCCTTCTTCATACGCGTGATTCCGTTAACGGCGAGAAAGAAACACTACTGCATACTTTTAGGTGGTAAGGGGATTAGCCAACCTTCTTATCCTTTAAGCATGTGGGGAGACCAACTCAGAAAATAAAAAAATGTTTTCGGCGATTCACGCAGGCTTCTAGATATCTCTTTCAACTTTAAACTTAATGCGCCTGCGTAGTTCTTTAGAAATTTGAATAAATGCCTGCTTCTTTGTTTGAAAAAATATTTGTTAATAGCTAACTCTCAGTTTAAATATGTAAGTTTTTAACACGGCAAGTACCTGTAATTCAGAAGTTCACATTTTATCTAATTACATAAACTCAATTTCGAAGTTTAATATATGCCAGTGCATTTATATGTAAAATAAGTTAGCTTTCTAAATGAAATGAAAAATTTATTTATGCCTAGAGTGTGCATAATGTTTTTTTCAATAATTCCAGCAGCATCCGACAAAGTACAAGGTATTCCATAAAAGTAACTTTTCTGCCAACTGCTATGTTTAACGTTTGTTCGATGTGTTATCATGATCAGTTCTCCTTGCACGAAGCAGTGTTTTGAGACCTTCAAGCCTGAAAACAACACAAAGCATGTTCATAATTAAAAATAGTAATGTTTTTGAATTTACGTAGGATCGTATATAACGAACTCTTTTCTTCCTTCTTCATACGCGTGATTCCGTTAACGGCGAGAAAGAAACACTACTGCATACTTTTAGGTGGTAAGGGGATTAGCCAACCTTCTTATCCTTTAAGCATGTGGGGAGACCAACTCAGAAAAGAAAAAAATGTTTTCGGCGATTCACGCAGGCTACTAGATATCTCTTTCAACTTTGAACTTAATGCGTCTGCGTAGTTCTTTAGAAATTTGAATAAATGCCTACTTCTTTGTGGGAAAGAATATTTGTTAATAGCTAACTCGCAATTTAAATAAGTAACATTTCAACACATTTTACTTACACACGGCAAGTACCTGTAATTCAGAAGTTCACATTTTATCTAATTACATAAACTCAATTTCGAAGTTTAATATATGCCAGGGCATTTATCTGTAAAATATGTTAGCTTTCTAAATGAAATGAAAAATTTATTTATGCCTAGAGCGTACATAATGCTTTTTCAATAATCCCAGCATCATCCGACAAAGTACAAGGTATTCCATAAAAGTAACTTTTCTGCCAACTGCTATGTTTAACGTTTGTTCGATGTGTTATCATGATCAGTTCTCCTTCCACGAAGCAGTGTTTTGAGACCTTCTAGTCTGAAAACAACACAAAACATGTACATAATTAAAAAAAGTAATGTCTTTGAACTTACGTAGGATCGTATATAACGAACTCTTCTTTTCCTTCTTCATACGCGTGATTCCGTTAACGGCGAGAAAGAAACACTACTGCATGCTTTTAGGTGGTAAGGGGATTAGCCAACCTTCTTATCCTTTAAGCATATGGGGAGACCAACTCAGAAAAGAAAAAAATGTTTTCGGCGATTCACGCAGGCTTTTAGATATCTCTTTCAACTTTGAACTTAATGCGCCAGCGTAGTTCTTTAGAAATTTGAATAAATGCCTACTTCTTTGTGGGAAAAAATAATTGTTAATAGCTAATTCGCAATTTAAATAAGTAACTTTTCAACACATTTTAGTTACACACGGAGAGTACCTGTAATTCAGAAGTTCACATTTTATCTAATTACGTAAATTCCATTTCGAAGTTTAATATATGCCAGTGCATTTATATGGAAAATAAGTTAGCTTTCTAAATGAAATGAAAAATTTATTTATGCCTAGAGTGTACATAATGATGTTTCAATAATCCCAGCAGCATCCGACAAAGTACAAGGTATTCCATAAAAGTAAATTTTCCACCACCTACTACATTAAACGCTTCTTCGATATGTTATCATGATCAGTTCTCCTTGCACGAAGCAGTGTTTTGAGGCCTTCAAGTCTGAAAACAACACAAAACATGTTCAAAATTAAAAAAAGTAATGTTTTTGAATTTACGTAGGACCGTATATAACGAACTCTTTTCTTCCTTCTTCATACGCGTGATTCCGTTAACGGCGAGAAAGAAACACTACTGCGTACTTTTAGGTGGTAAGGGGATTAGCCAACCTTCTTATCCTTTAAGCATGTGGGGAGATCAACTCAGAAAAGAAAAAATGTTTTCGGCGATTCACGCAGGCTTCTAGATATCTCTTTCAACTTTGAACTTAATGCGCCTGCGTAGTTCTTTAGAAATTTGAATAAATGCCTACTTCTTTGTGGGAAAAAATAATTGTTAATAGCTAATTCGCAATTTAAATAAGTAACTTTTCAACACATTTTAGTTACACACGGAGAGTACCTGGAAGTTCACATTTTATCTAATTACATAAACTCCATTTCGAAGTTTAATATATGCCAGTGCATTTATATGTAAAATAAGTTAGCTTTCTAAATGAAATGAAAAATTTATTTATGCCTAGAGTGTACATAATGTTGTTTCAATAATCCCAGCAGCATCCGACAAAGTACAAGGTATTCCATAAAAGTAAGTTTTCTGCCAACTGCTATGTTTAACGTTTGTTCGATGTGTTATCATGATTAATCCTCCTAGCACAAAGCAGTTCTTTGCGACCTACAATTCTGAAAATAACACAAAGCATGTTCAAAATTAAAAAAAGTAATGTCTTTGAACTTACGTAGGTTCGTATATAACGAACTCTTTTCTTCCTTCTTCATACGCGTGATTCCGTTAACGGCGAGAAAGAAACACTACTGCATACTTTTAGGTGGTAAGGGGATTAGCCAACCTTCTTATCCTTTAAGCATGTGGGGAGACCAACTCAGAAAAGAAAAAAATGTTTTCGGCGATTCACGCAGGCTTCTAGATATCTCTTTCAAATTTGAACTTAATGCGCCTGCGTAGTTCTTTAGAAATTTGAATAAGTGCCTACTTCTTTGCGGGAAAAAATAATTGTTAATAGCTAACTCGCAATTTAAATAAGTAAGTTTTCAACCCATTTTAGTTACACACGGCAAGTACCTGTAATTCAGAAGTTCACATTTTATCTAATTACATAAACTCAATTTCGAAGTTTAATATATGCCAGTGCATTTATATGTAAAATAAGTTAGCTTTCTAAATGAAATGAAAAACTTATTTTTGCCTAGAGTGTACATAATGATTTTTCAATAATCCCAGCAGCATCCGACAAAGTACAAGGTATTCCATAAAAGTAAGTTTTCTGCCAACTGCTATGTTTAACGTTTTTTCGATGTGTTATCATGATCAGTTCTCCTTGCACGAAGCAGTGTTTTGAGACCTTCAAGCCTGAAAACAACACAAAGCATGTTCTTAATTAAAAAAAGTAATGTTTTTGAATTTACGTATGACCGTATATAACGAACTCTTTTTTTCCTTCTTCATACGGTTGATTCCGTTAACGGCGAAAAGGAAACACTACTGCATACTTTTAGGTGGTAAGGGGATTAGCCAACCTTCTTATCCTTTAAGCATATGGGGAGACCAACTGTGAAAAGAAAAAAATGTTTTCGGCGATTCACGCAGGCTTCTAGATATCTCTTTCAACTTTGAACTTAATGCGCCTGCGTAGTTCTGTAGAAATTTGAATAAGTGCCTACTTCTTTGCGGGAAAAAATAATTGTTAATAGCTAACTCGCAATTTAAATAAGTAAGTTTTCAACCCATTTTAGTTACACACGGCAAGTACCTGTAATTCAGAAGTTCACATTTTATCTAATTACATAAACTCAATTTCGAAGTTTAATATATGCCAGTGCATTTATATGTAAAATAAGTTAGCTTTCTAAATGAAATGAAAAACTTATTTTTGCCTAGAGTGTACATAATGATTTTTCAATAATCCCAGCAGCATCCGACAAAGTACAAGGTATTCCATAAAAGTAAGTTTTCTGCCAACTGCTATGTTTAACGTTTGTTCGATGTGTTATCATGATCAGTTCTCCTTCCACGAAGCAGTGTTTTGAGACCTTCTAGTCTGAAAACAACACAAAACATGTACATAATTAAAAAAAGTAATGTCTTTGAACTTACGTAGGATCGTATATAACGAACTCTTCTTTTCCTTCTTCATACGCGTGATTCCGTTAACGGCGAGAAAGAAACACTACTGCATGCTTTTAGGTGGTAAGGGGATTAGCCAACCTTCTTATCCTTTAAGCATATGGGGAGACCAACTCAGAAAAGAAAAAATGTTTTCGGCGATTCACGCAGGCTTTTAGATATCTCTTTCAACTTTGAACTTAATGCGCCAGCGTAGTTCTTTAGAAATTTGAATAAATGCCTACTTCTTTGTGGGAAAAAATAATTGTTAATAGCTAATTCGCAATTTAAATAAGTAACTTTTCAACACATTTTAGTTACACACGGAGAGTACCTGTAATTCAGAAGTTCACATTTTATCTAATTACGTAAACTCCATTTCGAAGTTTAATATATGCCAGTGCATTTATATGTAAAATAAGTTAGCTTTCTAAATGAAATGAAAAATTTATTTATGCCTAGAGTGTACATAATGATGTTTCAATAATCCCAGCAGCATCCGACAAAGTACAAGGTATTCCATAAAAGTAAATTTTCCACCACCTGCTACATTAAACGTTTCTTCGATATGTTATCATGATCAGTTGTTCTTGCACGAAGCAGTGTTTTGAGACCTTCAAGTCTGAAAACAACACAAAACATGTTCAAAATTAAAAAAAGTTATGTCTTTGAATTTACGTAGGACCGTATATAACGAACTCTTTTCTTCCTTCTTCATACGCGTGATTCCGTTAACGGCGAGAAAGAAACACTACTGCATGCTTTTAGGTGGTAAGGGGATTAGCCAACCTTCTTATCCTTTAAGCATGTGGGGAGACCAACTCAGAAAAGAAAAAAATGTTTTCGGCGATTCACGCAGGCTTCTAGATATCTCTTTCAACTTTGAACTTAATGCGCCTGCGTAGTTCTTTAGAAATTTGAATAAATGCCTACTTCTTTGTGGGAAAAAATAATTGTTAATAGCTAATTCGCAATTTAAATAAGTAACTTTTCAACACATTTTAGTTACACACGGAGAGTACCTGGAAGTTCACATTTTATCTAATTACATAAACTCCATTTCGAAGTTTAATATATGCCAGTGCATTTATATGTAAAATAAGTTAGCTTTCTAAATGAAATGAAAAATTTATTTATGCCTAGAGTGTACCTAATGTTGTTTCAATAATCCCAGCAGCATCCGACAAAGTACAAGGTATTCCATAAAAGTAAGTTTTCTGCCAACTGCTATGTTTAACGTTTGTTCGATGTGTTATCATGATTAATCCTCCTAGCACAAAGCAGTTCTTTGCGACCTACAATTCTGAAAATAACACAAAGCATGTTCAAAATTGAAAAAAGTAATGTCTTTGAACTTACGTAGGATCGTATATAACGAACTCTTTTCTTCCTTCTTCATACGGTTGATTCCGTTAACGGCGAGAAAGGAAACACTACTGCATGCTTTTAGGTGGTAAGGGGATTAGCCAACCTTCTTATCCTTTAAGCATATGGGGAGACCAACTCAGAAAAGAAAAAATGTTTTCGGCGATTCACGCAGGCTTCTAGATATCTCTTTCAACTTTGAACTTAATGCGCCTGCGTAGTTCTGTAGAAATTTGAATAAGTGCCTACTTCTTTGTGGGAAAAAATAATTGTTAATAGCTAACTCGCAATTTAAATAAGTAAGTTTTCAACCCATTTTAGTTACACACGGCAAGTACCTGTAATTCAGAAGTTCACATTTTATCTAATTACATAAACTCAATTTCGAAGTTTAATATATGCCAGTGCATTTATATGTAAAATAAGTTAGCTTTCTAAATGAAATGAAAAACTTATTTTTGCCTAGAGTGTACATAATGATTTTTCAATAATCCCAGCATCATCCGACAAAGTACAAGGTATTCCATAAAAGTAAGTTTTCTGCCAACTGCTATGTTTAACGTTTGTTCGATGTGTTATCATGATCAGTTCTCCTTGCACGAAGCAGTGTTTTGAGACCTTCAAGCCTGAAAACAACACAAAGCATGTTCTTAATTAAAAAAAGTAATGTTTTTGAATTTACGTAGGACCGTATATAACGAACTCTTTTTTTCCTTCTTCATACGGTTGATTCCGTTAACGGCGAAAAGGAAACACTACTGCATGCTTTTAGGTGGTAAGGGGATTAGCCAACCTTCTTATCCTTTAAGCATATGGGGAGACCAACTGTGAAAAGAAAAAAATGTTTTCGGCGATTCACGCAGGCTTCTAGATATCTCTTTCAACTTTGAACTTAATGCGCCTGCGTAGTTCTGTAGAAATTAGAATAAATGCCTACTTCTTTGTGGGAAAAAATAATTGTTAATAGCTAACTCGCAATTTAAATAAGTAACTTTTGAACGCATTTTAGTTACACACGGCAAGTACCTGTAATTCAGAAGTTCACATTTTATCTAATTACATAAACTCAATTTTGAAGTTTAATATGCCGCCCCGGTGGCGCAGTGGTCTAAGGCGCTGGCCTCTGATCATTCGTCCGTAAGGGGTCCGGGTTCGAATCCCGGTCAGGCATGGTTGTTGTGTTCGTCTCACGGCGCTGGCTCTCTCCCTTCCCTGGAGCCAGTGACCCTAAATTAGGGACGCGCGACTGCTTATAGCCCATTGAGTTGCTCACGGTGGTCGTTAAACCTCAAAAAAAAAAAAGAAGTTTAATATATGCCAGTGCATTTATATGTAAAATAAATTAGCTTTCTAAATGAAATGAAACATTTATTTATGCCTAGAGTGTACATAATGTTGTTTCAATAATCCCAGCAACATCCGACAAAGTACAAGGTATTCCATAAAAGTAACTTTTCCGCCAACTGCTATGTTTAACGTTTGTTCGATGTGTTATCATGATTAGTCCACTTAGCACAAAGCAGTTCTTTGCGACCTACAATTCTGAAAATAACACAAAGCATGTTCATAATTAAAAAAAGTAATGTTTTTGAATTTACGTAGGATCTTATATAACGAACTCTTTTATTCCTTCTTCATACGATTGATTCCGTTAACGGCGAGAAAGAAACACTACTGCATACTTTTAGGTGGTAAGGGGATTAGCCAACCTTCTTATCCTTTAAGCATGTGGGGAGACCAACTCAGAAAAGAAAAAATGTTTTCGGCGATTTACGCAGGCTTCTAGATATCTCTTTCAACTTTGAACTTAATGCGCCTGCGTAGTTCTTGAGAAATTTAAATAAATGTCTATTTCTTTATGGGAAAAAATAATTGTTAATAGCTAACTCGCAATTTAAATATGTCTTGTTGTGATAACCCCAGCAGCATCCGACGAAGTATCAGGTGTTTCAGAAAAGTAACTTTTCGGCCAACTACTATGTTTAAAGTTTGTTCGACGTGTTATCATCATTAGTTCTCCTATCACAAATGCGTTACTTGAGTCTTCAAGTCAGGAAATAACACAAAACATGTTCGCATAGATGTTCAATCCTCTAGCAGGGAATTTAGGAACAAATTGGGAATATAATATATTTGAGACGGAAGAGTTAAACCTAATCTGAGAGGCACATAAATAATTTCCCCCTCTAAGTTCAACAGTTTCTTTACAAGAGAAGTTTAATTTTTAATTTGTTTGTTTGTTAATCGAACGATTGAAACTTTCTGAAGCGATAAGATGGGGGAGGAAGCCTCTGAACCTTTTAGCGACTAGGGCTCCAAAAGATCAAAAATCGCCTCTGCTTCAGACAGTTCTTCCTTCCCACGTTATTGATGTTATTAGTTGATCTGATAATCATGTAATCAATTGATTTATTCTACCAGATAGACACCTTTCTAACATTAGGAAACAAAACTGTTCGTTCTTAATAAATGCTTCGCGGTAGGTTCGCGGTAGTATTCCTAAAGGTTCTTTTGATTGATCAGCCAAAATAGTTACGAAACGATATTATCATGGGCATCATCTTTATTGCGGCCTGATAGATGGCAGCATATCATTGCTGTCTCATAAATTTCGGAGAGCTGGCCAGAGTTCGAAATACATCCGCTGTTTCATTTACTTCTGGTGGTGTGGTATGGAAACAATCTAAAGCTGTTTATTCTCACAGTTGTGGAAAGCTGTAGTGCAGAGACAGGTGATACACTCGACTTTTTTAAAATAACAATATACAAATTTAATATTCGAATCAAGAATTAACATCAGCATGATCAGTGTATTCTGTTTGGGTAACCCAGGTATTTACTTTCTTTGAATTATTGTTAGGGCTCATCTTCTGCGATAGATGGCGCAAAAAAACCACTCCTTGTACGTGGCTTTCACGCCTTGAGTGACTGCCCCAGAAGTTGGCTTCAACAAATCACTGAAGACCTTACCACATTCAGAATGGATACGGTCCCCGTTGGCTCCACAATTTGAAAGGCAAAAGACGCGCCGTTACGTTTTAACCAATGACGTTATTTCGGGGTTAGTGAGTAGGCGGAGTTTCCATAGCTCAAATTCAGGAGTTCTCTCCTAATGTACACATTTTCTCTTCGAAAAATGAACGTACAGTAGGATTAAAGATGATCTATAGAAGACAAGGTTCTAGTCTTACTTTTGCCCCTATTAATAACTTTCTATTTGGTTTAGATATCTAGAAAAATCAGACAGAAATAACAGATATCGTTGCTTCGAGACAGAAACGCCGCTAAGCTAACGTATCGCGCCATCTAACGGCAAATTGCAATACTTTCGAGTCAGATAAATCGAATTTTAAAAAACATTTCTAACAAATTTTTCGGAATAATAACTGGTATATATTAGGTGTGGGTCGTTTTTATTTGTGCTCAAAATTTCAAACACTACAAAGCAATAGTGTTCGAGAAAATGTGTACAAAAGAATTTACATTGCAGATATACTGTAGGATAGAATTTCTCTTAAGGTCCCATTCAAAGAAAGCCTTAACTAGATGCAGAGAAGGAACTACATAGGACAATGACTTGTAAAAATAAAATATTACCTTTGGAATGAATTCAGGGCCAGATTGGGTAAACGAAACCAGGCCGGGAATTTTTTTGTCTTGTGGTCCAATACAAAAACACACGTACCCACAGGAAAACACCTCATAAATTCCCTCATGAAGAAAATTCTGTTAACTCCTGGATGGAAGAGAACTGTTGAAATATGCATTGTATTTTTTTTTTTTGTTGTTGAAGGTTTAACGACCACCGTGAGCAACTCAATGGGCTATAAGCAGTCGCCCGTCCCTAATTTAGGGTCACTGGTTCGAGGGAAGGGAGAGAGCCAGTGCCGTAAGACAGACACAACATGCATGTCTCACAGGGATTTTAACGCGTACCCCTTTCGGACGAATGATCAGACTCCATCAGTCAGACCACTGCGCCACTGGTGCGGCATAATAGATATTATAAAAATAATAAAAGAATCAAAGTGGAGATGGGCTGGACATGTTGAAAGACTGAAAGATAGACACGTTTAGTAACAGAATGGCAACCGACAGATGGAAAGAGACGAAGGGGGCGCCAGAGAAGAAAATGGAGAGATGACTTTCAGAAATTTAAAGGTGCTAAATGGTGGAATGAGACTAAGGATCGAGGAAGCTGGAAAAAACTGCGAGAGGCCTATAGCATGCAGTGTGCGCCAACAAGCTAAGAAGAAGTTCAATTCATTTATAACAGCGTGATTTGTCCGGCGGCAAATTTTCCACTGAAGTAGATGGAATTTTGCTTTGTCATTTTATAGCAAACGCCCAGTATATACACTGGCGGGCAAAAATTAAGGACGAGAGGGTTTTTTGAATGCAACGTCGTGCACAAGTGCTCCACATCGACTCAAATCATGCCATAAGATCCCCAAGATGTAAGAATATGGGACAAGAGAGCAAAACCGTCCAAACAAGGAATCCAAAGGATACAAAGGCACTTTATTGAAAAGGTAGCTTCGAGCACAAGTGGACAGAAGACAGAAACGTCCATGTGACAGGTGGCTGCCAAGAAAAATCCAGTCTTTAGTAGGGCATATGATCGCCTTTGACTGCGTTGCAGGATTAACAACGTCTGTCCATGCTGAGGACGAGGTTGTCAAGGAGCTGTTGAGGCAAAGCGGCACATTCCTCTTGTAGCGCCAATCGAAGCTGCGGAATCGTTGCTGGCGGCTGGTGACGTGCTGCCAAGCTTCTCCCGAGAAGGTCCCACACGTGTTCGATTGGATTTAGGTCCGGAGACCTTGCGGGCCAATCCATGCGTTGAATATCTTCACTTTCCAACAGCTCTGCGACAGCCACTGTAAGATGAGGTGTAGCGTTGTCGTCCATGAAGAGGAACTCAGGAACCACAACACCTCTAAACAGACGCACGTGAGACAGGAGAATCTCGGTACAATAGCGGACACCAGTGACTGAACCTCCTTGGAAGATGTGGAGGTCAGTACGGCTACTAAGCATGATGCCGCCCCAAACGAGAGCTCCGCCACCTCCAAATCGGTCCCTTTCGATGATATTGGAGGTGTGATTTCGTGTTCCCTACTCTCTCCAGATGTGTATACGTCCAAAATCGCTCGTCAGACTAAATTGGCTCTCATCCGTAAAGAGAACTCGACCCCATTGCTGATGTGACCAGTTCTTGTGTTCCTGGCACCACAGAAACCGCCGTCTCCGACCACTAGGCGTTAATGGCACACACCGTACTGGTCGTTTTGCAAATAGGTCACCTTTGTACAGCCTCCTGGCCACGGTAAAACGCGGTAACGGAAATCCAGTTGTCTGTTGCATATGCCTTTCGATTTCTCCCGCCCTCTGCCGTCTGTCTCTTCTCGCCTGCAGGAAAATATACCGGTCGTCCGCGGCCGTGGTTGCTCGTGGACGACCACTGCTAAACTCTCGTACAGCTGTTCCTATCGTTTGAAATGCTCTCCAAGCTCGTGAAACGGTGCTGTGAGCGATCCCGAACTCCTCGACCACACTAGTCACACTTCCAACTTCTTCCAACTTTCCAATGACGCGACCTCGGGTAAAGTCATCCAGATGTCGTCTACTGGATTGCCTGTTGTCCATATCCCATGGTAGCAGCAACTCAACGTCGTTCAAACCGATGTACACTGTGCAATAGTTTTCACCGAATTGCTGAGCGTACACCGCCCGTGTGCTTTATACCCTTCCGCCACTCCCCCCCCCCCACACACACACACTTATGTCATGCTGCATATATGCACATGCCCTACCGTACCGAACCCTAGTCTATCTCCTGAGTGGTCTTTCGGTCCGTTCTGCCTGCTCGTTCCGCTGTTATGCTAATTTCTCCTTTTCGTCCTTAATTTTTGCACACCAGTGTAGTAACTCTGACTTTAGCTTTGAATGTTCCTAGAACTAAATGCATGTGAATCAACGTGAATTAGCAGCCCCGGTAGCGCAGTGATCTAAGCGGTGGATTCTGATCATTCCTCCAAGATGGGTGAGGGTTCGAATCCCGGTAAGGCATTTTTTAATTGGAGGTTTAACGACCACCGTGAGCAACTCAATGGGCTATAAGCAGTCGCCCGTCCCTAATTTAGGGTCACTGGTTCCAGGGAAGGGAGAGAGCCAGTGCCGTAAGACAAACACAACATCCATGCCTCACCGGGATTCGAACCCGGACCCCTTTCGGACGAATGATCAGAGGCCATTGCCTTAGACCACTGCGCCACCGGGGCGGCCCCGGTGAGGCATGGATGTTGTGTTTGTCCTTCGGCACTGGCTCTCTCCCTTCCCTTGAACCAGTGGCCCTAAATTAGGGACGGGCGACTGCTCCTAGCCCATTGAGTTGCTCACGGCGGTCGTTAAACCTCCAATCAAAAGAAAAAAAAACAATTAGCCGCCCCGGCGGCGCAGTAGTCTAAGCGGTGGCTTCTGATCATTCGTCCAAGATGGGTGAAGGTTCGAATCCCAATAAGCATGGATGCTGTGTTTGTCTTGCGGCGCTAGCTCTCTCTCTTCCCTGGAACCAGTGGCTATAAATTAGGGAATGGCGACTGCTTATAGCCCTTTGAGTAGCTCACGGTGGTCGTTAAACCTACAATAAAAAAGAATATAAATTAGACGACCCGGTGGCGCAGTGGTGGTCTAATCGGTGGCATCTGATCATTCGTCCTAAAGGGGTCAGTGTCATTAATCCGGTGAGGCATGGATGTTGTGTTTGTCTTACGGCAGAGGCTTCTCCCTTCACTGGATCCAGTGACCCTAAATTAAGGACGGGCGACTGCTTATAGCCCATTGAATTGCTCACGGTGGTCGTTAAACCTCCAATTAAAAAAAAGGATATAAGCAGTCGCCCGTCCTTAATTAACGGCCACTGGTTACAGGGAAGGTAGAAAGCCAGTGTATATATTTCCAGAAATTACTTAAGGGGGGGGGGTTCCATAGATTCGGTTCATTGCTGAAAGCCTCACATATACATATACACTGGCGGAAAGTGAAAAAAGAACACCAAGAAGGAGACGTCTGATACCAACGAAATTTATACAGCATAATAACGGAATGCAGAGGATAACGTGATCAAAACATTATGGCAAAATACAGCTGTATTTGCTGGTAAACTGAAAAATAACATTTCCATGTAACATGGTTAGTACGAGGTTGAACCGCCATGAACTGCGTCACACAGTGCAATTCTGGCATGGAGTCTGTCGTACAGATGTTGGATGTAAGTTTGGGGTATTGAGTTCCAAGCATCCTCAGCCTGGACGCGTAAATCGGGGATGGTCGTGGCTGGTCGTGGAGACCGGGTAAGTCGTTGTCCCATAAAATCCCACACGTGCTCAATGGGGGACAAATCTGGTGAACGTGCAGGCCATGGAAGTAGTCTCACACACTGAAGTGCATGTTGCGTTGCACGAGCCGTGTGTGGGCGTGTGTTATCTTGCTCGAAAACACGATGGACCGACCTTACAAATGGCACAACAACGGGCTGAATGATGTGTTAGATGTAGGAGGTGCTGTTTAACGTACCCGGTACAAACATTAGTTGTGTACGGGAGTAATAGCTGATCGCTCCCCACACCAGGAGACCAGGTGTAGGCCCTGTGTGTCGCTGGCGGATGCAAGAAGGGTGGAGTCGCTCCCCTGTGCGTCTGCGAACACGCATACGGCCATCGGAGGCTCCCAAGCAGAATCTGCTTTCATCGCTGAACACGACAGATCGCCATTGCGTTCTCCAGTGCAGACGTTGGCGACACCACTGCAGCCGTTACTGACGGTGGGCTGGAGTCAGAGGTACACATGCCAGAGGCACACATGCGCGTAGTCCTGCATCCAGTAAACGGTTGCGGATTGTTCGCACAATCACCTCAGGTGCAATGGCAGCTCGGATTTGCGTCGCAGTGGATGTTCTGCTTGACGACGCCGCTCTTCTTATGCGTCGATCGGTCCGCTCATCAGTCCGTCTGTGACTCCCGGTTCCACGTCTTCTCGTGAGAGAATGTTCCTCGGACCATCTACGCCACCATCGTACCACCACTGATACTTCCCGTCCGATTCGCTCCGCAATACGACCTCGCGGAGTCCGACTAGATGACCTCGCTCAAAGTCCGATAACTACTGAAATCGTACACGTCTTCCATGTCCAGGCACTGCAACTTCTTCAGGGTCTTCGCACGTGTTCGTACGCCGACGACTGATTGCATTGACTTCGCCGTACTCCTTAAATACCACCGACGATAATTTGCATATTATGCCGTGTTGTGGCGTAAGCCCTCACCGGTTGGTCCCGAAATTAAAATCACACCTATGTAAACTCGACCCTATTAACATATGTAAATTCCATGATCGTCCGCCAATTCCTTCTTGTTTTTTTTTTTTGTTTGTTTTTTTCACTTTCCGCCAGTGTATATCGCTTTAAATTCGTGCTCAATCTCCCCTCAAAGAGGGGGGTGAGGACCCCATTTAGATACGCCTGTGCATACATGTAATAATGTAGTAAGTATTTAGTTTTGTATGTATAAAACACAAATCCGTTCGATCCGTTTTTCAATATTTTGTTAATAAACTTCTGTTTCAGTTAATTTTTAACAAGAATATGAAATATTTTACCTGCATATTTGTGAAAAAAAATCAGGTCAATTTATTTTTAAAGAATGTTGGGGGGAGGAGGGGAGGCGACAGCCCCGTGGTGGATCTGCCACTGCGAAGTAAAGAACGCCTAAGAGCTGAAAAACATTGAGTCACAATTAATCTGAATATACGTATAAATCCCCCTATCTAAGTGACATGCACACGAAATGGCAAAATATATATATATATATATCATCATCATCATCATTGTCAACCATTATCAATCCACTGCTGGACGAAGGTCTCCCCAAGTTTCCTCCACAACGGTCTGTCTTGTGCCAGTCTCCTCCATGTCACTCCCGCATATTTACGAATTTCATCCACCCATCTCCCATGTGGTCTTTTTCTGGGTCTTTTCCTGTCCCTTGGAATCCAATCTAAAATTTCGGCTGTCCATCTATGGTCTGTCCTTCTGGCAGTATGTCCAGCCCATTGCCATTTCAGGGATTTAACTCTGATCATGATGTCTTCCACTCTCGTCATTTTTCGGATCCACGAGTTCCTCTTCTTATCTCTCCTGGTTATACCAAGCATGCACCTCTCCATGCTACTTTGAGTTGTCTGCAGCTTTTGTATGTCTCTTTTAGTTAAGGTCCACGTCTCTGCACCATACGTAAGCACTGGAAGGATGCATTGATCAAACACTTTTCTTTTAAGACATAATGGCATATTGCTCTTGAAAATTATGCTGTTTCTTCCAAAAGCTCTCCAGGCAAGTTTTGTACGCCGATAAATTTCTTCATCAATGTGACCCTCACTTGATATCTGCTGTCCAAGATAAACATACGTATCTGTTATCTCCAGTTTTTCTCCATCAATCGATAAATCTTCATTTCTTGTAAAAGCATTGAACATCACTTTTGTCTTCTGAAAGTTCATTTTTAATCCCACTTCTTTACTCTTGTCAGCAAGTTCCTGGATCATACTCTGCAGCTCTGATGGGGTAGTTGCAAAAATGACTACGTCATCAGCAAAACGAAGGTGGGTTAGATAATCTCCATTAATCTTTATCCCTTTGTTTTCCCAGTTCAGTGATTGAAAGACATTTTCTAATGTGGCATTAAAGAGCTTCGGAGATATGGTGTAACCTTGTCTCACTCCCTTTCCAATTTTTATGTGTGTTGTATTTTCAAACAGCCGAATCTTTGCACTTGCATTTTCATAGATGTTATTAATAATATTAATGTATGCATCTTCAATACCGCAGGATTTCAGAGCCGTGGTAACTGCTGATGGTTTCACCGAATCAAAGGCTTTTTCATAATCGATAAAAGCCATGCACAATGGAAGTTCATATTCCCTCGCTCTTTCAATCAGTTCTCTCAGTACGTGGATAGGATCTATTGTGCTGTAGCCACTCCTGAATCCAGCTTGTTCTCTCGGTTGAGTCATGTCCAGTGTTACCTTCAAGCGGTGTGAAAGAACTTTAGTGAAGATTTTATAAACCACTGATAGGAGGCTGATAGGTCTGTAGTTCCTGAGATCCTCAATGTCACCTTTTTTATGTAGCAGGATCATTGCAGCATTGTTCCAATCCTCAGGAATCTTCCCTTCATTAAGGCATCGAGTGAAAATTTGGGCGAGTACTGTTTCAATTTCTCCACTTGCTTCTTGTATGATGTCTATAGTAATTCCATCTTCTCCTGGAGCTTTCCCTCGCTTCATGTTCTTGATTGCATGAGCAACTTCTGCTGGGAGTGACTGGAAGAACTCTGGTACCTTTCATGATGTCTGGAGTACATGCATCATCCCTTTCATATAATTTGGAGTAGAAATCTTTCACTCTTGTCAAAATTTCGCCTCTATTTCTTGTTATAGAACCATCTTCTTTTCTCAGAGCCATAATCTGTTTTCTTCCCTTACTGAGATGTCCCTTTGCTATCTTAAGGCTTTGGTTGTTTTCAATTGCTTTCCTCACTAGCTCACAGTTGAATTTCCTTACGTCTTCAGTGATACTTTTTCGTGTTGTCTTGCATAGCTCTATATATTCCACTTTGGAAGTCACATCTTCTTTAGTTGTCCTCATCTCTCTTCTTTTTCGCATCAACATTTTGGTTTTTCCTGATAATTTGTTCACATGCAACTTGTTCTTAGACCCAGCTAATTTTGTTGCTGTTTCCATTAGAGCTTTGGATACTTTTCTGTTAACTTCCGAAATATCCACTTCTTCTGATGTTAGGCCTTCTAAAGCAGAGAATCTGTTCTTTCAGTTCCAACTTGAAAGTATTATGGTGTTTTTTAAGGTTGGTTATGTCAATACATTTTGTTTGTCTTATGAGCTTGCCACGTTCCAGTTTAGTGTTGAGGTGCATCTTACATCTCACCAATCTATGGTCACTACCTGTGTTGAACTTGTTCAGCACACTGCAGTCTTCGATGACGAATTTTTTGTTACACATAATAAAATCAATTTCACTTGTCGTCCCAATTAGATGTCTCCATGTCCATTTCCTGTGTGGCTTTTTCTTGAAAAAGGAGTTCAAGATGAAAAATCCTTCTGCCTCTGCAAACTCAACGAGAGTATTTCCACGCTGGTTTCTGTTGCCGTGACCGAATTTACCTACTGAAGTTTCATTCTGTTGCCGTTGCCCTATTCTTGCATTGAAATCTCCCATAATTATCTTCAAGTGCTGCTTACCTTTATTATTTAGATGACAAATTTCCTCATAAAATTCTTCAATTTCTTCTTCAGCATGACTTGTGGTGGGTGCATAAGTTTGAATAATCTGAGCCTGGTATCTTCTCGATAGTTGGATAACGAAGTCGTGCAGCTCTGTCAGAGGAACTTTCAACTTCTACCACTTTATCCTTCAGTTTCTTGTTTATTATAAATCCAACACCACTAGTTCTGCCAGTATCTGTCCCACGATAATAGAAGAGATGTTCACTTTTCAGTTCAATGAGATCTTCTCCTTTTCTCCTTACCTCACTTAGCCCGACGATGTCCCACCTGATCCTTTGTAGTTCCTCTTCCAATTCAAGAAGCCTTGAATCAGAAGATAGGGAGCGTCCGTTGTAGGTAGCCAAGGTCAGCATCAAATGGCAGCCTAGTCCGGTCCTCCGGGATTCTTAGCACCCTCTGCCTTCATGTCGCACTGGCCGCTGCCTTGGCCAGGTACATTCCAGCTGCCGGAGACTGAGGGCCAAGATTTAAGTTGTAGAGTCATTTTGGAGGTGTTTGGCCATAACTCACAACGCTGGCCAAGCGGGTTGGTGAGTGTGGGATAGCATTTCCTCTGATCCCGATGGTATAGTTATACCGCTATGGGCGGTCGTCAGAGCCCTCTTTAGTGGGAACAGGATGCACCACGAGAAGGCGGGGTTCACATTTGTCAAGGAGAGGCTGTGATGTTACGCATCACCTGACCTTACATCACCTGACCTTATATATATATATATATATATATAATGGGATGTAAGGTCAGGCGATGCGTAACATCACAGCCTCTCCTTGACAAATGTCAACCCCGCCTTCTCGTGGTACATCCTGTTCCCACTAAAGGGGCTCTAACGACCGCCAATAGCGGTATAACTATACCATAGGGATTAGAGGAAATGCTATCCCACACTCACCAACCCGCTTGGCCAGCGTGGTGAGTTATGGCCAAACTCCTCTAAAATGACTCCACAACTTAAATCTTGGCCCTCAGTCTCCGGCAGCTGGAATGTACCTGGCCAAGGCAGCGGCCAGTGCGACATAAAGGCAGAGGGTGCTAAGAACACCCGGAGGACCGGACTAGGCTGTCATCTGATGCTGACCTTGGCTACGTATAATGGACGCTCCCTATCTTCTGATTCAAGACATCTTGAATTGGAAGAGGAACTACAAAGGATCAAGTGGGACATCGTCGGGCTAAGTGAGGTAAGGAGAAAAGGAGAAGATCTCATTGAACTGAAAAATGGACATCTCTTCTACTATCGTGGGACTGATACTGGCAGAACTAGTGGTGTTGGATTTATAATAAACAAGAAACTGAAGGATAAAGTTGTAGAAGTTGAAAGTTCCTCTGACAGAGCTGCACGACTCGTTATCCAACTCTCGAGAAGATACCAGGCTCAGATTATTCAAACTTATGCACCCACCACTAGTCATCCTGAAGAAGAAATTGAAGAATTTTATGAGGAAATTCGTCATCTAAATAATAAAGGTAAGCAGCACTTGAAGATAATTATGGGAGATTTAAATGCAAAAATAGGGCAACGGCAACAGAATGAAACTTCAGTAGGTAAATTCGGTCACGGCAACAGAAACCAGCGTGGAAATACTCTCGTAGAGTTTGCAGAGGCAGAAGGGTTTTTCATCTTGAACTGCTTTTTCAAGAAAAAGCCACACAGGAAATGGACATGGAGACATCCAAATGGGATGACAAGTGAAATTGATTTTATTATGTGTAACAAAAATTTCGTCATAGAAGACTGCAGTGTGCTAAACAAGTTCAACACAGGTAGTGACCATTGATTGGTGAGATGTAAGATGCACCTCAACACTAAACTCGAACGTAGCAAGCTCATACAACAAACAAAATGTATTGACATAACCAACCTTAAAAAACACCATAATACCTTCAAGTTGGAACTGAAGAACAGATTCTCTGCTTTAGAAGGCCTAACATCGGAAGAAGTGGATATTTCTGATGTTAACAGAAAAGTAACCAAAGCTCTTATGGAAACAGCAACAAAATTAGCTGGGTCTAAGAACAAGTTGCACGTGAACAAATTATCAGGAAAAACCAAAATGTTGATGCAAAAAAGAAGACAGATGAGGACAACTAAAGAAGATGTGACTTCCAAAGTGGAATATATAGAGCTATGCAAGACAGTACGAAAAGTATCGCTGAAGACGTAAGGAAATTCAACTATGAACTAGTAAGGAAAGCAATTGAAAACAACCAAAGCCTAAAGATAGCAAAGGGACATCTCAGTAAGGGAAGAAAACAGATTATGGCACTGAGAAAAGAAGATGGTTCTGTAACAAGAAATAGATGCGAAATTTTGACAAGAGTGAAAGATTTCTACTCCAAATTATATGAAAGGGATGATACATGTACTCCAGACATCATGAAAGGTACCAGTACCAGAGTTCTTCCAGTCCTCCCAGCAGAAGTTGCACATGCAATCAAGAACATGAAGCGGGGAAAAGCTCCAGGAGAAGATGGAATTACTGTAGACATCATACAAGAAGCAAGTGGATAAATCGAAACAGTACTCGCCCAAATTTTCACTCGATGCCTTAATGAAGGGAAGATTCCTGAGGATTGGAACAACGCTACAATGATCCTGCTACATAAAAAAGGTGACACTGAGAATCTCAGGAACTACAGACCTATCAGCCTCCTATCAGTGGTTTATAAAATCTTCACTAAAGTTCTTTTACACCGCTTGAAGGTGACACTGGACATGGCTCAACCGAGAGAACAAGCTGAATTCAGGAGAGGCTACAGCACAATAGTTCATATCCACGAACTGAGAGAACTAATTGAAAGTGCGAAGGAATATGAACTTCCATTGTGCATGGCTTTTATCGATTATGAAAAGCCTTTGATTCGGTGAAACCACCAGAAGTTACAATGGCTCTGAAATCCTGCGGTATTGAAGATGCATACATTAATATTATAAAAAACATCTATGAAAATGCAAGCGCAAAGATTCGGCTGCTTGAAAATACAACACACGTAAAAATTGGAAAGGGAGTGAGACAAGGTGACACCATATCTCCGAAGCTCTTTAATGCCGCATTGGAGGGTGTTTTTCAGTCGCTGAGCTGGGAAAACAAGGGGATAAAGATTAATGGAGATTATCTAACCCACTTTCGTTTTGCTGATGATGTAGTCATTTTTGAAACTACCCCACCAGAGCTGCACAGTATGATCCAGGAACTTGCTGACAAGAGTAAAGAAGTGGGATTAAAAATGAACTTTCAGAAGACGAAAGTGATGTTCAATGCTTTTACAAGAAATGAAGATTTATCGATTGATGGAGAAAAGCTGGAGATAACAGACACGTACGTTTATCTTGGACAGCAGATATCAAGTAAGGGTCACATTGGTGAAGAAATTAATCGACGTACAAAACTTGCCTGGAGAGCTTTTGGAAGAAACAGCATAATTTTCAAGAGTAATACGCCCTTATATCTTAAAAGAAAAGTGTTTGATCAATGCATCCTTCCAGTGCTTACGTATGGTGCATAGACGTGGACCTTAACTAAAAGAGACATACAAAGGCTGCAGACAACTCAAAGTAGCATGGAGAGGTGCATGCTTGGTGTAACCAGGAGAGATAAGAAGAGGAACTCGTGGGTCCGAAAAATGACAAGAGTGGAAGACATCATGATCAGAGTTAAATCCCTGAAATGGCAATGGGCTGGACATACTGCCAGAAGAACAGACCATCGATGGACAGCCGAAATTTTAGATTGGATTCCAAGGGACAGGAAAAGACCCAGAAGAAGACCACATGGAAGATGGGTGGATGAAATTCGAAAGTATGCAGGAGTGACATGGAAGAGACTGGCACCAGACAGACCGTTGTGGAGGAAACTTGGGGAGACCTTCGTCCAGCAGTGGATTGATAATGGTTGGCGATGATGATGATATAAAAATTAATAGGTTTATTTGGAAAGTTCAGAAACATGATTATGAATATATAAAAATCATTGTACATACTTACACTGTCTACATTTATAAATAAAAATTAGGTCTTCAATAGGTGGCAGCACTGTGGAGAAGTGCACGTTTTAGATATGTAACAATCGTGCCACACCTTTCCAGGAGTGCAACTTCAAAGTCGGGCACAAGCAAGGGAATCCTCGTGAGAATTGGTGATTGTCTGAGGATGTCGGTAATGGACTAATGGAAAGCGCTTGCAAACCAGTGGTCGAGTGTTTGTGCAGATGGTGTCTCTCAACCCGTTGAGATAGCTATGTTTGTTGTTCGCACATTTTAACTTTAGAAAGTTTTAGAAATTTAAAGTATGTAAATATAATTAATTAGCTATTGCAAATTAATAGTGTTTTAGCCTGTAAATATTTCATTTTAACTAACAAATAGGTACGTGTATTAGTCCTCTCTCGGGGTGGGAGCACGTGTCTGCCGAGCTCATAACGTGACAGACGCATTGTTACCTCTAATACTAGAAATCACATAGGTCAAATTTCAAGCATGTAAGAGGATTTTCCCATATTTAATTCCCAATTTCTTTTAAATCCATGTGAGCATACCCCTGTCATATGCTTTCACTCGAAAAACGGGTTCTGCAAGTGGTACAGTAAGATTAGCGCCTAGAATTTTAGCCACAGGCGAGATTTTGCACATGTCAACTGTTTCTAATTTCTCACCTGATTGTGAAGGAAGCCACTTTTTAAAGTATACATACTTGATTTTATAAATAATTGATGAATATTGAAATTTTGGTAGGCATGCATTTTATTTCCATGTTTCTTTATGCGGACCTAGATTTTTTTTTTTTTTTTTTTTTTTGAGGGTGAGAGGTGAAAAATGGAAATTTTTGAAATCCACTAAAACAAAATAAAAAGTTAATGAAAATTAGAAGAAAAAGTTAAAGCACTTTTTTCTAATATAAGTGGACATTTTTATTAAATTGGGTCATTTTTTAATGTTGCTCACACACACAGTAACATTAAAAAAAAGAAAAAAAGATGGGTTGAATACTTCTGTGAGTTATTAGATCAGGAAAGCAAAGATGATTCTGAGACAGATGCAGACGATGGCATATTGAAGGATGAAAGAACAGGAGGGATCTCAAGAGAAGAAGTTTGTAAAGCTCTAAAATCTCTTCAGAATAGTAATGCTTCGGGACTTGATGGCATAACTGCCAAGATGTTGAAATATGGTGATGACTCTGTGATTGATTGATTAACTGAAATTTGCCAGTTGTGCTGGAAGTTAGCAATGGTCCCTCGGGATTGGAAGGATGCTATCATTGTTCCCTTGTATAAGGGAAAAGGTGATCAGACTGACTGCAAGAACTATCGTGGTATTGGCCTACTAAGTGTGCCAGGGAAAGTGTTTGGTAAGGCTGTTATTGAAAAAGTACGGGGTCTTACATCAAAGAAAGTGTGGGATGTTCAGAGTGGTTTTATGCCTGGTAAAGACTGCTCTGACCAGCTGTTGGTAAGAAAGTTTGTGCTGCCTTTATAGATTTAGAGAAAGCTTACGACCGAGTCAATAGGACACTTTTGTGGAAGGTATTGAATGAATATGGTGTTACTGGGAATCTACTTAATAGTGTAAAAGCCATGTATGCTGGCAATAGAGCCTGTGTACAAGTGAATAGTGTTTTATCAAAATGATTTTCTATTGGTGCAGGAGTCAAGCAAGGTTGCGTAATGTCACCATGGCTGTTTAATATATTTATGAATGTGGACATGCATGATGCCAAAATAGATAATACTTGTTTATATCTTGGTGATATCAGTGTGTGCAGATTGCTGTATGCTGATGACACTGTCCTGTTGGTAGAGAGCAAAAGTGAGTTGCAGAGTATGTTGTCCCGGATGTACGAAGTTTGCATGAAATTCAAACCGAGTATAAATAAGGGAAAAATCAAAGTTATGGTTTTTGAGAGAGGAACTGGTGGCACTGAATGTAATGTAAATGTAAATGGCACAGTGATTGACCAGGTGAGTGGGTTTGCGTATTTAGGAAGCATGTTTGACAGGGAGAACAAATTGGATGGTGAAATTAGTAGGCGAGTGAATTCTTCATTGAAAGTCATGGCTGCTCTGGGAGGTTTTCGCAGGAATAATGGGTTCTCAAGAGAGTCCCGCATGGCTGTGTATGAGAGTGTAATTGTTCCTACTCTGATGTATGGCAGTGAAACCTAGGTACTGCAGAAGAAACGTAGGAGTCGTTTGTGTGCTGGAAAAAAGCGTTACTTACGGGGGTTTGTGGCAAGACATGTTACGATTGTGTGAGGAATGAAGATGTGTTGCAGTTGTGTGATGTGAAGCAAAATGTTGTTAGCAGGGTGGAGACTAATATGCTTCAGTGGTTTGGCCATGTTGAAAGAATGAGTAATGAGGTGCTTACTAAGAAAATCTTTTTAGCCCAAGTGGCAGGAAGGAAAGGCAGAGGAAGGCCAAGGAAGTCATGGGAGGATCAGATTTAGGAGTGTCTGCATGAGAAACAAATTATGAGTATGAAGTATAGAAGATCTTGTGTACGACGTGTAATGGATGTCAGTGAAGCCCAAGTTGTATGTCAAGATCGCTGTAAATGCAAAAGTTTGATATGGCAACAGTAAGTAAAAACTATCTGGTAGTTTTTTTTTTTGGAGCTAACCTCTGAATTTCAGAGAACAGCTTAGTGATATGTATGTATTTTTTAATTTTATTAAGTCGCATTTTAACTGAAAACATAAAAAAAAAAAGGAAACACTTTGGGTGGGGGGAGGCTCTAAATACATCCATGTGTGAATTAATTATATTTTAATATGTAGGTTTAAACAATGGTCAGAAGTTTCTTCCAGTGTGGAATAGCAGTGGCTTCGAGTCATTATGGGTATTCGGAGCTAAGCCCCACATGAAATTCACAAGAAAAAAAAATTTCCTCTTAATTGGAAAATTTCTGAAAGAAAATCCATATTAGTATCCAGTTGCCAGATTCTCTGAATGCAAATGTGAGCCACTACAATAGCTGAGTAACTGGGTAATATATTACAGCCATCCACATCCATTTACTAGAGTACAATGAATACCGCATGGTGGTAGAGGCAACACCCGTCAGCTTGTTTCCTTGACGAAGCTTTGGAGAACAGTAATGAACGAGCAGATGCGAGGTGAACTGCACATGCATAAAATTGCCTTACGGGGCTGGCCGCATTTCTGTTTAACAGAAGCAGTTTTGCTTCTGTGTCGTCGGACAATGAGAGGCTGATTTTCGCTTGCGGAGTTAAGCAAGCTGTTAGGTTCAATCTCGCAAAATAAAATGAAGAAAGAGACCTTTTATTGGAACACCCATTTAGTTTAAGGTGTGAAGAAAATAAAACCCTGCTAAATGTTAAAGAAAACGCCCACATCGAACAAATACTTGCTTGGTGTAAAAGCATAAGAATCAGTCTAGAACTTATAATATGAGGTGATAGCAAAATATCCTGGTTAACTGGAAGTGATAGCAAAATATCCTGGTTAACTGGAAGTGATAGCAAAATATCCTGGTTAACTGGAAGTGATAGCAAAATATCCTGGTTAACTGAAAGTGATAGCAAAATATCCTGGTTAACTGGAAGTGAAAGGAAACATACTTTGTTCCATTTCAACTGTTCAACCGTTTTCTTCCTTTTTTTTTTTTTTTTTTTTATGTTATACAGCACTGCATTTATATAAATATAATCTTACTTCATTCTATGCAGTTAAGTATGATTTCAGCAGGTGGCGCTTCAAAATCCTCACAATCCACTGAAATTATATTTCACGGTATGGAAGAAGGTTGAGAGCAGTTTTAAAAATATTTAGCCCCGAATAAATTTCTACTTCATTCTATGTGGTGAAGTATGATTTCAGCAGATGGTGTTTGGAAACCTCTCTAACAATCTGCTGAAATTATATTTCACGGTATGGAAGAAGGTTGAGAGCAGTTTTAAAAATATTTAGCCCCGAATAAATTTCTACTTCATTCTATGTGGTGAAGTATGATTTCAGCAGATGGTGTTTGGAAACCTCTTAACAATCTGCTGAAATTATATTTCACGGTATGGAAGAAGGTTGAGAGCAGTTTTAAAAATATTTAGCCCCGAATAAATTTTTACTTCATTCTATGTGGTGAAGTATGATTTCAGCAGATGGTGTTTGGAAACCTGTCTAATCTGCTGAAATTATATTTCACAGTATCGAAGAAGGTTGAGAGCAGTTTTAAAAATATTTAGCCCCGAATAAATTTCTACTTCATTCTATGTGGTGAAGTATGATTTCAGCAGATGGTGTTTGGAAACCTCTCTAATCTGCTGAAATTATATTTCACAGTATCGAAGAAGGTTGAGAGCAGTTTTAAAAATATTTAGCCCCGAATAAATTTCTACTTCATTCTATGTGGTGAAGTACGATTTCAGCAGATGGTGTTTGGAAACCTCTTAACAATCTGCTGAAATTATATTTCACGGTATGGAAGAAGGTTGAGAGCAGTTTTAAAAATATTTAGCCCCAAATAAATTTCTACTTCATTCTATGTGGTGAAGTATGATTTCAGTAGATGGTGTTTGGAAACCTCTCTAATCTGCTGAAATTATATTTCACAGTATGGAAGAAGGTTGAGAGCAATTTAAAAAATATTTAGCCCTAGATAAATTTCTAATTCATTCTATGTGGTTAAGTATGATTTCAGCAGGTGGTGTTTGGAAACCTCACATTTTATCGAAATTATATTTTACACTACGGAAGATAGTCGAGAGCAATTTTAAAAATATTTAGTACCCGATAAATTTTAGGTCACCCTACGCCACTGTGGAATAGTTTGTTTTTATTAGAAAAAAAAAATTAACTAATGGATGTTTGTCAATGTTTCATACATGCTCCCATTTGCACTCTTGAAATGTAAACATGTGACACTGCCAAGGTTAAAATATTACTATGAATGCATGATCTGTTTGTTATATGTAAGTGTTACATGTTAATTTACTATACGGGAATTCCATGTAATGTAAGAACTATGGTGGTGCAAAATGTTTACATTTTCATATTGAAAATAGTGGTACACATGAAACATTGGAAAACATACGTAGGTAAATTTGTATTGTTTTCTAATAAAAACAAACTCCTCAATGGTGAAAAAAAACTATTGATGCCTACCTTAAACTTGCTGTACTACATATTAAAAAAAGTTGCCCACATAAAGTTCTGGGAGAATGGAATAAAATGTGTGCTTATTAGTCTATGTCATTACCAAAGTTATTTTTTTTATTGAGGGTTTAGGGTTTGACACTGTGAACAACTCAATGGGCTATAAGCAGCTGCCTGTCCCTAATTTAGGCCCACTGGTTCCAGGGAAAGGGGAGCCAGTGTCGTAAGACAAACACAACATCCATTGATTGATTGGAGGTTTAACGACCACCGTGAGCAACTCAATGGGCTATAAGCAGTTGCCCGTCCCTAATTTAGGGCCACTGGTTCCAGGGAAGAGAGAGAGAGCCAGTGCAGTAAGACAAACACAACATCCATGCCTCACCGGGATTCGAACCTGTACCCATCTCAGACGAACGATCAGAAGTCATCGCTTAGACCACTGTGCCACTGGGGCAGCATTTCCAAGTCTTTTTTTGATACTGCAATAAAGCAATACTTCTATAAAGTCCCACAGTTGTGAACAGATGTTTGGCCAATAAAAATCTCTTCCCACCAGGAATCTATACTCCGGGCAAGGCTAACCTGACTATGCAGTTAAAGCTATGGAATGTATACTTTCACTGCATAATATAGTTCCAGTTTAAAAACTCGTGTTCAAGCTTGAACTCAGACCTAAAATAGCACATTAAAAAAAATGAAGATCCCAGTTTCCATCGCGTTTTTAAAAATTCACATATTTGCATTTTGGTGACCTCATTATCCTTCTGTTTTGCTTCAGAGAAGCCATATAGTATACATGGAGGATATTTACTATGAGCAGGAGGGCAGAATTGTGTTAGCCTCATGTTAAGGAGGAGATAATGGCTTGGTGGTCACTAAGTTTGCTCCTTTCTTTGTGGTTACTGTTTTAAAATACTCATTCAGAAATTGATTTTCAGGTGGTTAGCAAGGTTGAGGTGTACAAGGGACGCGCCAAGCGAGGGTTCAACGGGTGCTAAGCACCCAGGCGCCTGATTCCGGGGGCGGAAGGACCCAGCAATCAATTTTTTCGGTTGATAAATTAATATCAGTGACGTGGGAAAAGTTATGAAAACGTCGTAGTGTGAGAAATCGTAATGCTAAGAGGAACGTTTACTATTTTAGTAAAAATAACTCGTTTATAATTCAACAGAAAACGTCTTGAAATCAGAGAATATTTTTTTACTGTTTTGTTCAGTAACAGACACCGCGGGCAAAGGATTGAAAATTCTTTTTCTAATTTTGTTTTTTGAATCTTGAAGATTTCAACATTCATGAATGCGTGGCCAGCGCTATGACAAGTGGGGCCAATATGTAGGAAAAACACAATGGACTTCAAAAAGCATAATTTTTTTACATAAGACCCTTACGCATTTTATGTACTTTGAGCGGCTCATACTTTAAATCTGGTCGTAAATGACGACCAAAAAATTTCCCTACAGATTGTGAACATTTTCAGCATTGTTCAAGAAATATATGCTTACTTTTCTAAATTACCTTATTGTTGGCAAATTTTCAAGAAAGAGCTTCCAGCGTTGACCGTCAAACAGGGTGGGAAAATATTATAGGATCGATGCAATACGGGTAACGAGCACTGGGGTACAATTTTGGTGTATTCCACGATATTAGATATTTTGGTTAGAGACGCCCATCATGTTTAATATTACACGTATATATATCATCCTCCTCCTCAACCATTATCAATTTTCTGCTGGATGAAGGTCTCTCCAAGTTTCTTTCGCAACGGTCTGTCTTGGACCAGTCTCCTCCATCACACTCCCGCATGCTTTGGAATTTCATCTACCCATCTCCCACGTGGTCTTCTTTTGGGTCGTTTCCTGTCCCTTGGAATCCAGTCTAAAATTTTGGTTGTCCATCGATGGTCCGTTCTCTTGGCAATACGTCCAGCCCATTACCATTTCAGGGATTTCACTCTGATCATAATGTCTTCCACTCTTATTCTTTTCCTTACCCAGTGGTTCCTCATCTTATCTTGCTTAGTTATATATACTTTGTGTGTGTGTGTGTATTAATTTTTACATGAAATAAATGTCTTTAGCAACATTATTTTCTATTTCCAGTAAATTGAGATTTTCCATAAAACACTATTGTCTCGTATAAAACTGAAGAAAAAAATCTGTAAAACTCTAGTTCAGATGACGCTACAAATAATTCAAGAAGTCAGCTTCCTCTTTCTCTCAATTTACACAATGTGTGTGTGTGTGTGTGTGTGTGTGTGTGTGTGTGTGTGTGTGTGTGTGTGTGTCCATCGAGAAGCTGCAATATGTTTATCATCGTACATGACGAAACTTTTTTTTTTTTGCCGGTAATGCAGACTTTTGTGTAAATTGACAGAGAAAGAGAGAGAGGAAGCTGACTTCTTGAATTATTCGTAGCGTCATCTGAACTAGAGTTTTACAGATTTTTTTCTTCAGTTTTATATGAGACAGTAGTGTTTTATGGAAAATCTCAATTTACTGGAAATAGAAAATAATGTTACTAAAAATATTTATTTCATGTAAAAATGAATAAAAATTGAAAAAATTTCTCGTGCAAGGGGGCGGCAAATCTGGGCTTGCACTCGGGTGGCAAATGCCCTTAGGGCGCCCCTGGAGGTGTAGGTGATGGAGGACATTGTGATGCAACATGGGAAATTTCCTTTTGTCTTGCCTTAAGTCAACCTTAGGAGAAAGGGTCCACCACACGTGGCACCCTAAATACTGATACACAAGAAATATTGTGTCGCATAAATCGGTTTCACAGCATTAACAGTGTAACCAGGTTAGCTTTGCCAAGAGTATAGATCGATCAATTTATGAAAAGCAATCCCAGAATAAACTTTATAATCTAAATGGGAATAGCACAGAAAGGATGTTCTCGAGGTTCATGGGGAATATATGGGAGACAGAAAAGTACGGTGTGTCCAAGGAGGTTAGAATAAGATATCTGGAGATGCCCTTGTTAATGAAGCAGTACCATATTTTTCTTCAAGCCTATAACCACGAGCGACGGCCGTCAAAATGTGGGAAAGCCGATGGTTTTCAAGGCTATTGCAAGGCATTTTGTGTCAGCCAAATCGCCTTCTTTCGTCGTAAATGTTTCCAATTTCGCATCGTAACTTGCTGCCGATATGTGAGGAAATGCTGAATTTATAAAATTCTTAATTATTTTAAGGCTCCTTCCCATTTTTATTTTAAATTGAAATACACGAACATTGGTGCGAATTCTAAGCAAAACATAACGTTAAAATTGTAAACTTCACTCATGCGAGAAGTATAATTCATTCCGGTTTGATATTAAAACGGTTTCTGCAGCCATAAACCACACAATTCCAAAATACAAACAGTTGAAATTACATACGTATCATGTAAACAATGGCAAATTCCCACATCTGGCGGCTTTATGGTTAAAAGACCAGGGCATCTCCAGAAGTATTATTCTAACCTCCTTGGAGGTGACTTGACGAAAGATAAGCAGCATCCTGGTGTTGGCAATGCAAAATAAAATGACTACAACGGCTGCAAAATTAACTTGAATAAATCCTTGATCCTAGAAGTACTGAATTCCCAAAATCAATAAATGAATAGTATTTTTTGATTCACACATTTATTTTTAAAACGTTAAAATGACTTTTTCGCTCAAATTACATGCTTTCAAATATGTATATCTTATGAATGGAATAAGGGATTACATTTCAAATTTTGAAGATGACAATCCATTTTTTGGTGTAAATATGACAAGGATGGTAAGTCAGATAATATCCAAAAAGTTACACTTTTAAAATAATAAATATAAATATTAAACTTCTATAATATAAATAATAATAATAAATATCTTAAAACTTTTTATATTCAAATTAATCGGGAACTGGAGACTTGGCCATTCTGGGTAGTGTAGTGGTTAGCATCCCTAACCACTACACTACCCAGAATGGCGGGTTCGTTTCTCACTCCAGGACGACAAAATTTTATAGTTTTCGGATATTATCTGACTTACCATCCTTGCCATATTTACACTAAAAAACGGATTGTCATCTTCAAAATTTGTATGTATATCTCTTTTTTTTTAAATGTTTAGCAACATAATTTAGGATGCTGAACTACACATTCACCCATATTTTCAATACTAAGATATGAAACTGAATTTTCCTAACGATTTCAAACATTCATATACCTGTCTCATAAATACAAGGCACCTTTATATATTGTCTTCTACAGACATAACACTGCTGCAGTTACTCATCAGTCTAAAATAAAGTACCCAGAAAGATGTGATTTAAGGGCAAACTGTTTAGAACCTAAATCACACTGCTCAAGTTCACCTTTGTGAAATAATCATAGGCTCTGAAAGTTTCCCTTCATAAGAGGGAATTGCTTCGACCATATATCACATCATTATGGTTTTTGATCTGTATGAATGTGCATATGACGTGAAAGATGATATCTCCGTGTGAACTGCTTGGGACACACATCACATTGATAAGGTTTCTCACCAGTGTGAAGGAGCTTATGAGATGAAAGTTGAGATCTGTGTGTAAAATGCATGGAACATATATCACATTGATGAGGTTTTTCACCCGTGTGAGTGAGCATGTGGTTAGTAAGTGTACCTTTCTCAGCGAATGTCTTAGAGCACAGAACACACTGGTGAGGTTTTTCACCTGAGTGAAGACGCTTATGACGTGAAAGGTATCTTGGTGTGAATTGCTTGAAACATATATCACATTGCCCTTGTTTTTTGCTAGTGTGAAGCAGCATGTGATTTGAAAGGTGACTTTTCTGAGTGAACTTCTTACAGCATATATCACATTGGTGAGGTTTTTCACCTGTGTGAAGAAGCTTATGAGTTAAAAGCTGAGATTGCCACATGAATTGCTTGAAACATACATCACATTGGTGAGGTGTTTCACCAGTGTGAAGGAGCTTATGAGCTGAAAGATGGGATCTCCACCTGAATTTTTTGCAGCATACATCACACTGGTAAGGTTTTTCACCAGTGTGGAGGAGCATATGTTTTGGAAGATAAGAACTGCATCTGAATTTCTTGAAACACACATCACATTGGTATGGCTTTTTACCTGTGTGAATTAGCATATGTTTTGAAATCTGATCTTTATAAGTGAATGTTTTAGAGCATAAAACACAATGGTAAGGCTTTTCACCAGTGTGGAGGAGCATATGCTTTGAAACATCAGATCTCCATCTGAATTTTTTGGAACATACATCACATTGGAAAGGCTTTTCTCCTGTGTGAAGAAGCATATGTTTTGAAAGATAATTTTTCCAAGTGAATGTTTTAGAGCATACAACACACTGGTAGGGCTTTTCACCTGTATGAAGGAGCATGTGACTTGAGAGAGAAGTTCTGTGTGTAAATTGCTTGGGACATACATCACATTCATGCTTTTTATGATGATATCTTTTACCAGTATGAAGGAGCATATGTATTGACATGTTAGATTTTTGGGTGAATGTTTTGGAGCACATATCACACTGGTAAGGTTTTTCACCAGTATGTAGCTTTACATGCCTTAAAAGACTTCTTTTGTGTGCAAATTTTTTGGAACACACATCACATTGGAAAAAATTTCCACTTGTGTGCAACTGCTTATGTTCTGTAAAGCTGGATTCTTCTGTGAATTTCTGAAAGCATATTTCACATTCCCAAATATCTTCAGTCTTATCTGGAACAATCTGTGGCGAGAGATCAGTTTCTTGTTTCACTTCCTTTGTATCCCATTCTTGAGCAAGTTCCCCTAAAGAAATTTTCCTTGACTCCATGTTGATAAATTTACAATTTTCAGAAGACCGCCATTCTAATAATTTTCCTTTTGACCCTGTGTAATAATAAACTGATCAAAGCATGGCCCTTTGATTTACACTGTGTTACTGTCACATACAAAGCAAATGTGTGTTGTGTCTGACTAGAGAAAAAGGAATGCTTTAAAATGTCTCAACACTTCGAACATGTAGCAGGGCAAATAGGTGAACCATATCGAATTTGAAAAAAAATTCTGAAACAACTGTGGAAACTTTAGAATACAGGCAGAAAATAGTTTCCATAATTTTGTCCCTCGTGCAATGACTCACATTTTCATATCAAAATAAATATAACTAGAATTTTGCCTCAGCAACATGCAGTGCTGGAAGAATAAAATAACCATGCGAACTCCAGATTATTCAACATATTTCTTTATGAACATTTTGGCGGGTGGGGGGGTTGAATGTGATCTTTCAGTATGTTACATGTTACTGTCTTCACATCCAAGTTGGTTTCGTACTCCAAGATTAAAAATAGTTCGGGTGCTATTTCACTAGAATTGTGTATAAGTTAAATAATTTGATTTGTTATGTTAGTAGTAGCACAATGGGGAATATTCTTGGCCAGTATGATCTTGCTGTACTACTAAATTGATTGGAGTAACAGTATATGTCATGTTAAACACACTGCTCGATAAACAGCACGAAAACACAATCCTAAAGCCACCCAGCATAACACACCAGACATTTTTTTTTTTTTTTTTTTTTGATTGGAGGTTTAACGACCACCGTGAGCAACTCAATGGGCTATAAGCAGTCGCCCGTCCCTAATTTAGGGTCACTGGTTCCAGGGAAGGGAGAGAGCCAGTGCCGTAAGACAAACACAACATCCATGCCTGACCGGGATTCGAACCCGGACCCCTTACGGACGAATGATCAGAGGCCAACGCCTTAGACCACTGCGCCACCGGGGCGGCACACCAGACATTAGCAAGCCACGCAAAGCGTTTCTAGACAGGATCAGGAATGATTCCCTATCAGTCTTACTGCACATGCTCACTTTACAAGGAGGTTTTGACACTAATGCTCTTCGGGACTTCAGTTTCCGGGGTCGTACACATACTGCATTAATGAAGGCGGCAGCCCGCAGGGCTAGAGAATAAGGAAGGGCTGGTCCACCAGGCAGTCCAAAGCAAGTCGCTTTGCTGGGGAGGACGTGACGTCACTGCGAGTACACCGAGGCTGACGAGAAAGACAGGCTTCGGTGCGAAAGGGCATCGACGAGATCACGTGACCAACTTAGTGCTGTTGCCTCTGCTTGGGCTGCCGAGAGCAAACGGTGACCGAGTAGAGAGCTATATTTTCCAACATGCAGCGAATATAAGGTGGCACATTTAATCATTGCATATTAATTTATAACTATTAGAGAAGAAAACGTTTAAAAGGAACATTATTAAAATGGGAGTTCTACTGAACTTAATCGTTTAACACTACTGAATTTTATTTTATTTTTTTCGTTTTCCGTGTAGTGTGGATTTTTGCGTTTAGCCGTTCCTTTAGCAAAGTCGTATCAAGAGACATATTCGAAAGTTTTGTTGCTCGATTTAATGAAATTAACTATATTTTCTTCGTTCTCCGTGTAGTTCATTTTTTTTTCTTTTTGCCTTCATGATTTTCTAGCAACAATGAAAAGCTAATTCGTTTAATAAATAGCGTACAGAATATTAATAGCAAACGAAAAACGTCAAGCGAAATCATACTGAGGTCGAAGAAAAAGTGTTCCCTCATATATATATCTCTGGCTAAAACTTTCCTTACTAAATTAAAAAAAAGTTATATTTTTTTCTTGTTCTGGAAAAAAATTAATTTTTTGATATTATTGCATGTATTTTGTTTAATGGGGTTATTTCTAGGACAATGCTTCTGTACACTAAAAGTACATAATTTGGAAATAATTCCTTCTTTAAAAAATGCTTAGGATCACTTTTAATACAAATAATCTCTGTGCATTAGAGTTTATTTAACTTATTTCTACTTAGGGGAAGAAAAAAATTAATCCATATCTGTATATATTTCAACACTTTAAAATTATGTGACAACACATTCTGGCACAAGCTATTTTCTTGGTAATTGAAAAAAAGTCGAATGAAGGACACTGTCACAAAAAATGTTCTCATTGTTTTGTGAAAAATTAATGCAAGAACTTTTTTTCATAAAATAATTCATTTTTGTCACTATTAAATTTTCCTTTCATTTGTATTTGTAAATTTACAATTACTATAATTGAACACTGTTAGGTAAGCCAAAAATTGAAAAAACTATTTCCATACTAGAATTTAATTCAAACTATAGCTCAGTAAACAGAATTCTTGCTCACCATTAACAGAAATTTAATTGCATTATGAGCCAATAAGCAATTTGAAATTGCAGATTTAGCGCTATTGTCTAACTCTTTCATACCAGAAAATTTGAAAAATTCATCGCCGTGGAGCAGGAAGCGAATGGGCATTTTCCGATTTCCATTCGAGCATGCTACTGTTACACCATCCAGGATGAGGAAGTCCCAAACATCCGAGTGATTTAATCTGAATAATCTCAGATTTTCGCCAGTCAAAGCGAGCCTTGCTTCATCGTAGCTCAGCTATTTAGAGTCAGGTCGATGCTTAGCAAATTCCCAGTTATACAGGTAAACATTGGGGAAGAAATATTTCTGCTTATTATACGTGGGAAATATATCTCTATAAGCAATCTGAAATCACATATTTACTGTTACGTAACTGAAATCAAACGATCGTCCATGGAATGGAAACATGTCACCTACCCAACAAGGAAGACGTGAAAAGTCCAACTGTCTCTGTCTGCGGGAGTGGTCATGATGACTGTGAATCTGTTGTTTGCACAGAATTTCTGTCAAAAGAGACAACCATCAAGTGACTCGTATTGCCAAACACCATTAAATTTGCGAAATTCAATTAAGGACAGATGCCGGGGTAAGTTGAGCGAAGGTGTCACACTGATGTCCAAGAACATTACACAGCACGGAAAACTAAGGGAATTGCTGCATTAATTCAAGTCGGAGGTGTGGCAGCATCCACCTTACAGCCCCAACTTATCCCCATGCGGCTACCATTTGTTCGGTAAAATGAAACAGGAGCTTAGTGGACAATGATTCCCAACGGATGAGGCTGTGAAAAGTGCGGTCCTTAACTAGTTGCACCAAACTGGACTTTTCTTGTACAGGTATGGGAAAGTTAATCGCACGTTCTGATAAATGTTTACAGTCCTTAGGCGACTATGTCGAAAAATGAATTAATGTTGTAAACCAACATACATCCCCTGAGTATATCTTTGATTTTTTTATTCAACAGTGTAACTAACTTTTTGATCCACCCTCATATTATTAAAGCACTTTGCTACAATTCAGAAATTAATTTTTTAGTTTGTTTTAAAAATTAGCATAAATACTACATTTGGATAAAGTATCAACTTACCTATTGACTATGAATTTGTCTTGTATCTTCAAACGGAACGAAGTAAAAATACTATTAAAAATAAACAAATGGGTCCATTCTTTTACATAAATGTACCTCAAATGTCTGTTTCAAATAGTTTGAAAGAAGGAAGTCATCACAAGATAAACAGTATTCAGCTTCAGATTGTTACCCAAACTTCCTTTATGTGATAGCATCTGCAACAAAGTTATAGATACACACAACAAAATAAATAAAGAATTCTTGCTAACCAATGGCAGAAATTAAGACATCTGTTTCAAATAGTTTGAATCATCACAAGTTACATCAAAATTATCTCAGCTTTAGATCCTCCAGTGTGTGTTACCATCTGAATATTTTATGTATGAGTTATGTCAATTATTTTCTTTACCTAAAATCTACTTTTGTAATGTTCATACCTAACTGTGATCTACTTTTTTATAAAACATATTTGATATCACTTTTTAGATTAGACAACATTTTAACAGTATAAATAAATATTTCCCACACATTTCTAAAGGAATTAAGCAGAATTGGTTAGTAGTTTTTCATAACACTAGGGAATTTATACATTTTACTAACATTCTTTACTAGAAGCCAAATTTGCTCATTATAGTAAAATTAAATTTTTACTTTCAATATACCTACTATAAATGCCAAGCTAAGCACTAGTACACACACACGCACACACCAGTGCTGGGCGCTGGCTGTGTAATACTTACTGGAGTTCGGGCTTGGAGAGAGGGAAAGAATTTTCTTCCTTTTTCTTTTAATGTGATTCTATATGATTTAGCACAGGAGGCTTTTTTTACACTTTCTAGTTGTGAAAGAGAATTCTTCAGCAACTGGGTCAAATGGGGAGTAGGAATTCTGCAGGGCTATCCATTCCGGGCTTGGATAACAAAATACCATAGGCCATGAATTACGGGATTTCTGCCAAGGATAAGTTTTAAGAAGCATAGATTGTAGATAGCAAGCTGACGGAATTTTGCTCATTACCTCAAAGGGGCAGCTCCCTGCTAATTCTATTGAGCAACATACGACGTAGTTTGTTGTGCCTCCAGATGCCCCCCCCCCCCAAAAAAAACATTTCGGGAATAAATGAATGGTTGAAGAAACTATAGAAATAGATAGACATCCCTTCCCTACTCCGCAGTTGAGAAAGACATCAGTTAATTGCATGGGTAGGAAAGAGTGGAAGTCTGGAAGACTATTTTCAATGCTTAACAGGTTAATCATAGTTTTCGGGCTCGTTCGAGCTGACATACTTCAGGCTCGGGATCTTAAAATTCAGCCCGAACTCAGCTCTGACACACACACAGTAACACTTCAGTTAATTTCTCACAGGTGTTTTTATCAAAAATTTTATGGCAATGAAGTCATAGTGGTAAGTATGAAAAATAAGAGAAATTTTCTGGAATTTTTTGGTACAGTATTGAAACGTAAACAAAAATGCTACAGTATTACTGCTAACATTTATTAATCTGGAAATAACTGACATGGAACTCGTACGGGTATGGTGTCGTTGACGGACTAGCCGGACCCCATGACGCGAAGGAGTACAGCATCATCTTCCACGGAAAGAAAATAGTCCATAGATTTTCAAATGAATTTGGACTGATGAAATCAAACCTGCTAGTAAATGAGGACCTCTGGTCCATTTTGAAGACGGGCAACCACTGCACAAACAGTATTAGTTCCAATTTGAAAAAAAAAAAAAAAAATAAAGACACCACCAAAAATTAAATACAAATCTTCAGTACAGAATGCCACCAACCACTCAGCATCACTATGTGAATAATATGTGATGAAGCAGAAAAAAGATTGGAAATATGTTACAAGAAGCTTACTGAAGTACTGCTTCCTGGTATACAAGTTTCAAATAAATTTAAACCAAATATGACGGATCTTTACTTTCCAGTTTCAAAGATAACTTTTCAGAAATGTTATCTTCATTTATTACAGAAGAAAAATACATTTCAATACTTTAACCAACCTGGCTATACACTTTACACGCATATAAAATATTTGATAAGTTTGAACTCTTTTTCCTATCTCAGGACTTACTCTGTGCACACTATGCACTAAGGAGAGGCATACAAAACTAAGCGTTCAGACTTTCAACTTCTTAATTTTCCTTTCACATGATTTCAAATAATTTCAGTTGTCACGTTTGGCTTTTACTAAGTTGTTCAAGAGTATTCTCCAGCTGAGGAGAGTTATGTTTTCCTATTTAGTTTTCAAGCTACTCATACACAAACATTCAACGGAAAATGAACAAGGAAATCTAAAATCAGATTTCTTTTTTTTTTGATTGGAGGTTTAACGACCACCGTGAGCAACTCAATGGGCTATAAGCAGTCGCCCGTCCCTAATTTAGGGTCACTGGTTCCAGGGAAGGGAGAGAGCCAGTGCCGTAAGACAAACACAACATCCATGCCTCACCGGGATTCGAACCCGGACCCCTTCGGACGAATGATCAGAGGCCAACGCCTTAGACCACTGCGCCACCGGGGCGGCATAGCCTCGGAGTACACTGACGATTTGGGATGCTGCCTTTAAAGGCAGAAGTCATAGCTGTCAGAGTAAACTGAATACCTTTGCACGTATTATATTTTTTACACAACTCAGAACGTTATGTCGTAGCAAGTAACGTTTTTGATTATTTTATCGGAAGGCGTAAATAATAGAAAGAGAAACAAATATTAACGTACCTCTATAGTTAAAATGGTGGAAGATATTCACCAGGTTTATATATTGACATCGTCGTGCTACGTTTTTTAACGGCAGAATTTATCCATTTGGTTTTCTTTTGATTTGATTTTCTCTCCGACACTAAATCTTTGTTGTGATTAATATACCAAATTCTGATAAATGTTCGTATGCGCCAATAAATTTTCACAGCTTCTTTTCAGGTGCCAGGAAATCTTTCTTCTATTACAGTTTTTTATTTTCGAATTATGCCTTCCTCTCGGGAAATCTCTGTCCCGTGAATTGACTTAAAAATTATTTCAAATTGATCTACCGTTCTCATCCACTTTAGAGAAGGCGCCGTTAGTCCCCCGAGTGATAAAGTTTTAATCCATTGAGCAGGTGGAAAATCTTCGGCATTTCTGAAAATTGTTCCGAGGCAGGGATCTTTATTGGGAACCTCAACGAACTATAGGGGGCGCTGCTCAAACGTAAACAAACTTCTCTAGTACAGGTAACGTCGCACGTGTTTCCATAAAGTCGAATGTTAGAATGGCTGGTTTGTCGCTTTCAATCCTTGAAATAATGAAATTTGTGGACGCTTCCAAATATTCAAGATGCATTAAAGAAGGGGAAGTGATTGTTAATGTAGGCCATATAATTTCTTGTGGAATTAAGAAGGAAGATGGAAGAGAAATTCTCATAGTTTCGCACTGCATTCAGTCCACGGCAATAACGTCGTCGCCTCACTCCATCAACGGTGTTTTAGATACAAGTAACAGTGAAATTTCTATAAAGTTATTTGAGTGCTCTTGTAAAGCGGGCAGAAGTGGAACGTGTAAGCACTGTGTAGCAGTAATGCTTTACTGTAACAGGTAATTTTTATTTTTACATTTTCAGGCAAGTGATATAGTAATACCGACAGGGGTGTTCTAATCGGTATTACTATTAAAAGCTGACATTTTGTTTCACTTGACGTTTCCCAGGACCCATTTTCAATACTGTCAACAATAACATTTGTAAAATTTTAACATTCTGTTCCTAAAAGTGTTTGTGAATTGGTAATTGTTGATCATCATTGGGTTCTGCGTTTTTGAACCGATGACTGTTGACAGAACATTACAAATCTTGTTCCATAATGAAGTTTAAATTTATATAGATAACAGCAATTATTTGTTTTCAAGATTATGTAGAAATGCCGATTTTTTAATTACTACTATGCAATAAAAACATGCTGCCTTGTTTATTATTCATTCAAAGACGTTACTAGGTTAGTAGCATTTCGCTGGAAGGATTTCAAACGCAAGGCAGAAACGTTTATACTAATTTGTGAAACACATAGCCGAAAATTTGGGAACGACATTGCGGGACACAACAATATGATTTGTTCTTCTTCACGGAATTCTCCATTATACAACTCTCTAATTCCAGAATGAATGCAAAAATACACCAAACTACGACAACTGAACGTAATGAGCGATCTACCAACAGTCAAGCATTGAGCCAAAAACGTTACCCGTACTACAGTAATTCTTCCTTTTGCCGCTAGAGGGAGAGCGGACCGCTGAGATTGCCAATCACGTAAGCGATAGGCAATATAACCTGCGACATAACTCAGAGCTTGTTTCTCAGCATTATATTGCTCAACTTGAACTGTTTTAAGTATGTCATCGTCCCAATCTTGCGGTCATGGCTCATTACAATTTTTTTCTAAAGCTTCCATTGAGTAAGTCATCTGCGTTTATTTCTCCAGATACTTTACCAAGAAGTTCTTGATTATCAGCTGTAGTTTGTTTGTTTTTGTTTTGATTGGAGGTTTAACGACCACCGTGAGCAACTCAATGGGCTATAAGCAGTCGCCCGTCCCTAATTTAGGGTCACTGGTTCCAGGGAAGGGAGAGAGCCAGTGCCGTAAGACAAACACAACATCCATGCCTGACCGGGATTCGAACCCGGACCCCTTACGGACGAATGATCAGAGGCCAACGCCTTAGATAACTGCGCCACCGAGGCGGCATCAGCTGTAGTGAAAGAACACTTCTTTAAAAAGCTTTGCTGTGAAATGCGTTTGGAGCGTTTTACCTTCTTGAAACTCTGTATTAACTTTTTTGGACAAATTAGTCAATTTATTTGCCAGCAATATGTGTTTTAAACGATTAATAAATTCCGTAGGTAAGGGGTGGTCATAAAAAGCACCTATGCCTCTTATTTGACTGAACAAACTCTACAGGGCATCTTGAGTCAAACGAGTAGTTAAAATGTAACTGACTCCACGAAGCGTTAAATCCTCGTAGAGACCGAGAAGAGATGAAATTGAGACATGAATGCCTTTTTGGAAAGGCAGTATATGTTTTCTCCCATTACTCTGAGATTCAGTATTTCTGACTTCATTTTGTTTAGAATTTCCTTTTGTTGTATAAAAAGGGGGTTAATACCAAAACCTGCTTTTAAAGGTTTGCTTTTGTCACTGTGTGGGTAACTGCTATTCATAATGTCAAAAAATGAATCTACTAAATTGAAGAAAACTGCAGCGCTTTTATGCTCTGTTAGATATTCAATACCCTTTGCGCCGCCCCGGTGGCGCAGTGGTCTAAGCGACGGCCTCTGATCATTCGTCCGAACGGGGTCAGGGTTCGAATCCCGGTGAGGCATGGATGTTGTGTTTGTCTTACAGCACTGGCTCTCTCCCTTCCCTGGAACCAGTGACCCTAAATTAGGGACGGGCGACTGCTTATAGCCCATTGAGTTGCTCATGGGGGTCGTTAAACCTCCAATAAAAAAAATTGTAAACACAAGAGCAGTAAACACTACCAGCTTTCTGCCGTAAGTCGATTAGAAAACTCGTCTCGTAGTACATTTGAAACGTACCTGCCTATGCCGAAAGCACAAATATTGCAATTGATAAGTTGGTCTCGTTAGGTCCAATTGTTTATTTTATTTTATTTTTTTATCGCCTCGGACATAGATCTATCGCTAGGTTCAGTAAGCCGCCCAGGTGGCGCAGTGGTCTAAGGCGTTGGCCTCTGATCATTCGTCCGTAAGGGGTCCGGGTTCGAATCCCGGTCAGGCATGGATGTTGTGTTTGTCTTACGGCGCTGGCTCTCTCCCTTCCCTGGAACCAGTGACCCTAAATTAGGGACGGGCGACTGCTTATAGCCCATTGAGTTGCTCACGGTGGTCGGTAAACCTCCAATAAGCCGCCCCGGTGGCGCAGTGGTCTAAGGCGTTGGCCTCTGATCATTCGTCTGTAAGGGGTCCGGGTTCGAATCCCGGTCAGGCATGGATGTTGTGTTTGTCTTACGGCACTGGCTCTCTCCCTTCCCTGGAGCCAGTGACCCTAAATTAGGGACGGGCGACTGCTTATAGCCCATTGAGTTGCTCACGGTGGTCGTTAAACCTCCAATCAAAAAAAAAAAAAAAAAAAAACCTCCAATAAAAAAAAAAAAAAAGGTTCAGTGACGATTGTAACGTACAAGTACACAATATGATACGACGAAAGGTACCGCCTTCTAGTGACAAGTAAATGCCACAGGGGCGGCGTAGTTTCAGGAAGGAAGCCTCTGAATGCGCAGGTCATATTTATGTACGCTGGTCTTGGTTGCAACTATGTCGTAACTCGTAAGTAGCTCACATACACGTTGTGACTGAATCACTGAAAATTATCTTAGTCTATATTCAAAACATCTACCAAAATGTCATACCAAGGCTGAACTCGATCCTATCAGGCTGTAACATTAAGCAAAAACAGCGAGGACAGAAAAGATGAGTTGGGACGCAGCGCCATCTATTGACGTTGTTCGCATTAACAAACTGATTCTGTATCATTATTTATATTTGAGATTTTATTCACATTCACTTTAACATGAACAGATGGATATTTGTATTCTGAATTCGTAGTACTTGAGCAAGAGAATTTTTCTGTAGGAACTGGTGTAATTCATGTGGAAATCTCATTCCTCCTTTATTCTTCAACGATCTAGGGCCGAGATTTTTTGCGAAATGTGTAGATTAGCGTCTTAAATTATTTCGTCGGAAAAATGTTTGTACCTGGGAAAAGTGCGACGTACAGTTTTTGGAGTATGGAAATAAATGGCAAATGGTGCAGAAATTTCGTATTTTAAATGTCTTTTAAAGATTTTTATCGTAACATTTACCTGCAAGTTCGATGCTGTGATGAGACACTGCCGTAGGCCTAACGTATCGAACGTACAGGTAAATGTTACGATAAAAATATTTAAAAGACATTTGAAACAGAAAATTTCTACACCATTTGCCATTAATTTTCACAATCTAAAACCTGTACGTCGCACTTTTCCGAAGTACTAATATTTTTCCGACGAAATAATTAAAAACGCAAATCTACACATTTACCTACTATTTTACTTAATATGAGTTTATATAGCTGAGGTTTTTTTCTAAAATTGAATTAGGTACGTAATTATCAGAATGAAAATGCTTACCACAAACAACAGTTGAAGGTAACTTGTCATTTGGAGCAAAATCCTGAAGAGATATTTCTTTCAGCAACAGTTGCTTTAGGTTCTGATTTGAGGGAAACTAATGGAATGAAAATCCCACGTTTTTCTTCTTAGAAGATGCGCACATCGGCACACAGCAGCAAACCATTTTGAAAATGGGTTGGATTTTGTTGTGAAAACAACAGTTTGGTTTTAAAACTAGAAGGTTTTTTTTTAAAGAAACAAGAAAAAGCGACGAACATACACAATCCCGCAATTCAAACAACGCAGAAACTGAGGTGTTTATACCTTGGGACGCAGTGCCATCTAACGGCTGAAATCGTCTCTAACGCCCACTGGCCAATCACCAAAAATCTATTGTCTTCAACGGTAATGTTACAGCCTGATAGGATCAAGTTCAGCCTTAGTCATACATAACCAGTGCGAAAAACTGACCATTATAATCAGAGTCAGTATGATTAATTTAATCCACTGCTTGAAACATTCGACATATTGATTTTTTTCAATCGTTTTCAGCAGGCGAAGTCCCTTGGCCTCCAGGACAGAATATAAATAGTGCGTCCGATAAACGATGTAGCAATGTGAAACCAACAGAAAAAAAAGGAGGGGGGTCAATACTAAACTGCCAAATTTTAGCTATGGTGCTTTCAGCATAGCGTCGAATTTACGAACGGTTCCGCTGAACCTTCGTAATTTTAACAACTTTCACCAAACTGTCGGGATATCAACAAAAGGTTCCACCGAACTGGCGCAATATTAACAAATGGTTTCACCGAACTGTCGTGATATTAACAATAGGTTCCACCGAATTGTTGTAATATTAAAAGGTTTGCGCGAACCAGACCGAACTGGCTACAAAACACCACCTACTTTCAGATTTTTTTTTGTTTTTTTTTTTCGATTTACATTTCATATCTGTTTTAATGGCTGAAATGTTTTTAAAGCCCAATATTCATGAGACAATATGAAAAATTCAGGTGCTGCCTGGTGGCGTAGTGGTCTAAGCGTAGGCTTCTGACCATTCGTCCGAGATGGGTCCGGGTTCGAATGGATGTTGTCTTACAGCACTGGCTCTCTCCCTTCCCTGGAACCAGTGGCCCTAAATTAGGGATGGGCGACTGCTTATAGCCCATCGAGTTGCTCACTGTGGCTATTAGACACTACAAAATTCAGGTTGTAGTTTTCATTTGCATTTCATGTTCGATGCTTAAACTGCTGAAACCTTTCTAAAATGTTCCTAAAATACCCAATGTACATGAAACAAGATGCAAAGGCACTTTTTATCATCAGCTGAGGGTATTGTATAAATCAAATTAGTTCATAAGTTTAAAGTTAGGGAAAAAGAAAAATTATTTGACTTTCTCGTCTGTGACTGAAGAAGATTCTTTGAGATAATCAGCATGGAATCTTGTATGAACCAGTCATCTGGAGATGTCATTCCAGATATCCAAGAGGGAAATGAATTTGACATCCTGCCACACATACTTACTAATACAAGGGAAGGTCTGTGGGAATATGAGCAGTGCTTCACAAACTCCAGCTTTACAAAGCATTTGCCGCTCCACACAAGGAAAAAAAGTGTGATGTATGCTGCAAGCAATTTACTCGGAAATATGGTCTTTCAAAACATATAATGCTTCACACAGGTGATAAACCTCATCAGTGTGATGTGTGCTCAACGCAGTTCACACGAAGATCTCAACTTTCACTTCATCAACTCCTCCACACAGGTGAAAAACCTCTCCAATGTGTTCTTTGCTTGAAGAAGTTCACTGAGAAAGGTCAGCTTTCAACACATATGCTTTTTCACTCCGGTGAAAAACCTTACCAATGTGATGTGTGCTCCAAGCAGTTTAGTCAGAAATGTCATCTTTCACGTCACAAGTTCCTTCACACAGGTGAAAAGCCTCACCAATGTGCTCTCTGTTCTAAGAAGTTTACACGGAGATTGAATCTTTCACATCATAAGCTCCTTCACACAGGTGAAAAGCCTTACCAATGCATTCTGTGCTGTAAAAAGTTCACTGAGAAAGGAAATCTTTCAAAACATATGCTCCTTCACACTGGTGAAAAACCTTACCAATGTGATGTGTGTTCTAAGCAGTTTACACGGAGATTGAATCTTTCACATCATAAGCTCCTTCACACAGGTGAAAAGCCTTACCAATGCATTCTGTGCTGTAAAAAGTTCACTGAGAAAGGAAATCTTTCAAAACATATGCTCCTTCACACAGGTGAAAAGCCTTACCAATGCATTCTGTGCTGTAAAAAGTTCACTGAGAAAGGAAATCTTTCAAAACATATGCTCCTTCACACTGGTGAAAAACCTTACCAATGTGTCATGCAGTTCACATGTTCCATGCGGTTCACACGGAATCTCAACTGTCATGTCATAAATGTTCCATGCAGTTCACACGGAAATCTAAACTGTCATGTCATAAAATCCTTCACACAGGTGAAAAACCTTACCAATCTGTTAAAAAAATCCACTAAGGAAAGTTATCTTTTAAAAATATGTTCCTTAACACTGGTGAAAATCTTGACCATTGCGATGTGTTGCTCCAATCATTTGAATGGGAAAGTTCACCTTACACATATCACAAGCTCCTTGACACATGAAAAACCTCACCCATGTGTTCTATGCTGTAAGGTCACTTTTCTTAGGAAAAGCCTTGCCAGTGTGATGTTTGTTCTACATAATTTACACAGAGATCTAATCTTTCACATCATAAACTTCTTCACACAGGTGAAAAACCTTATCAATGTGTTCTATGCTCTAAAAAGTTCAGTCAGAAAGGAAATCTTTCAAAATATGTGCTTCTGTACACAGGTGAAAAACTGTACCAGTGTGGTGTATGTTCTGCGCAGTTCACACGGAGATCTCTTCTTTTATGTCATAAGCTCATTCACACATGAGAAAATCCCTACCATTAGGTTCAAAGCATTCACAGAGAATGGTTCTCTCTCAAAACATGCTCCTTTACACAGGTGAAAACCTTTGCCAGTGTGGTGTGTGCTCTAATAAATTCAGTTGAAGTTTACACTTTATGAGCTCCTTCACATAGTTGGAAAAACCTCACCAATGGGTTGTTCCGTGCTGTAAGGAAAGTCTTGAAAATTGTCATCTTTCTCAGCAAAAGCCTCACCAATGTGATGTATGCTGCCAGAAATTTAGACAGGCTGCTAATCTTTTTAGCCAGTTATTCACTCACCTGTTCTTTGTATAGGTGAGTGAACTGCAGTAGTGCAGTATACATCTGAATTGTAGCATACACAAGCAAAAGTCCATAAATTTTAATCATATGCTAAATTTTAACATTGAATTTTTAATCTGTATTCTATTTAAAGGAAGAGAATAAAATAACTCAAACCATTACTGCCATGATGTATGCTGCTAGAAATTAAGGTAGAGATTCGGGTATTCAAAAAATTTATATGTGCTTTTTTTGGTTTCCTGCCAGTCAGGAAAAGATATGTCTCACAAATGTGACTGCAAATTGATATTTTAATTAGTAAGAACCGGGCATGTTTTTCAGTCAAAAAATATTATTGGGGGACAGCAGTGAAAGTGGGGAAAAACGATGTTCCTTTAAGAAACTGGTAAGGGGAACAGCGTTCCACTAAATAGTGGTGAACTAAAGTATACAATATTTGAAGAAAAAATAATGAATGTGCTGCAGAACTACGTATACTGAGAAAATTTTGGCTCGCAGTGTATTTATATCTATGAATTCTATCTGCAATTTGTGTAAGATTTTTACGTTTGAAAATAGTGTTTTTTATTTTGCAATTTTCTGAGCTTTTGACCCGAGACAAATTGTGTTTTTCAGACTCTTGACTAAAGCCTGTAGCTAGATGGGATTCTACTGTTCCGCTTTTATATCATTTAGTACAGTGGTCTCAAACTTCTGGCCCGGTGCCAACTGTTTTGCAGCCTGCATGAATGATTACAAAATAAAAATAAATCGCCCTTTTTTCAGTATATTATAATATATTAAATATAATATAAACATAGTAATGCTTAGCAAAGCCATCCTATCTATAAGTACCAAATTTATTTACAAAGAATATAACTGTATTAAGCATGCATATTGTTACGTCAAAAGGGATGCGAAAATGGTACAGAAGTTTTCTCCTGACATATTGTCTACGAATCCAAGAGCGCTGGCCGCCATGTCGCTGTATGGAAGGGACGTTGTCTGAAAAGGAAATATCATTTGCGCAGAATTGAAATCAAGCGCTGGCAACACTGATCGAACTTGATAAGCTCCCTCCCGCTCAGCTGGTGGCTAGTTTCGTCTGGCGGCATCGGTTGCTTCACACGCAAGAAGAAATCAGCTTTGGTGAATTTTCTACAAAGAGAGCTATGTTAAAAAAAGATTTCAACAGGCAGTTTGAATGTTTCAAAGACATGAAAAATATTTTCTAAATACAGGGTGACTCATAAAGAAGAATACAGTTTTTACGCACTATAAAACAAGAACAATGTAAGATATACAAATTTTGAAGATGACAATCCGTTTTTTGGCGTAAATGTGACAAGGATGGTAAGTCAGATAATATCCGAAAACTTGAAAATTTTCATCGTCCTGGAGCGGGACCCGAACCCGCGTCTCCCAGAAAACGCCTAGGTATTTTTTCCTTAATGTAAGATATTTTATGTTACCTGTAACATAATTGTAGGGGAATGTTTCAAGTTTTTTTAGAGACAGTCACAAATGTTCTATGTGTTCTACCATTAGTCACACAACACACATTGCGCCGGTAATCCATTTCCGCCCGAACGCGAGGTAAGATATCTGAATCAAGTGCAGTGATAGTGGCTGTGATACGCTGTTTCAGCTCTGCTAGATCAACAGGAAGGGGAGGGGCGAATACCTTGTCCTTTACGTACCCCCACAGGAAAAAGTCGCAAGGTGTTAAGTCAGGACTTCTGAGTTTTCATAGGGTCAGTGGCATGTTGTAGTCCGCAGCTCGTCCAATCCATCGGTGAGGAAGATGTTCATCGAGATAATGTAGTCACATGACACGCGCGCTATCGCCTACGTCACTTCCCACAGTAGTAGGACACAAACTTTATAAGTACATCTACCTAACGGTTCACAGTTGTGGTCCGTATCTTGAACTGTTACTGTTTTACAGCATCTGGAAACTGTATATTTCCTTATGAACCACCCTGTGTATTCAAGTCTCATGATGCTGAAAATGTGCTTGAAGAACTTCAGCTTGAATTAATAGACTTTCAGTGTGATTCTTTCCCAGAAGAAAAATTCAACAGCGGCAATTTAACAGAATTTTACCATTTAGTTTCAAAGAACAAGTATGTAAACATTCCAAACCAAGCTGCACGGGTTCTGTCTATGTTCGGAACAACATACTCATGTGAACAGTTAGTTGTTTTCAAAAATGAATCAAGAAAATGTCTTGAAAGGAATAGGTTAAGTGACAGTTACTTATGCTCACTTTTAAAGGTAGCATGTTCACAGGATATTCCAAATATCGATAAGTTAGTGACAGAAAACCAAGCCCAAGTTTCTTGTCAGAACACGTAAAATTTTCTGTATCGAGTGTCGTGGTCAGTTGGTAAAATGTGATTGTTTTAAGTGAAAATAATTGTTACGAAAAGTGATGGTTCTCAGTGATTGATGGAGCATTTGTTTTTATTATTTACCGATAATTAGAAATAATATTCCATTATAGTGCCTAGCCATTCGTGCAGTTTTGTAAAGTTGATATTTAAATTAAGAAGAAGGTAGCGTAGAACACGCTAAGTTACGTATAAAAAGTTTAAGGCAAATATATTTCAGCCATTACTATGGCCTTCATCAGTGCGACTACGATTGGTTTAAGTTGCCAGATTGGCAAGGTTAGTTTTGTAATGGTAACTCCGGGTGACGTGATGCAATGAGGGATTTTCAGATGTAAGGAACGAAAATGGGGAGCTCAGAGTTGCAATTTTTGGAAAATAAAATTTCCAAACTTTCTCTAAACCTCAGAGCACACCGATTTTGGAAGGGAGCCAACTTTTTAGTATCGGACCAAAGTGGAATAGCATAAGTGTAAGCCATGGTAAGAAGAGACAAGGAAGATGAAGGTTTTCCGAATTTCACATCAGATTTGTGTTCCTGAAGTCTTGAGGGAATTTTCTGGAATGAACTTCCTACGTACGCAGTTAATCAAACGTTAATCTCGATCGGAATTTTATACACTACAGGCGAAGAAAGCGGAAGTGTTGGATCTCTGTCATTACGGAGGATAACATAAATTGAAGGTGAAGAACGAATGGCAAGTCTATACCCTTCTCTTTTGAAGATACTGATGAGTTTGCAGGCAGAAGTATCCATCCGGCTGCAATATCCCATCTGATGCAGTGTACGGCGAACAGTGCGTGCAGAGATCATTTAAGAGGATCCTTGATTAAGATGGTCTGTAATTTGCTGCACTGTTGCCCTTCTGTTGTCTGTTACCAGTCTGGACACTCTCCGTTCCGCCCGAGCAGTCACTAGTCGATGACGACCACACGTTGCACGTAGAGACCCAGTTTTTCGGCTGACAGTCCAGTCTTTAAACACTTTAACAGCTGCTCTGGAACATTTCACGAATGCTGCGGTTTCGGTGATACTCGCTCCATGGCTCCGAGCTCCTACAATCATCTCACATTGAAAGTCCATCAAATCGCATTTTTTACCCATCTCGTCACCCAAAAATCACGTCTACTACCGTTGCAAGCACTAAGCTTTTCCTTTTTATACTAGCCTCACCCTCTGGCGGCAACAGCGTGCAGCCATAGCTAATTTGCTTAAAACTTTCAGGTGGTCATAATAAAGTGGCCACTCAGTGTGTATTCAAAGTACAATTCACTTTCGGAGTTTCAAAATAACTCCAGTAACATCCATTGATTTACTTATACATCAATTTTTGAAAGATTTTATAACCATTTCTAATGAAATTGCATTACACAATTCTTTCACCCAAGAAGTAACAAGGCCATGTTGGCCTTTTTTTACAGGTTACCCCACCTTTCATAAGTACTGTGTCTTGGCTCTCTGATAGCACAGATGTGGTTTTTGTCAGCGCAGAACAGAGACATACACCCACACTTGCCATTAAAACTCGGGAGGGAAGAGAAATGACTGACTGGCTGTGGTACACCCCAACAGCTAAGTGATTTACATGGTATCTGACTTACTGCATGTCTAGTTTGAAAGATGCCATCACTTGGTTGCACACAGGAAGTAATGTGGTATTCCATGTTTGGAAGAAAAAATTTCACAGTCTCTATTGTGAAACGAGATTAGGTTTTTCACTTATCATATTAGCGTCACCTATTCCGATAAGAATCCTACTCCGGTTGGAAAAATAGTTCAAAATTTTCATTTTTAAATTTTTTGGAAGTACCTTCAAAGAACACGTGGAAAATTGTGGTCAAAAACGGAATTGTTTACATTTTTGAAACGCAGAAAGCTGCGGTTGGAAACATAAATATATCTATTAATACAGCATTTCTAATGTCTATATTCACTTAGCTGCTTTTAATATTAACGTGGTATTCAGAATTCGAATAAACTCTAATGTTACTCAAAGACGGAAAAAAAATGAGGGGATGAAATGAAATTAGTATGACAAATTTAAGGAAGATAAATAATACAAAAATAATAATAGTTTGCCCTAGAATATAGATTGTTGAAACAAAACAGAAAAAGTTGCAGCTGAACCATCCAACAGATGGTACTTCAGCTCATCGAATGACTTGATGAGCTGAAGTACTTGAAAGATTCTATCCAGACTTGACTGTGTCAGATCTATGAAGAACGAGATGAGGCAACACAACACGAGTTTTTTTAAAGGAATTTTTTTAAGGAATTCTTAAATGAGTTGCATTTTAATTGGATATCTGTGTTCATGTTTTTTAAAAGATCTTTCTGTACATATGATTTGGCACATGCTTACAAGAGAAAATAGGAATTTCACAAGTTTTTAAAGAATGCATTAAAGCCTCAAACTGCGCTGTAACAAACGAACTGATGTGTTCAAAATGTTTGTTAACGGGATGAAAACTTCCTGAAAGATTTTAGGAATAAAGGTCAGTAACCTCAGAGTTTATTAAATATTTCTTTTGGTAAATTCTGTTGGAGAATTAACAGAAGTCAGGCTCAATTTTTTTATTGGGCTGCATATAAGCTGATCTCCCAACTTTGAAAGTAGGATTTCTTCCAAAAACTTTCAGCTTATATATGAGTATATACTATAGTTCGGGATGTAAGGTCAGGTGATGCGTAACATCACAGCCTCTCCTTGACAAATGTCAACCCCGCCTTCTCGTGGTGCATCCTGTTCCCACTAAAGGGGCTCTGACGACCGCCAATAGCGGTATAACTATACCATCGGGATCAGAGGAAATGCTATCCCACACTCACCAACCCGCTTGGCCAGCGTGGTGAGTTATGGCCAAACACCTCCAAAATGACTCTACAACTTAAATCTTGGCCCTCAGTCTCCGGCAGCTGGAATGTACCTGGCCAAGGCAGCGGCCAGTGCGACATGAAGGCAGAGGGTGCTAAGAATCCCCGGAGGACCGGACTAGGCTGCCATTTGATGCTGACCTTGGCTACCTATAACGGACGCTCCCTATCTTCTGATTCAAGGCTTCTTGAATTGGAAGAGGAACTACAAAGGATCAAGTGGGACATCGTCGGGCTAAGTGAGGTAAGGAGAAAAGGAGAAGATCTCATTGAACTGAAAAGTGGACATCTCTTCTATTATCGTGGGACAGATACTGGCAGAACTAGTGGTGTTGGATTTATAATAAACAAGAAACTGAAGGATAAAGTGGTAGAAGTTGAAAGTTCCTCTGACAGAGCTGCACGACTCGTTATCCAACTATCGAGAAGATACCAGGCTCAGATTATTCAAACTTATGCACCCACCACAAGTCATCCTGAAGAAGAAATTGAAGAATTTTATGAGGAAATTCGTCATCTAAATAATAAAGGTAAGCAGCACTTGAAGATAATTATGGGAGATTTCAATGCAAAAATAGGGCAACGGCAACAGAATGAAACTTCAGTAGGTAAATTCGGTCACGGCAACAGAAACCAGCGTGGAAATACTCTCGTTGAGTTTGCAGAGGCAGAAGGATTTTTCATCTTGAACTCCTTTTTCAAGAAAAAGCCACACAGGAAATGGACATGGAGACATCCAATTGGGACGACAAGTGAAATTGATTTTATTATGTGTAACAAAAAATTCGTCATAGAAGACTGCAGTGTGCTGAACAAGTTCAACACAGGTAGTGACCATAGATTGGTGAGATGTAAGATGCACCTCAACACTAAACTGGAACGTGGCAAGCTCATAAAACAAACAAAATGTATTGACATAACCAACCTTAAAAAACACCATAATACTTTCAAGTTGGAACTGAAGAACAGATTCTCTGCTTTAGAAGGCCTAACATCGGAAGAAGTGGATATTTCGGAAGTTAACAGAAAAGTAACCAAAGCTCTAATGGAAACAGCAACAAAATTAGCTGGGTCTAAGAACAAGTTGCATGTGAACAAATTATCAGGAAAAACCAAAATGTTGATGCAAAAAAGAAGAGAGATGAGGACAACTAAAGTAGATGTGACTTCCAAAGTGGAATATATAGAGCTATGCAAGACAACACGAAAAAGTATCACTGAAGACGTAAGGAAATTCAACTGTGAGCTAGTGAGGAAAGCAATTGAAAACAACCAAAGCCTTAAGATAGCAAAGGGACATCTCAGTAAGGGAAGAAAACAGATTATGGCTCTGAGAAAAGAAGATGGTTCTATAACAAGAAATAGAGGCGAAATTTTGACAAGAGTGAAAGATTTCTACTCCAAATTATATGAAAGGGATGATACATGTACTCCAGACATCATGAAAGGTACCAGAGTTCTTCCAATCCTCCCAGCAGAAGTTGCTCATGCAATCAAGAACATGAAGCGAGGGAAAGCTCCAGGAGAAGATGGAATTACTATAGACATCATACAAGAAGCAAGTGGAGAAATTGAAACAGTACTCGCCCAAATTTTCACTCGATGCCTTAATGAAGGGAAGATTCCTGAGGATTGGAACAATGCTACAATGATCCTGCTACATAAAAAAGGTGACATTGAGGATCTCAGGAACTACCGACCTATCAGCCTCCTATCAGTGGTTTATAAAATCTTCACTAAAGTTCTTTCACACCGCTTGAAGGTAACACTGGACATGGCTCAACCGAGAGAACAAGCTGGATTCAGGAGTGGCTACAGCACAATAGATCATATCCACGTACTGAGAGAACTGATTGAAAGAGCGAGGGAATATGAACTTCCATTGTGCATGGCTTTTATCGATTATGAAAAAGCCTTTGATTCGGTGAAACCATCAGCAGTTACCACGGCTCTGAAATCCTGCGGTATTGAAGATGCATACATTAATATTATTAATAACATCTATGAAAATGCAAGTGCAAAGATTCGGCTGTTTGAAAATACAACACACATAAAAATTGGAAAGGGAGTGAGACAAGGTGACACCATATCTCCGAAGCTCTTTAATGCCACATTGGAAAATGTCTTTCAATCACTGAACTGGGAAAACAAAGGGATAAAGATTAATGGAGATTATCTAACCCATCTTCGTTTTGCTGATGACGTAGTCATTTTTGCAACTACCCCATCAGAGCTGCAGAGTATGATCCAGGAACTTGCTGACAAGAGTAAAGAAGTGGGATTAAAAATGAACTTTCAGAAAACAAAAGTGATGTTCAATGCTTTTACAAGAAATGAAGATTTATCGATTGATGGAGAAAAACTGGAGATAACAGATACGTATGTTTATCTTGGACAGCAGATATCAAGTGAGGGTCACATTGATGAAGAAATTAATCGGCGTACAAAACTTGCCTGGAGAGCTTTTGGAAGAAACAGCATAATTTTCAAGAGCAATATGCCATTATGTCTTAAAAGAAAAGTGTTTGATCAATGCATCCTTCCAGTGCTTACGTATGGTGCAGAGACATGGACCTTAACTAAAAGAGACATACAAAAGCTGCAGACAACTCAAAGAAGCATGGAGAGGTGCATGCTTGGTATAACCAGGAGAGATAAGAAGAGGAACTCGTGGATCCGAAAAATGACGAGAGTGGAAGACATCATGATCAGAGTTAAATCCCTGAAATGGCAATGGGCTGGACATACTGCCAGAAGGACAGACCATAGATGGACAGCCGAAATTTTAGATTGGATTCCAAGGGACAGGAAAAGACCCAGAAAAAGACCACATGGGAGATGGGTGGATGAAATTCGTAAATATGCGGGAGTGACATGGAGGAGACTGGCACAAGACAGACCGTTGTGGAGGAAACTTGGGGAGACCTTCGTCCAGCAGTGGATTGATAATGGTTGACAATGATGATGATGATGACTATAGTTCAGGAAAATTTTCAGCCAAAAACACAATCTAAGATACTGATAAAAACATCTTAACTTTGATTGTAAAATCTAAGTTAGGATGTTCCTTATTAATGGACCAATTCTGATGTATGGGAAATCTTTCTTTGCTGAGAAAATAGGGTTGAAATGTTTCCCATTGGAAGTATACGGAGCAAAGTCCCTAGATGTTGACCTTTAACATTCTGTTCTGGCCTCATAGAGAGATAAAGAACAGGAAGAAAGAAAGAAAAAAGTTTCGGAAACAGGGGAAGCTGACAGCAGAAGGGAAAAGAGATTTTGACTGATCATGAAGAGCAATGGATATGCTAATGTAACATTTCCATACATTTCCAAGAGAAATTTACCAGTAAAGCAATGAATAGTGCAGGAATGACTTGATGAGCTGTAAATGGAAGTTCCTTTCAAAAGAAATGAAAATTATGCATTGTGAAAGAATAAACGAATATTTTGAAGTGACATATCGGTCATATTGCTTTGGAATGATTGGTTGATTCAAGCTGGAAATATTTCTATTAAATCGAGCTGTCTGAATGGAAAAGGTTCTAATTTATTTTAAAAGATTCTATCCAGACTTGATATTTAAAAAGCATGGAGCTCATTTCCTTGCAAAGCAGACAATGGAGCACTAGGAAAATAGTTCTGCCGCCCCAGTGGCACAGTGGTCTAAGCGATGGCTTCAGATCATTCATCCGAGATGGGTCCCGGTTCAAATCCCAGTGAGGCATGGATGTTGTGTTTGCCTTACGGCACTGGCTTTCTCCCTTCCCTGGAACCAGTGGCACTAAATTAGGGACGGGCAACTGCTTACAGATCCCTGAGTTGCTCACAGTGGTACGTTCAACCTCCAACCAACAACAAAAAAAAAAAAGGTCTGATTTTTCAGTTGTTTTTCCTACTTTGTGGTTTAAAAATGTAGCATGATGTTTTATATGGAAAAGTTTTTAAAAAGCTGTGCAATAACTAGTGTGGGGGGCAGCTTGGCCATTGTGTGTGCCCCTCCCACAAAGTCTCTGTAATTTCTTTCTTGTTTTTTTTTTTTTTTTTTTTGGAAAACAGCAACTTTTCCCCCCTGCTCCCCTCTTTCTCCCAAGGAAAGAATAAGAGGAGGGAGCATGTGTTCTCAGTGGTGAAGCCAGTTGAGTTGCATGGCCACCATCTTGTGTTGCCCTCAGTTGCTTATCTGCACATTCTAAGTTGTGGGAGTGAACACTAGCGTAGTTCAAGTTTAGTGAGGTTTTTTTTCTGATTTTCAATTTTATTTGTGTGGTTTTTTTTTTTACGTGATAGGTGCTTCTTAAAAATGGTAGCCATAAGATGCACTAAGAAGGCAAATAATTCTTATACATTTAGGTCTAGTTTGAACATTTTTTAAACTATTTCCTATTGTTATAAGTATTTATTTATGCTAAGTGTATGATAATAGTCTTCCTGCAGAAGTTTATAATACTTTAATAAACAACATAAAATTACGTCGTTAGCCTATCTCCTATGCCATTCAACAGAGAGAGAAGGATTGAAATAATCGGCAGAACCATCTATGGAATGGGTTAAATTTCTGACCGGCTTTTGCCAGGCGCTTTCCACATTGCCTCTTATAGTGTGGCCACCGAGATAAAAGGCCTTCTCGCCCTCTCCCTTCTAAGCCATGACGTCATCATACTTGGGGCTACCGAGTCATGAACGAAGAAGACGCATTCAAGCTTGGGTTCGTTATTCTTATAAGAGGCGCTAAGTTTAAGACAGTAGAGTTTTATTTTGAAAAATTGTGGCTCTTTATTTATATAAGAATGCCAAATACCTGCATAATACCAAACTGCAAAGGCAACTACAGAACTGGATTAAAAGTTATGTCTTTTCCTTTCCGAAAGATGAAAATCTAAAATTGAAATGGATACAGTTAATAAAACGAAAGGGCAAGTTCCAGATCACGAAAAACAGCAACGTTAGTCGATTTTATGATTTGTTCAACATTTCTTCATCCGATGTCGTTTTCGATTACCAAAATTCTTGACTTGAAAGCATGCAGGTGCATTCATCGAAATTCAGAACTATGAATAAATTTGGCTTTCAGTGATGCATATTATAGTTTTATGATGTAAAATCTTAATTTCCCACAGTTAAATGAGAGGTTTTTTTTGTAGTACCACTGATTTTAAATGTGCGTGAAGAATTTTGTCATATTGCAATAAATGTTCTCACAGTAGAAAGAAATTACTAAACAATCGTAGCTATGTTCTGCCAACACCAAACAGTTTTGTCAGGTTACAGTACTCTTTGAATTTTAACATACTCAGTTTTACAAGTGTTTGGATTCTATATGTAGATAGTGACAACACTAGATTGACCCAGAAAAAAAATATTTTTCCGAATGAGTTGGAAAGCACTTGATGTGCAGCAAGTATATTTTTAATTTTTCATGCAGTTATGATGGAAGAAATTATGAGGGACCTTAACTGAAATCCAATAAAATAACCTAACTTGCTCAAACTTGTCAATTAATGTTCTGTACTGCATGAAGTGAATAAATATTCTATACTGAATGTCGCATTATTATGTGCAAACTCTATAATGTGCAACGTAAACAGTGATGCTTTTTATCAGGTTCTTTAGAATTGGCCTTTTCTGTGGGATGACTTGCAATGTTCAATGAAAGGTATTGATTTCCTCAGTCAAACTTTTTATTCCAATGAACCCTTTGAAAATAACACATAATGTACAGTTAGACTTTTCTGCAGTACTGTCAGATATTGAGAGCTTATGCTTGTTTAGGGACATGGGTTATGATGCATGTAAATGATCTTATCACAGTTGTTTCCTTAATTACCAGTACTAATTTCTTGTTAGCTCTAGCTTACATGAAATGTATAAAATTGAAGCATTGTTGTGGTATAACTATAATTTCCTTGTAATTTTTAAATTTTTGTTGATACAAGCCTGTCTTTGATTTGAAAATCTAGTTTTTGACTTCATTATATTTCCTACTGCACATATTTTAGCATGCATAAGGTTTGCTCATAATTTTTAGTAATGGAAAATAGCATTTAATTGAGAATAGTGGAACAAATTTTTTTAAAGGATCAGAAGTAGTTTCTCTTTCTGTCATCTTGTTTCACTTTTGTTTCCCACTGGTGAATGTGTCTGAATATGAGCAACTCAGTCAGATGATACAATTGTACACAGCACATTTAAAAAAAAGAGCAATTGTACATTTTTGAACACAGTATAGATATTAAACTTGAAAAATTTCTGTCGTAAATGATAACTGTATTTTTTTTAGCAGACTACCGGTATTAAATATTAAATTGAAGAAAACTTAAAAGTAAAGAAATTTAAGCACAGGAATGTGAAGTTACCTGGTCTTAAGTTCAATGTGTGGGTGATTATAATTTTTGGTTGCAAGTTGTCTTTTTGATCAGACTTATATATAAATTTTAATATATGAATGTAAAACTTATATGTGTCTTCCATGTACTGTAGGTTTGTGAATTGCACTTCCAGCCGCAGGAGATTCTCTGACATACAAGTTACCATGATGAAAAAACTGGAAATATCATTACTGCACCTTTAAAAATCCCTAAACTGATTCCTGATGCAGTACCATCTAAATTCCCTAACTGTCCTTCTTATTTGTCTTCTACGGCTACTACCCGAGAGTCACCTGAAGATCGAAAACTCAGATTGGAAATGGCAGCATTAAAAAATGCTTTAAATGACAGCATCAAAGAAAAAGAAAAATATGATGCAGACCAGCATTTCAAAGATTTTGAGGAACTCAGGAGTAAAAAGCATTTGAATTAAAAAAAATTGGGGATGTAATTGAAAGAAACAATACCCTAGTAATCTTAAATTTAAAGTGTGACCCTTCTCCCCATATTGATTACTTATCAATAGTTATTGATTCAAATTTATGCTTATGCTGGTCAGAAAGAGATTAATAATCTCTGTAAATATATTTTGCCTATGACTGTTTCTAGCACATGTATTATAAATGATATTTAAATTTCTTACAAGTTGAATTGTCTGAAAATTATTCTAAAAATATTTCAGTTGCTGTAGCTAAAAACATACTTACGGATTTAGCAATGGAAGTTGATGAGAATTTAAGATACACACTCTAGTTCATCCTGGAACAGATTACATTAGTTTTCTACAAAAAAAAAAAAGTTTCTTATTCTTCAGAGCTAATGGTATTTTATTCTTTACTATTTTACATGGTTCCTGATTCTTACGAATTTTTAAGAGAAGCAGGTTATGTTATTTTACCACATCCTAGTACAATAAGAAGAATTTGTATGCCTAGCATTAGTCCTCAAAATGAGTAATGCAATCAAAATCTTTTATTGTATATAAAACAAAAATTTGCATTTCTGAGTGTGATCAAAAAAGTTGTATTACTGCTTGATGAAATTTATATGAAACCTTTTTTTGAGTACAAAGGAGGTATTATCACAGGGTTATCATTTAATGGTGCTGAAGTGGCATCCAGTGCTTATGTGTTTATGATCTCAAGTGTAATGTCATCTTATAAAGATGTACATATCTTGCCAGTTAAACATCTGACTGCTGATGTACTCCATGATTTTATTAAGAAAATCATTTTATGTTTGGAAAATACTGGATTCACTGTAATAGCTATTATAACTGATAACTCTATTAACAGAAAAGAAAGCTGTATCTTCTTTTCTTAACCCTCCAACATTACAAATAGTGTATCCGCATCCTGTTGACAGTTCTCGCCTGTTATTCTTCTTAATTGATTCAGCACATCTTTTAAAATGTATTAGAAACAACTGGGTAAATAAAAAAATCCTGAAAAATGTATGTATTATCCTAAGTTCTATGAAGACAACAGTGAATCAGAGAAAGCATTTTGTACAGCATCACTTGACATTGTGAAAAAACTTCATTCTCATGAAGCCAACAGTTTGCTTAAATATGGTTACAAGTTATCGTACAAAGCATTGTCACCAACAAGTTTAGAAAAACAGAATGTAAAGTTAGTCTTGCAGTTGTTTAATGAATTTGTAATTGAAGGTTTATTACAGGTTGGTGAAAAACTAAATTTCTCTCATTATAAAGAAACAGGTAATTACATAAAAATTATTAACACATGGTGGAGTATAGTTAATGTAAAATCACCATTTAAAGATAATAGGCTAAATGATGAATATAAAATGCCTTTAACAAATTCACCCTTTGATAAAAGTTTAATATTTTTCAACATATTTGTGACTGGCTAGTTTCTTGGAATAACATGCATTCAGATACTGGAATGTTATCTAAGAAGACACATGCTGCTTTGAGATTGACTTCATATGCCTTTTGTGAAATTGTCATATGCCTTTTGTGAAATTGTATCTTACTGTTGTAAAGAATTGGGCATGTTGTATATGCTGCTTGGTAAATTTCAGACTGACCATCTTGAGTCACGTTTTTCTAAATACTGCTAACTTGCTGGTGCACAGTTTAATGTACTATCTATGCGACAAATATTTGATATTGAAAAAAAAACTGAGAATGCAGTCCTTTCTGAAATTTGGTTTTAAAACAAAAAGCTATGGGGAAATTGTAATTCATGAATTTGATGCTCAAGTGAATATGCATGATGTTTTACAAACTACTGATTATTATTCTAGTATTGACATATCAGTCACAGAAAGTGATATCAGTAGTGTTAAAGATAAAATTCCCATTATAACATATTTAGCTGGATATTGCGCAAGAGCTGTTTTGAAATAAAATCACTTTCTTCAAGTAAAGATGGTCTTGTGATTGAAAAAGAACTTGTATGTGGTTTAGACCATAAGCTGATTCAAGGCTTAGACTGAGGAAAATTGTTTTATCCGCCAGACATAGTTGTAACAATAGTTTTATATAATTATATTATTATTGAAAAGTTTTGTTAAATTATGAAAAAGAAGTTCTCCAGTTTTGTAATCAGAGGAGAGTAGCAACAGATTGGACTGTACATATTTTGACTACTCAAAGATTATTTGAACCATTTGATTGTTGTGAAAATGGACATTTATTTGAAGACTTTTCAAATGATTATATGGCATTCAACCAACACATTGCTTAATAAGTAGTGTAAAAAATAAAATCAAAAAAATGATAGCACTGCAGTTGAGAAAAGCAAAAACTTGACAAAAAAGTGAAAGCTGGAAACTAAAAAAATAAATATCTCAAAGATTGCGACATGCCTCTCTATGAAGGAGACAGCCAAACCATAATGCAGGTGGGGAAAAAAGGCCTAAAATGCCCAATCTAAAAGATTTGACATATTTGGGCATTGCTTTCAAATCTTTCATATTTGACATATATGTGAAAGCTTTTTGTGTTTAATTTTGATATGTGTACTTTTATGCATTTATGATACCATGGGGAACTAACTCCTAGCCCCAATCCATGAATAAAAAATTGGGTGTTGGCAGGGGCGGTTCCCGAGTGCGATCAAGTGATAATTTTGTTTAATATATCTATTCAGTAAGTACACTGGCAGTGTTAGTTAATAAACTATCATAGGCGGTGACTATTTCCTTACTGGGGTGGATTGCTCTACCCAGAGAGCGAAGTTTATTGGGTAAGTTTTTCTCTTTTGTTGTTGTAATCAGTGAAATATTTCTTAATAACTATTTAAAAAAACTACAATTTTAATGTGTAATCTGCAGATGTAGTCATTATCTCAGTAGGCAAATATGTTTTTCTAATTTAGTCTTGTTCATCATGGATACTATACAGAAATGAAAAAAAACCCAAACAGATGTGGTTTTTGATCAGAGTGATAAAACATCCTGCTTTACCTATTCATTTTTTTCTGTTTAAAGCTTCTTTTTTAGAAAGTGTTTGTTAAGTGTCTTCAGGAAATGAAGGGTTTCTTGTAATAATAATTTCATTACTTTAGCTGTTACATTATACCTTCATCAATTTTGTATTTACATTTGAGTGTAAAAAGTAATTATTATAACAGCCAGGGAAATCAGGAAAAATGTCTTTATATGCCCTGACTAAAGCCCTGATTTCCGTATGTAATAGATCCAAGTCATATAAAAATTGTCAAAGAATGAAGGTAAGTAGTAGGTGGATCATACAGTAGATCACTTAGTTGTTAGTAGATATTAGTAGCAATTAAAAAAATAAAAGGATTGAAATGTTATATATTAATTTAAGGTTTTCTTCTTCTTTTTTATATAAGTTTAGCAAATATGTTTTTAGTCTTTTTTAAACAAGTTATAATTATTAATGTATTTTAGTCCTTCAGGTAAAAGATTCCAAAAAGTTTGTCCCTGATAGTTGATACTTTGTTTCATTTGCTGTGTTCCAGGCAAGCATGGCTTTATTTGAAATGTTTCTAGTTTCATAGTTATGGATATCAATATTTATATCTATATCTACATTGATATTTTGTTTAATCCTTTTAAACATATTTAATCCCAAAACATATTGATATCATTGTTTTATATTCAAAATGTTATGTTGATTAACATCTACTCGCAAGTAATTATAAGTATTTTAATAAAGTATATTATTAGTATTAATGTGTAGTTTAAATTCTAATACATTTATTCTGGAGCACTTGGGAGTTTTTTTAAATTAGTTTGTGTAGTTTGTCCCCAACAGGATAGACAATAAATAATTAAAGTGTGTATGCACAAGAGTGTAGCATAACAATTTAAGGGTTTTATAAGTTAGATTAAGTACTCGGCTAACTGCTCCTATGTTTCTAGAAATTTTATTAATAGTATGTTCGATATGTCAGTCCCATTTTAAATTATACTCTAATGTTACACCCAAATAGGGGAAATAATTCACTATGGCAATTTTATTATTATTATTATAATAAATACACTGGCGGAAAGTGAAAAAAGAACACCAAGAAGGAGACGTCTGATACCAACGAAATTTGTACAGCATAATATCGGAATACAGAGGATAACGTGATCAAAACATTGTGGCAAAATTCAGCTGTATTTGCTGGTAAACTGAAAAATAACATTTCCATGTAACATGGTTAGTACGAGGTTGAACCGCCGCAAACTGCGTCAGACTGTACAATTCTGGCATGGAATCTGTCGTACAGATGTTGGATGTAAGTTTGGGGTATTGAGTTCCAAGCATCCTCAACCTGAACGCGTAAATCGGGGATGGTCGTGGCTGGCCGTGGAGACCGGATAAGTCGTTGTCCCATAAAATCCCACAAGTGCTCAATGAGGGACAAATCTGGTGAACATGCAGGCCATGGAAGTTGTCTCACACTCTGAAGTGCATGTTGCGTTGCATGTGCTGTGTGTGGGCGTGCGTTATTTTGCTGGAAAACACCATGATGGACCGACCTTACAAATGGCACGACAACGGGCTGAATGATGTTGTTGATGTAGAAGGTGCTGTTTAACGTACCCGGTACAAACACTATACTCGGGGCAAAGCTATCCTGGCAATGAGGCCAAAGCTACGGTGACCTTTTCACTTCCAGTATTACTCCGCACTAATGGTGTGTAATTAACCTTCACTCGGAAAACTTCTCCCACAAGCCCTCAGGGCTGTCTGTCACCGTGATCCCTTACCAAACCCCTCTATTTTAACCCCCTCCCCACCGCCGCGCGCTTTGCAGACCAGTAGACAAGCAGTTTATTTCTCCCTCTCTTATCTTTTTTTTTTTTTTTTTGAGATGTTACAGAACGTGTAACGTTTCTTTCTTTCTTACTTTTAAAATGAAATTATCTTTGCTAAACACGGGAAGCAGTCTTAAGTGGCCTAATTTTGTTTTCACATATTTTTCCATTTTTTATATATTTCATATATTTATACTTATTGCTTGAAGATTACCAACTGCGGGATTTAATTAAAAGTAATTTTACCATGTCATCAGTTATGCGTAAAATTTCGTTCTTTCAAAAATTTTGCCTTGATTAGATTTTTTTTTTATAACAGACCTCCGTTAAATGTGTATGCATTTTTAACTACCCCGTGTTGCCATAAGTACTGGACAAGAGCCCGTCTCTGTGGTAAATGATATTTTAAGGTTCACTGTAAACTGCCACACATCTTTCAGCAACTTGGAAAATTGCTACACATTGGAAAATTGCCACATGTTTTTCATTGATGGGCCGGGCACAAATTGCTGTTCCTCCGAGGAACACTTTCAATGTGTGGCAGTTTTCCAAGTTTCCGAATTATGTGTGGCTGGGGAAGGAACTCTTTCATTTGTCTGAATTTTCATGCCGGTTCATGCGCGTTTAAGGCAACTGCGCACAAAAGTTCAAAAGGAAAAGATGGCCGTTTCTTGGCCTATATTGAGAACTGAATTGGGAACTCCAAACTAATTTCGAGAAAACGTTCTATGTAAGCCAAGCTAGAATTGCATTTTAATTTTAAGAAATAAATTGCCGATGGATCTGAGGTACTTCAGTACTAAATTCAACCTTCATTCTCGCAATGTTGCGACTTGAAACGCCAGTGAGTTCTGCCGTAAGAACTGTTAATTCATTTGATTTATTCGGCGAATGTTTTCCCATCAATTTAGTGAAAAATTCATAATGATCACCTTAGCAGAGCTTCGTAGTGGTTTCCCAGGTTTATGCGGCTGAAATACACTCGAGTGACCGGCAGATGCCATTCGAAAAAACCGAAAAGACAGAAGAGTGTTTTAAAACAACAATCAAGGAGAAACCAGGGGTAGAAACGCGAAATGCCCTCGGAAACACTTTTTCGCCCTCATCCTTCCACTAATGACCCCCACCCCCACAGCAATAAATATCCCCTGGGTTGACAGCTTAACTCTGACCCAAACAAGAATGCTGTGACAGAGAACCATCAGTGACGTCACCAAAGCACGAATATCTGTATTTTTTAGAAATGCCGCTGAAACTGAGATCTGAATTTTTTAAATGCACACACACACACAACGTAAGCATCTGTGTCTTTTTTTGGTGCCAGTTGAAGCTGGAGTACGAGCTTTTAGACCGGAACTATTTTATGCAGTGGAAGTATACACTCTGTAGCCTTCCTTCCAATGACAGGTTAAGTTTGCCCCGAGTATAGTTGTGTACGTGAGTGATAGCTGATCGCTCCCCACACCAGGAGACCAGGTGTAGGCCCTGTGTGTTACTGGCATATGCAAGAAAGGTGGAGACGCTCCCCTGTGCGTCTGCGAACACGCATACGGCCATCGGAGGCTCCTAAGTAGAATCTGCTTTCGTCGCTGAACACGACAGATCACCATTGCGTTTTCCAGTGCATACGTTGGTGACACCACTGCAGCCGTTACTGACGGTGGGCTTTAGTCAGAGGTACACATGCCAGAGGCACATGTGCACGTTGTCCTGCATCCAGTAGACGGTTGCGAATTGTTCGCACAGTCACCTCAAGTGCAACGGCAGCTCGGATTTGCGTCGCAGTGGATGTTCTGCTTGACAACGCCGCTCTTGTTATGCGTCGATCGGTCCGCTCATCAGTCCGTCTGTGACTCCCGGTTCCATGTCTTTTCGTGTGGGAATGTTCCTCAGACCATCTACGCCACCATCGTACCACCACCGATACTTCCCATCCAATTCGCTCCGCAATACGACGATACGACCACCCGGCCTCGCGGAGTCCGACTGGATGACCTCGCTCAAAGTCCGATAACTGCTGAAATCGTACGTCTTCCATGTCCAGGCATTGCAGCTGCTTCAGAGTCTTCGCACGTGTCCGTACGCCGACGACTGATTACACTCACTTCGCCGTACTCCTTAAATATACCACCGACAATAATTTGCATATTATGCCGTGCTGTGGCGTAAGTGCTCACCGGTTTGTCCTGAAATTAACATCACACCTACGCAAACTCGACCCCATTAACATATGTAAATTTCATGATCGTCCGCCAATTCCTTCTTGGTGTTCTTTTTTCACTTTCCGCCAGTGTAGTTATATCTTGATATTAGTTTAAGTTCTGTCTTGTAAAAAACATAGCTTTAGTTTTAACTGTATTTATAATAAGTTCATTGGAGGTCAGCCAGTCTTAATATTTGGTTATTATAAAGGTTGATTATTTGTGTGCTATCACGTCCTGTGAACAAAATTGTAATGTCGTCAGCATAATTTAAAGTGTGAGGTGTATATTTTTTGATACTGTAAAAATATCATTAATGTAAATGTTGAACAGTATGGGTCCAATTTTTTCTGTTTAAAGCTTCTTTTTAGAAAGTGTTTGTTAAGTGTCTTCAGGAAATGAAAGGTTTCTTGTAATGAACTGCACCGCTTTCTTTAGATGTGTATAAGTGATATTCAATGAAACAATTATATCAGGTTAAATTTCAAAGTGCACGAAAGCAAATTACTATGTGCTGTGTGGAAAAACAAAATTTTTTGACCCATAAGGAAGCTATGGTGATTTTTCAGCATGCCGTTTCTTGCAATTTATGAGTGTATAGTAACCATTGTGTACCAGTAAGCCAAATCATGTTCTTTTAACATCATACAAATTTTAGCACTTAGTTCAAATACACTGCTGACCACCCAAAATGCAACACCAAGAAGGACACGAGATAGCAAAGCCAGATTTACTGGACACATAACAACAGATACAAAGATGAAACGATTGAGCTTACAGGCCCGTGTGACTTACGGAACACGCAGATATCAATAGTTCGTGTGACCCCCATGGCTGGCAATAATGGCCGCTACACGCTGCGGCATTGAACAAAAGAGGCTTTGGATATCGGCTTGGGGTATGTCGGTCCAGGCTGCTTCCACACGTTGCCACAGTTCATCAGGCGTAGCCGCGGGTGGTGCTTGCCGGGCCACTCGATTGCCGATCAGCTACCAGACGTGTTCGATGGGCGACATATCGGGAGAACAGGCAGACCACGGCAGCAGTGACACCTGGTGGGCCGTAAAGAATTGTTGCACGATGCGTGCCACGTGCGGGCGCTCATTGTCCTGTTGAAACGTGGCCGCTGGCAGGTCCTGCAGGTAAGGGAGGACTACAGGCTCCAAAACATCGGAGATGTATCGGTGGCTGTTGAGTGTACCGTCGATACGTACCAGAGGGGTGCGGGTGTCATATCCAATTGCGCCCTAAACCATAACGCCAGGCGACGGACTAATATGGCGATGCATAATGCAGGCGTCATACAGTCTCTAGCCGCGGGGCCGCCACACGCGGACTCGACCATCGAGGTGTTGCAGGCAGAAGTGGGATTCGTCGAAGAAGACAATGTCGTGCCATTGTGTAGTCGAGGTGCGGCGTTCAACGGCCCACTGCCGCCGCACTAGCCGTTGGTGTAACGTCAATGGTAATCGGAGCAATGGGCGCCGTGCGACAAGTCCCCACTCCTGCAGACGACGTCGAACGGTACGTGCTGCACAGGTTGTTGCGCAACACACCCTAATTCCTGCGCTAACGTTCGTGATGTGGCAGTGCGAGCCGTCAATGCCCGCCGCACAACATGCCGGTCCTCTCGTTCGGTGGTGTGCCGCGGCAATCACTCACGATGGTCTGTCCGTCCCTCCTGCACCCACCAAATCCATACTCGCCTCACTGTGGCTGGATGACGTTCTACACTGGCGCCGATGTCTCGGTACGATAAACCGCTGTCGCGATAAGCCACGATTCGTCCTCTGTCGAACTCCGAAACGTGCTGGAATGACTGCCGTATTCTGCGACGAGGCATCAGGAAGCTTCCCACGCACAGGTCCGGCAGCACAACACACTTCCACTACTTACACCCCGCCTTCTGTGCACCCTTCTTATAGTGCTCCTCGGTGGCGTGCCGGGCGCACATGATTTGCATATGCCCTGCAATGCTAATCGTTTGCACGTCCTCTCGCGAGCGACGCATGATGCGAATTTCAGGCCAATCAGATGCTTCCTTCTTGGGGTTGCATTTTGGGTGGCCAGCAGTGTATATTGTAGAATTTGGTGATCATGTTTACATCTTTTATCAGATGCGTTTGTCAATACATAACAGGTATTCCATTGCGTCTTAAGGTATTACATTAACATTATACACCGATGGGCGTATTATGATCACCCCCAGCCTAGAGAAATGAGCACATTGAGACCTAATGGTGGAACAGGTAAATTTCACAGAGCAGTATATATGCAACCCGAGGACAGGCTTTTGGCTAATAGTGTTCGGAGTCGGAATGGAAAAGCTGTTGGTTTATCGGACTTTGATAAAGGACAAATTATGATGCAACGGCGCCTCGGAACTGTGTTCCCTGCTGGTGATGGCCATTACCAACAGGATAATGTGCCATGCCACACTGCCAGAACCATCAAGGAATGGTTTGAGGAACATGCTGGTGACTTTCTGTTAATGTCCTGGCTTCCAAACTCACCTGGCATGGAACCAATTGAACATTTGTGGTTCGACTAGGAAAAAGCGAGTTCGCGCTAAATCACCACGACCCCGAAATGTACAGGAACTGGGGGGACCTGCTGTTGACATGATGGTACCAGATACCCCAGGATACCTATCGCCACCTCATCGAATCGATGCCTCAACGAGTGGCCGGTGTTTTGCTGGCTGAAAGGGGGGTTCTACAGATTATTAGGTAGGTGGTCATAATGTAAAGGCTCGTCGGTGTAGTTAAACAGTGTCATAATCTGTTGCTCGATCCTGAGTTAACATGGCAAGTTTATGTACAGCTGTTGTCTGGAAGTAGTGGAGTAAAATTTTTGTCCTATATGGCTAGCGTGATTTTGTGTCTTACTAACAATTAATTGTCTTGTCACTTTGTTTTAAGAGGTTGTGAAGACAAAAAAAAAATGTTGTTTTTGTATGGTAATGTGGCATTTTTATTAGTTATGTATGCCTATACAAAATACAATTTTTCTTTCCACGGAATGGGAAATGACAGCTAAGTGGTTGTTATGCCAATAGAAATTACTTACATAATGCAAAATAAAAAATGTCAATAAGCGGAACTCAGTCCAAGATGCTGGAGCTAAACCAGTAGTATGGCTATTGAATTGGGTGGAAGGAAAGAAAGAAAAAATGATATAAAAGTGCTATATATATTTTTTCTAATTTGGTTTTAAAGGCTGTCTTCTTTTCCATTTTGAAATGTTATCCTATACCTTGATTATGTTTGTATTAAATTTCCATGCAAGTCCAGTTATCACAGTAAATTCCTAAACTGCTTGCTGTCACAGGTGCAGTTTTGTTTTCTTTTGCTTCATGTTTTGTATGTGACAGACAGATGACTGGTTGCCAGTTTATTTTATACCATAATGGTTGCTGATAAGACAGTGCATGTACTGTTATAATTTTAACTGTTATGCTCAATCGTTATCTACTGCTGTATTAGAAAATGCTTTAAAGCATTGTGAATAAATCTGTTTGTTAGTGGTGTAAATGTTTTGTTTTCACACACAGCCAAAATAAAGTTTCTTGCATGGATCTGTTTTCCTCTCAAAAAACCAATACATAGGCTGATATCCCCTTTGCAAAATCTATGGAAAAAAGTAAATAATTATCTATTATGAGCATTTAATTCAAGTTGGTTCTGTGGAAAGTTGTAAATAAATAATGGCTATATGACCTTTCAAAACTTTGTCTCAAGTCTCATTTCATATGTTGAGCCATCCAACCCATAGTAGACTAGGTTGTAGATTCTGAAATTTGGTGTCACAAATGCACTCATAATTGCTATGTCCCTAAGAAACCAGATGAATAATGGAAAAAGACTATAATCTGCTTGTGTTGCTAGAAATAACAATGTTACGCTCGTTGCACCATACTAAATGAATGAGACTGGTATCATACATGATGACAAACTCAAGTTTTTCTTTACTGTATATTTTGTGTGCGTTCCCATTTATTGATTAGTGAAAGTAGATGTTAACAGTGGCCAAAACTACACTGTTGGTGATGCAAATTCTGAAGAAAATTGAAAAACACAAACTTTTGGCACCAGCTTGGGCCTTTATTACCTGTAAACATTCTAAATTCCGAATGTTTACAGGTGATCAGGGCCTAAGACGGTGAAAAAGTCTTCTGCATTTTTTTTTATGTAATAAACATGGCTTTACATCTACACTCAGTCATTATTTATGTTGCATTTTCTAGAAATTGAGTGACTGCTCTTATAAGTGTTAGATTTTATTTCAGAATATATGACAAGAGAGATTGTTTAAATCAGTACTTGTATGATTCATATCTGAGAAAGTGGCCCACATAATTTTAAAGAAACTTTGAAATAATTGCTGTAGAAAAACACCATCAAAACAAGAAAGGCTGCAAGAATGTTTTTAATCACAGTTGCAATTAAGTCAGAGTAAAAACATCTGTGTTTGATTACATTTTTTCTTTCATTAAATAATATAGGTTTAAATTGGTCAGTGATTTTTTATGTATCCTACACCCCAATTCTAGCAAATTTATGAGAATATTTCTTCCACAGTATGTATTTTTTTGCAACGCACCTTACTTATTACTTGGAACTCTTATTTCAATATGATTTCTTCTATTTTTGGTTTCTGATGCCATTATGAGCAGGCAAATGGAAACAAGTTATTTAATAAGTACGCACAAGATGCTTTTCAACTGTCTGAAATTTATTTCTGGCTGCTAGCATCAAGACACAGCTACGCGTTTCCGCAAATAAAATAACAACAATCCACATATCACGATACTTTCGTATATTTTGGAACTGCCGATCTTTAAAAATCTTATGAGTTAATGAAATATATGTCACTAATTGAAATGCGCGATAAGCAGAAAGTGCTTAAAAATAAATGTTATGAGTTAATGAAATATATGTCACTAATTGAGTTAATGAAATATATGTCAGTAATTGAAATGCGCGATAAGCAGAAAGTGCTTAAAAATAAATGTTATTAACATGTCAGCCCATTTGTATTTATGATGAAATATTCTTTCACTCTGTAAACAATGACAATCGTTCATAGGTTTTCGTGGGTTTTTTTTTTTTATGTATGAATGAAACAAAACATTAAGCTTACTATTTTGAACTTCACGTAAACAATCTAACCAACGAAAGTTAAAAGCTAAGGGAACCAGCACAACCCTTCGCTATCCCTATTTCGTAGACAGAAGCTCCTTTCCTAACATTAAGAACACAGAACAGCTACAGCGGTTGATCGATAGCACGGAGTTTGCTGATGTCATAAGTCGATGATCGGGCCTTTTATCTCTGTGGCCATGCTTATACCCAGCAAAAACAGTCTTGCTGGACCAGCAGTGGGTCACTGCTGGCAGCCAGCACTGCCAGCAATGGCCCAGCACAATGTTGCCGCTGCCGAACCGTCAATAAAATGTCCGGGCGGCCAACAGAATGGCCAGCAGTTCAGGCCAACAGCTGGCCAACAGTTGGCACCCCATCAGTTGTCATATGCCACAACAGGGCCATCAGTGGTCCATCACAGGCAGTAGCTGCCACAAGTGGCCCTTCAGTGGCCCTGCAGGCAAGTGCCAGAAATGATGGCTAGCCTAATGTGGTCCTCTAGTGGACCGTTAGTGGCAGCCAGCAACCACGTGACGTAACTGGTGGCTTGCCGAATCTTGTCCGCCAATTTCCCAGTAGTAGCCATAATAATATATTAAAAAAAAAAAAGCAAGGATAACCGTAGTTTCCTAAAGCTACATTTTTTTTCTACCTTTACGAAGCTTGTGAATTAACTCACTGCGCTGGGGAAATTTTCTCGACAGACCGGAAAACGCCGTTTGCATCCTGACTAGATTCGATCCTGGGCCGTTTGTGTGGAAGCCGCGCTCGCTACCGACCCGACTAACTCACGCCGCTCAGGCATGTGCTGGAAGCTATCTTTTTGCTAAGCAGTTTGTAATCGAATGCTTCCCTCTTTCATTTTACAATATTGAGAGGTGTTTTTCATAAAAGCCAGTTTCATGTAATTGATAAATTAATTTTTTCAACGTAACGATAGTTTTTTTTTTTTTTTTTTTACCTTAAGGGAACTTCACTCATTTTCAAGGCGTGTACATACTTAGAGTCGCTTTCCAAAGTTTTGTACTGTCTTTGCCGTCTTGAAAAGAGATTGTTGAATAAATATATATTTACCCGGGTTCATGTCACATTCTGTTACATTTTTAACGTTGTGTCTTTCCTTTCCGTTGTCCGAAGCTACATTTGTTTTAAAGAGTAAAAGATATTTTATTTTACTTCTCGTTATTTTTAGAAGCGAATTCCTCCGTCTTGTGTATTCAACCGATGGATGAGTACACCACATAGCGTTGCTTTTTTTTTCTTTCAAATAATTTATAAATTTTGTACGCGTATAATTCTTTTTTTCCCCAACAAACGCTATTTTAATGGTTTTCCAGGATATGTATTCAAGCGGTTTCAAATTTTTTCTTGTTATTCATCCACTCCATTCCAGGAATTGTTATTCATGGGAATGGAGTGGGTGTATTTCATGGCTGTAATCTAGTATTTCACGGCTTAATCTGATATCTTCGTCGACGTAAAATTTCATTAGGAAATTAATTCGCCTCTCCACATATGGTTTTTTTTCTTAACATCCACTAAAATAACACGATGACGATAGTGTCGTCTTCAACTAACTGGTACCATGAGAGACACAGCAAGTGTTGCTTCTGCGCATGCGCAGTCCCATTGCTTCCACCTGCTGTTGGGGGTTGCATTGGTTGCCAGCAACGGGCCACTAGTGCCACTTGCTTGAAGGCCCACAATTCACGGCGATGCTGCAGGGCCAACAATGGCTCGCCAACTGATGGCGCTGCCACCAACGGACCACTACCGGCCCGTGAGCGGCAGATTTCAGCCAGCAGTGACCCAACACTGCCAGTTGGTGGCCAGCAGTTTCCCAGCACTTGTGTTTTTGCTGGGTAGTTACTATAACCTGGGGTCTCCCCAACGACTGGTTTTGATCACAGACAGTCGTTACTCTTGAGTGACACTTCTGTAAAAAGCGTCTCATTTGTATATCCTTTTTCTCAATTAAAAAAAAACAAAAAAAAAACAGGTTTTGATAAATAAAAAGCTGGAAATGGATAGAAAAAAGAAAAGGACAAAAAAAGTGGCTACTGGAAAGAGAAAAATTTGGACATGAGATTTTATTGAATGAATTGAAAGAAAACAATCCTGACAATCTCAGGAATCACCTTTGGATGAATGAGGAAACATTCAGTGTGCTACTTGTGAAATTAAAACAGACTGGTTAAGCAAGAATGAGAAAAGCAATTCAAGCTAATGAAAGACTAATTGCAACTCTTTGATATTTGGCAACTGGGCATTTGTATGAAGATCTGAAGGCTGCCCCGGTGGCGCAGTGGTCTAAGCGATGGCCTCTGATCATTCGTCCGAAAGGGGTTCGAATCCCGGTGAGGCATGGATGTTGTGTTTGTCTTACGGCACTGGCTCTCTCCCTTCCCTGGAACCAGTAACCCTAAATTAGGTACGGGCGACTGCTTATAGCCCATTGAGTTGCTCACGGTGGTCGTTAAACCTCCAATCAAAAAGAAAAAAACAATCTGAAATTTACAACAGCCATTTCCCTACACTCTTTAGAAGTAATAATGCTGGAAACATGTAAAATTATCTACGATAAATTAAAAGAGGAATACATGGTAAGAAATGTTTTGTGGAATATTTATCACATGTTTTAACCAACCATTATTACGTGGTTGTAAAAAATTTAATGCATAAATAAGCTGATATTTAAAATCACCAATGAATCAAAACCATATCGTTTGCTAGTAATTTCTGGAGGTAGATTTAAAATTCGACATTTCGCTTTACGTACTGTGTTAAGGAATCGAGCCAAAAATTGAAAAGTATATCTTATTAAAATGAATTACAACAATGAAGTCAAATTAAATGTGACACACTTGCTGTTGTTATAAAGTTTTGCATTAAATTTCTTTATTCTCACAAAAACATTTATTGTATTAACTCATTTATTAGACGAATAATCATTGACAAAAGGAAATAGTGGAGCAAGGTTTGAATAATAAAACATTGCCCCAGATTCATGAGATGTACTTGACAAAAAAAAGCAGGTTCTACGGCGAATTGTAGGGAGCCTTCAAGCTAGCACTGTTTTTTTTTTTGTTTTTTTTCATTATAACATGTTCTTCTGTAAATCTATTTAATCGTCCTTCATACAGAGCTTGATTTATAAGGTTTTCGCAAGAAATTCTTTGCAGCAAATCTTTTTTTCCACCAATTTTCCTCAGCTTTGTTGCAATCACAGCCTCAATAGTGTTGAACTTGTCACATGCTTTGGCAAAAAGGGACTTGATAACTTTTTTGTTTTCGTAGATCACATGAGGAGCTTGTAAGAGCGATGAACATAAGGCGACACACTTGACCAGGAATTTCCCCATTGACCTACAACATCAACAATAATTTTAATAACACACACAATGATTATACATACATATCATTAAGCTGTTCTCTGAGATTCAGAGGTTAGCTCCACAAAGAAATACAAACTACTAGATAATTTTACTTACTGTAGCTGTATCAAACTTCTCCATTTACAGTGATCTTTACACACAACTCGGGCTTCACTGACATCCATCACACGCCATACACAAGATCTATACTTCATACTCATAATCTTTTTCTCACGCCCACTCTCCTGAATCTGATCCTCCCATGACTTCCTTGCCCTTCCTCCGCCTTTCCTTCCTGCCACTTTGGCTAAAAAGATTTTCTTAGTAAGCATCTCATCACTCATTCTTTCAACATCGCCAAACCACCAAAGAATACTAGTTTCCACCTTGCTAACAACATTTTGCTTCACATTATACAACTGCAACACATCTTCATTCTTCACTTAATAAGAAAGTGTCTTGCCACAAACCCCCGTAAGTAATACATTTCTCCAGCACACAAACGACTCCTACGTTTCTTCTGTAGTACCCAGGTTTCACTGCCATACACTGAAGAGCAATTGAATTAGATATACCTGTCTAGTAACGTGTTGCACCACCTTTTGCCCTGATGACGGCAGCGATTTGTCACGGCATGGACTCGACAAGACACCGGAAGCGTTGGGAAGCCATATGGATCCACGACCCCTGAACAAGCTCCCACAGTTCACGAAGATTTGATGAAGGGGGTCAGAGCCTCGAACATCTCTCTAGATGGCATCCCAGATGTGCTAGAAGGGATTGAGGTCAGGTGACCTAGCTCGCCAAGGAAGCGAGGTCACGTCGGTGGAGTGTTCGTCCAACCATTCGGATACAATTCGGGAGCGATAGCACGGTGCATTGTCTTGTTGCAGGATGAGGTCCCCAGTGGGATATTGAAGACGCACAAACGGGAGCAAATGGTTGTCCAGGATATCCCGCTAACTTTGACCTGTGAGGGACGATGTCATGGGACCCCTGGTACGTACCAGGGGTCCCATTTCAGTCCACGTAAACAGTTCCCAGACAAGAACGCCACCCCCACCAGCTTGAAGAGTACCCTGCTGGCAAGAAGGATCCATCACTTCATGTGGTTTGTGCCGTACTCGTATCCTGCCATCTGCATGTACCAACGTGAATCTTGACTCATCAGTCCAGGCAACATTTTCCCACATGTCTAGGGTCCAGTGGCAATGTTCCCGCACCCATGCTAATCTTTGCACCCTGTGATGTGCGGTCAGCAGCGGTACCCTCGTGGGACGATGGCTTCTGTACCCCATAGCGAGGAGATGGTTCTGGATGGTGTGGCTGCTTACATGTTTTTGTGCAACAGCGTTAAATTGCTGAGTGATTTCTTGCACTGTGGCCCGTCTATCCGCTGTTACAATGCGAGATAGCCGATGATGACCCCGCCCGCTCTTTGCCGCCCCGGTGGCGCAGTGGTCTAAGCGCTGGCCTCTGATCACTCGTCCGAACGGGGTCCGGGTTCGAATCCCGATGAGGCATGGATGTTGTGTTTGTCTTAAGGCACTGGCTCTCTCCCTTCCCTGGAACCAGTGACCCTAAATTAGGGACGGGCGACTGCTTATAACCCATTGAGTTGCTCACGGTGGTCGTTAAACCTCCACTCAAAAAAAAAATGACCCCGCTCATCTACACGCTGTTGTCCACGGTAGTTGGCCCTTGCAGGGATGGTTTTACCAGATTTGATGTACTTACGGTGCACCCGTGACACAGTGGGTCGTAAAAATCTCAGTCGCTGCACGACTTCCGAGATGGAGTGACCCATTCGTTAGGCCCCGACAATTTGCCCACACTCAAAAGCGCTTAGATCCTTCGTCTTACCCATACTGAGTCAGACTCTTACTGATTCCCGTCGCATCACTTCTTATATAGTCGGATTGCTACATACGTCATGTCGTTTCCGTTTACAGGGCCGCCCACAGCGCCACATTTGCATAACGTCAGCTGTCTCTAATTCAATTGCTCTTCAGTGTATATCAGAGTAGGAACAATTACACTTTCATACACAGCCATGCGGGACTCCCTTGAGAACCCATCAGTCCTGTGAAAACCTCCCAAAGCAGCCATGACTTTCAATGAAGAATTCACTCTCCTACTAATTTCACCATCCAATTTGTTCTCTCTGTCAAACTTGTGTCCTAAATACACAAACTCATTCACCTGGACAATCACTGTGCCATTTAAACATATTACATTCAGTACTACCAGTTCCTCTCTCAAAAACCATAACTTTGGTTTTTCCCTTATTTATACTCAGTTTGAATTTCATGCAAAAGTCGTACATCTGGGACAACATACTCTGCAACTCACTTTTGCTCTCTGCCAACAGGACAGTGTCAGCAGCGTACAGCAATCTGCACACACAGATATCACCAAGAAATAAACCACTATTGTATATTTTGGCATCACGCATGCACACATCCATAAATATATTAAACAGCCATGGTGACATTACACAGCCTTGTCTAACACCTGCACCAGTGGAAAATTGTTTCGATAAAACACCATTCACTTGTATACAAGCTCAACTGGCAGCATACATGGCTTTTTTTTTTACACTATTAAATAGATTCCCAGTAACACCATATTCATTCAGTACCTTCCACAAAAGTGTCCTGTTTACTTGATCATAAGCTTTCTCTAAATTTATGAAGGCAGCACTCTTACCAACAGCCAGATACTTTTCAATTGCAAAAATTTGGTTAGTGCAACCTTTACCAGGCATGAAACCACTCTGAACATCCCACTTCTTCTGTGATGTAAGACTTCGTACTTTTTCAATGATGACCTTACCAAACACTTTTCCTGGCATACTTAGCAGGCTATTACCATGATAGTTCTTGCATTCAGTCTGATCACCTTTTCCCTTATACAAGGGAACAATGATAGCATCCTTCCAATCCCAAGGGACCATTCGTAACTCCCAGCACAACTGGCAAATTTCAGTTAACCAGTCAACTACAGAGTCACCACCGTATTTCAACATCTCAGCAGTTATGCTGTCAACTTCCAGAGCCTTACCATTCTGAAGTGATTTTAGAGCTTTACACACTTCTTCTCTTGAGATTCCTCCTGTGCTTTCATCCTTCCCTGTGTGAGAATGTGTTGTCACACAATGATTATGATAATAATAATTGGTGCTGAAATGAAACAGCAAGTGCCCTGGGAGAAGTGTGGTTTCAGGCATCAGCAGTTTCATGTCAGTTTACAAGTAAAGTAAACTGCTGCAGACTTTAAACTTTTTCTTCCCCTGATCCTAGATCACAAACATGATAGCAAAAAGGCACTCAAGGTACCCTTGTTTTAAATATATTTCTAAATCTTATATTTTGGGGGGAAATAATTTTCGTTTGATGGCTGAAGCTTTGGTTTGTGGGCTAAGGCCTCCCAATCCCTCACACCATTACACAATCAATCACACACCAATCCCTCACATTTTTCTGGGTTGTTGTCATAGTGTTGACAGTACTGGCAACCACACAGTACTACAAAATGATTCTGCCATGAGATATGAAATTCATTTTTGAAAGCTACACAGCCAGTTTTTACTTGGACGCCAGGAAGAACCTAACCAAAAATAATGAGAAAATTTAGCAGAATGGAAGCAGCTTTGAAACATAATGTTTGAAATTTTTTGACTATCAATAACTCACCAGAAACAACTAGAGAAACTGCGAACAAGCACGTTTTAATACATGAAGGTCATATCAGAAATTGTTGAAATACTGCTGACCATTATGCCAAACAATGCAGAAGTTAAAAGAATACGAGCACCACGGGCAATATTCTTCATGACAAACAATGCTCTTGCAAAAAATGGCTTTAGAAATGAGTCAACAAATAAAGAAGACCAAAGTATTGCTTGAAAATTTTGACCAATCAACTGCTATCAATTTATGGTGGAAAGATTTTATTCAAGAACATAGAGACCAAATAAAAATGATTAAATTGTTTTTTTTCAATAAAAATTATTTGTCTAGAAAACTTGGTTGATGTTTCATTGAAAAAATATATAACTTTTAACCTTTTAAATGATGCACTATGTTAAATGCGAGTTTCAAGCTTTTCATGCAGTTTAAAAAGCTTATTATACCTATATATAACATACACATCTTGAAATTTTCTGAAAAGAATTTTTTTATTGTTCCCATTTGGGAACATTAGCGTTTGGAGTTAATAATTTTGTTGCAATTTTATAGAAAGTGATTTTTTTTTATTATTTAGTACACTAAAGAGTCACTGATTTAGGGATTATAAAAATTATAATTTTGATTTTAATGGTTTGTTTTTGCACTTTTAATTTATGGTAATAATAACTATTTAGCTGTAGCTTGCCACAGAGTAAGGTCATTTGCTGTAGAGTAAGGTCTTACCTGCTGAGATTGGATTCGTCATTCCTGCTTTTCCCATATTTGTTCTGCGGGATCTAGATTGAGACTTTAGGTCAACCTATCCAACACCTGGACACCCTGTCCCTGCTTCACAAACCGAGCCTGGACCAGGGGCATAACTAGACATCTCCGCACGCGGGGCAAACCACAAAATACTGCGCCCCTATCTGTCTTTCACAGACACACAAACATATACAGCGTAATTCAAAACGATTGTCCCGATTACAAATGGCAATTCTTGGTTTATGAACATCAATACAGAGATCACATTGTTGCACAATAAAGATGGAAGTTTGGAATTTTGTTTCTATACCTTACAAATGTTCAATGTGACTTTCCTGGGTCATGCGAACAACATCTCAACAGTAATCCATTTCACGCCATACATTATGAAGCATGTCCATAGTCACTGATGCGAGTGCAAGCTGAATGTGCATCTTTAGTTGTTGCAGTGTTCTCGGCAAAGGTGGCACATATACACATGGTATTTGACATACCCCCACAAAAAGAAGTCATAAGGAGTAAGGTCTAGAGACCTGGAAGACCTTACTCCTTGAAAAGACCTTTCAAAATGCCTTTTCTGCTGCGGTCGCCATTTCTTCCCACTGGCTTTGGCTCACGGGCAGCTCACTTTCCTACATCACCATAGCAACACAGCAGTAGGTTCCAATAAAATTCTAAACTTCCTTCTTTCTTGTGTAGGGATATCAGCTGTCTATTTATCTTCAGAAACACATTATTGTCATTTGTAATAGGGGCAATCATTTTGAATTACTATATATATAACTGTAGACAAACATCAGAGCTGCAGAGTATGATCCAGGAACTTGCTGACAAGAGTTAAGAAGTGGGATTAAAAATGAACTTTCAGAAGACAAAAGTGATGTTCAATGCTTTTACAAGAAATGAAGATTTATTGATTGATGGAGAAAAGCTGGAGACACGTACGTTTATCTTGGACAGCAGATATCAAGTGAGGGTCACATTGGTGAAGAAATTAATCGGCGTACAAAACTTGCCTGGAGAGCTTTTGGAAGAAACAGCATAATTTTCAAGAGCAATATGCCATTATGTCTTAAAAGAAAAGTGTTTGATCAATGCATCATTCCAGTGCTTACGTATGGTGCAGAGACGTGGACCTTAACTAAAAGAGACATACAAAGGCTGCAGACAACTCAAAGCAGCATGGAGAGGTGCATACTTGGTGTAACCAGGAGAGATAAGAAGAGGAACTTGTGGATCAGAAAAATGACAAGAGTGGAAGACATCATGATCAGAGTTAAATCCCTGAAATGGCAATGGGCTGGACATACTGCCAGAAGGACAGACCATCGATGGACAGCCGAAATTTTGGATTGGATTCCAAGGGACAGGAAAAGACCCAGAAGAAGACCACATGGGAGATGGGTGGATGAAATTTGAAAGTGTGCGGGAGTGACATGGAGGAGACTGGCACAAGACAGACCGTTGTGGAGGAAACTTGGGGAGACCTTCACCCAGCAGTAGATTGATAATGGTTGACAATGATGATGATGAGACAAACATCATGAACGAACAAAAATAATTTAATAAATTTGATACCTGAAAACCCAAGTGTGCAAAAGCAGCAGAGAAAATTCTCAAAAAAACAACCAAAACAAGAAAAGGAAATTTAACCGGAGCCAAAAACAGGAGAATAAAAAATAAAAAAATTGCAATGCAAACTAGCAGGGAAAAACAAGCAAAAATGCAGAAATTGTTTTTAATGCTGAGCTTTGGCTTTATCAAGGACCAGCAAAACACAACATTAACACATCTTCAGTTTTGTTCCTTGCAACAGAATTAAATTCTGTCCTCATCATCAAGAGGGGGGAAAAAAAGAAAAGAAAAACCTTTATTCGTTTTTGAGACTGGGAGCTAATCGAGAACTTTTAATAGTTTCCAAATACTCGGGTGGAATTCCTGTTCACAGACAAGGGCTGTAGTAACATTGGGCGGTTATAAATTTTTTTGAGTGTCTCCTTTTCCGTTTTTCACACCACATAATATGTGACTTTGCTGTTGCACGAATCACAGATTTATTAGTGATACAGTAAATTAACCTTGTCTGGCAACACTTTACAGTCCCTACTGCATAGAAACCTCTGTTTTCACCATTCTCTTCGTGTAAGAAGCAACAAACACACACTAAAAGTGAAATAATCAGAGAAAAAAATGTTGAAGGTGTAAAATTGTATATCCAAATAAAGTTACAATAACTTCAGCTAACCTGATTAACTGTACAAACTTAAGGAGAGAAACAATGCACAAACTGCATGCAATTATGTCGTAAAATATACTATTTTGAAATGACTGTATGAAAACTAAAGATCCAGACTCACGGTCGCCACTGGCGATAAACTTCATTGTCGTGGCGACTGAAAATGTTTGATTATATTGCCAATTCTGGCGACCTGTACGGGGGAAATGTTTATTTTATTTAACTTGTATTGTACGGATTTTTTTTTCTTAACTTGTACGGAACTCGCACGTTTTTGAAAAATTTTACTCCAAATGTACGGAAATGGCACGAAATGGCACAAAATTTGAGTTGTACGGAAGTCAGCCATCACCTTTTTCATTCTGCTCGAACAGCAGAAAAGAAAAAACAAAAGTTTATAAAAAAGGCGATGGCGTCGATTTTTGATCACAAAGAATGCGCCAAGGCTGATAGTTCATCGTAGGGGAACGAGGTTGCGGTGAGGGTGAAAGCCGGTGGTGGACAGCTCAGCTGTCTGCGTCGGAAGAGTCCAACTGGGAGAAATTTTTATTAAAAAAAATTCTCCAATTTTTTAAGTAACTGAATGCAAATTTAACAGCAACCAAGACACGTCAAAATAAACTCTCATGTGAAATTTCGTCAGAATCCGATGAAAACTTTAGAAGTTAGGCATTTTCTTTTTATTATTTTTAGTGAATGTTCGCTGAAAGCCTGCATATTCCATAGGAAAATTCTAAAATTCGGAATCAGCATAATCCGGAACTCCGGACTTTCAAGATTGTACTGTAATAATATTTCCATACCTGCGAACTGCTACGGAATGTCCGTAGTTTCTACAGATTTAATTGGCTGACTACGGACATCGCTGTCAAAACTACAGATTCTACGAATTTTCATTTTATTTTAAATATTTTATTGTTTTATGATATGCACGAGATTTTTAAGCGGACTCGCAGAATTCCACGTTTTGTTTTTTTTGTGTCATCATTTAGATCACTCTCAGGAACAGCGTAAAACTGAAGACAATTTGCGGGAGGGAGGGTGGTTGGTGAGTTTCGTTTGGAGACGGTATTTCGTGTCACAAGACTTTCGAAAACGGTAGTTAGATGGAGTTAAAGTAATCATAATTTTTTTCTCCAGATGTTGCCTTAGTGTAAAGTTTTATTGTTAAATATGATTTTATTACACAAATGTATTTCAGCTTGAAACTGTAGGCAACAATGTGCGAAAACGGAGGTTACACGCCTCAAAAATTTCCCCGTAATCTCAGACATCATCAGATTCTTCCGCGAAATCGAGGAACTCCGCCTTTTTCGTTATTATTTTGGTCATTCGGGAGATCAATGAACCAGTGAACACAATTGGGGGGGGGATGTTCGTCGGAGGACGGAATTCCATCTTTATGAAAATTTCGAAAACGGAAGGTCGACAGAGTTAAGATTTTTTCCGCAATCGTAATTCCTTTTTTCTCGGGAGGTTGCCTCTGCCCAGTATTATCGTTAAGTAATATTTAACTGCATAAATATTTGTATTTCAGCTTGAAGATAGCGGGAAAATTTCTGAAACCGGAAGTCGGACGGTGCAAAGATTTCTCCCGTATGCGCACTCCCTCCCCGTGCGATGTTCCCACTCTCCTGCATTGTTTTACTACTTCAGTTTCAACTTTTAAGAATACTATAACTGAAATATGCAAAATAAAACTTACTGATACTATACTAAGCAATTTTATAAAAATAATTTAGTATGAAATATACAATTTGATTTTTTTTTTCAAGTTTGGCCACCGAGTTTTTTTTTTATGGCCACTAACAATTTTGGTCTTGGTGGCCAATGTCTTCTAGCAAGATTTGTAAGTCTGGATCTTTAATGAAAACAATAGAAAAAAATAGACTTTGGCACTAGTTTCTAGTACAATTTCCCCGTGCCATATTTTGTCATTTATCTATTTGCGGAATTTCTTTATGTTCAAGGACGATCTCTAGGACCCTCCAAAGGGATACAGACAAAATATGGCACGAAAAAACTCTACCAGAAACTGGTGCTAAAGTTTCAGATACAATTTTATCAGATCGTACGTACTGATTTCTGCGCCTTCCCTTGTACTGCGCCTGGGGCAGCAGCAGCCCTGCTTGCCCTACCCTAGTTACACCACTGCCTGGACAGGTGTTGCAGAGTTTAAAGGTACCCAGATTAGCTGAAACAGACAGGGACCTGTACCAAAGTAGAGGTAAATGACCGATTCTGGCTTAAACCGCAGCCCATAGACTTAACATTAGGTGACGGCCGGAGCAGCCGGAGCCAGCCGCAGCCGGGCGGACGGAGGGGGGCGTGGTCAGTAGCAGCCTTCAATTCCCCGCTGCAATTCCCCCCTTCCCCCGACCGAAGTGTGTGCTTATCTCCGAAGATAGTAGTATTTATTGGACTTTGTCGAATTTTGGAGGAAATCAATGAAGGTTTATTCCTTTTTTTTTAAAATTTAATGAAGGTTTATTCTTTATTTATTTTCCCCTCTCTCGACCCATCCCCTTAGGTTATTGTTATGTAAAACGTTTTTTCCCTCGTAATTTGTTGATGTATTTTTTTTCAATTAATTTTCATGAATTCCTCATGTGTCTTCCCTAATGAAAATTATGTAGGGTAAGTATTAATTATTCATTTCTCTTTTTTTTTCTCCAATAATACGGTCATGTCCTCATCTCAAGAAATGTTATTATGATATCTTATTTTTGTTCATAAATGGATCTTTTCTGTCATTTCGAATTTATTTTTCGCTGTTATGCATGCTCGTTATCTTTTCCTTTGTTTTTAGTGTAGAAAGGCACGGAGGCTATTGACATAAGATTAGCCCCCCTTCCCCAGTGTTCTTGAAGCGTCCTTCTGAGAAAGGTGAAGTAAAATGTACGGGAGTAATTTGTATCCTGTGTGTTCTTGTATTGACTTTAGATAAATCGACCTTCCGTTGCGGTGTTTGATTTCTCCCAGAATATTCATTCTTGATATCAATGAAGGAAAGCATGGGTTAGTCCCGCGTGTTCCCTCATTAACCTAATCTCAGTCAGATGCTGAAGGATTTCCTTTTGCTTGTCAGCATATTGACATAAGATTAGTCTCCCTTTCCCTTTGTTCGTTGTTGTGAATAGTTGGAAAGATTAAAAAGTTAAAGTAGTCTATGACTAAAAGTATGCTATTTACGTCCTAACGTGCTGCGGTATTGACTTTAGATAATTGCCCTTCCTGTTTCTTCAATGATACAAATATCTACGAAGAACCATTTTTGTTTTTCGTCGTCAGATAAACTTTTCCTGCTGACTCTCAGGGTCTGCTTACATAAGATAAATTCTCCTTCCGCTGTCTTCTTTTTTGTTTCAAAGTACTATTCTAAGCTTGTAGTTTGAAGTGGTGATAAACACATCGGTCGGATATTCCATCATGAGTGTCACGTGAGAAAACTGGATTTTTCCGGTTCCATGTCCCCTCTATAAATGTTATGTTCTCTTGTGGTGATTCGCGGAAGTTAGGGGTCAAAGGGTATTCGCGTTTACTATAAAATTCAGCTTCGCCATTCCTCTCTCTCAGTTTTCTTATTCAGATAAGGACGATTGTACAGGTCTCAGAATAGTTAAACTTCTATATTATTTCAAATAGAATGGATATTTCTAATGAAGGTGGATCTCCAGCAGTCTCAGCAATGGAAGAGGTAAGAGCTCGTTTCTTTGTATGCTATTTTTCAGTCATTGTTAGGTCCCCCAACGTGATTTCTAGAATTTAGATGTGTGTTATTCTCAGACAAAAATGATTTTATATTTTTCCCTTAAGGAAAAACAAGTTAGTAGAATCGTTTATTCTCTTGAGGAAAAACGTGTTAGTTATTTTTTTTAAAGAAATTTAGGAATTCATTCTTTTGCGTTAACTCCCCTTAGCTTTAAAAACAATTAAAAAGTTTATTCCCTATGTCAGAATTCAGTAATTTCCCAACACAATTTTATTTCATGAAAATGAATTGTTAGGGGAGAGGGCTAATTTTTTTTTGTTCTTTCTCAGGGTGCTTGGTGTCTTGCTGATGAACAACTCTTTCTTCAAAATTCCGACATCCTGCAGGCCTTGGAGGAATTTCCCTTGAGTCAAGACCTGCTTTCCTCCTTCGTTCCTGATGAAGTTCCTCCTCGACATTTTTCTTGTGAGATCTGTCAGAAAGCCTTCACTTTGAAGAGGAATTTTTACCGTCACAAAAGAATTCATTCGGGGATAAAACCTTTTTCTTGTATTATTTGCAACAAGGGTTTCTCTAGGAAATCGGACATGAAGAAACACATTTCTAAATTTCATTCGGGAATTCAGGAGGGTGGGAACTCGACGAATGCATCTTCGGCTGGCCCCTCCGATGCTGCAGACCCCAACCTTCAAGCGGGCCCCTCAAACTTCGTGGGGCCCAGTCTCCAGGATCTTGCTGCCGCGGGCGCCTCCAATGCTGTAGGCCCCGTTGTTGTCGGCCCAAGTCGGGAGGTCGTAGACCCCAGCCCCGAAGCTCCCATTCTTCCCCCTTTAAATTTGGGAAGATTCATACAAGTGCAGTCGGTGGCTCAGAACCGCCTGCAAACCTTTAAAATCGTTCCCGAAAGGGAAACAGCGGACTGTCTCTCCACATTTTTGAATGACCTCAATCATTCTTCAATTAGCATTGTAGAACATGCACTGGCAGCCCACCCATTAATTAAAGTGAATGCATTTATGCAGGCAGCCTTTAAAAAGCCTAAATCCGATGACCCGGAGGAATTTGATCATTGTTCTCGGAATTTAAAAACAACTAATAAGCCAGTGTATCGGTCGACAAATCTCGGGGAATTTTTTGATATCATGTCCAGGAAACTACTCACTGAATGTTCCGAATGTGAATTGAAAGGTTCAGGCTGGATGTTTTAGCACGTGGAGTGGTTCGAACTCCAGGTTAATGGGTTCAAACCATTGAGAGGAGGTTCATTTATTGCGCTTCCCAGCCATATTCAGAAGAAAAAAGCTGTCGTGAACGTTCAAAATTTAGATACCTTCTGCTTTAAATATGCCGTGTGGACCCCACGCCTTCAAGATCAAAGAAATCGAGAAAAGGTAGCCTCCTATCTCAGCGATCCTCTTTTCGAAGGCGGATACAAGTGGGATTGTGTAGAATATCCCGTGAAGATTTCTGACGTTCCAAAATTTGAAAAGGTTAATAACATCAGCATTAACATTTATGGCATCGATGAAGCTGGAAAAATTTTCCCAATCAAAGTATGTGAAGAAGAGCTGGCGGACCATAGAGATTTAATATATTTAGAAAACGGAGGTTGCAACCACTTTGCTTGCATTACAAATTTTGAGCGACTTATTTCCAGTCAATTGTCAAAAATAGAAAAAAGTACACATCTGCAAAAAGTGTTTTAAAACTTATGACACTCGTTGCAAGGGAGAGGAAAAATTAAATGAGCACAAAAAATTATGTAATAAAAACAAATCTGTCCTAATCAAGATGCCTGAAGATAAAGAATTGCAGTTTAAAGACTTCAAGTTCAGTCAGCTGGTTCCTTTTGCTGTTTACGCTGATTTTGAAAGCGTGTTAAAACCAGTTCAAGGTCCGATCCCAAATCCAAGCGAGTCCTTCACCACTCCCACTCAGTCACATGAGGTTATGTCATATGCTTATTTTATAAAAGATGTGGAAGGTCGTTATGATGTTTTCCGATCGCATAGAGCAGAGCAGGGAGTTGTGAGCCATTTCCTTCACACTCTCAAAGAAGATGTTGAAGTCATTGAAAAAAATTATAAAATGATTATTCCCATGAATCCTTTGACGGAGGCAGAAAAAGAATCTTTTCGGAAAGCAAGCATATGTCATATTTGTGGTGAAGGTGGATTTAATTCCTGCAGCAAATCAAAAAAGAAAGTGGCGGGCCACGATCATCGTACTGGAAATTTCAGAGGACCCGCTCATTCTTCATGCAACATCAACTTTAAAAATCCTTCCTTTGTTCCTGTGTTGATGCATAACCTTTCAGGATACGACTCGCATTTCATCATTAAAGAACTAGATTGCCTTCCTGGAGAAATCACTGTCATCCCCGAGTCGACCGAAAAATTTATTTCATTTTCAAAAAAGATGGGTGGGCTTGAAGTTCGTTTCCTGGACAGTTTTAGATTCATGCCAAGCAGTTTATCAAAATTAGCAAATAATCTTCCGAGAACGCATTTTAAAATTACACGGCAGCTTATTCCTAATGATGAAGAATTTTTCCTCCTAACGCAGAAAGGTATCTTCCCCTATGATTACCTTTCCTCATACAGCAAGTTGGAAGAAACGTCTCTCCCTCCAGCTTCAGCCTTCTTCAATAAATTAACCGATTCACACATTTCAGAAGAAGACTATGAGCATGCCAAAAAAGTATGGGCGGTCTTGAAGATTGAGAATTTAGGCCAGTATGCAGATGTGTACTTAAAAACAGATGTGCTCATTTTGACCGATGTTTTTGAAAATTTTAGAAATATTTGTCAGGACACTTATACGTTAGATCCTGCCTGGTTTTTTAGTTGTCCTGGTTTAAGTTGGTCCGCCATGCTCAAATGCACAAAAGTCTCTCTCCAGCTTTTAAGTGACTATGATATGCTACTTTTTCTGGAGAGTGGATGGAAAGCGGGGTGGCTTGTGTATGTGTGTGAAACGGTATGCTGAGGCAAATAATAAGTATTTAAAAAAATTTGATGTCTCCAAAGATGCCAGTTTCATCATTTATCTTGACGTGTGTAATCTTTATGGATTTGCAATGGATAATTTTCGTCTTCCTCACAAAAGTTTCCGGTGGATTTCCGATGAAGAATTGAAGTATTTGGATGTTATGAACATAGCGGATGATGCCAGCACGGGATACTTACTCGATGTTGACATCAGCTATCCGGACTCCCTTCACAATCTTCATTCAGATTTACCGTTTTGTGCGGAAACGGAAGTTGTACCTGGAACCAGGCAGGTCAAATTATTGACTACGTTAAATAAAAAATCCAGGTACGTGGCTCATTATCAACTTCTGAAGCAGGCAGTCAAAGCGGGTCTCATCATAACAAAAGTGCATCGGGGGTTAAGCTTTGATCAGAGCAAGTGGTTGCAGCCCTATATTCAATTGAATACCGAGATGAGAAAGCGGGCTAAAAATGAGTTTGAGAAAGATTTTTTCAAACTCATGAACAATTCTGTCTTTGGCAAAACGATGGAAAATATTCGCAACCGTACCCAAGTTGAGTTGGTATGCGAAGACAATAGACTGGAAAAGTTGCTCAATAAGCCCAATTTTAAAGACCGCACCATACTAAAAAATGAAGCAGAAGGAAAATTTCTGGTGTCTATGCATTTTAATGTCACCCAACTCACCTTCAACAAACCCATTTATTTGGGAGTCGCCATTCTAGACATCTCTAAAACCAGGATGTACGACTTCCATTATGAGGTGATGAAACCTTTATTTCAAGAAAACATTTCCATTTTTTATATGGATACTGATAGTTTCTTCTATCACATAAAAACAGAAGATCTATATAAAGATATGGAAAACATTAAAGATGAATTAGACACCAGTTCCTACCCCCATCGCACCCTCTATTTTGTCTTAAAAACAAAAAAATGATTGGGAAATTTAAAGATGAGACCCATGGAACTGCCATAAAAGAATTTGTTGGTCTTAGACCAAAAATGTATGCGTTTGCTACAGATGAAGAAGAAGTTAAGAAAGCCAAAGGCGTGAGCAAAACCGTCGTTTCACAGCAACTTCGCCTCAACGACTTCAAGTCTTCACTCTTTCACAAGCAAGAAAAAAAGAACATGAGTTATAGCATTCGAAGTTTGAAACATTCTGTTTTTACTGTTGTCATAAACAAAACATCTCTTTCCCCATATGACAACAAGCGAGTCGTATCCTCGGACAATATACATACCCTCCCCTACGGTCATTTTTCATTAAATTCTGGAAAACCTCCAAGAAAAAAAATAAAAACAAAATAGCTGCCTGTATTCGAACCACTCCATGCTAATAAACTGCTTGGCATGAAGGGGTCCACACGGCATAGATTGTTCAGGAAGAATTCCAGAATGTTTCAAGTCTTTAACTCATTGTTCGAGAAGATTTCACTCAAGAAAAAAAAATTATCTGCTCTATGCTATGTCTCCGTCATTTTGTTGCTGCTCGCTTGGATTTCTAGAAAAACTTTTCGAAGAAAATTTAATCAAAATTATTGTTTTGCTCACGTGAAAAATGCACCGTCTCAAAATTTTTAATTTTCTCTCATGAAGAATTTCAGGATGCTTCCCAAGATTTTTATTCATGAAATCTTTTCCTGTTGGAATTCATGAATACGCATGTTCAAGATTTTACTCTCATGAACAAGTTGTGATTTTTTATTCACTTGGAATTCGTGAATACGTATGTTCAAGATTTTACTCTCATCAAGATTTTCAAGTTGCTTCCCAAGTTATTGCACTCCTGAAATCATTTAATGCAGGAAAAAGATTTTTTTACATGAAAATCCTCCTCTCAAATATACCTCATCTTAAAAATGTGTGGAGACAGTCCATTGTTTTAGATTCAGTGTTGAATTAGATGCTACCTACGTCTTGAGCTGTCTGAATTTCTAGTGAATTCAGGTGATCACGTTGCTATGAAAATCTACATTTGCCCGCAATATTTTCTCTGTTCTTTAAAGTACTTTTCGAGGACCTGTCGGAGATGCATTCAGCGAGATTTTTTTATTTTTTTTAAAGTCACGTGTTACCAACTCCATTTCTGTGGTGAATTATTTAATTCTACCTAGTAAATGTTTTGTCTTCTAACTTTATAGATTGACTATTAGGAACATAAGCTTTCTAAATTTCTTCATGTACGAATTTCTAGAGAAAACCTTGTTTTTTTTTCATGTTAGTTAGGGGGAGGGGGGATTTCTTAGTTTTCCCAAAGAGAAGGTTCTTCTGACAGATCTCTTAGCTCATGGAGAAAAAAAGTTCTTATCAGAACTATAATGAATTTCGCTTTGAGAGTCATGAGGTCACTCGTCAGCCTATCTCAAGCTCTCCTTCTTCATTCTCAATTCAGTTAATTTAGTGGACGGACTTCAGTTGTTTCCCTTCCTGAGAAAAAAAAATGCTGCCTCTTCGACATAACAAGGAAAGACTTCATTTCCATTACTCTCAGCTGTTCTCCTCAACTCAAGCTATTCATTACTTTTCCCGCTTGGAAGAAGAAGTGGAATATTTAAGTGGAGAATTCTCAAAGATCAAAATTTATGGAAAATCATATTCCATTCCCAGACAACATGCTGCCTTCGGGGACCCCAATCTGAAATACACTTTTAGCGGTTTGTGCTTAGAACCTAACCCTTGGACGCCGTTACTTCAGGAAATCAAGCTTTATGTTGAGAAAGAATGTGGTGAATCCTTCAAATTTGTTTTAATTAATAAATATCGAAATGGGGATGATAGAATCAGTGATCACCGTGATGACGAAGCTGAATTAGATCCTTTGTCTTGTATTGCATCAGTATCTCTCGGACAGGAAAGAGACTTTGTTTTCAAGCGAAACGGGTTTAAACCAGTTTCCTTATCTTTGAGATCTGGAACTTTACTACAGATCCTGCCACCAACTAATTCGTATTGGAGTCATGGTCTGCCTCGACAAAAGAATGCTCCAAACATTAGATTGAATTTGACCTTTAGAAAGATGATAACCGAGTGTTCTTTACCCCATGACTCTGCTCTTTCCCTCTCAAGCAGTAAACAAGTGACGAACTCCAACCTCTTATCAGTTTTGCCTGAACAGTTCAAAGCTAACTCATTCTGTTCTCTGTCTTCGAACCGTCAGCACCCTTCGTTCCCGACCTCAACGCTTCCAGCAATTTCCTTCGATTCTCTTCCTCCAGCTTTCAGCATGAAGCGATCATCTTCCTCTACTAAAGTTTCCGATGCTGTAGCAAAGAAGGTATGTTCTGAAGCTTCCAAGTCATGTGTTGAATTGGGAATTTCTTTGAATGATATTCCCCCTCATCATTTCCATTTAGGGGGTAACGCATTCGTGAAAGTGTCTGATTTGCATAATACAATCAGAGTTCATGTAAGAAGATACAGGAATGAACAGGAATCTTTTTCCCCCACCAAGAATGGAATCACCATGACAGCTCTGACCTTCCTTCAGTTTATGAGAAAAGTCCGTTGGTTGCATTGAGAAAATGAAGATATGCTAATCAACAGAGAACTAATTATTTCTGCCTCTCCTTCTTTGGACGGACCTCACACTTATATATTTGAGGTGCTTTCCCCTCGGATCAATGGATTTCGTCGACTGAACCCTAATTCCATTAAGCTGAATGGGGAACAATTTGAAGCTCTCGCTGATCAATGTGAGAAGATATGGACCAGCATTACTATTCTACTATTTGGTCCAGTTTTTGCAAAGGGCGTTTTGCTTCATCAGAGGATTCCACCCCCCCCCCCGTTCCTTCCTCTCCACTAACGAACGAAGAGTATTACTTCATGCTTATTGAAGTGGTGTCGGATCTCGTTCAGGGGCATGCTGAAAAATTATTCTATTGTATTCAGTGACACCTTACTCCGGATCGCATGCTTGAAAGCCTCATGGGCCACAGATGTACTACTGCCACCCCCCAATCGAAGTTTAAAGAACACTTCAAGGAGGCCGTAGCAATGCTAGACCCCAAGACTTCAGCGGATTCTTTCGCTGAAACCGTTGGGGAGAATATCCCATCCAAAGCCTTCTTGGAAGGAATATATGGAAAGGACTTGTTGCGTTCTGTGAAAAACATGTATTGAAGAGACAGCAGAGAAAAAAAGTTATTTTTAGAACTAAAAAAAGTTCTTTTTAGAACTATCTTAAATTGTTGGTTTAAGGAATGGGGAAGGAGGTAGGGAAAAAATTTATAGTGTGAGAATGCATCTATTTTTCTATAATTTTAAAAGTAAAAGAGTGAATGTGTTTCATTTTTGTAAGGAGTTAAATAATAATGAACTTCAAGTTTTAAAAGTAAAAGGGTGAATGAATAACTCTTAAAGAAATTTATTGGGGATCTGGTATTGAAGAAGAGATTGCTTATTTTTAAGGGAAAGGCTTAATGTATTTCATTAAGGACCAGGAATTCAACTGGTCTGAGAGCAATGCTTTACAGTATTGAGTCGAAACCAGGACAAAAGGCTAAATTTAGGGAGTTTGAATTTTTTTTTCAAACTGACTACACTTCATTCTCTTAGTTTGAAAAGAGAATAAGTGCTCTCACTGAAGACCCCTCTAGCTATACGTAAATAAACAGTCTAGGATTCATAAAAATATCTTTCCAATTTCCTAACTAAACTATTTTTACTTCTTTCAGAAACGCGCGTCAGGGAAAAAAAAATAAATAAATAAAAAAAAAACACGAAGTGATTCGTTTTGATTTTAGGAAATAATGAACTGTTCAGAAACACACCCTGTCTGTTTTCAACTGATTCGAAAAAAGACTTAAAATATTTTACTTGAACGAAAACGTGCTTCTTAAATTTCGCAGTTTCCCATGTTATTCAATGGGAAATTCACTGTATTTTCTATCATAAGAAATCCGAAATCTGTCATCTTATTAAAATCATCAAAATCGTTTTTGACCCTATGCACTTTTATAAGATTCCAAAGTGTATCTTAGAAAAAACGAAGTGATTCGTTTTGACACTAGGAAGGAATGTACTTTTCTGAAATGAACTTTGTAAAATTCTTTCAAACCAAATTTCTCCCTCTTCTTAAAAAGAACTTTAAAAAAACCCCAGAAATGATTCAACTCAAAAGAAAGAGACTTTATTTTCATTCAATCTAATTTTAATAAGGAATCCAACGAAATGATACAGAGTTTGGTTTTTTATAAATAATTTTGGCATTCGTCTTTTTTCGTTTAGAAGTTGAAACAGAATTTTCTTGTTGTACAGGAACTTTTAACATTTGTTTATTTTTAATATACTTTGAAGGCAAATTAATGTCATTTAATGCTTTTACAAATTCGTGGTGAATTACTAATTTGGATCCTTTACTTTTAAACATTGAATCTACTAAATCAATAATATTCGTATTTTTCACAATGTGACCCTTATATTTAAATTCTGCTTTGGGGCCCCATCCTATAATATCTGAGTTTGTTTAAAAGACGTCTAAAACATTTCTTGCATAGCGTTTCATATTAGCTGGAACAGACTGTATGACAAGGTCTTCTACAACGTCTTTTTCTTTCTTGACAAGTTCTTCTTTTGCTGGTTCTTCAGTTCGTGGTGGGGATTCATGGGAAGAAACTGGGGGATTAAAGCTTGAAACATGAATGCGTTTATTCAAGACTTGGTTGTATAATTTAACTTTCACTTCGTCAGACTCTTTACTTAGTAGAATTTTTTTCATTTCTTTGTCCAAGTCAGTTAACGTTTCTTCGGTTGGCATATGACGGGAAATCCGTTCTTCGGGAATCAGAATCATTTTCTTTGCAAATTCCATTATTTCGTAAGAAGAGTCGTTAGCACACTGAGAGCAGCAGGAACCAACACACCTAAAAATCCCACTTTTTGAATTAGGAGTTTCCTCTTTTTATATAGAGGTGTCTTTTTCTGAGAGAGGGCTCGCAAGGTGTGTTTATGACGTTGTAATGAATGTTTCTGGGCTGGAGTAAGCGGAACATTTCCTTTTAAGGTATTCTTACAAACTTCACAAATAGCTTTAATTCCATTTTTCCTACATTTCGTTAAAAGCTCTTTTAATACTTTTTTGGACAATGCTGAATTATGCGTTAAAGTTGGAGTTGTGACTTAGACAACGTTATGTTGAAAACTGAGAATTATTTCATTTCACCTAGGTTGATATATGACTTGAACGTCTCCCGGAAGTATCCGAGTGCGTAATCTTAATTCTTCCTTTGTCTCAGGTTTTAAATCGATCAATAAATAGCTGTAAGGAGACTTTGTGGCATCCGTATACACTTCTTGAAAAAATTTCAGTTTGCTAGGGTGCAACTGCCTCCCTAAATGAGTGATTTGATTCACGTCTCTTCGTGATTTAAACAGAAACAGGTAATGAGCATTCAGGGAAATTTCTCGCATTTCTTTACCTTTATGAAAAAAAATTTGTGTAATGAATATCACAGACACATTGAAATGATGGCTCCCTCGAGTGAACAAGTGAGTGATTTTCTTCTCGCTTCCACATTCAGTCATGAGATCGTCAATAACAAAAAGCGTTCTACCTTTCACTTAGTCGCGGAAATTAGAAGGGAGGCCTTCCACAAATGTCACGTTTTCTATTTCATCATACAACGTTTGATGAACACCATAGAACCACACCACATGTTCGAGAGGGTGGGAAACGACTTCCCCTTGATGCAGAAGTAAGCGTTTTACAAACTGTGTTTTCCCACAGCCCGTAGGACCTGCTATCAGAGCCGTGAAAGGGTGTTGTAGTCTGGGCACTTCCATGAGGTCAACTGAGACTCATAAAAAGCTTACATAACAATTTAAAGACGAGACACAAGAAATAAAATTCAATCCATTTTTATTTTATATTCTAAATTTTGATACAATTTGAAATTTCTTTCGAACAAAATGAAAGACACGCAGGTCGTTTGTTTCAGAATTCGATCGAAAATTTCTTACAATAGAGAACAAGCTTTTCCACTACATCTAGAATAAAGGAAAAAAAAATACAAAATTGACCGCAAACAGCCGTAAACGAACTTTGAAGAGGTACATCATTAAAATTCACAGAGTCAAACTTGGAAGCAAATCGGGCAATAGGTCCTTGAAAATATTCTGTAGAATGTCCAAAAGAATCAAAAAATTCCATGGAATTTGGGTTTGACAAATACACAGCTAGCCAGTGTTTCCCAGGATTTCCATATCGATCCGTATTCACAATAAGGAATGCTGGGAACTTGAAAATTCTCTTGGGAAGTCGGTCGCAAGCGAACACTCCGAGGAATGAACGTCGGGTCACAAGATCTTTCCTTAAAGCCTTCGTTAATTGAATACTGTTCATTTTTCTTTAATGGGAGAAATCACAAAGAATGTTTCTGGACTTGGAAATTTCAATAATGTTCTGGAACTCGGCGTAGATTAGTACAGAAATGGTTTTTAACAAAGCTTTTCCAAATTTGATTTCCACTCTTAAATTTCCTTGTTGTATCAAGTTCATATGTCCCCCATCACACAGGTCCGGGCTGAGATCGAATGCATAAAGAGTGTATCCCTTGGAAAATTCTTCTCGATCGATATATATTCCACGGTCCTGACCCAGTTTCTCGGTTCCTTGAAATAGACTATGGAAGGAACGAATTGTGCTTCCCTTTTCGAAATTGAGTTCTAGAGGTTTGTGAGGAATGGCTGTCCGTCAACATACACCGCGATAAAGTTAACATCATAATGCTTGAATTCAAAGGGGTTTGATTTATATGAACCATTAAAAGCATCGTTATCTACACATCCAATAACCAGTCTTTTAGGCATTTGTCCTAGGAATACATTGTCTTGCACGAAGAACATACTTCCTTGAGAGATGGAATACACTTTACATAAAACTCGATCAATGGGATACTTGGCAGGAGATTTTTCTAGAGCTTTTGCATGACCGATGGCAACTCCAGGGTTGACTTTCACTTTTCTCACAAAAATGGATGCATGTTCGATGAGAACTCTGTAATTGGGGGCCTCGGAAGAGGAAACGAGGCAGAAATCAGGTTTACTCCGAACAAGTTTAATTTTCACATCCACTAAATTGAGAAGCAGTCTGTTTTGAAAAAATAAATCGCAGTGCAAGGTTCCAATCATATCAAACGTTTTGCTGTCTTTCATGAGCTCATAACGCTGATGTAATCCCTTGTTCGTTGCAGCATTCGTGGGATTAATTTCATGTAGATGTCCGGCTGTATCCTTGAAAAACCCTTTACATGCTAAATAGGTTTTCTTTGCTTCTTCTCCATAATTCAGAAGAGTTTCAATATAAGCTCTGTAGGGATATGTGTTGCTTGATGACGAAATCACTCTTTCGTTTAAACTGATGTCGACTTGAGAAAACAGAGAATGAAGAAAACAGTTAATGGGACCCACGGGCTCTTTGTCTGCTAGTGTAGAACTGTCGGCTTTCACAATTTAAATTTTCACGTACAGTTGGCTGGAAGACAAGTGCATGTATTCTTCTCCACTCCCAGAAATATTAAATTCTAGAGGTCCTCCATCTCGAATGTTGGCTAAAGGGTGATATTCGATCCATTGTCCTTTTTCTATGCTCGTTTGGGTAAGTGGTAAAGCAAATAAATCAAGTTCGGATTTTAAACATACGGAAGAATGACTATGTATCAGGGCCATGGTTTACGGATCAAAAATATCGTGTGCGGTTCCCTTGGCTTTCTTTGAATGAATGATTCGTTTCTTCATTTTTCTCTTCCTTTTAACGCTTCCTCCCAACATTTTCTTCACTTTATTAGCTGCTTTGTCAGTGAGGATTTGTCCCGCTTCTTTAGCTCGTTGTTTGGCTGCTGTTTTCACATCCTTGCCGAGAATAACGTCATTGGCCAGGTCCACACCCGTTCGAAAGACTTGTTTTCCAAGCGTTTTTGCTCCTTGTTTAAATAAGGGTACCGCCGCTCTAAATAACGAACGAAAAAGTCCTCCAAGTCCATACCCTTTTTGAAGGGGCACTCCTTGATAGTAGTCTAAACCTTTTCCAGTTTGTTTGACGTAATAATCCTCGAAGGATTTTGTACAACAGCGGTATGGTTCATACATGACTACAGTTGTTTGAGACGAAAATGAAGTTTCACGATCGCTCTCCCACGTTCAAATGGCACTAATTGACCTGAGTGATTCCTTATAACGTTTTCGACGGATTGGAAATGTTTTCTTGCGAGAGGCAAATAATGGGGGCGGTCGTACAAGGCGCTCACCACATCTCCGTCTTCTCCGCTCACTTTCACGATGCGAAGGAGAGGAGCAATCATGTCTCCTACAGGCTGAGGTTCCACAATATCGCTGTACACGTATAACAGGGAAAGCGATGTGTTCAGATCGGCTACGAAATTTCCATGAATGGTAGCATCGCTTCCTCCCGAGGCCGAATACACTCCAGGTTGAAAACCTAGAATTTCTGCAATTCCTGGAAATAACTCCAGCTGAGAACCAAGAGTTAAAGCTGCTTTGACACGTCTCGTGGTTTTATTAAAAAACATCGTAATTTTTTTCGACCAATGCTGGGACATGGCTTTTACCACGTCTCCCACAGAATCATAATATCCAGCAGGGATTTTCGCTGCTTTCAGTTGAGTTGGACCGAGACCGTAAGCAAAGGAATTTGAATTTACATTCACATTAAACCAGGAAGGAGGGTAGATGAGTTCGACGAGTCCCACTTCCCAGTCACGATTGAGTTCGATCGGGGAAGGAAGATGCGTGATGAAATGAGAAATTTTATTGTCTGAAAAGTAACGGAGAGAGCTGTCGCTAGGTAACGTTAGATAGAAAGTCATGTTGACGAATGATGTTTAATCTAAAAAAAAGATCAGTTTTATAGAGAGGTCAAGTCTTCCGCGGGGATCCAAGCATTAAATTTATCAAGATACCCTTTAAATTTGACAAAGAATTCCATTTTTCCTTTTCTTTTACGTTTCTTTAGAACACGTTCGACAGTAAAGGACTCGGAGAGAGAGAGACTTTTTGAAGCTCTTCGGCGTAAAAAGTTCCTTCCAGATTTTGGTTCAATAAATCTTTAACTTTATAGACGGGTGGGGATCTGGGAACAAGACCGTTAACAACAAAAACTTCTTCCGTCCAATTTAATTCGTATCCTTTCTCAAATGTCAATTTCGCTTTACTAATCCTCACGTGTTCACCCACCTGAAATTTATAGGAGAGTTTTTCCCTCTTGAGGTCACCATACAGATTGTCAAACACTTGTTTTTCATTATCTTCGTATACATTTACAGGCTTCATTTTTATACTTCGATGGGGGAATGATTGTAACTGTGAACTAAATCGTTGAGTACGTCCATAAATCTGAACGAATTTTGACTTGTAAAGTATCGCCACATTCGAGTTTTGAGCGTACGATTGAATCTCTCCACTACACTTGCTTTCGTCTCGTTGTTTGTCGTAAAGAAATACACCTCATGCTGTTTTAAAAACTTTTGAAACTCTTTGTTCTTAAATTCAGTTCCTTTATCTGTTTGAAGTTTTACTGGCTTTCTTTCTTTGAATATCTGGGAAAAGGCTTGGACGATATGAGAACCCGACTTTTGCTTTAAAGGAATCACCCATGCATATTTGGAAAAAATGTCAATATATGTCAACAAGTAACGAAATCCATCGTTATGTTGACTCAAACTGGAGACATCGGCTAGGTCTGCTTGAAACTGTTGATTTAATTTATTAACCATAACTCTATTTCTCCGAAAATGTCGTCTCACCGGTTTGTGAAGAGTGTACGTTTTCTCTCCCTTCAACCATTTCTTGACATCTTTTTTCTTGATGCCCTCTTTCTCCACAGCACGGAATAAAGCATTGATACCACCGAAACTTCATATTTTCTGAGCTGTGTGATAAGTCTGTTTCATCATTTCCTCCATTACAACAGTTCAACGAGATACGATCCACCGTAACAGAAAAACTCATGTTCACACCATCACTTGCAGAAAACAAATGAGATCAAGTAGGACCCCACCCCTTTTTTAAAAAGACTACGCAAACCTTCGTCTAACAAGCATCTTTTTTCAATGGTTGGGTGGTCTAGTGGGAAAAGGCGTGAAGTAGCAAACTAGCTGACACAGGAACGAATCTCGCTGGGACCATCAGAGCATTTTTTATGTACTTCGGAGTAAAACATTTCGAGAGAAACAACGTCTATACAAATTCCTAACACCTCAGGGAATTTCTAAAAAGGAAAGTTTTAAAAAAATAAATTCGAGGGAAAAGGAACTTGGAAGGACGAAAGACTTCGCTTCCTTTTTTTCAAAAAAATTTGACAAAGTCCAATAAATCTCCCGAGAAAATAATAAAGTTCCAAGAAGCACCGTTAGGGAGCAGCACATCGAGTTGACATCCCTTTCCACACTCTGTCGTTGCCATCCCACAAAATCAAAGATCCATCGAAAGTTCCAAGAAGCACCGCAAGGGGGCAGCACATCAGCATCGTCCCAACACACTAGCGCCACCTACATCCTCACCCATGCCGCACCCTCCTGATGCCTGCGTCAGGCCACGCCCTCCCCTCCGTCCGCCCGGCTCCGGCTGGCTCCGGCCGTCACCTAATGTTAAGTCTATGGGCTGCGGTTTAAGCCAGAATCGGGCATTTACCTCTACTTACCAAAGTATTGCCACAGCAGAGGTAGTGCAGCATTGATCATAATATCTTGATAACTTAGTGACCATTAAGTTTAACATCACCATAACCAAAGGTTTCAGTCCTAGCTGGCAGAAACATTCCCACACCATCACAGAGCCTCCTCTAAACTTGAATGTAGTGCAATGCAGTCCACCTGACAGCACTGCCTGGGCAAACGCCACACATAAGTACTAACCAAACAAAAGAGCGAGTAGTGCGAGTCATTTATCCATATGACCTCTCACTTTTCTGTTGTCCATGAATGGTGAGCGAGACACCACTGCAGTCACAGTCTGGCATTACCTGGAGTGATGTAGGTCTTGTGTGTAGCTGACCTAGAATGGTAACCTTCGCCACAATCTTGACGGTTTATTCTGATGCAAATAGATGTTCATGTGGCGTATTCAACATCGCTGGGTAGGCCTGCTGTAACCGAGGATGTGCATGCCTTCACATTCTGACATAAGTTCTGCATGGCATGATCATTCAGTTTGCGCGGCTTGCAAGAGTATGGCTTCAGTGTAGTAGCACCATTTGCTTTCCATTGATAAAGAACATCAACGACAGTGGATGTGGGGAATCCCAGAAGAGAGAAAATGCTATGCAATGATTTCTTACTCAAAAGGCAATCAACCTACCTTCCCCCTTTCAAAGTCTATCTGTTCAGCTCCACACAGCATAGTTCCTTTAGTGCAAATCTGACAGATGTGCCAACATTCACGTTTATAAATTCTGGTTAAAAAACTCTCTAGCGGAGGCCAAAGCTGTTCTTAAATTTACGTGCACACTAATATAATATTTACCAGGTTGCTTACCTCTTTTCACATTTCACCACACGCTACATTCTTTCTGCCGTCATTCCCGTTTACATACAGTTCCAAACACAACCTGTGTGTGGGATTCTGGTACTGAAAATGCACGTTTATTTGCATATATGGAGGTATCAGCATACTTTTGTTTACATAGTGTACATTTGAAATAATGAATTTTATTTATTTTGTTCCTTACTATACCACAGTTAAGTGCCCACGGTAAACTGGGACACAATGCTGATTTAGTCTTTTTTTCGCGCTCGAAACATTTGTTTCTGGTCTTTTTCTGTCAAATTACAAAGCATCCCTGTACAGAAGGTACAAGATAAAGGGTGAGAGATGTTTGAGAAGTATGTAGAGTAAGGCCAACCATGAACCATGTTTAAAAATCTGGGGGGGGGGGGTCGTCCGATCACACATACACAGTGATCGGATCCCCCCAGATATTATATGTATAAAATAATATATATGTACCGTATAAAATAGTTTGGGAACCCTCCCCCTACACACACACACACATGCAGAAGCAAAGCAGTTGCTGAGGTGCTATCTGACGGTCACGTCACAGGCACCTCTGTTGGCGAATTGTGGAACTTAGTGAACACAGGCAGAAATATAAATTACAAAGTTGTGGAACTGACTTTGCTTGTTAGAAATCATTATCGCTGTTTTATTAAATACACATTACACACGTGTTTGTATTCTACGAAAAATCACAATCTTATACAGTATTATTAAATTTAGTCGGTTCACATCATAAAAACGTGTGCATTATATAATCATATTCCCAAAAAATGGGGGGCTTTACATTGAGGATCCCCGACTCTAAAAATCTGGAGGGGTCCTGACACCCCTGACCCCCAGTGGTTACGCCTATGGGCCTGTGGATGTAGGGTGATTTGACAAGCGTTCTTTTTGGTGAAAATTCAGTGACTTTTTTACTTCTTCTGAAGTCCAAATGCAGTGTTAGAATTAGAAATAAATTTTCTACAGGCCCAGGGGCCACTCAAATTTGCAAATCACTGGTCCGCCAAAATTCTCACTGGTCTGTGAAAGAAAAACCTTACACATTTATAGAATATCAAAAAAATAATGTATAATTTCATTGGAGCTGTATAACACAAATTCAGAGCAACAGAATCTGCACATGTATGCATGCAAATAACGCATAAATAAAACAAAGCACAGTAAGCAGTCAAAGAAATTAGAAAACAACAACAGCTAAATAAATAAATAAATAAATAAATATAAGAAAAAAAAATCACTTTTCAGCAGCCAGGTCATACCAAAATGTGGTGGTCCACTCATTTTTATTGGTCCAGAAATGGCACAAATACTAATACATTTAATATGTATATTGTATTTGTATCAAGAACAGTACACTGTAGAATAATATACAGTTAATTTCAAATTAAAGTTTGTAGTACAAATATTATGAAATATTTTGATTTGCACCTTGGTTTGCTATACAATCTAAAATTTTCACAAAAACTGAAGCATAGCCTGCAAATCTGATATTCAGTTTTTGAGAAGTAAATATCTGAATTTCAAAAAACCCAACAACTGTCAGAGCCAAACCTGCATATTCTCAAATCTGGTTCAGTTCTATAAAAACTTGTAAATTCCAAAACAAACAAAAAGAAAAATTACTGGCCACTCGGGCCAGTAACATAAATATTTCACTGGCCCGATGGAATCTTTACTGGCCAATGGCCGGCGGACCACTGGGTAATTCAAACGCTGAAATGCGAAAGCACATTTTTTATGGAGTTCACAATACAAGATCCAGCTTGCCATCAAGAACAAGTTTGATGCATTAGTGAACCAGTTTCCCCATAACTTTCTGCTGAATAGTTTATGATGATAGCTACCGAGAAAACATTAGAGATAAATACTTTCCACATCTTCATTATATCTCTGAATAAGGTAACGTTATAGGATGTCGATCTTATTTTTCTTGACCCTTGAAAATGGTTTGACTATTCTGATGGATTCTCATGAAGAGTAATTTGATGTAACTGGAACAATGGCAGTGTCGGTACTATTGCTTACATAAATTTCCTGCCCATCATCACAGATTTTATGGAGTTACCCAATACTAAAGTTCAGTTACAAGGGCTTTGGAGAAAGAGCTAAAAGGAATAAATAAAATAAAATAAAGTGAAATTGCATTATTTGCATGAGCTAAAAGAAACTATGCATCAATCACAGATACTCTCAAACATAAACATGTCATTATGTGTATCAGATTTAGAAAATAGTTTGAAATTCTTGAAGAAAAATGCTTCACACCATCTGCCAATGTTCCCATTTGGGAAATCACAAAAAAAAAAGACAGTGGTTCTCACTAATGAATAATGAAATATAAAAATTTATGTGATGACAACATAAACTCAACCCTTCTGCATATATCTCTACTGAATATAGGGTCATCCACAGAATTCCAACAAGTGATGATCACAAAATAAACTCAACCCTTCTGCATATATCTCTACTAAATATAGGGCCATCCACAGAATTTCAACAAGTGATGATCACAACATAAATTCAACCCTTCTGCATATATCTCTACTGAATATAGGGCCATCCACAGAATTTCAACAAGTGATGATCACAACATAAACTCAACCCTTCTGCATATATCTCTACTGAATATAGGGCCATCCACAGAATTTCAACAAGTGATGATCACAAAATAAACTCAACCCTTCTGCATATATCTCTACTAAATATAGGGCCATCCACAGAATTTCAACAAGTGATGATCACAACATAAACTCAACCCTTCTGCATATATCTCTACTGAATATAGCGCCATCCACAGAATTTCAACAAGTGATGATCACAATATAAACTCAGCCCTTCTGCATATATCTCTACTGAATATAGGGCCATCCACAGAATTTCAACAAGTGATGGTTGCTCGACCATTTTTGATTTTCTTCATACTTTATATTTTGAAACCTATATACATAAGTTAAAAAAAAAACATTTAAGAAATATATATTTTGAGAAGTTTCTTTACTGCAGTGTAAAAAAATGTGATTTTGTGAGATTTTGTGAAATGCAAGTGATTGCAAAATTTATTTTATTTTATTAACCAATAACCAAAATTTGAAAAATTCAAAAAGATTTAAAATCTGCACAATTTATAGCATTAGATAAAGTAGGATTAATAGCTTTTAGTCAGAAATTTTTTTTTCAGCAGAGTGATGTGAAAGTAACAGAAGTATCGATAAAAATGCCAGTTTTGGGAATTTTTTTCTCTTTGAATGGAAGGAGATATTTTTTTTTACTTTCTTTATGTGTTATTACTGTTTCAAAGGTGCTACCAAAAAAATTTTCAAGTTGTTATTTCCTTCCCTTCTTAATATACAAACATTTAAAATTTAAAAATTTCAAAAATGAGCATTTTTGAAAGCTTATAACTGAAAGGGGACAGAGGAAGGCAAATCAAATCTGTCAGGGAAACACCTCTCTTCATGTTGTTGATAACCTGAAAATTTCATTATGTTATTGTAACCCGTAGGTGAGGTACAGCACCTTGAATCTAGAAAATCGCTAATTGTTTTACTACAGCTGATAAGTGAGTGCTAAAATGTTATATTTTCCAACAGAGGTATTTTTTAAACCAAATCTATTGATACAATCTTAACTTTCAATATAATTTATAATTATTTGTAATTTTATAAAGTATATTGAAGAACAGTAAAGGAGGAGGGGATGGGGGCTCTTGGTTTGCTGGTTGTTAATCTTTTAGGTGCAGATAGGACCACATATTTTTCCTGGCATGTTATGACTGGCTTTGAGGCTCACTAGATTTCCAACCAATTCATCTCAGTGCTTTGACATAAGAAGTTCAGTTCTGTAATTTGTCACTGTGCTTATTATTTTGTGTTGTCCCATAAAGATGGAAGTGGGGAGTTCTTAATGTACAGTAAGTTGAATAACTGTCTTTCATTTTTTTTTTTTTTCCCCTCTAGGTAAAGTGTGATATTTCCAAGTTCTCAAATAAAACAAGTAAGAAAGTAAAAAAAATGCAAAGTTCTATTGGAGTGATTACTCAGGAAGACTGTCAGAAGACTTTGTACAGTGCTATCTCACAGATCAAAAAACATTACTGACTTAAGCCAAACTGATAAAGAGATTCTTAGTTTATGGATTACTGGAGAATTGGATACTATTTGCAGCTATAATGAAAACAAATATTTGCTCAAGTATAATCGTCTTTTTGGCCACAGTTGTCCTTCACATTGTGCTGGATTTTGAATAACTTCTTCTTAAAACTTCTTTTTTTTTCTCTATTTAAATAGTTTCTGGATTTTGAAAGGAGAAAAACTTCACACACCTGGTTTATGTCACTGAAGGCTAAATCAGCTGGTTCATAATCTGAATCACATTGCATGATGCCATGATGTTCATCAGATTTTGAGGACTGCTTATTTTCCTAAGACTGGATTTTGACAAAGGCTGCACTGTACAAAGATTTTGCAGGAATCAATGATAATTTATTAGAGACACTCTTGGATAATTCAATAGTTATTTCGAAAAGACATTTTTAATACCTTTCTTGAGCACTGATATAGGATCACAACTACGGCCAAGATGATTATATTTTCAGTAGAAGTTCAATCTATACATACATACATCTGAACACCAAATTACGTGGGAGATAGGCAATGTATATTAGGACAAGGTCCTCTATAATGCTGTTACACACGTAGTATATGAGTTTTGAATAGGCAAGTTGACTTCAATGATAATGAAATATTTATAGTTGAAATTAAGAATATTTATTTATGTACAGTATTTAAATGTTGAATCCTAACACAAGTTATATTTAGTGAGACATAAAAACGGCAATGAAACAAACGGAGCAACACGTATTGCGCTCACCTTACTAAGGTTTCAATCCTTCTGGCTTGCAATCGATCATGCTTCTTGTCTGGTGCTGTACCACGTCATTGAAGATATTCCGCATTCAAACTTCAACACAAATACGAACATCAGCACAATTCTACAAAAAGGGGGTGATGAGTTAAAACAATTTTGAGATCACTGTCAAGACAAGGTTACGTTGACGCGGCCAGAATTTTAGCAGTTGAAACATTTCGCTGTTCTATGCCAAGCTGCTATGAAGTATCCAAATCAAAAGATTTAAAACTTTAAAAAATGTTAAAAGAAGTCAACAAGTCCTTCCTCGATCGTCCGAACATGTTTCTGGCAATACTGTGCCCATCTTCAGCGGTCGGTTGTATGAGACGTCCGTATGCTTTTATTGTGCTGATTACCTCCTTGTCACCAGTCGACTCATCGCTCATTGGTCCTGTATCCGTGCGTAGGTTAATCATGTGATTTACAACTTTTTGCTATTGTTGCACCATCTGGTGTTCTTTCCTGTAATTTAATTGTTAATCGTTGTTGGATGAGATATTTTCAACAAATTTAGTTTTTATATACTTTTCTTCAGTTTCTTTTTCTTTTGTTATTATGTATCGCCAGAGCAGGAGTATACGGCATACCCACGAAGAATAACGACACCAGTAATATTAATAATATCTACATAGGTAGTACTAAAAGACGACTAAAAACAAGAATGGAAGAAAAGAGAAATTGGAAAAAGGGTGAGCAACGAACATCTCTTATTACATATTGCATCAATAATAATTCTATCCCCGTTTGGGAAAATGCAAAAATATATACTACACACAACACACATAGAAAGATATTGTATTCTGAGTCCGTTGCGATAGAAAAAAACAGAGGATTTAACTGCAATGAACAAGCACCAATTGAATTGCCGTTTGCCTGGCGATACATAATAACAAAAGAAAAAGAAACTGAAGAAAAGTATATAAAAACTAAATTTGTTGAAAATATCTCATCCAACAACGATTAACAATGAAATTACAGAATAGGACACCAGATGGTGCAACAATAGCAAAAAGTTGTAAATCACATGATTAACCTACGCACGGATACAGGACCAATGAGCGATGAGTCGACTGGTGACAAGGAGGTAATCAGCACAATAAAAGCATACGGACGTCTCATACAACCGACCGCTGAAGATGGGCACAGTATTGCCAGAAACATGTTCGGACGATCGAGGAAGGACTTGTTGACTTCTTTTAACATTTTTTAAAGTTTAAAATCTTTTGATTTGGATACTTCATAGCAGCTTGGCATAGAACAGCGAAATGTTTCAACTGCTAAAATTCTGGCCGCTTCAACGTAACCTTGTCTTGACAGTGATCTCAAAATTGTTTTAACTCATCACCCCCTTTTTGTAGAATTGTGCTGATGTTCGTATTTGTGTTGAAGTTTGAATGCGGAATATCTTCAATGACGTGGTACAGCACCAGACAAGAAGCATGATCGATTGCAAGCCAGAAGGATTGAAACCGGAGTAAGGTGAGCGCAATACGTGTTGCTCCGTTTGCTTCATTGCCGTTTTTATGTCTCACTAAATATAACCTGTGTTAGGATTCAACATTTAAATACTGTACATAAATAAATATTCTTAATTTCAACTATAAATATTTCATTATCATTGAAGTCAACTTGCCTATTCGAAACTCATATACTACGTGTGTAACAGTATTATAGAGGACCTTGTCCTAATATACAAGATGATTATACTTGAGCAAATATTTTTTTGCATGATAGCTGCAAATAGTATCTAACTCTCCAGCAATCTGTAAACCAGCGGTGCAGAAAATTTTCAGGGCCCAATATTTCCCCAGAACGCAATTTTCTTTCTGGACGAACGAAATTTCCCCCAAAACTGTAGCGGACTTTCATACGAGTTTAAGCGAGTATTAGATCTGTATGTTGATGATTAAGAACTAATCCTTAAAGCCTATTACTTAAAAATTTGAAAAAAAAAACAAAAAAAAAACTAATATTTATTTTAGATTTAAAATGTCTGAAACATTTTTGGGTCTAGGTGAAAACAGTGGTGGGGCAGAGAGGCTGAAAAATAAACAGCTAAAAAAAAATTCAATTAACTATAATTTATTTCATTCTAGCATTTCAGGCGTATAATTGTGCCAGATAATTTTACTGAATGAAATTTAAATTAGACTTAAATCCTTTGAAAAATGCATGGGTCATTCGCTTTAAAATGGCGGAACCCCTAATAATTTTTCAGATCGGCGCCTACGACACATGAGCTGCCATTAGTTTCGGAATTTTTTTTATTAGCATGACTAGTGGTTGCGTCGTGCTTATTACTCGTGCCACGCTGCCTACGCCTTGGCATTAGTAAAGTCATTTGGGCTCTGTGAGTCATATACCAGCGGCAGTCTGCAGTACGTCACTGTGCTCATAAACTCTTGTATTTATAACGACATGACATTTTTCAAAATGATTACCTGATTACTGTGCAGTAAATTACTCTTACTTTCACGTTATACTCGTTGTTAATAAGTCAATTTTTTGTTTTATTATTACTACTACTATTATTATTACCTACCCGCGGGCAAAAATTTCCCCAGAGCTGCCTTAATTTCCCCCGAACCTCGTTCGCGAGTTCGGACAAATTCTGCACCCCTGCTGTAAACTAAGAATTTATTTTATCATTTTGACTTAAGTCAATAATGTTTTTGATCTGTGAAGTAGCACTGTACGAAGTCTTCTAACAGCCTTCCTTAGTAATCACTCCAATCGAGCATTGCGGTTTTTTTTTACTTTACTTATTTTATTTGAAAATCTGGAAATATCACACTTTACTTAGAGAGAGAAAAAAAAAAAGACAGTTACTCAACAACTGTGTATTAAGAACTCGCCACTTCCACATTTATGGGACAACACAAAATAATAAGCACAGTGACAAATTACAGAACTGAACTTCACATGTCAAAGAACTGAAATGAACTGGCAGGAAATCTAGTGAGCCTCAAAATCACTCATAACACGTCAGGACATGCTATGCTGCTGTAGCCTGCACACTACAAGCAAACTTGCTTTGCTTAATAGAAAGTTTAAACACATAAGAACAGGGAAAAATATGTGGTTCTGTCTGCACCTAAAGAATAAACAACCAACAGACCAAGCCCCCCTGCCCTTTACTATTCTTTAATAATAAACTTTATAAAATTATAATTATAAATTAAACTGGCGGAAAGTGAAAAAAGAACACCAAGAAGGAGACGTCTGATACTAACGAAATTTGTACAGCATAATAACGGAATACAGAGGATAACGTGATCAAAACATTATGGCAAAATTCAGCTGTATTTGCTGGTAAACTGAAAAATAACATTTCCATGTAACATGGTTAGTACGAGGTTGAACCGCCATGAACTGCGCCACACTGTGCAATTCTGGCATGGAGTCTGTTGTACAGATGTTGGATGTAAGTTTGGGGTATTGAGTTCCAAGCATTCTGAACCTGGACGCGTAAATCAGGGATGGTCGTGGCTGGCCGTGGATACCGGATAAGTCGCTGTCACATAAAATCCCACACGTGCTCAATGGGGGACAAATCCGGTGAACGTGCAGGCCATGGAAGTTGTCTCACACCCTGAAGTGCATGTTGCACTGCACGTGCCGTGTGTGGGCATGCGTTATCTTGCTGGAAAACACCACGATGGACCGACCTTACAAATGGCACAACAACGGGCTGAATGATGTTGTTGATGTAGGAGGTGCTGTTTAACGTACCCGGTACAAACAGTGAACGGGAGTGATAGCTGATCGCTCCCCACACCAGGAGACCAGATGTAAGCCCTGTGTGTTGCTGGCGGATGCAAGAAGGGTGGAGACGTTCCCCTGTGCGTCTGCGAATACGCATACGGCCATCGGAGGCTCCCAAGCAGAATCTGCTTTCATCGCTGAACACGACAGATCGCCATTGCGTTCTCCAGTGCAGACCTTGGCGACACCACTGCAGCCATTCCTGACGGTGGGCTGGAGTCAGAGGTACACATGCCAGAGGCACACGTGCACGTAATCCTGCATCCAGTAGACGGTTGCGGATTGTGCGCACAGTCACCTCAAGTGCAACGGCAGCTCGGATTTGCGTCGCAGTGGATGTTCTGCTTGACAACGCCGCTCTTCTTATGCGTCGATCTGTCCGCTCATCAGTCCGTCTGTGACTCCCGGTTCCACGTCTTCTCGTGTGAGAATGTTCCTCGGACCATCTACGCCACCATCGTACCACCACCGATACTTTCCGTCCAATTCACTCCGCAATACGACGATACAACCACCCGGCCTCGCAGAGTCCGACTAGACGACCTCGCTCAAAGTCCGATAACTGCTGAAATCGTACACGTCTTCCATGTCCAGGCATTGCAGCTTCTCCAGGGTCTTCGCACGTGTCCGTACGCCGAAGACTGATTACATTCACTTCGCCGTACTCTTTAAATACCACCGACAATAATTTGCATATTATGCCGTGCTGTGGCGTAAGCGCTCGCCAGTTGGTCCCGAAATTAACATCACACCTACGTAAACTTGACCCCATTAACATATGTAAATTTCACGATCGTCCGCCAATTCCTTCTTGGTGTTCTTTTTTCACTTTCCGCCAGTGTATATAAAAAATTAAGATTGTATCATTAGATCTGGATTAAAAAAATACTTCTGTTGGAAAATGGAACATATTTTTTTTTCAATTGGAGATTTAACGACCACTGTGAGCCACTCAATGGGCTATAAGCAGTCACCCGTCCCTATTTTAGGGTCACTGGTTCCAGGGAAGGAAGAGAGCCAGTGCCGTAAGACAAAGACTACATCCATGCCCCACTGGATTTGAACCCGGACTCCTTTCGGATGAATGATCAGAAGCCATTGCTTAGACCACTGGGGCAGCCTCTGTTCGGCTTATGAGCTATAGTAAAACAATTAGTGATTTTCCAGATTCAAAGTGCTGTACCTCACCTAGGGGTTACAATAACAGAATGAAATTTTCAGGTTATCAACAACATGCAGAGAGATGTTTCCCTGCCAGATTTGGTTCACTTACCTCTGTCCCCTTTTCAGTTATAATCTTTTAAAAATGCTCATTTTTGAAAAAAATTTAAATTTAACTTCTCATACAAGAAGGGAATGACATAACAACTTGAAAATTTTTGGTAGCATCTTGGAAACAGCCATAACACATAAAAAGAACAAAGAAAAAAATGTTATCTCCTTCTCTTCAAAGAAATGTTTTTTTTCTTCCCAAAACTGGCATTTTTAGCGATACTTCGGTTACTTTCACATCACTCTGCTGAATTTATTTTTTTGACTAAGAGTTATTAATCTTACTTCATCTAATGCTATAAAATAAGCAGATTTTAAATCTTTAAAATAAAAGCAATTTTTTTTATCACTAGCATTTCACAAAAACAAGTTTTTTTACAAAAAAAAATTTTTGAAATATTTTTTTTAAATGGTTTTCAACTTTGAATGTATGTAGATTTCAGTATATAAAGTATGAAAAAAATCAAAAATGGTCGAGCAACTAAAAAAGATTTGAAACTCTACATAATGACTATAAAAAAAATTCAATGTTTTTTATGGATTAAAGCATTCATAACAGGTATAAAAATAAGAAAAACAGGAGTTTGGGGGAAATTTTCAGATTTTTATCATTTGAGTAGAGGGCAAAATAAAAATAGCTAAAAAATGTAAAGAATGTTCTGCAATTTAAAGAAAAATTTTATTACTGAATGCTTTTTTCCAATTTTTTTTATTTTAATTGAAAAGTTCATGTTCCCAAATGGGAACATTGGCAGGTAAAAGGTTAAGATCATATTAATGCATTTAATTACACTGGGCAATAGACGGTGGGCCCTTATAACTACTATACTTAAATTTGCCTGTCTAAATATAAGAAAAGTATACAGTGCGGTGATAAAATGCGTGTACAACACAAAATAGCCATAAATGGCCACTAGATTTTGACCATCCACTGTCTAATGGCCACTTGAAAAAATCATCAATTTTAATCTTTATATTGCAAATGGTGGATGCCGAAGCATCGCAGCGGATAGGTACCAATTTAAACACCAAAAGTACGTGCTTCACAGACGGATTTGGTAACATAAGACCACAAATAACAGAAAAACATGAGTTCTATGAAGAAATTCAGGTAAATTGTCCGAAGTTGCTGAAGGAAACTAGTATCTTTCTTTTTCAAACAGCAACTGCTATGTAGCATGTTTCGTGTTTTATTTTTCAGTACTAAGTTGCTGTTGTTTTTTATTGGAGGTTTAACAACCACCGTTAGCAACTCAATGGGCTAAAAGCAGTTGCCCGTCCCTAATTTAGGGCCACTGACTCCAGGGAAGGGAGAGAGCCAGAGCCGTAAGACAAACACAACATCCATGCCTTGCCGGGATTCGAACCCGGACCCACCTTGGTACTAAGTTATTTGGAAGAGTACATGTGCACATTCTGTTCTAAATTTGCAATATACAGCTCTAGTGAAATGATTTGTTATTTGGTAAATGTGTACTTTAGCGTCCTAAATTATTTCGTCGGAAAAATTTAACTGTGCGGAAAAAGTGCTACATACAATGTTTTAAGCATGCAAAATAATGGGGAAAGGTGAAAAAATATAGTATTTTTACATGAAAGGAAAAATATTTTCCGAAGAACTTGCGGGCGAAAACGATGGTTTGCAGCAGTTGGTGCGGGAGGCCGTGAAGGGTCCGTGCGTCGGAAGGGAGTAAATCGTGGAATACAACAAGAGTGGGGTGTATGTCTCGGAGGAGTGTGATGCGTCGTGTAATCGTGTGCAAAAAGTAGTAGTTCAGAAATGTTTCATTAATTATTAATAAAGAAATGGGCTAAATGTTTTGGTTTTTTTTTTTTTTTTTGTAAAATTGTCTGGGAATGTAATTAAATGAAGGATTGTAAATGATATAATATGCAGTAGAAGTTTTGAGTAAGAATTTTTGGTTCCGGTTGACCCTAAGTTTTGGTTATGATTTCGGAGATGTTAAGGGGTCGGTGATTTTTTCAAGCACCTCATTTGTACTTCTGCTGTTATTTCGTCCATCGTTCGTCTCCTTTTTTTCCTCGTGAAACAGATATTGTTGAAAATAAACGATTTTCTTATAAACAGGAATCGTACGTACTATGGCAGGGAGGCACAGAGGTTTGTGTCGAATTGTGGAGGATTATGAAATTTTAAGCCTCTTTGGCAATTTTCTACTTACGATTACGTAAAATTACCCTTGAAATAAATGATATCACAATGCAGCATAAAACCGACCTCTTTCCTTCAGCGTATTCCTACAACCCGCTTCGATGACTGCGTACTGCTGAACCACTTTCTTGCGTATTCTTCCGCGTGTAACTTGCCGTTCTCAACAACGCTTCCATTCACCGGACTCAACTTTCACACCGTCGCTGCTCGTCATCTTAGGCCTACCGCACATACTCTTCCGAACCTTCGCACTCCAAGGTAAATTCTTCGGAAAATATTTTTCCTTTCATGTAAAAATACTATATTTTTTCACCTTTCAACATTATTTTGCATGCTTAAAAAATTGTATGTAGCACTTTTCCCATACAGTTAAATTTTTCCGACGAAATAATTTAGGACGCTAAAGTACACATTTACCTGTTATTTTCTATATATACTTTAAAAATGCAATTTTTTTTGGGGGGGGGGGGTCGCACGGACCTGTGATTTGGAAATTCAAGTAGTCCACTGGGACTGTTGAAGATTTATTTCTTATTCTAACACTGCTACACATTTTTACTTGCATTTCTCTTTTCAAAGTTCATGTCATTTTAAGCACTTTACTGTGATCATGATGTCTTATACACATATATTGAATATTATCTGCAAAAGACAACAAAAATTTATCTCAATTATATTAATTTGTTTTTATCATAATCATATGTAACTTAAGTGGAATACTTACACAATTACAGCAAGAACAGAATCCAGAATGCTTTACTTTCATTCACTGTGTACAACATCATCTAACTCATGGTATAACAGGTATTCTTTTAATTGCTGTGGCAAGTGAAGGTAATTAATGGCTGTTCTGAAAGAGGAATGACCATGTTTGCAAATCATCAACTGACGCATTTTGATACGGCACAAATTCTTCAAAGATGATGGCTTATCAACTTCCTTTAAGAACTCATTCCACCTTTCAGCACAGTACCCTGCCTTAAAGATTTCTCCACATTTTACTGAAACAGCATTGAAAGAACTCTGAACTTCTCCAGTGACTGCAGTGAACTGAAGCAGAAGCTCTAATTTATCCAGAATCTGAAACTGACAATTTGGCTTCGTGAATTCTTCTATAAAGGCAGTCAAACTTCCAACAAAGTACTGCTGACTACGAATGCTTCCTTTCTGAAAAAGCAGATGTGGATCAGAACCCCAGAGAAGCAAATCTTTGGTGGAATATTTTGCACCACAGAAGGAGAAAAGCAAACAATGATTGGAAGGAACATCTTCACAATGGTAACTGATATCGCTACCATGATTAATGAGAAGGTCAACTGCTTCAATACTTTGCCCTGCCAGTGCACTTAATATTGGAGGGTAGGAGAAGTTCAGTTCCATTACATTATTCATACTGCACCATACTGGGTTAACACTAGCTCCATATTTCAATAAAATCTCCATGGCCACTAAATCCCCTTTATATGCAGCCAATGACAATGCAGTTTCATGCTTAGATAGCTGCCAACTGTCACTATTTTCCAATGAGGCCATTCCATACACATGTGGCAGAATGTTATTGTCATTTGGGAAACGACTATTCACCCTATCAAAACCATTCATACTCCTGCAATGTAAGTTATTTACTGGGAAACCACACAAAAGAAGAGTTTTTAAACATTCATGTTTTTTTTCCTCGACAGCCATCTCAAGTGGACATCTATAATCAAGAGAAGTCCAGTCTACAGCATATGCTAACTTTTGGGCCCCCATTTTATCCAATAACAATTTTATATAAGTAGGATTATTACGTAAAACAGCCAAATGAACAGGCGTTAAAGAGACACCCTTATATCGTACTTTGGTAAACAAACATGGATCAGCATGGTTCTCGAGGAGAATTTTGATGCATTCTGTGTTATCATTTTTGACAGCAGCAAAAAGAGGAGTGTTTGAAAATTTGCCTCTCAAGTTTGGATCAGCATGGTGATCAAGCAAAAGTCTTACACACTCTGTGAAACCCTCTGAAGCAGCAGCGATAAGTGCAGTACCTAAAAATTCATCCACTTTCACGTTCGGATCTGCATTGTGATCAAGCAGAAGCTTTACACATTCTGCGTAACCAAATTCAGAAGCAGCAATAAGTGGAGTACCTGGAAATTGATCCACTTGCAAGTTTGGATTAGCATGGTGATCAAGCAGAAGTTTTATACACTCTGTGAAGCCACATTCAGCAGCAGCAATAAGTGGAGTACCTGAAAAGTTACTAGTTTTTAAATCTGGATCAGCACAGTAATCAAACGAAGGCTTTACATACTCCATGGAGCCACGTTTAGCAGTAGCTAAAAGTGGAATACCTAAAATTATAGTGGCTTTCAAGTTTGGATTAGCATGGTGTTGAAGCAGAAGTCTTACACACTCTGTATGACCATTCCTAATAGCAGCAAAAAGTGGAGTACCTGGAAACTGATCCACTTTCAAGTTCGGATCAGCATGGTGATCAAGCAGAAGTTTTACACACTCTGTGTAACCATGCTCAGCAGCAGCAATAAGTGGAATATCTGATTGATTCTCATACAAGTTTGGATCAGCATGGTGATCAAGCAAAAGTCTTACACAATCTGTATGACCATTCTTGACAGCAGCAAAAAGTGGAGTACCTGGAAACTGATACACTTTCAAGTTTGGATCAGCTTGGTGATTAAGCAGATGCCTTTCACACTCTGTGTAACCATGTTCAGCAGCAGCAAAAAGTGGAGTACCTGGAAACTGATCCACTTTCAAGTTTGGATCAGCATGATAATCAAGCAGAAGTTTTACACACTCTGTGTAACCATGCTCAGCAGCAGAAAAAAGTGGATTACCTGGAAATTGATTCACGTTCAAGTTTGGATCAGCATGGTGATAAAGCAAAAGTCTTACACACTCTGTATGACCATTCTTGACAGCAGCAAACAGTGGAGTATCTGGAGCCTCATTTACTTTCAAGTTTGGATCAGCTTGGTGATTAAGCAGATGTCTTACACACTCTGTGTAACCACGTTTAGCAGCAATAAATAGTGGAGTATCAGATAAACCCACTTTCAAGTTTGGATCAGCATGGTGATCAAGCAAAAGTTTTACACACTCAGTGCAACCACGTTCAGCAGCAGCAAAAAGTGGAGTAGGTGAAAATTTACCGGCTGTCATGTTAAGATCAGCATGGTGCTCAAGCAGAAGTCTTACACACACAGCATGACCATTCCTGGCAGCAGCGACAAGTGGGGTACCTGAAAGTTTATCCACTTTCAGGTTTGGATTGGCATGGTGATCAAGCAGAAGCTTTACACACTCTGTGAAACCACGTTCAGCAGCAGCAATAAGTGGAGTATCTGATAATTGATCCATTTTTAAGTTTGGATCAGCATGGTGATCAAGCAGAAGCTTTACACACTCTGTGAAACCACATTCAGCAGCAGCAATAAGTGGAGTATCTGAAAATGTATTGGCTGTCATGTTAGGATCAGCATGGTGCTCAAGCAGAAGTCTTACACACACAGCATGACCATTCCTGGCAGCAGCGACAAGTGGGGTAACTGAAAGTTTATCCACTTTTAGGTTTGGATTGGCATGGTGATCAAGCAGAAGCTTTACACACTCTGTGAAACCACCTTTAGCAGCAGCAATAAGTGGAGTATCTGATAATTGATCCATTTTTAAGTTTGGATCAGCATGGTGATCAAGCAGAAGTCTTGCACACTCTACATGACCATTACTGACAGCAGCGACAAGTGGAATACCTGGAAATTGATCCACCTTCAAATTTGGATCAGCATGGTGATCAAGTAGAAGTCTTACACACTCTGAGTAACCATGTTTAGCAGCAGCAATAAGTGTAGTATCTGATAATTGATCCACTTGTTTGTTTGAATCCGCGTAATGTGGAGTGATTGGAAATTCACCCCCGCACGCCCTTACATCACCATGGTAATCATGGGGCCGTTTTTCACATCCTTCAAAACTACTTTGAATCACCTGTGGTAGATCTTTTGCATTTCCAACCTTAGTGGCCTCGCTAGTAACTGAAGTGATGTCACTGTGAGATTTCTGACGCTTCATTACCCTCAAGTAAAGTAGAACACAAAACGAATGACAATCAAAACTGCAGCGGTACGGAAAATGGGCTGACTTATTGCAAAACAGTGAATGGTAACACTTCAGTACTGCTTCATGTCGAAACAAGTTTCTGAAATCCTCAACATAAACAACCGATTGAAAATTAGTCGCAGACAAAACCTAATTTCATTCGACACCACTTGAATACGTTAGAAAATATCAAGGAAAATTATAACCTTATAAAGTGGCCCAGTACGATCATAAAATAACGACGCATAGAAAACATCTAGGAAAATTATAACCTTATAAAGCGGCCCAGTACGATAATAAAATAACGACGCATAGAAAACATCTAGGAAAATTATAACCTTATAAAGCGGCCCAGTACGATAATAAAATAAAGACGCTACAGACGACCACAGTTCACAAAATAGAGCTGAATACAATACAAGTCGAAACTAGTTCCTAATTTTAGGGAATGCACCGTGTTTCCTCGGGAGCCGCTGTTAGGGGTCGGCGATTGCGTTGCCTGACAAGCTGTCCCGGATGATGGTCGTCTAGATGTCAGATGTCCAAGGTGCAACCCCGAGGAAACGAGATATATCTAAAGACTGCCTGCTAAACATCGCAATCGCACCGTGTTTCCTCCGGGTTGCTGTTGTCATCAAATGTTAGGGATCGGCGATTGCTTTGCCTGACAAGCTGTCCCGGATGACTGTCCAGAGTTTGGAGTCAACAGTGAGGTCGCCATTTGTAATATGTGAACCGAGAAGCGAAATGTGGAAGAATCGGGGCAATTGAATGTAAGTATAATATTCTAAAGGTAAGTTTTGTATTCTTTAATTTAAGTAATTATTTAGTTCAGTATTTCATTTTTTTAAGTTTCTTTTCAGGAGTAAAATTTGAGGAGGAATCTTCAGCTTATAAATATATTGGGTTATTTTAAAGGGTACGATAGATATATTTAAAGTTCGTTCTGAGCGTCAATTTTTGGACAGAATGGCGCCTGTTAAGCAGTATTCGTGTGCAATTTGTGGGAAAATTTACAGCAATAGAAGCAGTTTGTGGAAACATCATAAAGTTCGTGGACATAGCGTGCATCCACCTGTGCCAATTACTAAGGCCACCACAAAATTTACATGCATATATTGTGAAAATTCCTTTTCCTGTAGATTCACATTTAAAAGGCACTGCGAACGGTTTTCACATTTGCACAATGATTTTGGTCTAATCGAATGCTTAGAAGATAACTGTGAAAGAAAGTTAAAAACATTACAGAATTTGATTTGCCATTTAAAAGAACATGGCCATGAATTTCAAGAAGGATCACATGAATTTCCTTCTAAAGCTGAATTTGAATCATGGAAACACCAAATAGAAAATCACCAAAAATGCAATTACATAAAAGCTTCTGGTACTGTTGCTACTTCTGCTAGACAAAATTTATATTACAGATGTCATAAATCTGGTAGAAAAGTATATAGCAAGACCAAGAAAATTGGCTTTTTATGTACAGCATACATGAATGTACATATACAGGAATCAGGGTGTGTGTCTGTGAAATGCAACTTGTCTCATTATTGCCATGAAAATGTTTTGACTGAGATGCACATCCCTCATGAAGATAAAAAATTAATTGCTCAACAGCTTAGTGGTGGCATTCCTCCTTTAGTTGTACTGGATAAAATAAGGGATTCATTGACAGGTGATGATCCTGATAGAATACATTTGATTACTCCAAAAGATCTAGAAAATCTAAAGAACTCTTGTGGAATTGGAAAAATTGAAAAAGATGGTAATGATTCAACTAGTGTCCATCTTTATGTGGAAGAGCTGTGATCTCAAGAAAATTCCAATATCTTGCTATATAAACCTCAAGATTCATTCTCGCAAGAGTGTCCATCGTTAAAGTATGAAGATTTCGTACTAGAAATTCAGACTCGACTGCAATTGGATATGTTTAAAACATTTGGCCCAGATCAGGTTATTTGTATAGACTACTCACAAGGTCACTGCATATGATTTTGTTTTAATTACCATAACGGTAAAAGACGAGTTCAATGAAGGGTTTCCTATTGTGTGGTGTATTAGTGACCGAGAAGATCGTTAGGTCCTTATTGCATTTTTTGCTAGTATTAAGAATAAAGTGGAAAGCCTTGTACCTAGTTGTGTTATGACCGACGATGCTCCACAGTTTTACCAGGTATGGGTACAAGTTTTTGGTGAAGGGCCTAAAAAGCTGCTATGTACTTGGCATGTAATAAGAGCATGGTCAAAGAATCTAAATATGATTTGTGGTAGAACTAGAGAAGAGAGTTTCCTGCTACGGGTAGAAGTTTACCATAATTTGATGGTACTACTGGCAGAGCAAGATGAAAATAAATTTACACAATTCATGCAGGCATCTTTTGAAAAGTGGCATGAAAGCAGTGGAACACAAGAATTTGCAGAATATTTTTACAATTTCTATTACACGAGACCAACAGAATGGGCTGTTTGCTATCGACTAGGTTGTGGTATTAATACAAATATGTTGGTGGAGGCATTCCATCGACGCCTGAAACATAATTACATGAGAGAGAAAGTTAATAAGCGAGTTGACAAATTGATGTATCTCCTTTTTAAATTTGCCAAAGATAAAGGTTTTGAGTATTTAATTAAACTGCACAAAGGAAAAGGGGATGTGTATAAGCAAAAGGTGTCTCGTGAAAAGCATGCAAGAAGTTTTAAAATGTCATTTTCTAATGTGACTGTTGTAGATGAAAAATCTTTTTATGTAAGATCTGCTACTACCACAGATGAATATTTAGTGACTGTAAATAATGTGAATCACACTAGATGTGGAATTAAATGCACTTTGTGTGGTATCTGTAAACATGCCTTTTCACGCACGTGTTACTGCTACCTTGTTCAGTCTGTTATGTGTAAGCATATTCATCTAGTGTGCCAATACAGGAAGAATAACAACATTTCAAGTGTGATAACTGAGGAGCCTGCAGCTTCGGGGATTCCACCTGAGATTGTTGCTGGCCACTTAAAAAAATCGTCTTCCACTGTTGATGAACTGCGAAGAAATTTGATTGAGAGAACACACGTTTGCTGCAAAGGTTGGGAAATGAAGTTGATAGAGTAGTTTTAGAAGAATACGAAAAATCTTTGTCAGCTAATGAGAGGTGTCTGTCATTTTACCAAGCATTCACTTCATTTTCTGTAGTGCACCAACATGCACCAAATCAAAATATTGAACAACAGAGGCAGTTCAGGTCCACAAGGAAAAAGAAGACACCTCAGCGAAGAATTGCGAAACCTTCAGCTGCAGCTGTGAAAAGTCATTTAGAAGAAATATCTTATTGTACCGAGGAGAGATTGACTAATTCTGAATCTCCTGTTGAATTTTTAACTACGGTAAGGAATGATAATGGATCACTTCCTGTTAGCAATGTTGACTATGCTGTCTGTGCTAATGAAAATGACATCCATTTAGAACAGGAAATGTGTGCCAACTATGTTGATGTTTTTACTGTACATGATCAGGACATTATGTTCCCAAGTACGTCAGTTGGTAACATAAAACCATCAGATGAAGAATACAGAATTCTAGAATATATTTTAGGTGACAGTACAAAAGACTTTTTGAAACAGAAGAAAATTGTAGAAGTTTGTGATCTGCCAGATGATCATGAATGCATATCTAGTGAAATTTTAAATGTTAATTTGCATCTCGTGTAAGCCTACTTTTCAAAAGATGCATGGGCAGTAGTTGAACACAGAGTCAAATCTGTAAAACAAGAGTGGCGACGTTGGGACTGCAATGTACTTTCAGATCAGTATAATATGGTAAAATGTGATTTTTGTGAAAAGTGGTATCATTTTCATTGCGAATTTTTAGAAACGCAGCCTTGCGAAGAATGGCAGTGCAGGAGCTGTAGAATTATACTGGCGTTGAATTGCATGTAGCACTTTCTAGTGGACAAGAAAATGTTAATTTGGAAAACTTTGTATTCTAAAGTAATGAAACTCAACACATGCCAGTTGGAAAATTTTCAGGACTGGTGTGTATTTTTATTCTCAACAAATTCCTTCTATAAGAAAAAGTAAACCATACAAGACATACTGAATTTACTGCATTGAACATTTGTTATAGTAAACTATGGTCACCAACTTAGGCAAGAAACTTGATGACAATTTTTAAAACTTCCTATTCTAAAATGATGAAATTTCATACATGCCAGTTGGAAAACTTTCAGGACTGGTTTGTTTTCAACAAATTTCTTACCCTGTAAGCAAAAGTGGAAAAAAAAGTGTGCAAGACTGAAATTCAACATACTGAAATTACTGTGTTTGACGTTTATTTTATATATAGTTAACCACCTCCACTGAACTTCATGGACAACAAACTTAACAGCAATTTGTGAAACTTCATACATGCCAGTTGGAAAATTTCAGGACTGGTGTGGTTTTTTTTTCTCTCTCAAGAAATTTCTTCTCCTTGTCAGAAAGAAGTCAAACATACAGGACTCTAACTAAACATGCTGTTATTTGATTTCACATTTGCTATAGTAAATTATGGTCAAGAAACTTAGCAATTTGCCAAACTTCCTGTTCTGAAGTGATAAAACTCCATACATGCCAGTTGGAAAATTTTCAGGACTGGTGTGTGTCTTTATTATATTTTCAACAATTTCCTTCAATAATAATAATAATAATAATAATAATAAAAACTTGCAGAATTATAGCAGAATGTAGTCATTTGAATTCCAGTTAGCCATCGTCACTGATCTTTATCATTGTTGATACTTGCAGAAAGGATTTTGTGGAATTGTTTGACTTGGAAAAATGCACTGCACATCTGTTCCTTCATTTTGTATCTGTGTGAGTGCATGTTGAAAATATTTTATCTTTGTAACATTTTAAGTTTTTTTTTTTTTTTTCTGTTTAGCATTTTGAGGTGAAAGTTATTTTTATTTTCTAGGTTGTGTGGTGCAGGTGTTAGATTTTTTGTTTTCTTATTATGGTAGATGTTACTTTGTTTAATCAGTTAATTAGAAAATCAAGTTCATTTTCACAAGTCACCATGATTTCAGTTTTGTTACGATTTCTCATTTTTAGTAATTATGATTTCTCATTTTAAGTGCATATGTTATTTTATTTCATTTGCAGTTGTACTTGCAGTGATGCAATATGAAAACTTTTTCTTGCATCAGCAAATAAGTTATGTTGGTTTTCAAGTTGAGGGTTTTGGTTGTGCCTCTTTTTTATCTTTTTAAAAAATTGTTTATATTTCAAGTAAGAAATGTGGAATTTATTCTGTCTTGTATACATTGATGCCTTGTATTGTGTAGCCCAGTTTTTGTTTTTGGTGAGTGTCTGGCTGTATGCCTGGGACACTGGCTGCAATGGCTGTGGCATCATGTTGGCCTTATAATTTTTTTTTATTGTGAACTGTAGAGTACAGTTGCCTATTTTGTGAGAGTCTCCGGGCTTTCCCAAAGTTTTGCTTTGCCAATTGTACCTGGTTTCTTCGAGCCAGTTGCAAGTGTGACTGGTACAAGAAACAACATTAACTTGTGTTATTTATTTTGCAGGTTTTTGATTGACTCTGGGGGCATGATTGAGGGGGGTGGGATGTCTGTTATTTATTGCCTAATTGTGAGTGAATGGGGGGGGGGTGAGTGATGGCTGTGGTGTGACGGTTCAGTGCGATTGCCCGGCATGTGAAGCGTGGCGGAGATGAGGATAACCGCTGGATAGAATAACGTGGGCCTACGAGAGTTCTTCTCTTAGGCTAGTATGTATCAGGGGTTCATGTGTTTTTGCTTGAGGAACCATGATGTGTGCATGGGGGGGGGTTGTATCACCTGCCGATCTGACCTCATTGACTGCAATATTCATGAGGGGTGGGAAGCCACTGTGTTTTTGGTGATTTGGGCAACAATCAGCTAAGGTGATTTTGTGGATTCACCGCAGCTGACTTCGTATACTGGTGGGAGGGTGTCGTGCGAGAGCACATTATGGCACTTCTCTCATTTCAGTGTAAAAAGTGAAACTTATACGAAGACATGAAACAGAAGACTTTAAAATGAACACCTTTTACTTTTAACTAAAAAAGTTGTTCAAATATATTCTTACAGTTGCATCTTTATGTCATGTATATAATTGCTACTCCAATCCATCGTGGGATATGAATATTTGGTATGGGTAGGAAATCGTGTATTTGATAATTAAAATACAATAGAACCTCATTTATATGTTTTTATCACTGATATGTAAAGTATTGCTGATACAAAAATTCTTCATTGACCTTAATGTTAAACTTTCCCTGTTTCGTTTATATGTTTCTTCAATTATATATTAATTTTACTTGGCTCCTTGAAAAGCATGTAAACAAGCTTTTCAAGGAGCCTATGTATTTTTAGCTTTCCTGGGAGCAGTGCTTCCAAAGTGTTACATTTATGCTTTTGTGTACCCATCCACAGCAGTTGGCTGCAGGTTTGTTTACATTTGAGATTGTGCTTCTCCATGTAAGAGAGATATATAAATACACGTGTTCAAAATTAAGAGAATTTGCACATTTTGTCGAATTTCTGAAAAACTAATGGACACATTTTAATGAAATTTGGTATGGATACACAGTTGTATGGTATAATTTTTTCTCTTATATAAGAGTCATGGTACACACTCATGATCGTCAGTAAGGCTCATCAGCGTAGGAATGTCCAAAATCCACGTTGCAAGATCGAGCATGAAATCACTCTAATATGGGGTAATCACTCTAATATGGGGTATGGTCCCCTCTCATGGTCATACAGTTCTCACAGCGCGATGTCATACTGGAAATGAGGCAGTTGACAAGTCCCTGTGGCAGTCGGTCTCGCTCCTGCAGCAACGCAGTTTTTAGCTCCTGGATGGTTCTCGGAGGGGGATGGCGAGCTGCAATTGCCCTCCCAAGAGCATCCCAGACATGTTCAATAAGGTTTTGGTCTGGCAATCTGGCTGGCTAATCCATCTGGCCAATATCCTCACTTTCAAGATAATCGTTGACCAGGTGAGCCCTACGTGGACGAGCATTGTTATCCATAAAAAGGAACAGAGGGCCAACTTCACCCCTGAAAAGTCGAACATAGGGCTGTAAGATCTCATCCCTATACCTCTCATAAGTCAGGGAGCCTCTGTCAAACACATGGAGAGGTGTGCGGCCGTCCGACATGATGCCTTCCCAGACCATGACACCTCCGGTACCATAGCGGTCCCTTTCCCGGATGTTGGAGGAAAGGTATCTGGTCCCAGGTTCTCTCCAGATGAAGGTACGTCGAGAATCGGTGTCCAGGCTGAATCGTGATTCGTCTGTGGAGAGATTGTTACCACACTGAAGTCTGGTCCAAGGCTGATGTCTGCACCATGCTAAACATGCTCTCTTGTGTGCTGAAGTGAGCGGGATGCACACAGCGGGTCTTCTGGCAAAAAGCCCTCTCTCGTGACGTCTTCGGGAAACAGTAACCCTTGAAACTCGGGTTCCAGTGGCAGCATGCTCAGCTCACGAGATGGCTGTAGCAGTCCCGTGGCGCCTCGCTGAAAATGTCAAATAACGATCTTCATGCTTGGTTCCGAAAGCCTCTTCATGGAATTGGCAAAACCTATTCTAGGAAAAGGCTATACATTATACTGTATATGGACAACTATTATTTGTTTCCACAATTATTTATGTATTTATTGGCAAACGCTGTAGGGACTTTGCAAAAACATAGAAAGAATATTCCTCGTAATCTTATATCCTGTAAACTGAAGAAAAGAGAAGTTAGAACCATGTCCAGTTATGGTTTACTGGCTCTGAAGAGGAAGTATGCTAAGTATGAAGCAGGAAAAAAAAGTAAAAGGTGGTGGTGAAGAAGGTGTGATAAAACCAGCATGTGTAGTTGTGTATAATCAGAATATGGGTGGCGTTGATTGACAAGATCAGGTGTTTGCATGTTTTCCCATAATGCAAAAATGTATAAAAGGGTATAGAAAAATATTTTTCTATATGATAGACATCGCGATATTCAACAGCTACTGTATATTTCATATTCCAAGATTATGTGTGACACAAAACAAAAAGGTATTGGCGATTTTCGTTTGGGTATTGCGGAAGAAATATTGACGTAAGTGTCATTGCCGGAATATAACGTTTGCGGATGTCCTTCGCAAGGTGACACTGCTCGATTGAAGGCAAAAAAAGGGGATATTTTCCGGAACATATTCCACCAACTGCATCTAAGGAACATCCTGCTAAGAGATGCCACGTTTGTTCCAAACACAAAATTCATAAAAAAAACGTGGTAAATGCAAACAATGCCACATACCTTTCCATGTTCTTGAATGTTTCAAAACATATCATATGCAGCAAAACTATTAGTCTAATTTACTATATTTCTAATAATTAATGACTTCATGGTTTCCTCTAATTAGTTCAGTATTATAAATATTAAACGAGAATTATAGAGGATAAATTTATTAAGGTACTTTACCTCTCAGATTTTCGATCTTCGCACTAGATCATCGTCAGGAGTTCTTGTGTCTGACTACTTCTACTTATTAGAAAAATAGTAAATTAGACTAATAGTTTTGCTGCATATGATATGTTTTGAAACATTCAAGAACATGGAAAGTCTGGGGAAGCCTGATGGATTTTCCATCTAGCATGGTTGTTGATGTTGTGTCTTGTAAATTTCTAGGGAGTCCTCTGATTTCCGGATAATTGCGTGGGATTGACGTTTGATTACTTGCAAGGAGTCCCAGTCCATTTTGTGGCCAGTTTGTTATATGTGCCTGTCTAATCCTGTTTTATTTAATGAATGTAACATTTCAAATAAAATAGGATTAGGCAGGAACATACCACAAAATGGATTGGGACTCCTTGCAAGTAATCAAACATCAATCCCAATTATCCGGAAATCAGAGGAATCCCTGGAAATTTACAAGACACAACATCAACGACCACGCTGGATGGAAAATACATCAGGCTTGGTCGCCAGACCTGTGGAAGTAGTCAGACACAAGAACTCCTAACGATGATCTAGTGTGTAGATCGAAAATCTGAGATGTTAAAGTACCTTAATAAATTTATTCTCTATAATTCCTGTTAAATATTTATTCAGTCAAACCCCTATTTAACGGACTGCGATTTTACGTACATTTTTTATGGTTCCGACGGAATCACGTTGAAATTAATGCTTGTCGTTTCTCGATTTAGCGAACATTTTATTTTTTAAACCACAAAACTATGTTAACCAGCATTTTGACGTTAAAAGTTAGCCCCAAATGCAACCCCTTCATGATGTTTTCGATTAACAGATTGGACTAAATGCATCAGATTCTGATGAAGCAGAACTGAAAGTTAGCTGCTTTAGTTATGCTGGTAACAGTATAGAATGTGCTAAAAAGTACTTGATGCCTTTCCATATTAATGATGTTTTTCCTGCGCTTCATAAAAGTGAAACTGCAATTTATAAAGCTAAACGTTCAGAAATTTAAAAAAAAAATCTTCTCAAAAGCGTTTCTTTTCTACAATGTAAAAAGGTAACGCATTCTGTTTTTGCAAGTTAATTAGTACTAATTGATATTCTGTTTCATGCAGTTTAAGACACTGAAATCATTATTTAAGAAAATAAATGTTTGAGAAAAAAATCAATTGTTGTATTTTTCTCGCAATTTTAAAGTACGCTTAAATTTTGATGCTACATATCGAAGTCTAATATCTACGAATTATGTATTTTATATGCAAAATAAATGTGTACATATTATAGCATTTTTGATAATAAATTTGCAATTAAAGGTACTATACATAATTTAAATGTCACTGAAAGAAACAGAACATAGCTGCTTACGTATTCTATTATGATCACTAACTTAATTTGAATGTTTCATTCGAAAGGTTTCCTCGATTTAGCGAATTCCACGATTTTACGTACAAAACTGTTGGTCCCTTGAAGTTCATTAAACCGAGGTTTGACTGTATTACTATTTTTATTTTTTCATTCTAAACTATAAACATATGTCAGAACATAACTATCTTACATAAATGCATTGCTTTTAAAGCAGTACAAGTTACTTTATTTTCCACCTTTGTACATTCAGGGCATCGGGCGAATTGCATTAGTATGTTTTGGTCCAACAAATCGACATTTAATCGTAAGGCAAAGGGTTAATATTGATGTTTCCTCAGTACCTTGTGAATTCTGAATTGGTTAAAGAATTAGACAGAGGTAAGTTAATTGTTCCTACTGAGTGTGCTTTATATGCTATTTGTGCTGTTAAACTTCCACAGCATATTTTTTAATGCATCTGTAAAAAACTCTTCATACTGTATTAGAAAGCATATGTTTGTGGTCAAGCAAAATTATGATTAATAATTTAAAGTTAGGAATTATTTCAGGGATGGCGATAAATGTGCTACTAGAAAAATTAATTTGAAAAATAGTATGTGTGTTTTTATTGTAAATGAAATTGCTTGTTAATAATTTTTGTACTGTTACTAAAAGTGTTAGCTAGCGGTAAAGTTGTAATTTTAATAATGCTGAGGGTGTTTGGGAATGCATTGTCAAATGTCCTTGTGCTTTCATTTCAGCCAGTTACCAGCCTTAATTTTTAACATGGTTAATGTTTTATAAAGTAACATTACTTTGTTGTGTGTGTGTGTGTGTGTGTGTGTGTGTGTGTGTGTGTGTGTGTGTGTGGCTAATTTTGATGATGCAGATTCCTACAACCTGATCAAGAAAAACAAAGTTGGGGAAAATATTCTGAAGCTGAATACAGTTGCAGCTAGTGATGACCAGCACCTGCCTTCTTTGAAACTATTTGAAATAGGCGTTTGTGGCACATATGTAAAAATTGTGCCCATCTGTCTCTTTTTGATAGTAGTTCTTGCTTCGTGCCACAGAAAATTGGAAGACAGACTCCAGAAGGTAAGTTGAATTTTTTTTTATTATCAAAAGCTCATTAAAAAGCAAAAATTCTGTGAGTGAGAGTGGTGACTGACTAGCATGAATTCTGTGTACAACTACGAAGTGAAATGAAATAGTCAATGGGGAACATCTTTCATATATTACAGGGTGTATGCGGGGGAGGCACCCTCCATTAAAACTACATCTCCGCCGCTTAAGTTAGAGAATACTATATTTTTACGGTTGGCTGTTACCCAATGCCAGTAAGAAATCTAGAGCTTGGTGCAAATTGTGCATGAAAAACTGACATTTCCAACATGGGTGTATCTGGATTTAAAAGCCGTATGAAAGATAAAAAAACATATGGAACTTGTTAAATGTGCAAATGCTTCTATTTCTACATTGCCATCATTAGAGATTACACGAAAGTGCAATGCCACATGGAAAAGCTGTCTTCCACCGTAAGCTCGTGCAAAGAAACGGAAGCTTCAAACTTGAGCAATACAAAAGTGAGAGCTTTTGTGACCCACACAGAATGCCTGAGATCGGAGGTGCTGTTGGTTATGAAATTTGTATATAGCCACTATTCATATAACCAGATTTGTATAAAAATAAAATGTACCTGCAACACAACCACTGAAATAGAAAACGTGCTGCAAACCTACGAACCATGAAAAAAATATCATAAAATAATTTAAAGAAAAATCAATAAAACATTAAATAAATTTTTGAAGATGACAATCCGATTTTTGGCGTAAATGTGACAAGGATGGTAAATCAGATAATTTCCGAAAACTTGAAAATTTTCATCGTCCTGGAGCGGGACTCGAACCCGCATCTCCCAGAAAAACGCCCGGGTATGCTAACCACTACACCACCCAGAACGACCAAGTCTCCGATCAATTTGAATTTAACCATCACAGGATTCTGGGAGACGCGGGTTCGAGTCCCGCTCCAGGACGATGAAAATTTTCAAGTTTTCGGAAATTATCTGATTTACCATCCTTATCACATTTACGCCAAAAATCGGATTGTCATCTTCAAAAATTTGTATTATATGGCTTAATCCCGTATTTCTTTCATGATTTATCTGCTTCTCCGGGCTAACACGGGATAAGATTCTTAACCTCCAGATTCGCTAAACATGAATGCCGGTTGCTTCGACTAGCGAATCCTGTGATGGTTAAATTCAAATTGATCGGAAACTTGAGACTTGGTCGTTCTGGGTGGTGTAGTGGTTAGCATACCCGGGCGTTTTTCTGGGAGACGCGGGTTCGAGTCCCGCTCCAGGACGATGAAAATTTTCAAGTTTTCGGAAATTATCTGATTTACCATCCTTGTCACATTTACGCCAAAAATCGGATTGTCATCTTCAAAAATTTGTATTATATGGCGTAATCCCGTATTTATTTCATGAAAACATTAAATAGTTATTAGACCATTACAGATTACAATTGAATGTGCAGCAATGTGTGTGAAATGAACCTTTATGGAAAAATAGTAAAATATTAAACTATGAACCTCATAAAAACAAGAGACTAATTAAAAGAAAGCTTTTATGTCCTGGAAAACAGTTCCTTTAATGAACCTTCAAAAATTATAAATAGCATTTTCAGCATCTTAATTCAAAACTTAGTAGACTTACAAAATACATAAGAAAAAGATTTTAATAACTAGCAACTGCAACAGGAACTTGGCAATAAAATTGAAACTGTTTCTGTGTAAGCAAAACTTTTGATACAGTTCTTATACATTGAGAACAGGCCTTGATAAAATCTAGATTCCAGAAATATCTGTAAAAACAAAACTCAGAAGATGTGAAAAATAATTTAAAGTTCTTCAAGTTAAAATTGAATTATAGTTAAATCTGAGTAAAGCCTTCAGTAAGTGTTACAATAGTTGTAAATACCAAAAACATGATTTCCTTCGTGTACAACATTCTGTGCCACTCACTTCTGCTGTGAAACAGCAGAACTAATCAGAACACAGCAACTTGTACACAGAAATTCCAGAACACTGTTTCTTTGGCATCAAGCTTGTGTCACAAAATGTCAAAGATAATCTGTGTGCACAGAATATGCTACACATAAATGTTTAATAACTGGATGTCCGTAGTGTGACTACATGTTTCTATGGCTAAGCAAGAAGAGCTAATATTTTACTATGGAAAAGGGAAGTGTGATTTTATCTTACTGTTGTGAATGTCACTTTTTTCTTATCAAAGGAATAGTATTATATTTTCCGTGATATTACCTACACTCTGGGGATGGGGGTTTGACTATAAAGAAAACTCAGCTGTTAACAAGGTTCTGTAACCCATGTTCAAATCCTAGATGCATGGAATACACATTGGACACATTGTATACCTTCTCGTAGTGACGTTATGTTTTTGTGCAACAGGGTCACTGTATTTTTGTGCAACTAGCCATGTGACACAAAATTAAGATACTGTTTTTTGAATTTAACAGAAACAACAAACATATTTTGATCAAATAGAACTTGATTTAACATTTCTGCATTCTTACTAATTAACCTTTTGCATATGATAATATTCAAATTAGGCACGACTATGAATGTTTCACTTGTTTGTTTCATTTTAATACTATGCATATCTGAAGTAGTGTACTTTTTTGTTATATTTGTTTGCTTTGTAATAAACATGTTAATTTGCAAATTTCGTGTCTTTTCTTTTGGGTGCCTGTTTCTTGCAAAACAAATTTTTCTTGAGTGCAGCATCTCTGCACCCTATTAAAAGTATGGGAATTTTTCCATTGGGGCCTGGTGCACTTACCCATCATGATTGCACATCCAGGACAGTTGTATAAAGCGATGGTGTATATTTAGAAGATACTAAGAAATTTTTTTCTGTAGTGAACAGCCAAGCTACAACCAGTTCAACCCCTCAATTATAGTGTAATACCAACCATGCCATCTCCATGACTGAGTGGTCTGAATCTGTGGCTTCTGACCATTTCTCTGAAAAGGACTCGTGTTCACATCACACTGAAACATTGTTGGTGTGGTTATCTAATGGCACCGGCTAGTCCTGCTGTGGAACCAATGGCCCAAAATCACTGGTTACAATGGCATGTACTATATATTGTATTTGACAAAACCAGTAACAGTGAAGAAAATCTGTTTTATGTTTTAGCATGTTTATTTCTGTTAAAATGCAGTTTCCATTCCTTGCATTCTATTCATGGTTGGACTGGATGCGACTAATCGGCACACACGATCCGATCCATATTCGGCAATATATTCAAGCAACTGCTCTCCCCTCATTCCTCGTTAAACAAAAATTATGACACCGAATTTTTGGGTGTAATGAGCACGTCTTTTCAATCTGTTCTGAAGTGAATTAAATTCATCAAAGCTATTCAAAGTCAATGGGACCGGTTTGAAAAACAACAGAATCTGACCAAAGAAAGAAGTTTTTCCATTGGGCTTCTAATCTCATAGGTATTGCTGTAAACGTAATTGTGAACTTATGCCCTCTGGTGGCAGACATGTGCTTTAAGAAAATTTTGAAATTATATGATAAACATTTTGCAGCAGAAACCTCTCCAACACAGAAACATTTTTTTAAATCTGACTCTTAGAAGCAGAGATATCGACAAATATAAGATATGCATCTACGCCCCCTGGCTGGAAAAACATCCATTATTTTAAAAAGAAAGAATTCTCAAGACGTTTTTCGATGTGAGCGGTATCGGTCGAGGAAAGAATTTTTTCAGTTGAGTTTTCAGGAGCTCAGATTTTGCTGCAAATATATCAGAAGAAAAAATTAGCGCTTATTCCCCTTGGTGGCCAAACCATTCTTTACCGAATATCAGAAATTATATGAAAAACATTTACCATCAGGATCTGTATGCAATACAGGAAGAATTTTTGAAATCAAAGTTTTAGAAGCAGAAATATCGGGGGAAGGGGGATGCACTTTACCATAACGTGCCCTAGCGAAAAGTCTATGAGTTACTTGAAAATATTAAATTATATAAAATCATTTCGCGCCGGGAACACTATCCAACAAAAAAGGAAATTTTCAAATCGGACTCTTAGAAGAAGAGACATTGACAGAAATAATATATGTATCTACGCCTCTTGGCGGAGAAACCATGCATTATTTTAAGAAGAAAATATTCCGAAAAGGTTTGTTGATGGGGGTAGTATGGATCCACAAACGAATTTTTTTCAATCGAGATTTTAGAAGCTCAGATTTGGCTGCAAATACATCAGAAGCAGAAGTTAAGACTTATGCTTCCTGGTGGCCAAACCATTTTTTACCAAAAATAAACAATTTGAGATCTGGTTAGACTAGATCTCTCGAAAACGAAGTACCTGGCAAAAAATGGAACTAATTCAGCGTGCTTCAAATAATTTTGATTGTCAGTAATTTCGGTTTGCTCTACCAAATCAGTCTGTCCCAAAATCAATGGAATAGTCAGATTTGTCCTCTTTGGCTTTCCATTTAATTTGTGCACAGGAAGATTCAGCTGAGTGATCTAGTGCACACGGCTCTGGTACACCAGTCCCACTGCGTTCCCGCAGTGGGACTGGTGCACCTCGGCAGACATCAGTACTCGACCGCCGCCTTCAATGGTAGCCTCCAAATCCACACTGAACGACATTCGACAAGGTGTGCAGGCAGCAATGGACATGGCCATAACGACACAGAGTGTGTATCTCAGATTGGGCTCTCGCCAGCCATGGCGGCGACTGGCAGTCATCATCCCGTGAGGTTGGGGGCAGAGGAGTCTACTTCCTCCAGGCCCCGAAAATTATGGGTTCCCCTCGCCTTTTAACGAGGTCCTAATTATATGGACAGAAATCATAGGATACCTAACTAGCAACGGGTAGGCCCAGATGTTGGCAGTCACACGGCGAGGTATTGAGTCCACTAGGTCCCGAGAATGGGCAGCATTTATGTTCACTGAGACGTCTTGCACCGCTGTCCATAATTCAATCGCCTTCCTGGGAGGAAGATCTAAAGCGCGAACAAACCTTTCCTTATAGCATTCGTAAGATTTCCCACAGGGTTCATGTCCGGTGAACGAGGGGGCTCTTCCAGTGTGGGAACTTCTTCAGAACGCCTATGTGTGGAGGCGCATTGTCTTCCTGGAAGAGTCCATTGCCCTGTGGGTACATGACTACCATGAACGGGTGCAGATGATCTGCCAGGATGGATACATAATGTAGATTTTTCAGAGATGCATCAAGGCGTACGGGAGGACCCAACCTGTGGCAGTTGAACATAGCCTAGACCATATATAATAGCCTCCACCAGCCTGAACTGTCCCTTGTTGACATGTCGGACCCATTGTTTCGTGCGGTTTCAGCCAGAACCGCAACCCTGCAGTAACTGGAAACTGGATTCCTCGGACCAGGAGACCCGTCTTTACCGTGTAATGCCGATGTTCTTTCACCCAATTAAGGCATAGAGTCCGGTGATGTGGCGTTAGCAATGGGACTAGGGTAGTTCACATAATCTATTGCGGCTTAGTCGAGAAGTTTGTGGCCCTTTCTTGTTTTAATTCGTCGGGAATTCGTGCCACTGTTGCTCTCCGGTTGATTGCAACTGTGCACGACACGTTGACGGACACAGCGCTATATCCACGATGCGATGTTTTTCATGAAATGACATATTCCCGATACATTCTTCATAGTGTCGAAAGAAAGTAGTGTGATTCTTGTACCACTATCATCCCCCTTTCAAGCTCTGTTAACTCACGAACTTTCTCCATGCCGACCTGCCAAGCGATGGGTTCGTACACTAGCAAGAGGAGTGATTATGTCGCGTGGCACAGGAACTAGGTATCTCACGATTTCTGTTCTATCAGTGTATTAGCTCTTAACATTCGTATGTTTAAATCGCGGCTCGACGATATCTAAAAACCAGGTGGAGAACAGCTGAAACGGTTTTAGGGGCCAATGCTTTCAAAGAAGCATAAAGCGCTACCAGCAGCTTCGCCCACATTTCGTATTCGTATTGACTGATCTCTGTAAAACTAACGCAGAAAGACTAGTTAGTTTTTGCAGAACAGCCTCACAGTGTGGGATGAACTTGCACAGAACTAAAGATACAATGAGACCCTGAGACAGTCTAGCGATAGATGTGTATGTTCACATCTGTACTCTTGTCAGGGCTAGAGATCTTCCGGATTAAGGCCTTAGTGCGGGCTCCTTGGCTACATCACAGTTTGCTCTCCCAAGGCTACAACATAGGAGTGGGTCTCCAAAGAATTTATGACGGAGAATTATTATCGAAGTCAGTTAATACACGAAACTAGAAATATGCTTGTAATATTTGATACGTAGTGCATTCTTCAATCTAATAAATAACCTGAGCAGTTTTCATAGAAATTGGCTGCATTTTCCAGTGTTCTCCCAAGAACTTGAGTTTAAAGCGATTCGTAGATTGTATCTTGAAATTTTTAATAATTCAGCATTGTATACTTTTCTTGGTGCATGTTTTGCGTTATTCAATGCGAAGTCACTGTGGATTTCGCCCATTAACGGTTTCCAGTGCACAAAGGGAAGTGTGGGCGGATAGTAGTGCAAAATGTAAAACTGCTTCGCCGACCCCGACATGAAACGTTTACCCTTAGTGAGTCACTGCCTTGAAATCTGTTTGTCTTAGAGCCCTCTCTGTGACTGAGTGGAAATCATACGAGACAACACTAATACTATTTTTTTCTCTATATTCTTTCACACACCGCTTGAAGGTGACACTGGACATGGCTCAACCGAGAGAACAAGCTGGATTCAGGAGTGGCTACAGCACAATAGATCATATCCACGTACTGAGAGAACTAATTGAAAGAGCGAGGGAATATGAACTTCCATTGTGCATGGCTTTTATCGATTATGAAAAAGCCTTTGATTCGGTGAAACCATCAGCAGTTACAATGGATCTGAAATCCTGCGGTATTGAAGATGCATACATTAATATTATTAATAACATCTATGAAAATGCAAGTGCAAAGATTCGGCTGTTTGAAAATACAACACACATAAAAATTGGAAAAGGAGTGAGACAAGGTGACACCATATCTCCGAAGCTCTTTAATGCCACATTGGAAAATGTCTTTCAATCACTGAACTGGGAAAACAAAGGGATAAAGATTAATGGAGATTATCTAACCCACCTTCGTTTTGCTGATGACATAGTCATTTTTACAACTACCCCATCAGAGCTACAGAGTATGATCTAGGAACTTGCTGACAAGAGTAAAGAAGTGGGATTAAAAATGAACTTTCAGAAGACAAAAGTGATGTACAATGCTTTTACAAGAAATGAAGATTTATCGATTGATGGAGAAAAGCTGGAGATAACAGACACGTACGTTTATCTTGGACAGCAGATATCAAGTGAGGGTCACATTGGTGAAGAAATTAATCGGCGTACAAAACTTGCCTGGAGAGCTTTTGGAAGAAACAGCATAATTTTCAAGAGCAATATGCCATTATGTCTTAAAAGAAAAGTGTTTGATCAATGCATCCTTCCAGTGCTTACGTATGGTGCAGAGACGTGGACCTTAGCTAAAAGAGACATACAAAGGCTGCAGACAACTCAAAGTAGCACGGAGAGGTGCATGCTTGGTGTAACCAGGAGAGATAAGAAGAGGAACACGTGGATCCGAAAAATGACAAGAGTGGAAGACATCATGATCAGAGTTAAATCCCTGAAATGGCAATGGGGTGGACATACTGCCAGAAGAACAGACCATCGATGGACAGCCGAAATTTTAGATTGGATTCCAAGGGACAGGAAAAGACCCAGAAGAAGACCACATGGAAGATGGGTGGATGAAATTCGAAAGTATGCGGGAGTGACATGGAGGAGACTGGCACAAGACAGACCGTTGTGGAGGAAACTTGGGGAGACCTTCGTCCAGCAGTGGATTGATAATGGTTGACAATGATGATGATGATGACATATAAGCTGTGCATCGTCTGAGGTGTAGCGGCATGTCCCCTGGGCATGGGCGCCTGCAGGAAATTTTTCAAAGGGGGTCAAGTGTAATTAATTAAGGTTTGACTAATATGTAGAAAACAGTAATTCGTGAAAATGAACGATTAATACTATTACTATTACTACTACTTACTTACTACACTAGAACGCTACTACTACTACTACTGTTATTATTATCATCATAAATTGTTGCTGCTCTTGAAGAAAGTGTATGTTAGTAATAGTGATATATTATCATGTACATTGTTAACTGTTTTCAAAATAATGAACAGTGTCGAGCAGGGCCACGCCAAGCCTTTTAAGTTCAGCACACACCCCCATGAGCGGAACTTGTTTAGGTGTACTACCTTACGGTTTGCTAGGTTTTACACTTTCACGTTATCGTTTTCTAATTCCAAATTTCCAATAAAATTGGGATATTAAATTAAACGCCCCAAACTACATCTTTCCTTGTGGTCCAGTTCTGTGAGTGTAAAAAAAAGTAATATATAAAATAAAATAAAAATAAAGGGAAAAATAATTCTACAGGGGGTCAAGTGACCCCCCCCATGTCAGCGCCCATACCCCTGGGCCCTTGGTAATGGTAGTCCCCTAGGCTATAGCCCCGTTAGACCATGGACTTGGTTAGATCCCTACTTAATCCAGCCCTGACTCTTGTCAGAATGCTGTTGAATAATACCGTAGAATTCTGAGGAAGCAATAGTTTATCTAACGCTAGATGAAAATCTCCACAGTTTTTTTTAATAATCCTCTTGTGTTTAACTTATGTTAAGGGTGTATAATGTGTGATCAGTTGCTCTTCTCTCAAATACTCTCCAGGTGCATTTTCTCAATCGACCATTAAATTTTCTTCAAGTTCTTGACAAAAAGTTCCCGGATCATACTCTGAGTAAGAATATTATCAATCCATTGCTGGATTCAGGAATGTAGTTCTAAATAAAAAAAAGTGCCTTAGCGGGAAATGGATTGAGAAAAACAACACAGGAAGAATTCCTTTAAAAGCCCTGTGAAATCAGATTTTTTGTTATTTAGTATTTTTCATTAGATTTTTATTACTGATTACTTTTATCAATTGATTAAAATTGCTCAATTTGAGCAATTTTAAATAGAAGAAAGAATGTAACGTAAGAGTTATACACTGGCGTGCAAAAATTAAGGACGAGACAGTTTTTCGAATGTAACGTCGTGCGGAAGTGCTCCACATCGACTCAAATCATATCATAAGATCCCCAAGATGCAAGAATATATGACAAGTGAGAAAAATCGTCCAAACAGGGAATCCAAAGGATACAAAGGCACTTTACTGAAAAGGTAGCTTCGAGCACAACTGGACAGAAGACAGAAACGTCCATGTGACAGGCGGCTGCCAAGAAAAATCCAGTCTTTAGTAGGGGATATGATCACCCCTGACTGCATAGCAGGATTTACAATGTCTGTCCATGCTGAGGACGATGTTGTCAAGGAGCTGTTGAGGCATCGCGGCCCATTCCTCTTGTACGTAGCGCCAATCGCAGCTGCGGAATCATTGCTGGCGGTGGTGACGTGCTGCCAAGCGTCTCCCGAGAAGGTCCCACACGTGTTCGATTGGATTTAGGTCCGGGGACCTTGAGGGCCAATCCATGCGTTGAATATCTTCACTCTCCAACAGCTCTGCGACAGCCACTGTACGACGAGGTGTAGCGTTGTCGTCCATGAAGAGGAACTCAGGACCCACAGCACCTCTAAACAGACGCACGTGAGGCAGGAGAACCTCGGTACAATAGCGGACACCAGTGACTGAACCTCCTTGGAAGATGTGGAGGTCAGTACGGCTACCAAACATGATACCGCCCCAAACGAGAACTCCGCCACCTCCAAACCGGTCCCTTTCGGTCATGCTGGAGGTGTGATTGCGTGTTCCCTGCTCTCTCCAGTTGTCTATACGTGCAAAATCGCTCGTCAGACTAAATCAGCTCTCATCCGTAAAGAGAACTCGACCCCGTTGCTGATCTGTCCATTTCTTGTGTTCCTGGCACCACAGAAACCGCCGTCTCCGATGAGCAGGCGTTAATGGCACACACCGTACTGGTCGTCGTGCAAATAGACCACCTTTGTGCAGCCTATTGGCCACGGTAAAACGCGATAACGGATGTCCAGTTGTCTGTTGCATATATGCCTTGCTATTTCTTCCGCTGTCTACCGCCTGTCTCTTCTCGCCTGTAGGAGAAAGTACCGGTCATCCGCCGCCTTGGTTGCTCGTGGACGACCACTCCTAAACTCTCAGACAGCTGTTCCTGTGGATTGAAATGCTCTCCAAGCTCGGGAAACGATGCTGTGAGCGATTCCGAACTCCTTGGCCACACTAGTCACACTTCGACCTTCTTCCAACTTCCCAATGACGCGACCTCGGGTAAAGTCATCCAGATGTCGTCTACTGGATTGCCTGTTGGCCATATCACACGGTGGCAGCAACTCGACGTCGTTCAAACCGATATACACCGTGCAATAGCTTCCACCGAATTCCTGAGCGCACACCGCCCGTGTGCTTTATACCCTTCCGACAGTCCCTCCCCCTACGTCATGCTGCATATTTGCGCATGCCCTACCGTACCGGACCCTAGCCTATCTCCTGAGTGGTATTTCGGTCCGTTCTGCCTGCTCGTTCCGCTGTTATGCTAATTTCTCCTCTTCGTCCTTAATTTTTGCACACCAGTCTATGTTAAGAATATCAAATTTTTATTTAAATACCGCTGTGTCGTTCTACAGGTTCTTTACAGAGAATAATACATATTAGTTACTTTGAACAGATGCAATTAACACAGTCACATCAATTCAATATGATAAATACGCCGTTTTTTCTAAGGTTATGAAGTGGATGTTGCAGAGTTCTTTTCTGTTATCCGTTAGAAATGAGTGAACTTAGGGGGGTTACGTTTATTACAGGTACAATCGCCGACCCTAATTTGCGACCATTGGTTCCAGGGAAGTGACAGAGCCAGCGCCATCAGACAAAAATATCTCTCATGCCTCACGGGACTGGAACTAGGACCCATCTTAGGCGAATGACCACAAGTCAGCGGCTTAGACCATCCGACCACGGGGGTGGCCATCTCTGGAATACGAACATTTAATTAAGATATTAAGTATGTTTGTACGACGAACATAGTTTTCCCGTTTTTGTATATTTGATCGTCTAAAAAATGTTCCTTTGCCCTGCTTTCCTTTCCAGACAACCTCAAAAACCGCCTTAGGTGCGCTAAGCCCAGAAAACTAGTGCCTTAGCGACGCTAAGCCACTTCTACATCACTGGCTGGATCAATGTCTCTGCTCCTGAAAGTTTTCAAACGTCATCCACCCACATGGTCTTCTGGGGTATTCAGCTTTTGTCCAACCATTGCTTCTTAACCAACTTTTCACCCGAAAGGCCGTCCCAAAGTCGGAAGACTCGCAACACTGGATACGGACATGTTGAAGACCTTAGTGGAGACCGACCCGTGTGCGATCACGCGGAATTGGCCGAACAGCTGGGGATTATCCACACGAGCATTACCACGCACCTGCGTCAACTTGGAAAGGTGCACAAGACGGGAGTTTGGGTACCCACCAAAGCCGGCGTACACTCACGTAAGGTCCTGCTCTTTGTTTGGTGGGATATGCGGGATGTGTTTTTGGAGCTGCTGCCTGGAAAACACCCCTGGTACCGCCGCTGTTTACTACAGTCAGCTCATGACTGCATGCTGTTGGACATGGAATGAAAACTGGAAAGCAGTCATAACAATGCTCGCTATTGCGTAGCGTTATTACATTGGCTGTATATCACACTTTATAACATTTAAAAGGAGAACGACTAGTTATTATTTTTTCCGATTTTTAAGTTCGGAGAGCACTTGCCTTTCGTGCATTCCCGAAGTTGTTTACTCTGCCGAAGTGATGATGTTGCAGTTAAGTCAAATTTTTATTTATCTTTTTGCAAAGATAAATAAGGATTTTCTGTGATTTTAAATGCACGGACTGTGTATCGTAAATAACCAGTCCACACCTGAAGTATTACATTTTGACACGAAACAACTCTTAGGAACACAATATTGCCCAAAATAAAACGTAAGCACATTAAAAAGGTATCTAGCGTAATTTCTACACCTGTGTGTCGTTTACACTGCCGAAGCAATCCAGTCCCAACCGTTTTTTTAAAAACGGAATATAGTTCTTTTCTGCGTTTTAAAACGAAAAGACTGTATCACAAGTAACCAGTCCACACCTGAAATGTTTAATTTTCATACGAGACAGAAATTCTGCGCACAAATGTGGATTAACCATTTTTAAGACAAGACTGAAATAAGGAAGTGCTTAGGTCCCAGACACAGTAATTTTTTCCCCTATTCACAAGATTATGAGAAAAAATCATAGCTTTACATAAAATGGAACATATCAAACGGTGTCTTCTGTATAATTTGTCAGCCTCTGTGTTTACTTTGTTGAAGCAATGATCGTTCAGTAAAATATAAGTGTCATTCAAATGGAAACGAACCAGAGAGCATACGAGGATATTATAACTTACCTTAAAAATACCCCCCCCCCTTCCCCAAGAGACTATTAAGGCACTTACCCACTGTGGCACTAAACATTCAATTCCTGGTACGCAGATTGCTGATTGCTGGCGGAAATATTCCGCAACAGCATCCCGCACCTATTAGTCTGATTGCGAGTGCTTCTTCAGCTCCCTGAAAATGCGAAAGTCACAGGGGGACAAATCTAGGCTGCATACCAGATGGCTCGAGTGTTTTCCACCTGAATTAGGGAAGCCAATCGTGGACGATTTTTGCAGTGTGGGTGTCGCCATGAATAATGACTCCTGCGGTGAGAAACTTGGGTTTCTTGGAGTTGAGTGATGCTCGCGGAGATTTGAGTGTCTGCATATTGATCATTTACGGTGTCGACAAACAGGAATCCCTTGTGGTCGAGACAGGCCAATAGGACCTTTCGTGCACTTCCTTTGACAGTGAAGGCACGTGCTTCCACAATGATTCTGTGGATGAAACAATGACCTTCCTCATGATACCATAGTGAATATTCCAAGGACATACCTACACGTATGTCTTTCTGCCCAGATTGCAAGTTGTGTGGCACACACTGAGTACAAGTCTTCCAATACTGCACACTGCTTACGCTGGTTCCAACTTTATCACAAAGTGTTTTCACAGCGACTTTTCTGTTTTCCCGAATAAGACTATCCATTTGAGCGACGGAACCATCAGTGATCACAGTGTGCTTGTCCTGGCCTCTTAATTGTCAGTCAACTATGATTACCCCTCTCAGAACCCGCTTATAACAATCTTTAACGTATAAGACATTGTTTTTATACACATTACTCATGCGGTGATGAATTTCTGTACTCCCGACACCTTTCATGGTTTAAAACCGTATAACAACTCTGTTCAATGTTTGTTGCTTCAATCATTACTGGTTGGACCGAATACCTGCACGAGGTTCTGTACAAAGGCAAGCTGCTTACGCCATCACGCGATTGCAGCACCACATTTCACAACTCAATGAGCTATAAGCAGTTACCTATCCCTAATTTAGGGCCGCTGGCTCGAGGAAAGGGAGAGAGCCAGTGCCGTAAGACAAACAACATCCATGCCTCACGGGATTCCAACCCAGACAAATGGTCATTTGTTCTACTTACTGTGCACACCCCAAAAAACCTGGGTTGCTTTTAAACTGTCACTATGATACGTCTTGTGTGTTCATTGTTGCATTACACTGTTTTTTTCCCTATGCCATTTACATCTTTGTTGGGTGCATATCTTGTGACAATGTTTCGATTTGATTTCACTTGATATTATACATCAGAGAAATTGTAGACTCTAGGGTGTTTAAAAACCGTTACGAGAGTTCCTGTATTCTTTCATTTACAGTATGCTCAACACCAGTCGTATTTTTAATGTTGTAATCTTTATCGTTTTGACCTGGCATATCCACCTTTGGAGATAGGGGGCTCACCAGGCTTAAATTTAAGCCTTTTTCCTGGCTCCATGCTACTGTTTCATAGTACATTATTTTTTTTAATGAGTTACATTGTATCGATTTTGTTTTGTTCAATTGTAAATGGGATTAGTGCTTGTATGTTTATGATTATTATACAATATATTTGAGGTGGTTGAGCCCTTGGATTAAATAATTAGTAATAAATGCTTTTAATTTATATTGAACTTTGTGATATTACTGTGACTTCATGTTTTTATTCCATTGTGTTAATATTTAATTTAGTTTAGTACATTTGACAATTTTTGATGTTTGCGCTTTGTTAGATATAAATGTACTGTGTTGCGTGGCAGAATTTTCATTAAATTCAATTCTAATAACTGTGTACAGTTCTTATTTTTTGCTTGTATACATTTCAGGCCAGGGTGCTGAGTCCCATTTGGCCAGTTGAGGCCCATGTGACAATGTAATGCAATAGAAATCATGAAAATGTGCATGTTCACAGGTTGACATATCATGCTTTTCATTGAACTCGCTTTACGCATTTTGATGGTAGCTACAATCTCATGCCAATACAAATTGAACAAGAGTTCTTTCGATTAGTATCAAGATGTTAGTGGAAGTTTCATTTCAGTGTTCCAGTTAGGAGTGTTTTTGTGCAGTTGTCCAAACAGCATTTTGTGTCTTTGCTTTGGAGTTTAACAACTCATGCCAGCCTAATCCTAATGTATGGTAGATGACTTCAGGGAAACACCAAGTGATTAATTTACCTCCCATATGAATCAATAGAGTTGTGAGGAACTGCTATGTCATACCACAGTAACACAGTTGACCAGTAAGAAAATAAATTTTATTTGCAAAAAAGAAAGGCATAATCACAGTAGAAGAATTTAGACATACACGTGTACGCAGTACACAAATAGTTGCCAAATTATTACACGATTTAACTACAAAAATTATTAGATTTTACAGTTTTTGCTGGTACATTAAAAAAAATGAAAATGTTATATACATCAATTATAACACTCAAGGCTTTACTCAGATTAATATACTTAATTTCGGTTTTAACTTGAAGAACTTTCTATTATTTTTCACATCTGAGTTCCTTTTGTTTTTAGAAACATTTCCGACCTCTACATTTTATAAAGGCATAGGAACTGTATCAAAAGTGTCGTTTTCACAGAATTTACATTTTATTGCCAGGTTCCTCTAGTAGTTGCCCGTTATTAAATTAAAATCTTTACATATTTTGTAAGACTATTATTTTTGAATTAAGTTGTTGAAAATATTATTTATAATTTCTGAAGGTTCATTAATGGAACTGTGTTTCTGGATATAAAAACTTTCTTTAACGAGTATCTTGTTTTTATGAGGTTCATGGTCCAATCAGGAAGTTCCATTTCACACACATTCAGTTGTAATGTACTTATTTTGTTCTCATTGGAATGTAATGTTCTAATAATAATTTACTGTTTTATTAAGTTTTGTTTTTTTAATTATCATATTGTTATCATGGTTTGTGGGTTTGCAGTAAGTTTTCTGTTTCAATGGTTGTGTACGCAGATACACTATTTTTATACAACTCTGCTCATTACTATAGCTCACATTAAATGCATTTGCACATTTCTGCCATTTTTGACATTAAGGAAAAGAATGAATAGAAATAACCAGTTGAAATGCATATTTCAAAGCAAATGTGTTGCAGTTTACTTGACCTTTTAACATACGCTTTCTTAGCATATCTTTTTAAATAAAGAAGACGCAGTCAAAATCTATGACTTATTTATGCATGCTGTAGCCCATGCTCCACTAAAATTAAGCAATTGAAAATAATAATAATAATAATAATAATAATAATAATAATAATAAACTACCTTTCCCTGCTCATCACAGCATCAAAAGTGCTCTCTGCCAGTCTCCTATGAAAGGGTTGGCATATGCTGTGCTGTTTGTGCCTCCAGGCTTAAATTTCTAAAAGTAAGGCACCGTTCATGTACAAGCATGCACAAAAGCATAATGTGACATGTTTTCTTTGGAAGCAGTTTTCAAACCTAATTATGTAATCATACAAAATACTATGTACAGAAGATTACAATAACCCATAGCATTGCATCTGTGAAGATTTGAGTGTTTAAAAAAATTTAAATAGTGAGATACAGTGAAATAAATTCTTACAATTAAAGTAAATACAGAAGTTTTAATCACAGAATTGATGTCCAACCACAGAAAGGAATTCATTTCTACTTAAAAATGGTAACTTGTGTAAATAAGGAAGAAAACAGCTCTTCCAACAAGAGTGAAATTGATCCGTGTGTGAAAACCACTCTTAACAGTGCAAGAAAAATGAAGTTAGGACCATATCCCAGTAAACAGTTGTGCACAACAGCATCGTTTCAGTAACGAGAAGGCAGATATCATTTTTAAATTGATGTATGCAATGCTATAGTAAGTAGCAAAAATTTAGGTACATAAGTTGTACAATGAAAACAGAAACTTTCTTATAACTACTCATTCTCAACAGGACATTTGTAATGTTAGTACTTTTTCTGAATAACCAAAAAAAAAAAAAAAAAAAAACATAACACGTACTTAAAAGTGCATTTTGTACAACATAGATAATAATTAATGCAGGTTGTTTAAATGTGAAAATACAAATTGGGATAACAGATATCCCAAAAGGTTGAGAGATATTTAAATTTCTTATCAAGTGCACTACAATTTTAAGTATGTTTCAATTGCGAAGACAAAACATGTTTACCAGCCAGTTTACGCAAAGGCCCAAGGCAAAGGATATAAAACACTTTCTACAAATTATTTACAGAACTGGGGAGATACAAAAGAACACATTCTGACAGCAAGTTAACATTTTTGTATTACATCATGCACTGTAAATGTATTGGGTGCACAAATAAGTTTACATAGTTTTTCGGGCAAAAAAGGTAATAGTTTGTTATAGACAGATAATGATTATTTTATTCAAAATATTTACCTTTGCAACATACAACCTTCCCCCACTTTTCGGGCAATAAGTGGATTCTGCGACGATAGAAGTCCTGTTTGGAAGCAATCCAGTTATCAAGCCAATTTTGGATCTCCTCATAAGAACGGAACAGCTCTCCAGAAAGGGCATTCTGCAGGGATCAAAACAAATGCTAATATGATGGCGCGATGTCTGATGAATATGGTGGGTGGGGTAACATTCTAACCAAGCGCTTCTACAGTTTCCTTGACCTGTATTGCAACATGAGGTCTGGCGTTGTCATGCTGGAGAACAATGTTGTCATGTCTTTTTGCATATTCCGGACGTTTCACTCTCAATGCAAAGCTGAAATTGATAAGTTGTTGATAACGTCCAGCGTTGATGCTCTAGTGCAGTTGCAGCAGCTCATAGTACACCACACCTTTTTGATCCCACCAGATACACAGCATAACCTTACTACCATGAATATTCTGCTTTGGCGTTGGACATGGCGTACCTGGACGCACCCATGCTTTTGGTCATTTCAGAGTATCGTAGTTAATCCATTTTCCATCTCCCGTAACAATTCAATGCAAAAAAGATTTTCTTTGTGTGTCTTAGCAGGAGCAATTCACATATGGTTATGCGCTTTGCAATGTCTCTTTCAATTCATGTGGGACCACATTTCCTTGCTTTTGAACCATTCCCATTGCATGTAGACGTTGAGAAATGCATTGTTGGGCAACATGTAATGCCATTGCTAACTCTGTTTCTGTTTGGCACTGATCTTCAACCAGTAATGCTTCCAAAGCAGCATCTTCAAATATTTTTTTGGTGCACCTTCACGTTCTTTGCCTTCCACGTCGAAATCATTCCCTTTGAATTGTCAGAACCAGTCTACACGTGCTTTCAGTTAGAGCATGTTCGCCATAAGTTTCCACAAGCAAACGGTGACTTTCGGCAGCAGTTTCCTTTTAAAAAAAGTAATGCAGGCACAAAACTTCCCGCATATGCTGTTTTTTTGGCATGAAATTTGACATTTTCAATGCACTGACAAACAATGATGTTCACACTGCAATGAACTGTCTTCCACTAATTATCAAAGCTTATTGCAAGGACTTTCTTATACATATGTTGTATTTTGCAATTACATGAAATGTGTACTAGTTACGCCATCTATTCGCACACGATGTAAACTTATTTGTACACCAAATAATTAACAATTCAGGGGCTGCAAAGTAAACATATTCACAGCAGGCTGAAGGCCCCGCATGACATCACGCCCTGGTTAATTATAAATTCTGCTGTTCATCCAATTTGCATTATAAATGACCACCTACATGATCAATGTAGATGTTAGAAGATCATCTAAGTACACCTGACAAAATTAAGTTCAGAACACTTGCATGTCAAGGTGAAAATGCACTTATACTGCTAAAAAAACTGCAAACGTTATATAAATTACACAATTTTTTTTTGTCATCTGCTTGTATTGCTTTACATAAAAATATTAAGTAAAAATAAAACTGCACAGCATACAACTTGAGAACAGGTTTTCCTAACTTTTGAAGTACAAGGTGATTCAAAAGTTCCCGAACTCTTATTTCAAATATTTTTACCACAAATATAGTGATGTATAACTATTTTATATACTCTTATATTGACACTCATACTTACAGGCAGTGGTGCCCATATGAGTACTTTTACGGGGGTTGCTAAAAACTCCTTACCTCTTTGAAGGCTGTCAAACATTTTAGTAAATGTACAACATACTAAAATCCAACAAAAATAATTGATACTGTTTGACCATTAGTAAATAGCTAACAAGTACCTTATTTTAAAGTGTGAAAGGTCTATCAAAAACTCATAATTTTTTTCTGTTCATTATATTTATTTATAAAGTTACAAAAAAACTGAACCAATAAATGTTTTAGCTGATTTTAAAAATTGTCATTTCAACTTCATATTACAAGTGTGATGATGGTATGTAAAAACTACATTTCAAATGAATTAAAAGTTTGTAGCATTTTTTTATGTCAATGTGCAGGTTATAACTGAACTATACAATTAAAGTTATAATTACAGTTTAGAACATCGTGATGGGAAAAGTTAATTCCACCATGAGATGTAGTAATTTTCAGAGTAAGCAAACTGCAGATTTTGCCTGTTTTTAGAAAACTTATCTATAGAAAATCTAACAAATCCAGCTCTTTCTCTTTTATTCTGTCCCTGTGAACACTTAATAAGCACAAACTTGAAAGATGCTTTTCACTCACTGTGCTCCTCAGCCATGTCTTCACTCACCTGAGGGTGCTAAATGACCTTTCCACAGTGCATGTTGTTGGTGGAATAGTCATATAATTTAGTAGAGCCCTCTTAACTGAAGGAAAAATGCAGTTTCTGAGAGATCACCTAGCTTAACTTTTTCACCACAGTCCTTGTTTTTCTAAAAATCAAAGCAGGTTCTAGCTTCCGCTTCCAGATTTTCTGTCATAAAAACAAAAACATCTTTTTTCATTTTTTTCATCATGTTGGGATGAATTAAAATTGCTTTGAATGAAGTCTCATTAAGATCTGTAAATCTTGATTCAAGCAACATTGAGTCTAAGTAAGGAATAAAAACAGCTGCTCTATAGTAAGCAACTGGAGTGGCCACAGGAATGTTCGAACGATGAGTGTCTTGTGGACATTCTAGGCATTTTGATGTTAATTTCCAGAAAATCACACGCATCTTTCACTTCAATGAAAATGTCTGCAAATTCTTCTTCTGATTCCACTCTGTGCTTCCGAAAAACCTCCAGAAGTTCCTTCTTTATGTGTCAATGTACAGAATGCAAGTCAAAATCTACAGACTAATTTGTTCACAACTGGCTCTAGATATGAAGAATACCTGGATATGATTTTGAGACACACAATGAACACTACAGATGATGCTGCAGTGTCTAACTGGAAGGCTTGTGAGTGTGTTTCTGGGTTCGCCTCATTATCAATAGAAAGAGCTTCCTTGATGGTTACAAAATGTTTAGAAAAATGTTGTATAGACTTGTATTTTTCAGACCATCTTGTTTCACAAAGACCAGGAATGTTTGGAACTTTTTTTATTCTAAGAGTGCTCTTCCTAAAAAATCTGATTACTTGCTTTATTATTCCAATTATGTTTCTGATTTCTGGCACACGATTGAGGTCATTCACCACTAGGTTCAATCGATGGGATGCACAATGAAAATATACAACTTTTGGATATTTCTCTCTTATCCTTTGTTGAACACCAGTACCTTTACCAACCATCGTGGAGAATCTGTCAAACCCTAAACCAATAAATATAGCCATTTCTAGTCCTAGCTTTTCAGTGAATTGCAAAATGTCACCTGCTACACTCTCTGCATCTAATTTCTCAAGCTTGGCAAAACCCATGAATTCTTCTGTTATCACACAACCAACATCAACATCTTCTTTGATGTATCTTATTCCAAGAGACATTTGCTCTTTGCTGCTAATGTCAGCAGTTTCATCAGCCAGCAAAGAAAATGCTTTACATTCACTGACCTCATTTACAATACTAATACAATTCTGCATGGACAAACAAACATTCCATAAATTTGAGGAAATCAAAATGCTAAGAAGAAATAACAGATCAGAGAGACAAATGAGAATGGAGGAATCAATATTACTATATAAAAATAAGACGAGAGTATGTAACCATAATGACCCTAACATATTATCTAGCCACTGGAAAGAATTAACCAGGCAAGAAAAAGAACAAAAAAAAAAAAAAAAAGACAAGATAATAGTGATAAGAAAAGAAATGAAGTTATAACCAGCATAGATGATCAATAACGTGAATATAAAAAAATATATATATATAAAAGAGAAACATAGATGATGCCAGCAAGGTTTTTCAAGAAACGTATCGAAGACTGAGTATCCAACGAAGGCAACGCGCAGTATCGGACTCCATAAGCAAGTAGTGAGCCACGAACATCAGTGGTTACATCGCCACGCTCCTGAGCATAAGGCTGGGCAAAATATTTAGAGCAGAATAAACGGTTATTAATTGGTGTTAATGAATCATAAAATTAAGATCTACAGTGTCTACCCAAAGTGAAAAGTGTTTTGTGAGTGAATGAGCATCATCTACAACGGACTAATGGACAATGACATCAATGAGGACCTAACAACATGTAAGAATTGTAACTCATCTCTAGAAACAGAATGCATTGGTAAGCATTAAGCAACTAGAATATTTCCCATTAATATTAAAATGTTTCAAGTCCTTTTCAGCATTCATTAGCCACAAAGACACCAAAAACAACTCTTTTTAAAGTCAGTTTAAACAACACACAATACTTACAAAGTCCACCTTTTCAAGAAGGAGAATATACCAATCAGGGATCTGTGTCCAACCAGCTCTTTTGAAATTGGCGTTTATCTTTACCAAAATTGAAAACATCTTTCTTAAAATCGTGAGTAAAAACTTTACCAGTAGATTTGTTAGCAGTTGGTACTTTACATCATCTGAAACATATGAACATGAATAATTCAAATATTGGCCTAAATCATAACGTATTGCAAAAATTTCATCACTAGGAGTGTCTTTATCATCACTAGAATGTGCTTGCTCGACTATTCTTTCTGCTGAAGTTGAGGGATGAGTAAATTAATTTTCTGTTCTTTTTGAAGGCATCAAAATTTGTTTCAAACCAATCCTACAAGGAGGCATTTCTCTTGTAGTAGATTGTTGTTGCTCTAGCTTCGCCCTTTTTTACGGCTGTCCCTCTGGTCTGATCGAAGAACTTTCGTATATCTATTTGTCAGACAGAATTAAAATAATAATTCACAGTTCTGTATCCACAGATACGAATCAGTTCAACACTTAACATAACTATTGAACAGTAAAAAAGTCAATAGCAAATAGCAGACTTTAATAAATGCAGCGCGGAAACATCGCTACAGAAACGATCACATTTGATTTGCAAAACTGAGAAATCTCAAAATCAACTCACCTCACTCTGACTAGCAAGTAGCAATGTTTCGCTTTTTTTAGCAAAAATAAAATTCTATGGAGGTCAACAACAGCGGAAAACATTCTAGTCATTTTGAAAGCCCTGCACTCTGCAGAAACTGTTGGTTAGAATGTACCTATGGGCAGTCAGTCCTATCACCACATCACAGGCACAGCCGGTGAGCGGCGCAAATCCGCGCATGAGGAAACCCCCCCCCCACACACACACACACTCATTCTCCTAAAAGCATTACTGATTCATCAGTTCATACTTCATAATCAGATGTGTTGAAACTGTCACCTACAATTCATTGTCGTACTTTTGAAAGTAAATGCATAGCAGAATCGTGCAAATCAAATTTTTAAAATAAAGAAGTTTGATATTGCAATTAATCATTAATATCTTATTATTTTTAAAACTGCTTTTAAAAAAAGGTTTAGTCTATTTTAGTGATTTAAATGTATCAAAAATTTAGCTATACCAACGGCTGGGGGAGGGCACCCCCACCCCATGGGTGCCCTTGCTTACAGGTAATGAAAGCCACTTTACACTAGATGCTGGAATTGTTCACTATTCTGTTCAAGACAAATCCACCCGACGACACATGTTGGCGGACATTATTTTCAGCGTGCTGGCTGGTATGTCCCTCACAGCTGTAATGATGCCCTGTATACCGTCTTAGCAGTGGCGGCTCGTGGTGTAAAATGCTGGTGAGGCGAACGGTCTTGATGTAAATGTAAAACAGTAAAACATATGTTATTGAAAAATATATAAATTCGTATAACGTTATACGAATATATATATATATATATATATATATATATATCAGTGGCGCAGCCGGGGGGTCGTGGTTTGCACCCCCCTTATTAGGCGAGACAGTTAGCTTTTTATAAGTACGTTTTATAGATAATTTCCCTATTTAAATTCATTGATTTTTATATAACTCGGAAAGCAATGTAATTTCTTGATAATAGAAGAGAAAGTAAAGCAAAGCGGCCAAAGAAGTTGCTTTATTTATTTTTATTAAAACAACTATAATTTATTGCATTTTCTTCATTTTATTAAATTAGCTTCATTTTGTATTAATGTTCAAGATGTGCGTACGTACCAATAGGAAAATATTTGTCGAAGCGCCCCCCCCCCAAAAAAAATTGTTATATGTACTTATACACAGTTATACAGCAGAAGTGCAGAACCCCCCCCTTCAAAAAGTTTCATGTCAAAGGCAGTATCACCCATTGGATATCTTTGAAGTCCTGGGTTCGAGTCGGCTGAATCATTAAAATCCGCTGAGATTCGGAAGTCTCGTTAAGCCATTGGTCCAGGGTAGGCGGCGCCTTGTTATTAACAGCTGTAAACCCCATCCCTTAGGGCTCCATCCCATGCCATTTAGCCCTTATATACAAATATTATTCAACAGTAATGGAATAAAATTATAGAAATATATGAAACACGGCGTAGGGAGTCTTTCTTCATGAAAAAATCCAAAAATTTTAGATGAAAAATGTACATATACTTCTCTATATATATGTGTGTGTGTAATATACGCTACTTTTGCAACAATATTTTTATGAAAACAATTATTCGATAATTTTACAACAAAGAAAGAAATATTTCACTAGTATTCTTTTATGTAGCACTTGATAGAAAATACGCAATTTGCGCGGTTTCTTTAGCTAGTCAATGCGTCACTCACATCCCAACGCCAGTCGGAGATCCACTTCTTAAAAAATTCAAAGTAAATCATTTGAATAGAATTTTTTTCTCAAGAAGTGTTTCTTGAGCTTGAATAAAAGTCACAGTTTAATTGGCATATTAGTGAAGGTGCATTTAGCACGGGTCACAAACTGAAGTCCAGGCTCGTGATAACTATGTACAGGAGAAGTCAAGCTAAGGAAGCACATTTCTATATAAAAAAAAGTATTAAATAATTTAAACCTGGAATTAAAAACAGAGGAATACGATATTAATTTGCTTAGGTCTCGAACAGAATGCTTTCAGTTTATGTTTTATAAATAAGTTCAATTCTGCGATCCTTTTTGGCTGCAAATTTGTCTATGATCAGATCATAAAATGGTTGAGTGGACATTAGATGGTTCAGCAATTCTTTCTCGATTGAAATTTTAGCGAGTGAAGACAAACGATCTTGTGCCGTTGTATTACGGAGGTAAGTCTTAATTCTCTTCAAACAAGAAAAAACTCCTTTCAGCAGAAGAACTTGTTGACGCCAGTGTCAATACAAGAGAAAATAATTTGTAGGCTTCTGGTAACACATCTTTCAGCTCGTTTTCTTTCATTGTTTTCAAGGTTTTCTGAAAACTGAGTTCCCTGAAGTTGTGATCATTATATAAAAAATCTAATTCGTTTTTTAGTCGTTGTGTGTCTTGTAAAATGTTTGGATAAATTTTTTTGAGAGTGTTAAGGGCACTGGATGGAAATGACTCTGAATAACTATGGTATTTTGAGCTGTCAACTAGCTGCAGAAACTCGAGCTTTCCCATATCTTCAAATCTGGTATTTATTTGGACTTTTATATATTCATGAATACACTCCATTAAATCATTCTGTATCGTTTTAGATTGTCCAGAAAATAAGCTTCCTATTTCTTCAAAATGTGCTTTTAATTCTGGGGTGCTCCTACGAAGTAACATTTGGAACATTTCCTTGAAATTACCTTTATTTAATGAGGAAATAGTTTCATCATGTCCTCGAAAAGGCAGTTCTTGCTTGCTTAGAACGACAACTAAATCGATTATATGTTCCATAAAAAGCCTATTTAGTCTGACCTTTTCATTAAACTTGACTTTATGAAGAGCAGCATTTTCTTTGAGCATATCAGAAATAGTGTTTGTTTTTTTCCATTCGTTTTAGACCTACGTGGTTAGTTCTATGCTCTTTAGAGCTTTCGTGCAATTTTGCACTACGAGAAAAGTTTTTTAGATCAAAATAACCCGTTGTGTTCCACACATTTTTCTTATTGCTCAAAAGTAAACATGGCCAGCAAAAGAGAGTTTGCTTGTAATAGCTACCAGAAAGCCAGGGAAAAATCTCGTACCATGATTTATTGAAAGACCTAAAAAACGATTTGCCGCACTTCTTATCTTTAGATATTGAACTTATTATAGGTGTCGGTCTACCAGATATGAAAACATCCCTTTTATCATAATCTTTCCAGTGCTTAAAAGGAATTTCTTCCAGAACACAAATCACGTCGTTTGTTGGGCCATTCATATTTTCCAACCAAAATCAAAATATGCTGTTTAGTAACAATAACAAAAGAAAAACTCAACATTACTATGAACTAGCAAACACCCGCAGAAGAGAGGATTGAAAACACACTACAAAAAGTTAGACTCAAATACACTCTGACGAATAGTTAAAGCTACGTAGAAATAATCGTACTCCAAAGCGTATAGAGGCGAACGGCGTCATCGCCTGTGAAACCACTTTTCACAAAGGTCATCTACTCATCTTCCCGCGCCCATTGGATACACAATCCTTGGGTTCTCCAATAACAGCGGAGATGCGATTCCAGTTTAAGCGAAATGGAGAGTCGCCTCAGAAATTTCCTTTCTCTTTACTGGAAGTCCGGCACCTCTTTAGGTAAACCTCGGACCGTGGGGGTGGGGGTTCACTCTGTAGGGCTCTTCTCTGATCCCCAGTTCCCAAAACCGGCTTCTCATCGAGACGATTCAGCCGGTCGCCTCTAAGCGCTTAAAACATGCAGCTGCTTTGCAAAAATAATGATTCATTCCACTTCTCGAAAGCCGTTCTTTAACCTAATTCATGAATCACAATGTGAATTTCAGTGTTTCATTTATCCTGCAAAGTTCTTATATCTTTGTTACTGACAGAAGGTTTTTTTTTTCTTTCACTTCTCATTCTGCGGAATTTCAGGTGAGGCGGCGCCTCACTTGCCTCATCTGACGGGCCGCCACTGCGTCTTAGGGTTGTTGTGGTAAACTGTGCCTTTCAGACAGCCCCACAAATAAAAGTCTGGGAACTCAAGTCAGGTGAACGAGGCAGCCAAAGTTTTTCAAGATTAATTGATCGTGGAAGAACTCACGGAGCATCTCTATTGTGCCGTTTGAAGTGTGGCATGTTGCTCCATCTTGTTGAAACCAACAGTAACATTCATGTTTTTTCAGCATTGCTACAAATTGATGGATGATGTCTGCATACACAGCAGAATTTACAGTTGTTTCGAATAAAAAAAGGCCCTACAATTCACCGTCTAGACATGGCGTACCACACTGCAACTTTCTGGCAGTGAAGTCCAACCTCATGCAATGTGTGTGGATCCTTCGCAGCCCATATACGAGTGTTTTGGCTATTGACATATACATTTAAATGAAACCATGCCCACCCACTGATTTTTTTTTGTTAAGCTGGTTATTCACACTGTTGCGCTTAAACCATTGGCAATGCGCATTTTCGAGTCCAAAGGACGTACGTAGCCTTCTGTCAGGCTGAATACGATGCCTCTAACTAGCCGCTGAAGTGACTTCCTGGGAGAGCGCTGCAGGGTAATGTGAATTTTCTCCAGAAACGTGGTCATCACCACGGATGGCCGGCCGCTTTTAAGCTTATCCTGAACACTGCCTCTCCCGTGAAACCGGTTCACAAGGTCATACACAGTTGTTTTCTCTGGTATAGGAGCATCAGGAAACTTCCTTTGAAAGAGCTGGATGAAATGTTGGCAAATTTTTTCCGCCAAATAAACTTCTAACAAAGCGACTGTTCTTGCACGAGACTCGTGGCTGACTGAATGTTACTGCTTGCCAGCGCCTGCGTAGTGTCATGTGGCGCAACTCGCTCCCCAAGGTCACACACAACAGCCACAAGCAGCAATACTCCGATATCTTTTATGGTTTTACAGCAAATGCGTTTTAAAACATAGAGTTCAGGGATTTTTGAATCACCCTGTATAACAACAATTTAATGCACAAATTTTCTACAGTGGTACCTTCGGTGTCCACAACATCCGCATTCACAACAGTACTTACCATGATACAAACGTTCAATGTAAGCAAATGTAGGAACAGCATGCTCTCCAAATATGCTTCTGAGTTCATGCCGTATGATTCAGCAAGAATTTTTCGGCCAACAGAGTTTAGGTGGAGGCCATCAGGTGCTAGTTTCTCGGCTAAAGTTCGCCCACTGAAAGACACCTGAAAACAAAGATTAACACACAAATATAGGATTATTATTGAAGGTTTTATTACCAAATATCGAATGAAACCAAAATATACATGAATGAAAATATTGAAACATTCATGAACGTACAAGTGACAAGTTCATAATATCAGGCGAACTTACTGTATCTATCTCAGAAGTGGCCCATCTGTGTGAAATGTACAAGCAGTGCTGATGGGCTAGCTGTTATAAACCACTGAAAGGTGGTAGTAAGTTCGAAGGAACATTATTATTGCATTACCATAACAAGACCTCCATCATTACCTAACACCCGATACACAGACGTTAATAACATTCTAGGTACACGTTGGAATACATGGCCTACTGTGGGGCGGTAATTTGACAGATTGTAACTGCTCATGAAAGTTATGCTGAAATAATTTCTCCATTTATCTTTTCTTTCCCAAGTGGGTGGTTTTCTATGAGTATACAGTAGATTGCAGTTAAAGGGGACATATCAGGGGTATAGCACTTTGATGAAGTTAAGTGGCTACCCCAATTATGTGGGGCTATATCCCAGAGTTAATGTGCTGGCCCGGTGGCACAATGGTCTGAGAATTCTTCCAAGATGGGCTGGGTTTGATTCCTGGTGAGGCATGGATGTCGTGTTTGTCTAACAGCACAGGCTCTCTCCCTTTCCTGGAACCAGTGGCGCTGATTTAGGGATGGGCAACTGCTTATAGGCCACTGAGTTACTGCATGGTGATGGTTACCCCCCCCAAAGGAAGAGTTAATGTGGGATGTTCAAGAATTATGCGAAATAAACAGCAGGCCCAATTGACCAGAATACTGTGTATTGTACCTTTTACTAATGTATAGCTGGGCAATTTACCTCCCACAAGAAAACAAAATTACTGGTACCTTATGAAACATTGGTTATGACATCTATATCTGTGAGTCATATTTTAATATACCTTGTAACTGAAAATCACAATATTACACAAACTGCAGTGCACATTTCTGTACGCACATGGACTGTATATTGCAACGCCTATTGTTCTGCAAGGTACAATTGGTATGTCAACAGACAGTAACAGAAACATGCCTTCCTATACCAGATATTGTACTTCAAGGGAGTAGAGAAATATTTGAAGGAAATGTTTTTTTCTGACGACTTGGAAATGCAACTGAAGTATGTATTTAGCAAAATGATTTGACACGTACTGCTGGTGAAATACATTCAGGTTGCATGAAGCATTCTGCATCTCAGATACATGTAGAAAACATTACAGGTACTTCATGAAAAAAATCACGAAAGAAATACGGGATTACGCCATATAATACAAATTTTGAAGATGGCAATCCGATTTTCGGCGTAAATGTGACAAGAATGGTTAGTCAGAAAAAAAAAAAATTCAAGTTTTCAGATATTATCTGACTTACCATCCTTGTCACATTTACGCCAAAAATCGGATTGCCATCTTCAAAATTTGTAAATTTGTATTACAGGTACTATTTAATAAAGTTTTGCACTGGTGTGACCCAGTTAGCACATGAAAGAAGTACAACTCTGACCCCCCCCCCCCATACACACACACACTATACTGTTTTACACCAACAGGAAAGTAAAGACAGCTCATATTTGTTCTGGGTGGTAACATATCTGGAAAGACCAAATTCATTGCATTGCCTTGATATGCAATGTTGTGGAAAACCAATTGTACAACATTGAAGTACATCACCCCTGCCCCCCAAAAAAATTTAAATACTAGGCATTCCATCATGTAACAGTAAATATATCTTTAGAACTCACAGCATAATGTTTCAACAAGATTACAACACATGTTACTCTGCTTTTCGGAGAACAAGTAGTAACTGCACATAAATGTTTTGAAGGACAGGTTCACCTGTGTAAAGTACTAACCTCTGTCTTCAGAAGCTGTACATTGCATGGCAGCAATTTCTTGAGCTTCTTGTTCCATCTATGAATGGGCTGATGGTAACTACTGCGGCAGCAGGGAATAATTTCTGCCACAATTACTTGCAGATCTCTGTACATATTCTTCCAGCTCCTCACAGTGTCAATGACATCGCACAGAGTCAGTGGCGGCCCGTCAGATGAGGCAAGTGAGGCGCCGCCTCACCTGAAATTCCGCAGAATGAGAAGTGAAAAAAAAACAACTTCGGTCAGTAACGAAGATATAAGAACTTTGCAGGATAAATGAAACACTGAAATTTACATTGTGATTCATGAATTAGGTTAAAAAAAGGCTTTCAAGAAGAGGAATGAATCATTATTTTTGCAAAGCAGCTGCATGTTTTAAGCGCTTAGAGGCGACCGGCTGAATCGTCTCGATGAGAAGCCGGTTTTGGGAACTGGGGATCAGAGAAGAGCCCTACAGAGTGAACCCCCACCCCCACGGTCCGAGGTCTACCTAAGGAGGTGCCGGACTTCCAGTAAGAGAAAGGAAATTTCTGAGGCGACCCTCCATTTCGCTTAAACTGGAATCGCATCTCTGCTGTTATTGGAGAACCCAAGGATTGTGTATCCAATGGGCGCGGGAAAATGAGCAGATGACCTTGGTAAAAAGTGGTTTTACAGGCGATGACGCCGTTCGCCTCACTATGCTTTGAAGTAGGATGATTTCTACGTAGCTTTAACTATTCGTCAGAGTATATTTGAGTCTAACTTTTTGTAGTGTGTTTTCAATCCTCTCTTTTGCGGGTGTTGGCTAGTTCATAGTAATGTTGAGTTTTTCTTCTTTTTTTATTTTGTTATTGTTACTAAACAGCATATTTTGATTTGGGTTGGAAAATATGAATGGCCCAATAAACGACGTGATTTGTGTTCTGGAAGAAATTCCTTTTAAACATTGGAAAGATTATAATAAAAGGGATGTTCTCATATCTGGAAGACCGACACCTGTAATAAGTTCAATATCTAAAGATAAGAAGTGCGGCAAATCGTTTCTTAGGTCTTTTCAATAAATCATGGTACGAGATTTTCCCCTGGCTTTCTGGTAGCTATTACAAGCAAACTCTCTTTTGCTGGCCATGTTTACTTTTGAGCAATAAGAAAAATGTGTGGAATACAACGGGTTATTTTGATCTGAAAAACTTTTCTCGTAGTGCAAAATTGCACGAAAGCTCTAAAGAGCATATAACTAATCACGTAGGTCTGAAACGGATGGAAAAAAAATATAAACACTATTTCTGATATGCTCAAAGAAAATGCTGCTCTTCATAAAGCTAAGTTTAATGAAAAGGTCAGACTAAATAGGCTTTTTATGGAACATATAATCGATTTAGTTGTCGTTCTAAGCAAGCAAGAACTGCCTTTTCGAGGACATGATGAATCTATTTCCTCATTAAATAAAGGTAATTTCAAGGAGATGTTCCATTTGTTACTTCGTAGGAGCACCCCAGAATTAAAAGCACATTTTGAAGAAATACGAAGCTTATTTTCTGGACAATCTAAAACGATACAGAATGATTTACTGGAGTGTATTCATGAATATATAAACGAATGTGTTAAAAGCAAAATTAATGAGTCAACATTTTTTTCAGTGCAAGTTGATGATACAACTGATATTACTCAAAAATCACAGTGTTCAATAATTGTCAGATACATATTGGACTCAAATTGTGAAGTAGTTGAGCGCTTCCTTGGTTTTTATGATATCAGCACTGACAGGACTGCTGTGGAACTGTATGATCTGCTAGCATCGGTTTTGGAGGAGTTTGATTTTAAATCAAAGTTAGTAGGCCAGTGTTATGATGGTGCAAGCGTTATGGCTGGAGAGTTGAGCGGTCTGCAGAAAAGAGTCAAGGTAGAAGCCCCGCAAGCTTTGTTTACCCACTGTTTCGCCCACCGCCTTAACCTTGTCCTACAACAGGGGTGCAAAAGTATTGTAAATTGTCGCATATATTTCGCAACTGTATCCAGCATGCCCTCATTTTTTCATAAATCTGCCAAGAGAACCCACGTAGCAGATTCAGTTGTTGGGAAACGGATTCCTCAAATAGCGGAAACACGTTGGGCATCACTTTCACACATTTTGCGTTTAATTGTAAGCGAATGGGGCAAACTAAAGAATGTGTTTGAAAACATAATGAATGACCCGGAATCAACGGCAGAATCAATCAACGGAGCCATAGGATATTTGAAAATTTCACTAATTTTGAATTTGCTTTTTTATCACTGATTTTTGATGACATTTTTGGAATTACGGATGTACTGTTTGATGTTTTACAAAAAAAGACTTTAGATATCAGTTATTGCCAAAGACAAATTAAACAATGTTGCGAACGAATAAATAAGAAAAGGAATGTAACCACTTACTTGAAACATTTCAGTGAAGCAATTAGTTTGAGTGGAGGTCCTAAATGTCGCCAAAAGAAACATTTGACTGAAGAAGTGGAAAAACTATTACAAAATTTTGTTTTACGAAATCGTTGACAGCATAATAGTCCAAATAAATACCAGATTTGAAGATATGGGAAAGCTCGAGTTTCTGCAGCTAGTTGACAGCTCAAAAATACCATAGTTAGTCAGAGTCATTTCCATCCAGTGCCCTTAACACTCTCAAAAAAATTTATCCAAACATTTTTACAGACACACAACGACTAAAAAACGAATTAGATTTTTTATATAATGATCACAACTTCAGGGAACTCAGTTTTCAGAAAACCTTGAAAACAATGAAAGAAAACGAGCTGAAAGATGTGTTACCAGAAGCCTACAAATTATTTTCTCTTGTATTGACACTGGCATCAACAAGTTCTTCTGCTGAAAGGAGTTTTTCTTGTTTGAAGAGAATTAAGACTTACCTCCGTAATACAACGGCACAAGATCGTTTGTCTTCACTCGCTAAAATTTCAATCGAGAAAGAATTGCTGAACCATCTAATGTCCACTCAACCATTTTATGATCTGATCATAGACAAATTTGCAGCCAAAAAGGATCGCAGAATTGAACTTATTTATAAAACATAAACTGAAAGCATTCTGTCTCGAGACCAAAGCAAATTAATATCGCATTCCTCTGTTTTTAATTCCAGGTTTAAATTACCTAATACTTTTTTTATATAGAAATGTGCTTCCTTGACTTCTCCTGGACATTAATACAAAACGAAGCTAATAATTATCACGAGCCTGGACTTCAGTCTATGACCCGTGCTAAATGCACCTTCACTAATATGCCAATCGAACTGTGACTTTTATTCAAGCTCAAGAAACATTTCGTAAGAAAACAATTTCTATTCAAATGATTTACTTTGAATTTTTTAAGAAGTGGATCTCTCGACTGGCGTTGGGATGTGAGTGACGCATTGACTAGCTAAAGAAACCGCACAAATTGCGTATTTTCGCTCAAGTGTATTACATAAAAGAATACAGGTGAAATATTTCTTTCTTTGTTGTAAAATTATTGAATAATTGTTTTCATAAAAATATTGTTGCAAAAGTAGCGTATATTACACACACACACACACATATATATATATATATATAGTGGTATATGCACATTTTTCCTCTAAAAGTTTTGGATTTTTTCGTGAAGAAAGACTCCCACGCCGTGTTTCATATATTTCTATAATTTTATTCCATTACTGTTGAATAATATTTGTATATAAGGGCTAAATGGCATGGGATGGAGCCCTAAGTGATGGGGTTTACAGCTGTTTATAACAAGGCGCCTAACCGAGACCAATGGCTTAACGAGACTTCCGAATCTCAGCGGATTTTAATGATTCAGCCGACTCGAACCCAGGACTTCAAAGGTATCCAATGGGTAATACTGCCTTTGACATGAAACTTTTTGAGGGGGGGGGGGGTTCTGCATTTATGCTGTATAACTGTGTATAAGTACATGTAACAATTTGGGGGGGGGGCGCTTCGACAAATATTTCTCTATTGGTACGTACGCACATCTTGGACATTAATACAAAACGAAGCTAATTTAATAAAATGAAGAAAATGCAATAAATTATAGTTGTTTTAATAAAAAGTTAATAAAGCAACTTCTTTGGCTGCTTTGCTTTACTTTCTGTTCTATTATCAAGAAATTGCATTGATATTATGTATCAATGTAATTTATTTGTATTACATTGTATGTTATGTAAAAATCAATGAATTTAAATAGGGAAATTATCTATAAAACGTGCTTAGAAAAAGCTAACTGTCTCGCCTACTTAGGGGGGTGCAAACCACGACCCCCGGCTACGCCACTGATATATATATATATGTTCCTATAACGTTATACGAATTTATATATTTTTCAATAACATATGTGTTACTGTTTTACATTTACATCAAGACCGTTCGCCTCACCAGCATTTTACACCACGAGCCGCCACTGCACAGAGTACTGAGCCAGTCATGTCTTTGGACATCATTTTTCCCAACTTCTAACAATAGGAAGTCTAGGGCTTCGATGTCAACGGTACCATTAATGAACATTGTGATCTCACGAGCTCTTCCACCTGGAAGACTAAATGTACAAATCTCCTTGCCAAAATATGGCCCTAAGAGCTCATAATTTGTGAGCAACTTCACCATTGACGTGCCCACGACGCATCCTTTCATGGTTCTATACAGTAAGAAAGAGAACAAGTTAAAATTAGATAATGTGAAACACAACATGCAATAATTTCAATAGCAGTTTAAAAAAGATAAATGATAGTTTACTAATGTATTGCACAGAAGATCAGTAGCACATAATTTGGTGTGGCTTTTAAAAGAACCACCAATGCACAACTTTATGTGTTCAGGCAATAATGAACTGAAGAGAAATTCAGATCTAACTGCAGAATGACATTGCTGTTTGACCGTTTTTGGTGAAATTCAATTGCAGAAATATAGCAAATTTGACCACATATTTTCTGCTAAGGGGCATTTTTTGTGTGTTATAAAGAGAGGCACCTAGGTTGAACAATAAAGGGAAATGCTTTTCTTTTTCATTTCAGGTGATGTGGAACACCCTTCCTTAACACGTGTACTGACATTTTGGCATTATGATATTCAAATAAGCATAAATTTGTTTGGCCACTATATACAGCAATATGTAGTACCAATGTGTTCATTACAGAAGATAGTAACCTACAAGTTCTCCTATAAGTGGAGACTTCAAATAGCGCAAATTATGTCAGGATTGAAATGCGTGGTATTTATGTAGATAAAAATATTTTACTCAGTTTACTTCATTTTTCCTCGGCTCTTCCCTTAATGGAACACATGATACACAGCACCTAGGTCTACGAAGTAATCCTAGGCCTATGTGGGTTTCTTCCTAGACAATTACAGATATATGTCTATTTACACTGGAAGTTGTACTTGGAGAGCATAGAAATACCTGAAGGGGACTGTTTTTGACTGAAAGATGAAACTGCAGTACTAATGCTGGTCAATAAGGTTGCATAAAACATTCTTCTGAGATACAGGATCTTTTAATGTGTTTCCGTTTCATTAAAAGTAATGTTGTTGCTCAGAATTTCTGCCTCTTTCAGAAAGTGAATACTTCTGGTGCGGACTAGTTATTTCTGATATAGTCCATGCATTTAGAAATACAGAAATGTTTTATATGCTGCTTTCAAAAACATGTACAGGCTGGGACTTCACTGCATCATTACTAGTTCGGCAGTGTAAACAACACATACACCAGTAGAAATTCTGACAAATACCCTTTAAGGCATTTCCGTTTTATTTAAGCCAATATTGTGCTGGAAACGTTGACTGCATATGGAAATTGGGTACTATGGGTGCCAATTGGTTGTTTTAATATAGTCCTTTCATGAAAAGAAAGAACGTAATAATACACTCATCGTCAAAAAAAAGTAGTAGCACCCAAAAGGACGGGTCAGATTGCAATGCTATTCGGAAAGGTTACCAGGAACAAAAAATGATTAAACATTGAGACTGATATGGGCAATATTTATTGAGCTACACACCAATAAGGGCTCAGTATGGCGTCGGGCCACCATGCTTGCTCACACACAGCATGCCAGACGTCTCGGCATGAAGTTGTACAGGTCCCTAATGGTGTCCTGCGATAAGTCATCCCCATGCAGCTTGAACCTTCTCACGCAGTTCCTGCAAATTGTGCGGTTGGAGTGGAGTGTGGATAATGAGTCTAATAGCATCCCACGCATTTTTAATCGGCAATAGGTGTGGTGATGCGGCTGGCCATGGCAGAGTGTCAGTGTCTTGAAGGTAAGCTCTTGAGACAGCAGCAGTATGCGGACGAGTGCTGTCCTGTTGGAAAATCGCACTGAAGTGAGCGTTCAGAAAAGGAAGGGCTACTGGGTGCAGGACCTCATTAACATAACATTGGGCCGAGACCGAAATATACATGCACATAACTAAAAAAATTGCAAAAAGTTACAGAAATATTGTTTAGTATTTCCGAAAAAAATTAAACAAAATTATGCTTCGTCGACCGGAATTGCATATTAATCAATCATGGCCTTGCTAAAGCTGTGGGAGCCTTGTTGACCTTCAGCAGAGAGTAAGAGACCGCAGACTGGACTGCTGCAGAGAGTAAGAGAAGGCAGACTGGACTGCTGCAGAGTAAGAGACGGCAGACTGAACTGCTGCAGAGAGTAAGAGACGGCAGACTGGACTGCTGCAGAGAGTAAGAGACGGCAGACTGGACTGCTGCAGAGAGTAAGAGACGGCAGACTGGACTGCTGCAGAGAGTAAGAGACGGCAGACTGAACTGCTGCAGAGAGTAAGAGACGGCAGACTGGACTGATGCAGAGAGTAAGAGACGGCAGACTGAACTGCTGCAGAGAGTAAGAGACGGCAGACTGGACTGCTGCAGAGAGTAAGAGACGGCAGACTGGACTGCTGCAGAGAGTAAGAGACGGCAGACTGGACTGCTGCAGAGAGTAAGAGACGACAGACTGGACTGCTGCAGAGAGTAAGAGACGGCAGACTGGACTGCTGCAGAGAGTAAGAGACGGCAGACTGGACTGCTGCAGAGAGTAAGAGACGGCAGACTGGACTGCTGCAGAGAGTAAGAGACGGCAGACTGGACTGCTGCAGAGAGTAAGAGACGGCAGACTGGACTGCTGCAGAGAGTAAGAGACGGCAGACTGGACTGCTGCAGAGAGTAAGAGACGGCAGCTATCAACCTGTGCTCCAGCACAGGTCTTCAGTACGTGACGTCATGTCACTGAACCCTCCCCACCTCGAGGGCACAAGAAACCAGATCATCAGATTTGGCTTCACTAGCGGCTGCTGATGACATCATCTCTCTTCTAACCTCCTTGGTCCCCGACTGCCCGAAGATAAGGTGGGTCAACTGACTGAACAACATATTTTTGCTTTTACCACTATGACCTCGAATAGGTTCTCGTCTCCAAATGCAGAGCTAAACTTTTGTGTGAACCCAGACAAACCGAAAAATTTTCTTTCATAAAGGAGGCAGTTTTAAATGTTCTTAAACAACGGTACTTGAGGTATTGTCTGTCGCGTAAAATTTGATGAGCACGAACAAACAGTAATTCTTTTTTGAGGCACAATAAGAAGTCTGAGGGATAAATTTCTATACACACTTTCTATGTATTACTAGTAAACGGAGAATGAATAACAAAAAAAATATAACAAAAAACAAAATTTATGCACATATGCGTATATTTTCCCCACAAAATATGAGCAAAAATATAAGGGGTTCAGGGAACCCACAACAAAATCATTGGGGGTTCAAAAAGTGTCTCGAACCCACGAAGTTGACGCCTATGGTACACACCCAAGTGAGGAAGACTAAACTTAGCTATCCTATACCACATCACTTTAGTCTTCCATCTCCCTCATAGATCATGTGATTGGCTTGCAACTGCAATCATTTACAGAACCTAACTGTACAGTGTACACTCATCACAGTATGATTCAGGAACTTGGACAAGAGTGTAGGATCAACTGACATAATATTAATCTTTCCCTTGTCAGGGCCTGGAACTTGCCGACTAAGAGGGACCAAGGAAAAATACAAAACTTGGTTGGAGATCATTTGGAAGAGCAGTTTTCAGTGAGAAAGGTTTCGTGAATTAGGAACTTGCAGACACAAAATGGGAAGGTGTGTATAACTTGGCAAGAGTGAAAGCTACTTATGGATGATACCTGTAATGAAGAAAATGGAAACAGTTGACAGAAGTGGCAAGACCAGTGCTCAAAATAGGCCGATATGGAATACCAGCACTTTTTTTATGCTGAATTTACATACCAAGTACTACTTTCAGTAGTGGGAACTGCAAAAATGGATTTTTTTTTTTTTTTTTTTTTTTTTGTCCCTGGCTTATGAGCTTGCATTTTTAAACATAGAAACCTTATGTGCCTTGTGAAATTGCTGTGTGGGAACCGTAAAAAGAGTGGTGTACATACGAGCTATAAGTTCAATCTTTCAAAGGATGGAAATGAAGTTACATATGTGCTCAAGCCCCAGATAATCCCACTAAATATGTGTGTAATATTTATTATATTACTAATTTAATATGTTCAATTTGAAGAGCTACTTAATAGACTAAAGAATTTGAAGTAATAGATTAAACTTAAATTTTAGTTTTGCACCAATGAGTATATAAAGTTTTTCAACTTCAGACTGTTTTTTTGTTTTGTTTGAGGGTGGCAAGATGGCTATTAATTTAAGACTAAATATTAATTCTGATTGAGACGATTGTAATTGCCAGACTTCCTACTTTTACAAACGTAGAACCAATTTTCCAGATGTAGTATATAATTGGCACACTAGAAGTTCTGGAGAAAAAAAGTGTAAACCCCCCCCCCCCCACTGAAATTCGTTTTTAGGTACATCGATTCCGCGTAATACAATGAAAACTACCCAAAATGGCCCGCATGTTGCTGGTTTTTTTACGAATAAAAGGGCAACCAACTATTTCTCATTTCTTCTTTAAGTAGAAAATGTATAAACATTTGTTTGGAAGAACAATGCTTTTTATGTTGTACGATGTTGTTTTTTTTATCGCCTTTGCGACAATCAAAAAGGATCGTACCCAGTGGCGGCTCGTGATAAGCTGAGATGGGGTGGGGGGAGGGGGCTGCATCTCAATTTTGTAGATATCGCTTCGAATAAGCTAAGTTACTGAGCCTGCACTGATGCTGTCTGTTTAATAATAACAATCATATATATATATATATATTGATCAAGTGTGTTTTTTTACAAGAAATGAATATTTAGATTTTATATTTAGCGATTGATAGGGAACAGGAAAAATTAGGCAACAGATATTAAGCGATGGCCACATTTATGAAGAAAATAATCGAACTATAAAACTTGGTCAGATGCATTATTTCTTTAAAAAAAACCTGATTAATCAGTGCATCCTTCAAGTTTTTACGCATGGAGCACAGACGTGGACCTGAACTAAAATAGACATACAGGTGTTGCAGACAACTGAAAGAAGCGTGTAGAGATGCATGTTTGATGTTACCAGGAAAGATACAAATACACTGCTGGCCACCCAAAATGCAACACCAAGAAAAAAGCATCCGATTGGCCTGAAATTCGCAGCATGCGTCGCCCGCGAGAGGACATGCAAACAATTAGCATTGCAGGGCATATGCAAATTATGTGCGCCCTGCACGCCACCGAGAAGCACTATAAGAAGGCTGCACAGAAGGCGGGGTGTAAGTAGTGGAAGTGTGTTGTGCTGCCGGACCTGCGCGTGGGGAGCTTCCTGATGCCTTGTCGCAGAATATGGCAGTCATTCCAGCACATTTCGGAGTTCAACAGAGGACCAATAGTGGCTTATAGCGACAGCGGTTTATCGTACCGAGACATCGGCACCCATGTGGGACGATATCCAGCCACAGTGAGGCGAGTATGGATTCGGTGGGTGCAGGAGGGACGGACGGACCGACCAACATGAGCGATTGCTCCAGCCGTGGCACACCACCGAACGAGAGGACTGGCGGGCATTGACGGCTCGCATCACCACATCACGAACGTTAGCGCAGGAATTAGGGTGTGTTGCACAACAACCTGTGTCAGCACGTACCGTTCGACGTTGTCTGCAGGAGCGGGGACTTATCACATGGTACCCATTGCTTCGATTACCATTGACGTTACACCACCGGCGAGTGAGAGGGCAGTGGGCCGTTGAACGCCGCACCTGGACTACGGAATGGTACGACATTGTCTTCTCCGACTAACCCCGCTTCTGCCTGCAACCAGAGTTCGCCAAAATGCATAATTACGCGTCTTGGACGCATCGAAAAGTGTGTTTACACATCGAAATTTTGCCAACGCGTAAAAATACGAATCGAGAATTTTAAGCTGAAAATTTTTTATTTTCAACTTTTTATTCGAATTTTGTATTTCAAACATGTGATAAGCGATATCCTTTGTTACGTCAGGCCAGATCTCACGTTGTAGACGATCCATACCTATCCGCGGTTTGCTTGGCACGACCGGAGCAATGGCGGCGTGATCTGCCAGCCAGTGCGTGACGTCAGGGAGACATCGTTCCTTACCTTGACGTCATCGGCTCATCGGGAGCGCAATCGCATCGCAAAATTTCTGTCACTGCTGCTACAGCTCGTGCTCGATCAGATGAGTGAAATACGCTTTCGCAATCACAATTCCGGAGCGCCTGGTGGTCGTGATTTGTACTTCTTCATGACAGTGGTACGTGGTCATGATTTGTAGAGATTGAAGCAGCTTTATCAGGCACTGTTTTTTTTTTTTTTTGATTGGAGGTTTAACGACCACCGTGAGCAACTCAATGGGCTATAAGCAGTCGCCCGTCCCTAATTTAGGGTCACTGGTTCCAGGGAAGGGAGAGAGCCAGTGCCGTAAGACAAACACAACATCCATGCCAGACCGGGATTCGAACCCGGACCCCTTACGGACGAATGATCAGAGGCCAGCGCCTTAGACCACTGCGCCACCGGGGCGGCAATATCAGGCACTGTAGTATCGAATGATGTGTCGAAACATCGTATTTTAAAGTGTGTTTTTTTGCGGCTAGACTCAGTCCAGTGGTGTAGAAAAGAAACAAAACGCAGAGGAAGGAAACGACGAAATCTGCAAAAAACTAGCGGTGGAAATACGAAAGCAGCTAACAAACATGGACACTTCATTAGAAAATGAAGAATGCGTTGTGTTACATCGACCTCAAAGTTTGTTTTGTTTTTGTTTTTTTTTTTTAGGTTGGAGGTTTAACGACCACCGTGAGCAACTCAATGGGCTAGCAGTCGCCCGTCCCAAATTTGGAGTCACTGGTTCCAGGGAAGGGAAAGAGCCAGTGCCGTAAGACAAACACAACAGCCATGCCTCACCGGGATTCGAACACGGACCCCTTTCGGACGAACGATCAGAGGCCATCGCTTAGACCACTGCGCCACCGGGGCGGCTACCTCAAAGTTGGAAATTCATTCTTGTTCTTTACCAAAATGGTACAAAGAATTTCCAGGGATTACTTTCCATGCGCTTGTACAGTGTTTAAGTTATTTATGTATTATATATATATATTTTTTTTTTAACTAAAAAAGAAGCAAAACATCCAAATGCATTCAGTAGTAGTGAAATATTTTTTAATATGAAAAAAAAAAAACCCAGGTTTTTTTTTTAAATTTCCCAGTGTTTTCGCAACTTTTTTATTTTTTCTATTTCACTCGTTAATTTTTCTAAAATACTCCTCACTTTTAAAAATTACTCCCTAAATTTTTCCAAAAGGAGTAAAAATACTCTTTCAAATTATTTTTTCGGCGAACTCTGCCTGCCACACCACGATGGTCGATCCCGCGTGTGGCGGCACCGCGGCGAGAGACTGTATGATGCCTGCATTATGCATCGCCATATCGGTCCGTCGCCAGGCGTTATGGTTTAGGGCACAATTGGTTATGACACCCGCACCCCTCTGGTACGCATCGCCGGTAACACTCAACAGGCGTCGCTTCATCTCTGACGTTTTGGAGCCTGTAGTCCTCATCTGCAGGACCTGCCAGCGGCCACAATTCAACAGGACAATGCGCGCCCGCAGTTGGCACGCATCGTGCAATAATTCTTCACTGCCCACCAGGTGTCACTGCTGTCGTGGCCTGCCTGTTCTCCCGATATGTCGCCCATTGAACACGTGCTCGCCAATCGAGTGTCCCGGCAAGCACCACCCGCGGCGTACATGACCTTGATGAACTGTGGCAACATGGCAGCCTGATGAACTCTGGGAACGCGTGGAAGCAGCCTGGACCGACATACCCCAAGCCCACATCCAAAGCCTCTTTCGTTCGATGCCGCGGCGTGTAGCGGCCGTTATTGCCAGCCATGGGGGCCACACGAACTATTGATGTATGCGTGTTACGCAAGTCACACGGGCCTGTAAGCTCAATCGTTTCATCTTTGTATCTGTTGTTATGTGTCCAGTAAATCTGGCTTTGCTATCTCGTGTCCTTCTTGGTGTTGCATTTTGGGTGGCCAGCAGTGTAGAAACTCGTGGATTGGGAAAATGACAAGAGTGAAAGACATTATTGATCAGAATTCCTGAAATTGCAATGAGATGGACATATTGCTAGAAGAAAGAGCCACTGACGGAGAGTTGAAATATTGAACTGGATAGCAAGGGAAAAAGCAATACCCAGAAGATGACAAGGGGGAGATGGGTGCATGAAATTCAAAAGCATGAAAGAATAAAACTCAAGGTAGACTGTTGTGGAAGAAGAAACTTGGGAGACTCTCATCCAGCAGTGAATTGACAGTGGTTGCAAATTTTATATACATGCATATACGTATATAAGGACAAAAAAAGGAAAAAATTTAATGCGTGTTCCAGTGGCAGCGGAGACACACACTCAAGGTCATGTACGCATTCTCAAGTGTCTCATTGTGACCCCTAGAAATATGACAATAAATATTTTTCCTTCTGATACACTCCCTTTGAAACTTCGACTTGATACCAACCACTGCAACTTGGACGGCGATGAAAAACAGTTTGTACAATTTTGAAGAGTCTGCCAGAATTTCGCGATGAGTTGTTTTTACGATACTCACGCACCTGCATTCTCTTTAATAAAAACGGATTAGAAACATATTCAGTCCAGTTTTAATTTTGAAGCCATGATAACAATTTAGTGTAGAAAAATTTGTTTTCCAAAATTTACCAACTTCGTAAATTTTCTAAACAACGATATCTGATTTTTTTTTATATGTATTGGAGGTTTAACGACCACCGTGAGCAACTCAATGGGCTATAAGCAGTCGCCCGTCCCTAATTTAGGGTCACTGGTTCCAGGGAAGGGAGAGAACCAGTGCCGTAAGACAAACAAAACATCCATGCCTGACTGGGATTCGAACCCGGACCCCTTACGGACGAATGATTAGAGGCCAACGCCTTAGACCACTGCGCCACCGGGGCGGCGATATCTGATTAAATGTTATTTTCAAAGTAATTAAGTATAATGCACTACCTCAATTGAAATGTGCAGCTTATTTTGGGGAGGGAACGGGATGCAGCAGAAAAAAAATTGTACTTAGTGGAGTGACTTCAATGACTTTTGGTGAATAAAAATTTATGTGAGTTTAACAGCGAAAATTTCGTTATGCTTGGTAAGGGAAGAAATCAATTTTGTGCAAGTATTTCGCTGCAGAAATTAATCTCTCTCTCTCTCTCTTTCTCCCCCTTTTTTTTTCCAATTTATCCAATACTGAAATTTATTCTTAATCGCAATTTGTTCACATGCCTATTTTGACCAGAAGAGAAAATATAAGTAAAACTTTTTTGCAAAAGTCCCGGCAACTGAGTATTTGTCATTAGCAAACACAAATATTTTACAGTTCGATGGTGTTAGAATTATTACGTTGAATAAAAACAGGAACAAACCAAAAATTCGAAGGAAAAAAACAAACAAAAACAGGTTGAGTAATACATTCAAACATAACTAATTTAATACTTTATTTCAACATTCATTATTTTAATTCATTCCCCTATTTTATTTTTTATTCGGAAGCACAAGAACCATATTAATCAACAAAGCACACAGGCCCTTCGATGCATTCCCACCCAACGAGACTGCATTCGCGAGCAACCCGTGCTAGCGAGACTGTCATCAATGCTGCCCCCAGGGAAGTTTTATTCAAAAGAAACGAAGTGATGTAGGAATAGGCAGTTTCCCCACATGAGTTGGTTTCAATACCCATCGGGGCTGCAAGCAGCGCAGTCTGCCAACGTTCCTTGCGCTCCCAGTGGTGTTACGTTGGGAAAACTTCCAGTCAAGTTCAGCAAATTTCTCTCTATCGGTATGGCATGAAAATAAAACTGCTTTGGGTAAGGGGTGCAGGGGAGGGGTTGCAACCCCACAGCAGGAGCCACCCCTGATCGTACCAACATCACCTTTCATTACAAGGCGAGGTGAATTGTAACTTACTCCCTTTTGTCGTTAAATTAATTCCCCGCAACTCAATTGTTATCATCACTTAAGAATATGAGCAGGCTCTGTTGAGGCACGGGTTGAAAGACTGAACTGCAAGAAGGCAGAGCAGCTCTCATCTGTCAATAAATTGCTGGCCTTCCTCGGCATTCTAGTGCCAGAGCGGTTGAGAGCTTTTTGCTGAAGGCTTCGTATGACAATCGGACTGGGGAAAATGTTCTTAAAGCAAATTTTTTCTGACCGATGTCGGACGATTGATCCACATCTTAGACCACTGTGCCGTGGGGAGGGGGCTTGCAGATAGGAGAGGAAAAGTATGAAACTGATTACTGTAATGCCACCTTGCATCGACACAGAAAGAAAAAGACTTCACAGGTGGTTCAAAATCACGGTTGTCGATGAAATTTCGACCATCCTAACGGCTAATTCTCAGCAAAAATCAGGAGAACCTGACATTCATCCAGAGAGCGTGAGGAAGAGCTGAAAATCGGGAGTATCACGCCTAAATCCGGACAGGTGGCACATCTGTGTGTGGTACAAGATATACATATTGTAATTAAAATCATCAATGACAAAACAAGTATTCCTAAGAACAATCATCACTATCATAGTTTACAATCAATATCTGAAACACGAATAATTTTACACGTACACAAACCAAACAATACCCTGAATCCTTATCTAGTGTAGTTCAGGGCAAATAAACCTGGGACACTCTGGACAACTCTTTGTAAAACCTAGCTGCACAACTACAGATGAAAACATTATGCATATCTTACCTGAGTAACCAGTACCAAAAGCACACTGAGCATTTTTTTCAAGCTAAACAAATATAGATGAAATCATTTTGCAAATTCTACAGCAGTACTGAAAGCACATTAAATGTTTTTTCAAACCACACATACATAAATGAAAACAGTGTTCACATGTTATTGTAGCACTGAAAGCACCACACTGTAGTACCGAACACCCACTCAACTTTTCCAGCTGCACATATACAAACGAAAACATTATGCATATTTTGCTGCAGTACTGAAAACACTAAATGGTTTTTCAAGCTGCATAAATATGGAGGAAAACATTACACATATCTTACCAGACACAAATGTGATAATTAGTGTGATGGAATGCATTTGATGCAGATGAACAGTAGTTTCTATTTAAATCTTTCTGTTGATTCTTCCCAAAAAATGTTATCATTTCCTGTTCAACAGAGTAATACTCTGAACAAGAATTCGCAGCAAATGTAATATTTTTCATATTCAGACAGTTTTTCCCCCGATTTTTTCAGCAACAAAATAAACCAATTTTTTCACTGATTAAGTAAAATCGAAGCAAGTGCTACTTAAAAATGCCACAGAAGCAACAACAACAACAACAAAAAAAAAAAAAAAAAAAACACAGGACCACCAAACTGAACACACAAATTTTATAAACTTACACAATTTAGATTGTTCCCAAGACTAGACCCCCCCACCCCCGCACAGAATAGTAATAATCAAATACGAAAGCTGAAATGCATTAGTAATCACCCCTGCTTCATCCCCACTCCGCACAAAATGGTAATAATACAGAAAACTAACTCAAATGCAAAAACTGCTTCGCATTTGTAACCACCCCTGCTTCTTTTTAGTTTAAAAGCTTAAAAAGATTGCGAACAACCAAAATAATAATAACATGAAAAACCGCAAAACGAACAATATTATTAATAAGCTGAAAAAAACGGCAAACGAACAATTACAATCACCTGAAAACAATGGTTACAAAGTACAATTGTACAAACAACAAATTCCCACCGACCATTGATAACCTCACTGCCTGCTAGGCATCGCAATCGCACCGCGTTTCCTCGGGGTTGCACCTTGGACATCTGACATCTAGATGACCATCATCCGGGACAGCTTGTCAGGCAACGCAATCGCCGATCCCTAACAGCGCCTCCGAGGAAACACGGTGCATTCACTAAGATTACGAACTAGTCCCGTTGAGATAGCTATGTTTAATGTTCGTACATTTTAACTTTAGAAAGTTTGAGAAATTTTAAGTATGTAAATATAATTAATTAGCTATTGCAAATTAATAGTGTTTTAGCCTGTAAATATTTCATTTTAACTAAGAAATAGGTACGTGTATTAGGCCCCTCTCGGGGTGGGAGCACGTGTCTGCCGAGCTCATAACGTGACAAATATGTTAAGTTTTGGAGTCGCATTGTTACCTCTAATACTAGAAATCACATAGGTCAAATTTCAAGCATGTAAGAGGATTTTCCCATATTTAATTCCCAATTTCTTTTAAATCCATGTGAGCATACCCCTGTCATATGCTTTTCACTCGAAAAACGGGTTCTGCAAGTGGTACAGTAAGATTAGCGCCTAGAATTTTAGCCACAGCCGAGATTTTGCACATGTCAACTGTTTCTAATTTCTCACCTGATTGTGAAGGAAGCCACTTTTTAAAGTATACATACTTGATTTTATAAATAATTGATGAATATTGAAATTTTGGTATGCATGCATTTTATTTCCATGTTCCTTTATGCGGACCTAGATTATTTTTTTTTTTTTTGAGGGTGGGAGGTGAAAAATGGAAGTTTTTGAAATCCACTAAAACAAAATAAAAGTTAATGAAAATTAGAAGAAAAAGTTAAAGCACTTTCTTCTAATATAAGTGGACATTTTTATTAAATTAGGTCATTTTTTAATGTTGCTCAAACACACAGTAACATTAAAAAAAAGAAAAAAAGATGGGTTGAATACTTCTGTGAGTTATTAGATCAGGAAAGCAAAGATGATTCTGAGACAGATGCAGACGATGGCATAGTCAAGGATGAAAGAACAGGAGGGATCTCAAGAGAAGAAGTTTGTAAAGCTCTAAAATCTCTTCAGAATAGTAACGCTTCGGGACTTGATGGCATAACTGCCAAGATGTTGAAATATGGTGATGACTCTGTGATTGATTGATTAACTGAAATTTGCCAGTTGTGCTGGAAGTTAGGAATGATCCCTCGGGATTGGAAGGATGCTATCATTGTTCCCTTGTATAAGGGAAAAGGTGATCAGACTGACTGCAAGAACTATCGTGGTATTGGCCTACTAAGTGTGCCAGGGAAAGTGTTTGGTAAGGTCATTATTGAAAAAATACAGGGTATTACATCAAAGAAAAGTGTGGGATGTTCAGAGTGGTTTTATGCCTGGTAAAGGCTGCACTAACCAAATTTTTGCATTACGCATGACAATTGAAAAGTATCTGGCTGTTGGTAAGAAAGTTTTTGCTGCCTTTATAGATTTAGAGAAAGCTTACGACCGAGTAAATAAGACACTTTTGTGGAAGGTTTTTGAATGAATACGGTGTTGCTGGGAATCTACTTAATAGTGTAAAAGCCATGTATGCTGGCAATAGAGCCTGTGTACAAGTGAATAGTGTTTTATCAAAATGATTTTCTATTGGCGCAGGAGTCAAGCAAGGTTGCGTAATGTCACCATGGCTGTTTAATATATTTATGAATGTGGACATGCATGATGCCAAAATAGATAATACTGGTTTATATCTTGGTGATGTCAGTGTGTGCAGATTGCTGTAAGCTGATGACACTGTCCTGTTGGCAGAGAGCAAAAGTGAGTTGCAGAGTATGTTGTCCCGGATGTGCGAAGTTTGCATGAAATTCAAACCGAGTATAAATAAGGGAAAAACCAAAGTTATGGTTTTTGAGAGAGGAACTGGTGGCACTGAATGTAATGTAAATGTAAATGGCACAGTGATTGACCAGGTCAGTGGGTTTGCGTATTTAGGAAGCATGTTTGACAGGGAGAACAAATTGAATGGCGAAATTAGTAGGCAAGTGAATTCTTCATTGAAAGTCATGGCTGCTCTGGGAGGTTTTCGCAGCAATGATGGGTTCTCAAGAGAGTCCCGCATGGCTGTGTATGAGAGTGTAATTGTTCCTACTCTGATGTGTGGCAGTGAAACCTAGGTACTGCAGAAGAAACGTAGGAGTTGTTTGTGTGCTGGAAAAAGCGTTACTTACGGGGGTTTGTGGCAAGACATGTTACGATTGTGTGAGGAATGAAGATGTGTTGCAGTTGTGTGATGTGAAGCAAAATGTTGTTAGCAAGGTGGGGACTAATATGCTTCAGTGGTTTGGCCATGTTGAAAGAATGAGTGATGAGGTGCTTACTAAGAAAATCTTTTTAGCCCAAGTGGCAGGAAGGAAAAGCAGAGGAAGGCCAAGGAAGTCATGGGAGGATCAGATTCAGGAGTGTCTGCATGAGAAACAAATTACGAGTATGAAGTATAGAAGATCTTGTGTACGGCGTGTAATGGATGTCAGTGAAGCCCAAGTTGTATGTCAAGATCGCTGTAAATGAAGAAGTTTGATATGGCAACAGTAAGTAAAAACTATCTGGTAGTTTGTATTTTTTTTTTTTTTTTGGAGCTAACCTCTGAATTTCAGAGAACAGCTTAGTGATATGTATGTATTTTTTAATGTTATTAAGTCGCATTTTAACCGAAAACATAAAAAAAAAAGGAAACACTTTGGGAGGGGGGAGGAGGCTCTAAATACATCCATGTGTGAATTAATTATATTTTAATATGTAGGTTTAAACAATGGCCAGCAGTTTCTTCCATTGTGGAATAGCACTGGCTTCGAGTGATTACGGGTATTCAGAGCTAAGCCCCACATGAAATTCATGAGAAAAAAAAATTCCTCTTAATTGGAAAATTTCTGAAAGAAAATCCATATTAGTAACCAGTTGCCAGATTCTCTGAATGCAAATGTGAGCCACTACAATAGCTGAGTAACTGGGTAATATATTGCAGCCATTTACTAGAGTACAATGAATACCGCATGGTGGTTGAGACAACACCCATCAGCTTGTTTCCTTGACGAAGTTTTGGAGAACAGTAACGACGAGCAGATGCGAGGTGAACTGCACATGCATAAAATTGCCTTTCGGGGCTGGCCGCCTTTCTGTTTAACAGTAGCAGTTTTGATTCTGTGTCGTCGGACAATGAGGAACTGCTTTTCGTTTGTGGAGTTAAGCAAGCTGTTAGGTTCAATCTTGCAAGTAAAATGAAGAAAGAGACCTTTTATTGGAACACCCATTTAGTTTAAGCTGTGAAGAAATAAAAATGCTAAACATTAAAGAAAACGCCCACATCGACCAAATACTTGCTTGGTGCAAAAACATAAGAATCAGTCTAGAACTTATAATATGAAACATACTTTGTTCCGTTTCAACTGTTTAACCGTTTTCCTCCTCTTTTTTTTTTTTTTTTTTTTTTTTTGTTGTTATAACGCTCTGCATATATATAAATATAATCTTACTTCATTCTATGCAGTTAAGTATGATTTTAGCAGGTGGCGCTTCGAAATCCTCACAATCCACTAAAATTACATTTCACTGTACGGAAGAAGGTTCAGAGCAGTTTTAAAAATATTTAGCCCCGAATACATTTCTACTTCATTCTATGTGGTGAAGTATGATTTCAGCAGATGGTGTTTGGAAACCTCTAACAACCTGCTGAAATTATATTTCACGGTACGGAAGAAGGTTGAGAGCAGTTTTAAAAATATTTAGCCCCGAGTAAATTTCTACTTCATTCTATGTGGTGAAGTATGATTTCAGCAGATGGTGTGTGGAAACCTCTAACAATCTGCTGAAATTATATTTCACCGTACGGAAGAAGGTTGAGAGCAGTTTTTAAAATATTTAGCCCAGAATAAATTTCTACTTCATTCTATGTGCTGAAGTATGATTTCAGCAGATGGTGTTTGGAAACCTCTAACAATCTGCTGAAATTATATTTCACAGTATGGAAGAAGGTTGAGAGTAATTTAAAAAATATTTAGCCCTAGATAAATTTCTAATTCATTCTATGTGGTTAAGTATGATTTCAGCAGATGGTGTTTGGAAACCTCTAACAATCTGCTGAAATTATATTTCACAGTATGGAAGAAGGTTGAGAGCAATTTTAAAAATATTTAGCCCCGAGTAAATTTCTACTTCATTCTATGTGGTGAAGTATGATTTCAGCAGATGGTGTGTGGAAACCTCTAGCGATCTGCTGAAATTATATTTCACGGTACGGAAAAAGGTTGAGAGCAGTTTTAAAAATATTTAGCCCCGAATAAATTTCTACTTCATTCTATGTGGTGAAGTATGATTTCAGCAGATGGTGTTTGGAAACCTCTAACAATCTGCTGAAATTATATTTCACAGTATGGAAGAAGGTTGAGAGTAATTTAAAAAATATTTAGCCCTAGATAAATTTCTAATTCATTCTACGTGCTGAAGTATGATTTCAGCAGATGGTGTTTGGAAACCTCTAACAATCTGCTGAAATTATATTTCACAGTATGGAAGAAGGTTGAGAGCAGTTTTAAAAATATTTAGCCCTAGATAAATTTCTAATTCATTCTATGTGGTTAAGTATGATTTCAGCAGGTGGTGTTTGGAAACCTCAAATTTTATCGAAATTATATTTAACACTACGGAAGATAGTCGAGAGCAATTTTAAAAATATTTAGTACCCGATAAATTTTAGGTCACCCTACGCCGCTGTGGAATAGTTTGTTTTTATTAGAAAAAAAAAATTAACTAATGGATGTTTGTCAATGTTTCATACATGCTCCCATTTGCACTCTTGAAATGTAAACATGTGACACTGCCAAGGTTAAAATATTACTATGAATGCATGATCTGTTTGTTATATGTAAGTGTTACATGTTAATTTACTATACGGGAATTCCATGTAATGTAAGAACTATGGTGGTGCAAAATGTTTACATTTTCATATTGAAAATAGTGGTACACATGAAACATTAGAAAACATACAAAGGTAAATTTATATTGTTTTCTAATAAAAACAAACTCCTCAATGGTGGAAAAAAAACTATTGATGCCTACCTTAAACTTGCTGTACTAAATATTAAAAAAAGTTGCCCACATAAAGTTCTGGGAGAATGGAATAAAATGTGTGCTTATTATTCTATTTCATTACCAAAGTTTTTTTTGTTTTTTTTTTTATTGAGGGTTTAGGGTTTAACACTGTGAAAAACTCAATGGGCTATAAGCAGCTGCCTGTCCCTAATTTAGGCCCACTGGTTCCAGGGAAAGGGGAGAGCCAGTGTCGTAAGACAAACACAACATCCATTGATTGATTGGAGGTTTAACGACCACCGTGAGCAACTCAATGGGCTATAAGCAGTTGCCCATCCCTAATTTAGGGCCACTGGTTCCAGGGAAGGGAGATAGCCAGTGCAGTAAGACAAACACAACATCCATTGATTGATTGGAGGTTTAATGACCACCGTGAGCAACTCAATGGGCTATAAGCAGTTGCCCGTCCCTAATTTAGGGCCACTGGTTCCAGGGAAGAGAGAGAGAGAGCCAGTGCAGTATGACAAACACAACATCCATGCCTCACCGGGATTCGAACCTGTACCCATCTCAGACGAACGATCAGAAGTCATCGCTTAGACCACTGTGCCACTGGGGCAGCATTTCCAAGTCTTTTTTTGATACTGCAATAAAGCAATACTTCTATAAAGTCCCACACTTGTGAACAGATGTTTGGCCAATAAAAATCACTTCCCACCAGGAATCTATACTCCGGGCAAGGCTAACCTGACTATGCAGTTAAAGCTATGGAATGTATACTTTCACTGCATAATATAGTTCCAGTTTAAAAACTCGTGTTCAAGATTGAACTCAGACCTAAAATAGCACACTGATATATAGAGATGTTCTAAATCTCATACATACGTACATTAAAAAAAAATGAAGATCCCAGTTTCCATCGCGTTTTTAAAAAATTCACATATTTGCATTTTGGTGACCTCATTATCCTTCTGTTTTGCTTCAGAGAGGCTATATAGTATACATGGAGGATATTTACTATGAGCAGGAGGGCAGAATTGTGTTAGCCTCATGTTAAGGAGGAGATAATGGCTTGGTGGTCACTAAGTTTAATCTGGCGCCCAGGTTCTAAGCACCCGGGCGTCAGATTCCGGAGGCGGAAGGACCCACAATCAATTTTTTCGGTTGATAAATTAATATCAGTGACGTGGGAAAAGTTATGAAAACGTCGTAGTGTGAGAAATCGTAATGCTAAGAGGAACGTTTACTATTTTAGTAAAAATAACTCGTTTATAATTCAACAGAAAACGTCTTGAAATCAGAGAATAATTTTTACTGTTTTGTTCAGTATAGGATTGAAAATTCTTTTTCTAATTTTTTTTTTTTTAAATCTTGAAGATTTCAGCATTTATGAATGTGTGGCCAGCGCTATGACAAATGGGGCCAATATGTAGGAAAAACACAATGGACTTCAAAAAGCATAATTTGTCGACTTAAGACCCTTACGCATTTTATGTACTTTGAGCGGCTCATACTTTAAATCTGGTCGTAAATGACGACCAAAAAATTTCCCTACAGATTGTGAACATTTTCAGCATTGTTCAAGAAATATATGCTTACTTTTCTGAATTACCTTATCGTTGGCAAATTTTCAAGAAAGAGCTTCCAGCGTTGACCGTCAAACAGGGTGGGAAAATATTATAGGATCGAAGCAATACGGGTAACCAGCACTGGGGTACAATTTCGATGTATTCCACGATACTAGATATTTTGGTTAGAGATGCCCATCATGTTTAATATTACACGTATATATATCATCCTCCTCCTCAACCATTATCAATTTTCTGCTGGATGAAGGTCTCCCTAAGTTTCTTTCACAACGGTCTGTCTTAGACCAGTCTCCTCCATCACACTCCCGCATGCTTTCGAATTTCATCTACCCATCTCCCTCGTGGTCTTCTTTTGGGTTTTTTCCTGTCCCTTGGAATCCAGTCAAAAATTTTGGTTGTTCATCGATGGTCCGTTCGCTTGGCAAATATGTCCAGCCCATTACCATTTCAGGGATTTTACTCTGATCATAATGTCTTCCACTCTTATTCTTTTCCTTATCCAGGGGCTCCTCATCTTATCTTGCTTAGTTATATATACTTGTGTGTGTGTGTGTGTGTGTGTGTGTGTGTGTGTATTAATTTTTACATGAAATAAATATGTTTAGCAACATTATTTTCTATTTCCGGTAAATTGAGATTTTCCATAAAACACTATTGTCTCGTATAAAACTGAAGAAAAAAAACCTGCAAAACTCTAGTTCAGATGACGCTACAAATAATTCAAGAAGTCAGCTTCCTCTCTCTCTCTCTCTCTCTCAATTTACACAATGTGTGTGTGTGTCCATCGAGAAGCTGCAATAGTTTATCATCGTACATGACGAAACTTTTTTTTTGCCGGTAATGCAGACTTTAGTGTAAATTGGCAGAGAGAGAGAGAGAGAGAGAGGAAGCTGACTTCTTGAATTATTCGTAGCGTCATCTGAACTAGAGTTTTACAGATTTTTTTCTTCAGTTTTATACGAGACAATAGTGTTTTATGGAAAATCTCAATTTACTGGAAATAGAAAATAATGTTGCTAAAAATATTTATTTCATGTAAAAATGAATAAAAATTGAAAAAAATTTCTCGTACAAGGGGGCGGCAAATCTGGGCTTGCACTCGGGTGGCAAATGCCCTTAGGGTGCCCCTGGAGGTGTAGGTGATGGAGGACATTGTGATGCAACACAGGAAATTTCCTTTTGTCTTGCCTTAAGTCAACCTTAGGAGAAAGGGTCCACCACACATGGCACCCTAAATACTGATACACAAGAAATATCGTGTCGCATAAATCAGTTTCACAGCATTAACAGTGTAACCAGGTTAGCTTTGCCAAGAGTATAGATCGATCAATTTATGAAAAGCAATCCCAGAATAAACTTTATAATCTAAATGGGAATAGCACAGAAAGGATGTTCTCGAGGTTCATGGGGAATATGTGGGAGACAGAAAAGTACGGTGTGTCCAAGGAGGTTAGAATAAGATATCTGGAGATGCCCTTGTTAATGAAGCAGTACCATATTTTTGGTCAAGCGTATAACCGCGAGCGACGGCCATCAAAATGTGGGAAAGCCGATGGTTTTCAAGGCTATTGCAATGCATTTTGTGTCGGCCAAATCGTCTTCTTTCGTCGTAAATGTTTCCAATTTCGCATCGTAACTTGCTGCCGATATGTGAGGAAATGCTGAATTTATAAAATTCTTAATTATTTTAAGGCTCCTTCCCATTTTTATTTTAAATTGAAATACATGAACATTGGTGCGAATTCTAAGCAAAACATAACGTTAAAATTGTAAACTTCACTCATGCGAGAAGTATAATTCATTCCGGTTTGATATTAAAACGGTTTCTGCAGCCATAAACCACACAATTCCAAAATACAAACAGTTGAAATTACATACGTATCATGTAAACAATGGCAAATTCCCACATCTGGCGGCTTTATGGTTAAAAGACCAGGGCATCTCCAGAAGTATTATTCTAACCTCCTTGGGGGTGACTTGACGAAAGATAAGCAGCATCCCGGTGTTGGCAATGCAAAATAAAATGACTAATATGGCTGCAAAATTAACTTGAATAAATCCTTGATCCTAGAAGTACTGAATTCCCAAAATCAATAAATGAATAGTATTTTTTGATTCACACATTTATTTTTAAAACGTTAAAATGACTTTTTCGCTCAAATTACATACTTTCAAATATGTATATCTTATGAATGGAATACGGGATTACATTTCAAATTTTGAAGATGATAATCCATTTTTTGGTGTAAATATGACAAGGATGGTAAGTCAGATAATATCCAAAAAGTTAAACTTTTAAAATAATAAATATAAATAATAATAAATATCTTAAAACTTTTTATATTCAAATTAATCGGGAACTGGAGACTTGGCCATTCTGGGTAGTGTAGTGGTTAGCATCCCTGGGTGCTATCTGGGAAACGCGGGTTCGTTTCTCACTCCAGGACGACAAAATTTTCTAGTTTTCGGATATTATCTGACTATCCTTGCCATATTTACACTAAAAAACGGATTGTCATCTTCAAAATTTGTATGTATCTCTCTTTTTTTTTTAAATGTTTAGCAGCATAATTTAGGATGCTGAACTACACATTCACCCATATTTTCAATACTAAGATATGAAACTGAATTTTCTCACGATTTCAAACATTCATTTACCTGTCTCATAAATACAAGGCACCTTTATATATTGTCTTCTACAGACATAACACTGCTGCAGTTACTCATCAGTCTAAAATAAAGTACCCAGAAAGATGTGATTTAAGGGCAAACTGTTTAGAACCTAAATCACACTGCTCAAGTTCACCTTTGTGAAAGAATCATAGGCTCTGAATGTTTACCTTCATAAGAGAATTGCTTCGACCATATATAACATCATTATGGTTTTTGATCTGTATGAATATGCATATGACGTGAAAGATGATATCTCCGTGTGAACTGCTTGGGACACACATCACATTGATAAGGTTTTTCACCAGTGTGAAGGAGCTTATGAGATGAAAGTTGAGATCTGTGTGTAAAATGCATGGAACATATATCACATTGATGAGGTTTTTCACCCGTGTGAGTGAGCATGTGGTTAGTAAGTGTACCTTTCTCAGCGAATGTCTTAGAGCACAGAACACACTGGTGAGGTTTTTCACCTGAGTGAAGACGCTTATGACGTGAAAGGTATCTTGGTGTGAATTGCTTGGAACATATATCACATTGCCCTTGTTTTTTGCTAGTGTGAAGCAGCATGTGATTTGAAAGGTGACTTTTCTGAGTGAACTTCTTACAGCATATATCACATTGGTGAGGTTTTTCACCTGTGTGAAGAAGCTTATGAGTTAAAAGCTGAGATTGCCACATGAATTGCTTGAAACATACATCACATTGGTGAGGTGTTTCACCAGTGTGAAGGAGCTTATGAGCTGAAAGATGGGATCTCCACCTGAATTTTTTGGAGCATACATCACACTGGTAAGGTTTTTCACCAGTGTGGAGGAGCATATGTTTTGGAAGATCAGAACTGCATCTGAATTTCTTGGAACACACATCACATTGGTATGGCTTTTCACCTGTGTGAATTAGCGTATGTTTTGAAAGCTGATCTTTACAAGTGAATGTTTTAGAGCATAAAACACATTGGTAAGGCTTTTCACCAGTGTGGAGGAGCATATGCTTTGAAACATCAGATCTCCATCTGAATTTTTTGGAACATACATCACATTGGAAAGGCTTTTCTCCTGTGTGAAGAAGCATATGCTTTGAAAGATAATTTTTCCAAGTGAATGTTTTAGAGCATACAACACACTGGTAGGGTTTTTCACCTGTATGAAGGAGCATGTGACTTGAGAGAGAAGTTCTGTGTGTAAATTGCTTGGAACATACATCACATTCATGCTTTTTATGATGATATCTTTTACCAGTATGAAGGAGCATATGTATTGACATGTTAGATTTTTGGGTGAATGTTTTGGAGCACATATCACACTGGTAAGGTTTTTCACCAGTATGTAGCTTTACATGCCTTAAAAGACTTCTTTTGTGTGCAAATTTTTTGGAACACACATCACATTGGAAAAAATTTCCACTTGTGTGCAACTGCTTATGTTCTGTAAAGCTGGATTCTTCTGTGAATTTCTGAAAGCATATTTCACATTCCCAAATATCTTTAGTCTTATCTGGAACAATCTGTGGTGAGAGATCAGTTTCTTGTTTCACTTCCTTTGTATCCCATTCTTGAGCAAGTTCCCCTAAAGGAATTTTCCTTGACTCCATGTTGATAAATTTACAATTTTCAGAAGACCGCCATTCTAATAATTTTCCTTTTGACCCTGTGTAATAATAACTGATCAAAGCATGGCCCTTTGATTTACACTGTGTTACTGTCACATACACAGCAAATGTGTGTTGTGTCTGAATAGAGAAAAAGGAATGCTTTAAAATGTCTCAACAGTTCGAACATGTAGCAGGACAAATAGGTGAACCTTATCGAATTTGAAAAAAAATTCTGAAACAACTGTGGAAACTTTAGAATACAGGCAGGAAATTGTTTCCATAATTTTGTCTCTCGTGCAAATGACTCACATTTTCATATCAAAATAAATATAACTAGAATTTTGCCCCTACAACATGCTGTGCTGGAAGAATAAAATAACCATGCGAACTCCACATTATTCAACATATTTCTTTATGAACATTTTGGCGAACACTTAAAGGGTGGGGGTGGGGGGATTGAATGTGATCTTTCAGTATGTTACTGTCTTCAAATCCAAGTTGGTTTCGAAAAAATTAATGGGTACAAAAAGCCATTTTTCTTGGACCAGAAGTCCTTAAACTGAACGCGAGATTTGCTGTATAACTAAGTTGCATATAATTGATTTTTTTTTATACTCCAAGATTAAAAATAGTTCGGGTGCTATTTCACTAGAATTGTGTAGAAGTTAAATAATTTGATTTGTTATGTCAGTAGTAGCACAATTGGGAATATTCTTGGCCAGTATGATCTTGCTGTACTACTAAATTGATTGGAGTAACAGTATATGTCATGTTAAACACACTGCTCGATAAACAACACGAAAACACAATCCTAAAGCCACCCAGCATAAAACACCAGACATTAGCAAGCCACTCAAAGCGTTTCTAGACAGGATCAGGAATGATTCCCTATCAGTCTTACTGCGCATGCTCACTTTACAAGGAGGTTTTGACACTAATGCTCTTCGGGACTTCAGTTTCCGGGGTCGTACACATACTACATTAATGAAGGCGGCAGCCCGACTTCTCCTCTCGAACGTAGATGTTATTTACATTTCGTCAGCGGAACGTCCGATTTCTACTCTGCAAATTGATAAGCGACAACAATTTCAGTAGCATCATTCAGTTGCTGAACACGAGCAACAATGCTGGCAGGACAAGTTTTCTGGTTTTTGTGGCTCCCAGTACATTTTAAAAGACGTTTTTTTCTCCTTGCACTTTACATTCGTACGTGCCACTTCGATGACAGGAAAAACACATTGCTGTGCCACCATTCGCCAAATTTTTTTTTATTTTTTTTTAAATTTCCTGTCTGTTTAACAAAATAGGATTTAGTCTCGCGTTCCATCTCTTCCTTTTAAAGTTTTTTTTTTTTTTTTTTGAGGTTTAACGACCACCGTGAACAACTCAATGGGCTATAAGTAGTCGCCCGTACCTAATTTAGGGCCACTGGTTCCAGGTAAGGGACAGAGCCAGCGCCGTAACACAAACACAACATCCCTGCCTCACGGGATTCGAGCCCGGACCCATCTCGGATGAATGATCAGAATCCATCGCTTAGACCACTGCGCCACCACGGCGGCCATATTGTAATTTAAGGTGTGTTATTCAAGGAGGTTATATTACTGGAGACACCACTCCTATCCACGCAGCATTGACCGCCATAAGTCACCGTCTGTGATGCAAATAACGTCATGAGCAGGCACGACGCAGCCGCAGAAAAGAAGCTGCTTGAAAACCAACGTAACAAAAACTTCTAAGCGTATAAACAGATGAAATGAGTAATTCAATAATCTTTATCTATGATACACAAGCTTACTGTTTCATCAACGGTATAATTTAGTTCATTTTTTTTTGGAGGTTTAACGACCACCGTGAGCAACTCAATGGGCTATAAGCAGTCGCCCGTCCCTAATTTAGGGTCACTGGTTCCAGGGAAGGGAGAGAGCCAGTGCCGTGAGACAAACACAACATCCAAGCCTGACCGGGATTTGAACCCAGACCCCTTACGGACGAATGATCAGAGGCCAGCGCCTTAGACCACTGCGCCACCGGGGCGGCAGTTCATTTTTGCCTGCTTGTGACGTCACATTACAGATTAGCTGTGACCTATGGCGGCAGAGCCAGTGGTGTCTCCAATATAACCTCCTTGGTGCTATTGCAAGTCAACCAAACGCCTGAAACTGATTACAAAGACCACAGTGGAAACTGACTGAAGTTCCAGGTATTTCTGTAGGATGGCGATGAAACTTTTTCACGTGCCTCAATAAATTACTTTTCCCAGAAAACTCATGCTTACAATAAGCACAAGAAGCAGTTGTGGTGTTCGACATACTTCAAGTTTTTCGAACTACTTATCTTCTGCTCACGAGAGTAGATGCCTACCGAACTGAAAGCAATATGAACAACACCGGTGTTCGAGAGTAGAAGTCGGGCTGCAGGACTTCATTAATCCAATATGTGTACGACACCCGAAACTGAAATCCCGAAGATCATAAAGTGTCAATGTCCGTGAGCATACGCAGTAAGACTCTCACAGGGAATCATTCCTGTCTAGACTCTAGTCACTGAAAGTGCAGTGCCTAGAACTGAAAGCCACTTTTTGGGTTTAGTGTTGCAGATACGCTGGATGTAAAACTAGTCTCAGTAGATTATAATCAAAAAATAGTTGGCCCAGACGAAAGTACGCGGAGAACGATTCTAATTTAGAATTTACATGGGCTAAAATTATTTTAATTTTACAAAATACTGAAGGGTAACAAAATTTGTACGATGGCTGGAACAGATATGAGATAGTATGTCAAAGAGTCATTTAGGCTGAGTGAAAAACTCGATCTACGCAATTAAGAACACGGTAGATGACCCTGTCATCGGATGTCGCATTGCTAGGCAAGCAGGAGCGGAAACCTCCTTGAGCGAAACAATGAGATAGATGAGCGGAAATATAATTTTTTTACTGGACTCGATTGTCGACACGAAGTTTGGAATAATTTTGTTTTCCCTTTTATGCAGTATTTCCCATTATTTTCGTAGTAGATACTATTTCCCTAGGGCTAAACAACAGTTCTATTCAATTTCAGCGCTGCACTTCTTATGTTTTAGTTATATTACGAATGCATAATCAAATTTTGCTTTCGATTTTGACTTACTAATTTCGATTTGAAAGTACTAATAGCTTTTACCCTGTTAAATTTTGCCTTCGCACTTTTTACAATGTAAAAGCTATTAGTACTTTCGTGAAAAACATTCAGTTGTATTGGGAATTTCATTCTAGTGTATTTCTGTGATCAACGGTTGAAATAATCTATTACTTTTACTATGTATAACAAAAAATTTGTCATTGAAGAATGCAGTGTGCAAAACGGGTTCAACACAGCGAATGACCATAGAATGGTAAGATGCATCTCGACATAAACTCGAACGTGGCAAGCTCATAAAACAAGCAAAACGTGTTAACATGACAAACCTCAAAAAGCATCATAATATCCATTCTCTGATAAGACCTTTAAATATCTTTAAATTGGAACCTTTAATTGATAATATCTTTAAATTGGAAATGAAGAACCGAATCTCTGCTTTATTGATAACCAGGTAATTAGGTTTGAGTGGTTTAAGTAGTGGCGTAACTACCATTCCCGCAGCTGTGGGGGCGCAGTAACTATAAGAGGCGTACTGCAGCTGACAGTTATAGTTTTATGAACAAATCCAAACACACACACAAACAAACAAACAAATAATTAACTCAAAGTTTCATATTTTACTTTAAGATATATTTAGCTTTTTCTAAATACATACAATGTTTAACTTTTAAAACACTGGATATCCTACAGATTGAAGCTATATGGCCCTTTCGCTCCGGGTTGTAATACGATCGCTCTCCAATCGCCCTCTCTCTCTGTGCTGCTGAGGAAAGACCTGTGGTCACATGGGGATTCGCCATGGAGATATGGGCAAACAGTTACCTACGTACACGATAGGCGCCAACACATTTATTCATACTAGCCGCAGATCTACCTTGTATAAGAGGGTAATTTCTTCAAGCGATTTAATTTAGTTTTGGACAAAACAATTAGACGTTGCTATTGCTTTTATTGATAGTTCTTCCTTGTAGTAAGTATGTCTACCTCATTTACTGTGTGGTAACTTTCATATACAAGCGAACGACCTCCATTTGCAAAATGTCACAAAAGCGTCTAAGTGAAGCACGGTATCGGCAAAACAAAAGAAAAGGAGAACGCAAGAAGAAACTTACAAAACCTGACCAGTTCTTCTTGCGCAGAGTCAATTAAGCTCAAGTGCCGTTTCTGATGAATAGAATGATGATTTATTTAGCACGTCAACTGTTTAAAGTTTAAAAGGCAGTCCTTTTACAAAAACCAAGCACTTCAGAAACAAGTAAAGCAAAGTGGGTGATTATTAAGTCTTATTAACCTTAACCACCTAAATATGTTTTACCGAATTCGTTTCTTACGATAAAATATATATTTATGTTCATGTATCCATCCGCGCACCTCGTTAATTCTGATTGGCTCATTAATAACCTTTCATTACGTATTTCTGTTGTTTTTTTTTTTTGGTTGGAGGTTTAACGACCACCGTGAGCAACTCAATGGGCTATGAGCAGTCGCCCGTCCCTAATTTAGGGTCACTGGTTCCAGGGAAGGGAGAGAGCCAGTGCCGTAAGACAAACACAACATCCATGCCTGACCGGGATTCGAACCCGGACCCCTTACGGACGGACGATCAGAGGCCAGCGCCTTAGACCACTGCGCCACCGGGACGGCTACGTATTTCTGTGCCAAAAATCACTTAAAAAGTTAGAACTACAGGACCCTTACTTTACCAGACATTTTCTGTCTTCCTGATCCCGCCCCCTCATCCTTCACCACCACCACCACCACACGCACACTGGGAAAAACACATCCACCCTCGTGTTCGAAATAGGGATCAAATTGCTATTCTTAGGGGTGCTGAAGTAAATCTTGCGTGGGGGCTCACGTTGTGCTAGTTTCGCCACTGGGTTTTAGAAAGAAAGTGTCTGACTCCAGGACTAAAACTGCCCTCAGAATTGGAAGCTAAATGAACTCAATAGGAAAGAAAAATAGAAAAATTAAAACACAGGGGAAGAGAGCTGATCTCAGAGGCAAACTTCCACTAGCTGGGAGGGGAATGGAGGAAAGGGACCTTCCAAGGGGACCAAGCAACCACAAGGCCCTGGACGCACCGCAAAAGCAGCCAGCCGCATCCACGCTTCCGGTTGTGAAACTGACAAGAAACCACATCCGGAAGCCAGAGCAGCAATCAGGATTCACCATTACATACCAACATCAAAAAGAAGGGGGTGGGTGGCTTTTTTTTTTTTTTTTTTTTTTTTGAGGTTTAACGACCACCGTGAGCAACTCAATGGGCTATAAGCAGTCGCCCGTTCCTAATTTAGAGTCACTGGTTCCAGGGAAGGGAGAGAGAGCCAGTGCCGTAAGACAAACACAACATCCATGCCTCACGGGATTCGAACCCGGACCCCTTCCGACGAATGATCAGAGGCCAACGCCTTAGACCACTGCGCCACCGGGGCGGCGTGGGTGGCTTGTCTAACACCAACCTAATGTTGGCACCCATACTCTCCATCTCATCCAAAGCCTTGGGTTCAGGAAGCAATGCTCAACAATTCTGTTCCCTACATAACCCGGTGGGAAGGGGGAGATCGCCTCTTTAGTTCTGGGATACCTAAGGAATTCACTGGGATCGTAATTAACCTCACCCCTAACAAGCCCATTAAGGTGAGCTTCCGCTTTCCTGAAAAACTTCTTGGTGCGTCTGGTGGTGAACTCGTGTACAGTGTTTCTTTCAGGCATACATCCCAGGGGAAGGGGACGCCCTCCCGGAAACGACCCCTCCAGACATTTTATCTTACTAAGCCAAATGTTAATAAATTCAGGGTATAATGAAACATTAAGTTTCGTTCCTTTTGATGCTACAAATTTTTCTCCAATTATATATATTTTTTATATTTGTTCAAGTAATATAGTTCCTTTTGCAAAAAAGTGTAACGCATGTCATTCTACAAAATATAATAAGTAAACTAATCATACCTCGCAGTCAGGGAAGCGCGATTCAGGATTAGAAGTGTGTTGAATACATTTTAATAGATACAAATTTCAAGCCTGCCGAAACAAACACCCACACCTTGAATCGACCCCCTCCCCCTCTCGTTTAGCTGAAGAAAGTTTGTTCTTGAAATCTTTGAAGTAATTACTATATCGGGGTATTTTCGGGAGGGGGGGGAGCAACGAAAAATGGAAGTTTTTGAAATTCACCAGAACAAAATTAAAGTTAACGACAAATAGAAGAAATATTACAGCATTTTTTCTAATGTAAGTTGATGCATTTTGTTAAATTAAATCAAGGCATTTTTTTTCTAATATAAGTCGCATTTTAACCAAAAACAAAAAAATGAAACACTTTCGGGGAGGGGAGAGGCCAAGGCCCTTCTAAATATTCCCCTATACTATATAAATATAGTAATTATTTATATATATATATATATATATATGAAATTCGAAAGTATGCGGGAGTGACATGGAGGAGACTGGCACAAAACAGACCGTTGTGGAGGAAACGGAGGAAACTTGATATATATATATATATATATATCATCATCATCATCATCATTGCCAACCATTATCAATCCACTGCTGGACGAAGGTCTCCCCAAGTTTCCTCCACAACGGTCTGTCTTGTGCCAGTCTCCTCCATGTCACCCCTGCATACTTTCGAATTTCATCCACCCATCTCCCATGTGGTCTTCTTCTGGGTCTTTTCCTGTCCCTTGGAATCCAATCTAAAATTTCGGCTGTCCATCGATGATCTGTCCTTCTGGCAGTATGTCCAGCCCATTGCCATTTCAGGGATTTAACTCTGATCATGATGTCTTCCACTCTTGTCATTTTTCGGATCCACGAGTTCCTCTTCTTATCTCTCCTGGTTACACGAAGCATGCACCTCTCCATACAGCTTTGAGTTGTCTGCAGTCTTTGTATATCTCTTTTAGTTAAGGTCCACGTCTCTGCACCATACGTAAGCACTGGAAGGATGCACTGATCAAACACTTTTCTTTTAAGACATAATGGCATATTGCTCTTGAAAATTATGCTATTTCTTCCAAAAGCTCTCCAGGCAAGTTTTGTACGCCGATTAATTTCTTCATCAATGTGACCCTCACTTGATATCTGCTGTCCAAGATAAACGTACGTGTCTGTTATCTCCAGCTTTTCTCCATCAATCAATAAATCTTCATTTCTTGTAAAAGCATTGAACATCACTTTTGTCTTCTGAAAGTTCATTTTTAATCCCACTTCTTTACTCTTGTCAGCAAGTTCCTGGATCATACTCTGCAGCTCTGATGGGGTAGTTGCAAAAATGACTACGTCATCAGCAAAACGAAGGTGGGTTAGATAATCTCCATTAATCTTTATCCCTTTGTTTTCCCAGCTCAGCGACTGAAAAACACCCTCCAATGTGGCATTAAAGAGCTTCGGAGATATGGTGTCACCTTGTCTCACTCCCTTTCCAATTTTTATGTGTGTTGTATTTTCAAACAGCCTAATCTTTGCACTTGCATTTTCATAGATGTTATTAATAATATTAATGTATGCATCTTCAATACCGCAGGTTTTCAGAGCCATTGTAACTGCTGATGGTTTCACCGAATCAAAGGCTTTTTCATAATCTATAAAAATGAAATTCATGAAATTCGAAAGTACGCGGGAGTAACATGGAGGAGACCGGCACAAGACAGACCGTTGTGGAAGAAACTTGGGGCCGCCCCGGTGGCACAGTGGTCTAAGCGATGGCCTCTGATCATTCGTCCGTAAGGGGTCCGGGTTCGAATCCCGGTGAGGCATGGATGTTGTGTTTGTCTTACGGCGCTGGCTCTCTCCCTTCCCTGGAACCAGTGACCCTAAATTAGGGACGGGCGACTGCTTATAGCGCATTGAGCTGCTCACGGTGGTCCTTAAACCTCCAATAAAAAAAAAAAAAGGAAGAAACTTGGGGAGACCTTCGCCCAGCAGTGGATTGATAATGGTGGAAAATAATGATGATGATATACAACAGATAGAAAACTTACCCCATGTGCTCGCCCACTTTTTGAGCCAACCAGCTCAAAAAGTGGGCGAGCACATAGGAGCCCCTGCAAATTGTGAAGGAGACCGTCGTGCCACACACGGTCGGTCTTGTTAATTTCCAGGAAGACAGCCGTTGAATACTTGCTCTTATCACGTCCTTCAGAAACGAATTCCGGAAGTCTGATGAACTGGTGAATCGTGGCATGCATGGTCCTGAAACCTCCCTGTTCGTTAGGAATGACTCCCATAGACTCGCGAAACTCAGTAATCCTGGACAGGATGATCCTCTTCAAGCGCTTGCCCAGGATGAGCAATAGAAAGATTGGACGATAAGTCTGCGGTAAGGTTTGGTTGGTTCCAGGTTTGGGCAATGCCACTACCACTGCCTTCTTTCAGCCTCTCGGGAAGTACTTCAGCAGCTGAAAACCGTTGAAAACCTCCACCTGTCCCAGAATCCAGCTATCAGGGAGCAGTTGAACAGTTCTTACCGAAACTCCATCCCATCCGGGAGCTTTCTCCACCTTTAAGCTTTTTGATGTGACGAGAGGCCTCATGGTCAGGGACGTCGCCTAGGGAATGCGAGGTTGTGCTCTCACTGTGAAAATTGTCTCTCCCACCCGGTTGAAATGATGCCATACATTTTTTTAAATTTAAAATATAATCTGGACTTTGCCAATAATTATTCCTGTGTTTTTGGTCGTGTAGCCTTTATGTATTTCCCCCTAAGTGTGTTGTTTACTTTTCTGTAGAAAGTTTGTCAAAATAGCATCCGCAGGGCCATGAAAATTCAATTGTTCTCACTCGTCCAGATCCTCACTTTAAGCATTTTTTCAAGTTAGTATGATCACGGGCGAATGAAAAGGGAGAATATGAATTCACTGAGTAATTGCTCTGCTTTTTGTTCATGCTACTAAGTATGGGATTCCAACACGAAAAGTGGAGTCTATGTTATATCAACGCTCTTAAGCCTGCCACGGGGCAGTGACGGAGCAGGTCGTGGCTGACGACTGCTTTGGAAGAGACGAGTGCAAGACGACAAGGTTGCTAACTTCAAGGACAGGAATTAAGGAGGGGAGGTGTTGTCTTCTTGCCGTTATTTCTCCTCAATTGTAATCGACGGAAACATTTCCTTTAAGACCTTTCTCCTGGGTATGAAGTTTTCTTTTAATCAGGGCATGTTACTGGTGCTAGTTTGTCATGTTTATTATTCCGGTATGCAACTCTTTAGGGCTGCCCCGGTGGTGCAGTGGTCTAAGCGATGGCTTCTGATCATTCGTCCGAAAGGGGTCCGGGTTCGAATGCCGGTGAGGCATGGATGTTGTGTTTTTCTTACAGCACTGGCTCTCTCCCTTCCGTAGAACCAGTAGCCCTAAATTAGGGACGGGCGACTGCTTATAGCCCATTGAGTTGCTCATGGTGGTCGTTAAACCTTCAGTAAAAAAATAATAATTCTTTAGGTTTCAGTAATTTTTATTAAAAATGGATGGACGGAAATTTAACAAAAAATGATTCCAAACTTTGGATTCTTACAAAAGGTGCAAAAACTTCAACAGTTCCAAAATTAACGAGTTTGGATCCGGGTGGAAGATGATTGCACGAATACTTTTGTAGCATGTAATAAAAGCCATTACATATTGTTTCAATGATTCGGAAATAAAGTTGCTATCAAACTTGCTCGAACAAAATTAATACTCGCCCACCTTGATTTTGAAGTGTAGAGACGTCTCTGCTGGTGGTGGCTAACAAGCGAGATCTCGTCTGAATCATAAAGATCGTACGCAGCTAAATCTCCATGACCCTGTCAATATGAAGAGGATTTTTCGATGTCATGAGGTGAGAATTGCTCCTCCAAGACACCAACAAGGACCCCAGCCTTCTCGTTATCACAGTACACCATACCCTGTGGACCGAATATGGGCGGTATGACAGTCTTACAACACCGGAGTTTGCGAAGGATGATCACAAGTCATCCCAACCAGCGTTGAGAAGGTACTTATTCCATTGGACTTCTCTGAACGAGCGGATTTCTAGCCTTCCGAGATCGCGAAACGAGTTATAATGAACGCTGCCTGTAGTCGGCTGGTCTTTTTTTTTTTTTTTTTTTTTTTTATTCGAGGTTTAACGACCACCGTGAGCGATTCAACGGGTTATAAGCAGTCGCCCGTCCCTAATTTAGGACCTCTGTTTCTAGGGAAGGAAGAAAGCCAGTGCCATAAGACAAACACAACTTCCATGCTTCATCGGGATTTCAACCCGGACGAATGATCAGAAGCCATCGCGCAGACCACTGCGCCTCAGCTGATCTCGACCTCTGCCAGGATCAACCGGACAATACGGGAAGGGAGTAGGTGCATAAGGCTTCCTGCAACGCCCCAAGACTGCTTGAAAGCAGTTGTTGAGTTCTTTTTTTTTTTTTTTTTTTTTTTTGATTGGAGGTTTATTTTTTTTTTTTTATTGGAGGTTTAACGACCACCGTGAGCAACTCAATGGGCTATAAGCAGTCGCCCGTCCCTAATTTAGGGTCACTGGTTCCAGGGAAGGGAGAGAGCCAGTGCCGTAAGACAAACACAACATCCATGCCTCACCGGGATTCGAACCCGGACCCCTTTCGGACGAATGATCAGAGGCCAACGCCTTAGACCACTGCGCCACCGTTGTTGAGTTCCTCTACCGCATTGTTAACGTTGGAACGAGTACTAGTGTCTACCTTAGGCAATAAGTTCGTGGAACAGCTTCCAATCAGTGAATAACATCGTCTGCCTGCTCGCTGCGACTCCATTAATCTCAGTGCAGCTGGGTCGTGGTAAGAGTCCAGGTCAGAAACCACAGAGACGTGAGGGAAGTGCCTTACAAATTGAAGGACAGCAAAATCAATGGCATCAGCAACCCTGTGTAACGGGGTGCAAGTTTGTTTGTTTTTATTTGAAGTTTTTTGTTTTGATTGAAGGTTTAACGACCACCTTAAGCAACTCAATGGGCTATAAGCAGACGCCTGTCCCTAATTCAGGGTCACTGGTTACAGGGAAGGGAGAGAGCCAGTGCCGTAAGACAAACATAACATCCATGCCTCACCGGGATTCGAACCCCGGCCCCGTTCGGACGATTTTTTTTTTTTTATTGGAGGTTTAACGACCACAGTGAGCAACTCAATGGGCTATAAGCAGTCGCCCGTCCCTAATTTAGAGTCACTGGTTCCAGGGAAGAGAGAGAGCCAGTGCCGTAAGACAAACACAACATCCATGCCTGACCGGGATTCGAACCCGGACCCCTTACTGACGAATGATCAGAGGCCAGCGCCTTAGACCACTGCGCCACCGGGGCGGCGTTCGGACGAATGATCAGAGGCCATCGCTTAGATCACTGCGCCACCGGGGCGGCTATTTGAAGTTTAACGTTCACCGTGAGCAATTCAATGGGCTATAAGCAGTCGCCCGTCCCTAATTTAGGGTCACTGGTTCGAGAGAAGGGAGAGAGCAAATGCCGTAAGACAAACACAACATCCAGGCCTCACTGGGATTCAAACCCGGACCTCTTTCGGACGAACGATCAGAGGCCACTGGGCGGCTAGGTGCAAGTTGGATGAACCAGACTTGAAATGATAAGATCTAGCTTGTCAATGTATTGAAACAAAACCACATCAGCTCTGTTAGTAGATCTATTAAACCAGTCAGGCTGTCCCGGTGGCATTTAAGCAAACCTTACGTTGATATGGGACTAGGGAAATTTCGGCCAATCAGAGGGCGGTATTCAGCTTCAGTGACGACACATATGAGTGGGGCTTATCTTCATGTGTCACGTGGGATTACTTCTGAGATACGATCTGAGCAGTTATGGTTTATGTGATTTCATGTCATTTAAATTTACATACATAAACATAATAAAGACATACACAAACAAATATATAAATTTAAAAATATAAAGATAAGTGGAAAGGTAAGTTTTTTTTTTTTTTTTAATTCTGTAACGGTTATTTCATATCTTAGGTAACGATGTGAAATGTAGAATGGGTAAATGTTTAGATTAGCGTTATAAATTATTTCGTCAGAAAAATATTAGTACCTGGGAAAAGTGCGACGCACAGATTTTATAGTATGGAAATTAATGGCAAATGGTGCAGAAATTTCATGTTTTAAATGTCTTTTATAAAGATTTTTATCGTAACATTTGCCTGTAAGCGCGATGCTGTGAAGAAACGCTGCTGTAGGCCTAACGCATCGCCACTGCGATGATGTCAAGCTTTGCTCCGTTGAAAGGAAGGTTCGCTGTGTCGTGTAATTCACGCGCGGATGACTACAAGTAAAGCCGCGTACGTTTATACTAGGGGAGCGAAGCATCGTGTACTCATACGCTACAGAATATAGTTTATTTATATTTTTTCATTGTTTTTAAAGCAGATATCGAGAAATGTTTCGTTCTTTTACACATGATTCCCTGATTCCAAATAGCAAGTACGAATATGGCTTTCTCTGTTGTACAGGAAACTGGTGAAGTACAACTTTTGGTTCTGCTTAGAACAGCTTCCATTCGTATCGGATTTTCCGTGCCACTGCAGTTTTTCTTCTCCTGTTATAACTTTGTTTGCAGGTCAGTTTCTATCTCACTGATAAGTACAGTTTGCAAATCAGAGAGGTTTTTTCCGGTTTGTCCTGTCAACAACGTACAGGATACAACAAAATAAAGGGTGGATAATTAGGACTTATTTTCTGTAGCGTATCACATCAGTCAGTGGCGTAGGAACGCTTTTGATTTAGGGGGTACAAGCTCATGTCTCGTGAACCTTACATCTCAAGGATTAAGCCATCTATGGATGCCCCCTCCGAATTTTTTTTGGGGAGGTTAGTATATTAGAGTTTTTATAAAATACGTATACTGATCAGGAATTCATCCGAATGAACATTGTTATCATATTATTATTAATTACTATATACCATTATTATTTTTATTACTGACAAAAAGTTCCCATCATTAATTCTTATCAGAAAATGAATGGAGAAGTTTTTTTTGTGTGTGTGTTCTCTCTTGTTAATTTTTGTACTTTTTTTTCCATTAAAATTTTGAGCAGGGACAAGTCAACATTAAGATGAATTTCTGTCAGCAGGGTTTGGGAAAGAGGGATTTCTCAGGAAATGTTATATAACTCTTTACAAGAACGAATTAAATTTCTTATCATTTTTGTTTACGTTAATAAAGTAAAACCGCAGCATGATAAAAACTGCTCTACCCGCGAAGATAGTACAATTGAAGCATTATGAAGTCTATATTAAAAACTTTGAACGATACATAGGCTGACAACTGATGTAAAAAGCACATTGGTCTGGTGCAAAGCTAAATGATGGTGGAGATATCGAGTAATTGGAGTTCTATGAGTGCTATGTGAAATCTGTAATGCAGTTTTATATTGCTACAGACCTTAAGACAGAAAACAATTTTAGTGCCGGGGCTGCGGGCGCTAAAATGTCCACTTGTGCATTAATTTTTTTTTTGAAGTGCAGAAAGGACGACCTGATCAAGATGCATGGAATTTTAAGAGAAAAGAAACACTGATCACAAGTATGTTATCAAGCTATAGCCCTACCATATGCTGTTTGAAGTTATTAACAAAAACCTCGCACTCGTCGTTTCCCTGCAGAACTAATTTGCTGAAGTTTCCATGGTTGGCGAGTTTTTGGTGGATAAAAAAGCCTCCCACTACAAGCTTCAGATATTAAAAAAACCAGATGACCCGTGATATTTCTTTGAAAAAAAAAAAGAGAATAAAAAAAATAAGTAGCATATAAATTTTACAGTTCACTCTTTATGAATGATTGGTTTGTGTTTGCTCATATCTGGGGGGTACAATAGACATTAATGTACCCCTCTCCAAAATTTGGGGGGTACATTGTACCCCCCGTTCCTACGCCACTGACCTCAGTATTTATCGCTCTCCTCCCAACAACGTAACCACTTTCGCTTGTACTCTTCCGCCTGTCATTTCGGTACAGCTACGAAACAAGGAGATTAGAAGAGGAGGTAACATCAGCCTCTCTCCCTGTGCTTCTGGCGTGACGCCACTTTTTATCAGCTGACTACGCCAATGCGCCCAACCTAAGAATCTCCTGTTTATCTCTATGGGGAAATCTCGATTTTGAACGGGTTTTTCGGACCCTTACTCTACCCATACAGGCATGAAAAAAATTGAGGCTGAAATATTCATTCCCATAATAAAAAATTTCCAGAAAAAAACAGGAAAATATGTGTTGGTATTTCTTTAAAAAATTGAGCAAAATAATGATTTTTTGAGTGGAAGTGCATAGTGCGCATGGTCACTTACTGTCCATATGCAAGTAACCATGTATACTGCCCATGTGCAAGTAACCATCTTTAAAATATAACCAAAAGCCTAATGTTAAGAAATAAAGAAGAACGAAATATGCCTTCTTTCCATCCTTGGTTTGCATGCGCTAAGCAACACTGCTTAAGCCACAGGAAGTGACGTCACGTTCCCGAACTCTCGCAGCGCAGACTCCCACCACCTCAGAGAGAGGACAGAAACAGCTGATCTGTTTTGGCTTTACTCAAAGCGGGTCCCTTCACCTCCTCTTCTTCTAACCTCCTTGCTACGAACCATCTTTTTAACGGAGCAAAGCTTGACATCGTCGCAGTAGCTATGCGTTTGGCCTATCGCAGCGTATCTTCACAGCATCGCACTTACAGGTAAATGTTACGATACAAATCTTTAAAAGACATTTAAAACATGAGATTTCTGCACCATTTGCCATTAATTTCCATACCCTAAAATCTGTACGTTGCACTTTACCCAGGTACTATTTTTCCGACGAAATAATTTAGGACGCTAATCTACACATTTACCCATTTTACATCGTTACCAAAGATATGAAATAACCGTTACAGAATTAAAAAAAAACTTACCTTACCACTTATCTTTATATTTTTGTATTTATATAATTATTTATTTGTTTGTGCATGTCTTTATGATATTTATGTATGTAAATTTCTTTTATTTTTTAATCCGAAAGGCAGCGAACGTGAAAATGACATGAAATCACCTAAACCAAAGCCGCTCAGATCGTATTCCCACGTGACACATGAAGATAATCTCCACCGTCACTGAAGCTGAATACCGCCCTTTGATTGGCTGAGATTTCCCCAGTCCCGTATCAATGTAAGGTTTGCTTAAATGCGCCCCATGAAGCAGTGGTCTAAGCGATGGCTTATTGATCATTCGTCCAGAAGAGGTCCGGGATCGAATCCCGGTGAGGCATGGATGTTGTGTTTGTCTTACGGCACTGGCTCTCTCGTTCCCTGGAACCAGTGACCCTAAATTAGGGACGGGAGACTGCTTATAGCCCATTGAGTTGCTCACGGTGGTCGTTAAACCTCCATTAAAAAATTTTTTTTATCTTCAGTAACTACAGTAGGAATGGGTTCTTCAAAAAGGATGTCTAGAGCATCGACGCTTGACACGATGTGGAAAATTTTGGATTTTGATCACCCACCTGGTACATATCCAGCGAAAGGGACTTTGAGTCAGCCCTCCCTTCCGAAATGCTTAAATATGCATCTTACAGATAGTTTGTCGCAATAGCACAAACATTACTCTTGAATAATCGCGAAACCAATATATTGATGTAAATATTTATGGTTTGGTGTATAAGTCTGAACTGATCAGACTGGGTTCAAGTACGAAGAAAATGAAGCATAGGCAAGGAGGTTATCAAGCAGGTTATATTACTGGAGACACCACTCCTATCCACGCAGCATTGGCAGCCATAAGTCACTGTCCGTGCTGCAAAAGACGTCATGAGCAGGCACGACGCAGCCGCAGAAGAGAAGCTGCTTGGAAACCAATGGAACAAAAGCTTCTTAGCGTATAAACAGATAAAATGAGTAATTCAATAATCTTTATCAATGATACACAAGCTTACTGTTTCATCAACGGTATAATTTAGTTCATTTTTACCTGCTTGTGACGTCACATCACAGATTTTTTTTTTTTTTATTGGAGGTTTAACGACCACCGTGAGCAACTCAATGGGCTATAAGCAGTCGCCCGTCCCTAATTTAGGGTCACTGGTTCCAGGGAAGGGAAAGAGCCAGTGCCTTAAGACAAACACAACATCCATGCCTGACCGGGATTCGAACCCGGACCCCTTACGGACGAATGATCAGAAGCCAGCGCCTTAGACCACTGCGCCACCGGGGCGGCTACGTCACACCACAGATTAGCTGTTTTTTTTTTTGATTGGAGGTTTAACGACCACCGTGAGCAACTCAATGGGCTATAAGCAGTCGCCCGTCCCTAATTTAGGGTCACTGGTTCCAGGGAAGGGAGAGAGCCAGTGCCGTAAGACAAACACAACATCCATGCCTCACCGGGATTCGAACCCGGACCCCGTTCGGACGAATGATCAGAGGCCATCGCTTAGACCACTGCGCCACCGGGGCGGCACAGATTAGCTGTGACCTATGGCGGCAGAGCCAGTGGTGTCTCCAGTAATATAACCTCCTTGGAGGTTATATTACTGGTTTCCTGGTTGTTTCCTGTCTCCATTCTCCTTAAAACGATGGAAACTTTTGCATACCCCTAATATGTTATCAACAAAATGCAAATCCAGGTTGTGTCCTGCTACTTTATGTGAAATTGCCTGTGCTGTAGTCATGTATACTTGGCGGTGAGGACTGTTAGCAAGAATATCTGCCAGGGCTGTCAATATCGATCACTTTAATTCTTTATTTTTTTATTTTTTTTTTTTTGGATTGGAGATTTAACGACCACCGTGAGCAACTCAATGGGCTATAAGCAGTCGCCCGTCCCTAATTTAGGGTCACTGGTTCCAGGGAAGGGAGAGAGCCAGTGCCGTAAGACAAACACAACATCCATGCCTAACCGGGATTCGAACCCGGACCCCTTACGGACGAATGATCAGAGGCCAACGCCTTAGACCACTGCGCCACCGGGGCGGCAATTCTTTATTTTCATTATGACCAATACACGTATATCAGTAGCTACTGAGGAACGTACACATAAAGTACAATTTAACTAGTAAGTGGTAATAAATCCGAGATGCACTGGTGAATGTTCCTGAATTCTAAAGCAGTGTGGGCCATTGCCTAGAATCTCCTTTTTGTGGCTGAGATGGAAGTGAATGACATTGCACTATTGTATTTCTGGATGTGTTGGACAAAATTAGGACTGTTCAGAAGTAAGTCCTTCAGTTCCGTATTTATCTGTAGTTCTGGAAATGAAATAAGGCCATTATGACAACAGGAATTTAATAAAGCTTTTCGGAAAGATAGGCTGCCGCATGCATTACTGCGATCATTACATGTGCTTTCAAAATTCCTTTCCTCATGCACAGGCCAGACGAGTGGGGGCAATTGCCCAGGGACCTGATACTAGTGGACATTTGTCACGATTTTTTAACGAAAGGATCCAGCAGAAAAATAAAAACATTTGCTCCTCCCGGAACAGCCACTTTGGTTCCCACGTTTCCATTCTTCCCTGCCACAAAAACTGAAAAAAAAAAAAAAAAAAAAAAAACCAGGAACTTCTAGTATTAATTTCCTTAATAATAGAAGCAGGTCAATTTTTCACCCTTCCACATCAAAACAACGTGGTATGCCAAAAATCCGCCAAACAGAAAGGCGAAATTGAATAGTGACGTTTAAAAATTGACCTGCTTTCACTGGCTGCAAATTAGTACAATGATCAGGGCTATATTTAATTATAAAGTGTGTTTTTATAAATTAATAATTAATTTGACAGAAAAAGTAACCCAGCATTTAATAAAAACGTTTTAGCTTTAAAATTATGTTAAGTTATTCTAAGTTAAGAATGAATTTCAGAATTGTACATAACAATCATAAAATAATTCTGGTAAAATATTAGCAATTTGATGAAAGTTCGTTTTATCATATACAATGTTTTGTACCTGTTGTTAATGCACATTACATTAATTCTGCACTCTTCTAAAATATTTTTGCGGGGAGGAGGGACTGAGAAAAGCTTTGGGGCGCTCCGGCCTCCAGTTTGCCCAGGTGCCGAAAAATCCTGTCGGCAGGCCTGCTCACATACATTATAAAAATCATTCCCTCGTTTGGGTGGCATCTCTTGAAAGCCCTTTTTGCGTTGTCACTGCAACAAAGTTTACAGTTGAATAGCAGCGGAAGGATGTGCAGCCAATTTGTCCTTGATAATAGCTCGCTGGCGCCATCTGCCAAGGTCATGTGACTACCCATCTGCCCCACATTGCAATGATGAAGTCAGACTGTGTTGTGATTCATGCAGCAATCAGCTGATTAAATTTAGAAGTTCTTTTGTTTTCCACCAATGCTTAGGGTCAAGATCTCTAAAATGAGCCATTTCCCAAGTTCGCATGATATACCTATGTCAGGGAATTTTGTGCAACATTAAGGGATTACATATAAGATATACCCCTCCCCCCCCCCCCCCGAGACCAGTAATACGGACCTCCTGATTCTCCCCCTAAATCTTGTGATTTTTGGGAAATATTTGTTTCCAATTTTGGCGATATGACAAAAATGAAATAGGTTGGTGTCCATGCTTACCACTTCCTGCACTCCACAAGCAACAAATAAGCAAACAGGGCATTTAAGAGAAGGAACATTTCTGATGAAAAAAAAATTATGCACAATGTAAGCATTCAGTATTGTAATTTTAGTACAATGCTGGGACCATTTGTTTTTATGTCAAGGAAGTCAAGCAGATTCACGACTGATCACCCCCCCTCCAATTGTGATATATGAGAGGCACAAAAGTGAAAATGATAAACCTTAATTTTGAAAATAATTGCTGATGAATATTGCAATTTTTGTGACTCTAAGAAATTAATTTTGCAGTTATTGTAAGAAAAAAAAAAGTTTACCTTGAACTGAAATCATTTCCATTAACAGGATGAACCGACACTTTTGCATGCCCTGTAAATGGTGTGCTGTGATTTGCTGTTTGGTAAATAAGAGGCACATTCCATCGGAAATCTAGATAGATCAATTTATAAGAACCAATGCTGGGGGCTTATAAAATACATTTCAGTGTTAGAATTAGAAATAAATCTTTTACTGGCCCAGCGGACCACTAGAATTTGCAAACCACTGGTCCACCAAAATGCCCACTGGTTCGTAAATATATATATATATATATATTTTTTTTTTTATTGGAGGTTTAACGACCACCGTGAGCAACTCAATGGGCTATAAGCAGTCGCCCGTCCCTAATTTAGGGTCACTGGTTCCAGGGAAGGGAGAGAGCCAGTGCCGTAAGACAAACACAACATCCATGCCTGACCGGGATTCGAACCCGGACCCCTTACGGACGAATGATCAGAGGCCAGCGCCTTAGACCACTGCGCCACCGGGGCGGCATATATATATATATATATATATGCCGCCCCGGTGAGACATCGTGGGGCTAAGTGAGGTAAGGAGAAAAGCAGAAGATCTCATCGAACTGAAAAGTGGACATCTCTTCTACTATCGTGGGACAGATACTGGCAGAACTAGTGGTGTTGGATTTATAATAAACAAGAAACTGAAGGATAAAGTGGTAGAAGTTGAAAGTTCCTCTGACAGAGCTGCACGACTCGTTATCCAACTATCGAGAAGATACCAGGCTCAGATTATTCAAACTTATGCACCCACCACAAGTCATCCTGAAGAAGAAATTGAAGAATTTTATGAGGAAATTTGTCATCTAAATAATAAAGGTAAGCAGCACTTGAAAATAATTATGGGAGATTTCAATGCAAAAATAGGGCAACGGCAACAGAATGAAACTTCAGTAGGTAAATTCGGTCACGGCAACAGAAACCAGCGTGGAAATACTCTCGTTGAGTTTGCAGAGGCAGAAGGGTTTTTCATCTTGAACTCCTTCTTCAAGAAAAAGCCACACAGGAAATGGACATGGAGACATCCAAATGGGACGACAAGTGAAATTGATTTTATTATGTGTAACAAAAAATTCGTCATAGAAGACTGCAGTGTGCTAAACAAGTTCAACACAGGTAGTGACCATAGATTGGTGAGATGTAAGATGCACCTCAACACTAAACTTGAACGTGACAAGCTCATAAGACAAACAAAATCTATTGACATAACCAACCTTAAAAAACACCATAATACCTTTAAGTTGGAACTGAAGAACAGGTTCTCTGCTTTAGAAGGCCTAACATCGGAAGAAGTGGACATCTCTGAAGTTAACAGAAAAGTAACCAAAGCTCTTATGGAAACAGCAACAAAATTAGCTGGGTCTAAGAACAAGTTGCATGTAAATAAATTATCAGGAAAAACGAAAATGTTGATGCAAAAAAGAAGACAGATGAGGACAACTAAAGAAGATGTGACTTCCAAAGTGGAATATATAGAGCTATGCAAGACAGTACGAAAAAGTATCACTGAAGACGTAAGAAAATTCAACTGTGAACTAGTGAGGAAAGCAATTGAAAACAACCAAAGCCTAAAGATAGCAAAGGGACATCTCAGTAAGGGAAGAAAACAGATTATGGCACTGAGAAAAGAAGATGGTTCTGTAACAAGAAATAGAGGCGAAATTTTGACAAGAGTGAAAGATTTCTACTCCAAATTATATGAAAGGGATGATACATGCACTCCAGACATCATGAAAGATACCAATACCAGAGTTCTTCCAGTCCTTCCAGCAGAAGTTGCACATGCAATCAAGAACATGAAGCGGGGAAAAGCTCCAGGAGAAGATGGAATTACTGTAGACATCATACAAGAAGCAAGTGGAGAAATCGAAACAGTACTCGCCCAAATTTTCACTCGATGCCTTAATGAAGGAAAGATTCCTGAGGATTGGAACACCGCTACAATGATCCTGCTACATAAGAAAGGTGACATTGAGGATCTCGGAAACTACAGACCTATCAGCCTCCTATCAGTAGTTTATAAAATCTTCACTAAAGTTCTTTCACACCGCTTGAAGGTAACACTGGACATGGCTCAACCGAGAGAACAAGCTGGATTCAGGAGTGGCTACAGCACAATAGATCATATCCATGTGCTGAGAGAACTAATTGAAAGAGCGAGGGAATATGAACTTCCATTGTGCATGGCTTTTATCGATTATGAAAAAGCCTTTGATTCGGTGAAACCATCAGCAGTTACAATGGCTCTGAAAACCTGCGGTATTGAAGATGCATACATTAATATTATTAATAACATCTATGAAAATGCAAGTGCAAAGATTAGGCTGTTTGAAAATACAACACACATAAAAATTGGAAAGGGAGTAAGACAAGGTGACACCATATCTCCGAAGCTCTTTAATGCCACATTGGAGGGTGTTTTTCAGTCACTGAGCTGGGAAAACAAGGGGATAAAGATTAATGGAGATTATCTAACCCACCTTCGTTTTGCTGATGACGTAGTCATTTTTGCAACTAGCCCATCAGAGCTGCAGAGTATGATCCAGGAACTTGCTGACAAGAGTAAAGAAGTGGGATTAAAAATGAACTTTCAGAAGACAAAAGTAATGTTCAATGCTTTTACAAGAAATGAAGATTTGTCGATTGATGGAGAAAAGCTGGAGATAACAGATACGTACGTTTATCTTGGACAGCAGATATCAAGTGAGGGTCACATTGATGAAGAAATTAATCGGCGTACAAAACTTGCCTGGAGAGCTTTTGGAAGAAACAGCATAATTTTCAAGAGCAATATGCCATTATGTCTTAAAAGAAAAGTGTTTGATCAATGCATCCTTCCAGTGCTTACGTATGGTGCAGAGACGTGGACCTTAACTAAAAGAGACATACAAAGGCTGCAGACAACTCAAAAAAGCATGGAGAGGTGCATACTTGGTGTAACCAGGAGAGATAAGAAGAGGAACTCGTGGATCCGAAAAATGACAAGAGTGGAAGACATCATGATCAGAGTTAAATCCCTGAAATGGCAATGGGCTGGACATACTGCCAGAAGGACAGATCATCGATGGACAGCCGAAATTTTAGATTGGATTCCAAGGGACAGGAAAAGACCCAGAAGAAGACCACATGGGAGATGGGTGGATGAAATTCGAAAGTATGCAGGGGTGACATGGAGGAGACTGGCACAAGACAGACTGTTGTGGAGGAAACTTGGGGAGACCTTCGTCCAGCAGTGGATTGATAATGGTTGACAATGATGATGATGATGATGATGATATATATGCAGAAAATAATGTATCACTTCAGTGCAATTATCTTTAAAATTTGTTTTTAAAACATCTAATTTGAAAGTGCAACTCACAGGGCTGAGAATATTTCAAGAATAACATTCTGATGGTTTAGTGACATATTGGGTTGTCGAAAAAGTCATGACGTATTTTAGCCATGTTTTGCAAAGGTCATTTATTGATAGAAAGAACAAAGATCAATCAATGATATAATGCCCGTTTTGTTCGATAACCTTTTGCCATCTTTCAGTGAGCTGCAGAATGCCTCGTTCATAGAAGGACCTGTCTTTCGTGGCGAAAAACTCTACAAGGTGCAGATTTACAGCCTCATCTGAATTGAACGTTACGCCACGCAAGGACTGTTGAAGAGAGAGATACAAGTGGAAGTCTGACGGCGCAAGATCAGGCGAGTATGCTGGGTGTGGCAACACATCCCATCCAAGCTCTAATAATTTTTGGCGGGTGATCAAACTTGTGTGTGGTCTCGCGTGGTCGTGATGAAACAGAACATTTTTACAATGAACGAGCTCTGGATGATGGATTCGTTCAAACTGTCCAATTGCTGACAGTACACATTCAAATGGATTGTTTGGTTCCGTGGTAGGAGCTCGAAAAACACGACACCTTTATAATCCCACCACACTGAGACCAGAACCTTCCGCTGATGAATGTCTAATTTGGATGTAGTTTACGGCGAAGCAGCACGTCGGGACCCAGACCGTTTGCGTAGAACATTGTTGTACATAATCCACTTTTCGTCACCAGTTATAAGTCGCTTCAAAAAAGGATCCTTTTTCTCGCGTTTAATGAGCATATCGCAAATGTTTATACGCACCGTCAATTGAGCTTCTTTGAGTTCATGCTGAACCCACAACATCGAGCTTGCTTACGTATCCCAGCTTCTTCAGGTGGTCGTGAACGCTTGAATGATGGATGTGCAATGTGTCTGCAATCTCTCATGTCGTGTAACGTGGGTTTGGCTCGATCAATGACTTGATTTGGTCGTCATCAACCTCGGAGGGCCTCCCCGACCGAGAAGCATTGTTGAGGTCAAAATCACCAGCACGGAATTTTGCGAACCACCGCTGGCACTGACGTTCTTGTAGAGCATTATCACTATACACTTTATGCAACTTTTCATAAGCCTGACGCGCGTTCTTCCCTTTACAGAAGTAAAATATGGCGAAAATGCACAGTTTGATCTTCCATCTTCAACTTGATGTCAAATTCTCCGCAAATCAACCAAATCGCTCACTATTCCTTTTAGACTGCAGCTAGAACTGGCACCTGTCGAATGCCATAGCGATAACAGAGCTGCGCATGCCTCTAGTACTTAGAAAACCGCCCAACTGCCATCGGGTGCCAAAATACGTCGTGACTTTTCCGACAACTCAATAGCAGAGTAAGAGCGCATTCCGAATCTGTTTTCAAGTAAGGGAACTCTAAGGGTACAGAAATTCACATATATTTGCAGCCTTTCTTATATGTTTTATTTTTTAGGGTTTAGTTACCTTTCTCGTATTTTAGTCTTATTGCGTGTCCCACCTACTTTCGCATAAAGTTAGCTTTAGTTCCCCATTGTACCACTGTACACTGTTTCATGGCAATCGTTTTGTTTTGTTTTTGAAAAATTACCCTCACACATCCAATTGACCTCCTCTGCTAGTATGTTTTCTTGGGGCAGAAACAAAAACTGGCTTCTAGTATCTGCTGCATCCACTAGGGGGGGTTGAATTAAAAAAAAGCAGGTCGTTTATTTTGCTTACTTCGGCTTATTACAAATGGTGGGGACAGAGGTAAGAAAAAACCGCTGTTGCCATTACAAGTACAAGACAAGGACTGCAAAACAGCCTTTCTGTATTTATTGTTTCTCTCACTCTTTACAAATCATGAGGGATTAAAAAAAAAGTAGCTGTTATCCAATAGCATTTCATGAACCTATCACCAGTTTACAGCCTAAATGGAAAACCGTACAACAAGGCAAAAGAAGTAGAAATTCGTTTTTTAACTTCTGACAAATTAGAAAAACATTTACTGGCCATTTGGGCCAGTAAAATCAATAGCTCAGTGGTCCGACGGAAGTTTTACTGGCCAACGGACCACTGGGTAATTCAAACGCTGCATTTTATAATTTAATTCTAGCAAAGAAAACAGAGTCCTAGGGGAATATGTGAAAGATAAAGGAGCAGGATTGTAGCTCCTAAGAACAGCAGTTGCCCTCCAGAACACAGGGCATGATTTACACAGAAATGGGCCCTAAGCACAGAACAAGATCAGGCCTCCTCACCCCCGACATTCTTGAAAGATTAAATACATTTGTCGCCACTAAATATTATCAATTAATTTAAAAGTTTATTTAATAAATGGGACACTGTGCTGGGGAAAATAGGAAATATCTACTTTTATTAAATCCTAATATTACCAAGGAAATTGACACTTAAAAATATAGATGGGTCAGTAAAACACTATTTAATAGTTCAGTATTGCTATTTCCCCATTTAATTATGTAATATTTAATTATTCATTCCTTTTCTATTTTATTCTAATTATATAATAATTAAAATATCCACAGATGTTAATTTATTCATTCCTTTTCTATTTTATCCTTGCTAAGCAAAATGTTAGCAAGTTGGAGACTAATATGCTTCAGTGGTTTGGCCATGTTGCAAGAATGAGTGATGTGACGCTAAGAATTTTTTTTTTTTAGCCCAAGTGGCAGGAACGAAAGGCAGAAGGACAAGGAAGCCATAGGAGGTTCAGATTCAGGAGAGTCTGCATAAGAAAAAGATTATGAGTATGAAGTACAGAAGGCCTTGTGTGTGTCGAGTGCTGGATGTCAGTGAAGCTCAAGTTGTGTGTCAAGATCGCTGTAGCCGCCCCGGTGGCGCAGTGGTCTAAGGCGTTGGCCTCTGATCATTCGTCCGTAAGGGGTCCGGGTTCGAATCCCGGTCAGGCATGGATGTTGTGTTTGTCTTACGGCACTGGCTCTCTCCCTTCCCTGGAACCAGTGACCCTAAATTAGGGACGGGCGACTGCTTATAGCCCATTGAGTTGCTCACGGTGGTCGTTAAACCTCCAATTAAAAAAAAAAAAAAAAAAAAAAAAGATCGCTGTAAATGGACAAGTTTGGTACTGCAACAGTAAGTAAATAATCAGTTAAAATTTTATTAGGTATGAATATTGTGTTACAGGAAATCTACTTAATACTGTGAAAGCCATGTATGCTAGCAGTAGAGCTTGTGTACGAGTGAATGATGTTTTATCAAAATGGTTTTCTATTGGTGCAGGAGTCAGGCATGGTTGTGTAATGTCACCATGACTGTTTAATATACACTGGCGGAAAGTGAAAAAAGAACACCAAGAAGGAATTGGCATATGTTAATGGGGTAGAGTTTACGTGGGTGTGATGTTAATTTCAAGACCAACCAGTGAGTGCTTACGCCACAGCACAGCATAATATGCAAATTATCGTCGGTGCTATTTGAGGAGTACGGCGAAGTGAATGTAATCAGTCATCGGCGTACGGACACGTGCAAAGACCCTGAAGAAGCTGCAATGCCTGGACATGGAAGGCGTGTACGATTTCAGCAGTTATCGGACTTTGAGCGAGGTTGTCTAGTTGGACTTCGCGAGGCCGGGTGGTCGTGTCGTCGTATTGCGGAGCGGAATTGGACGGAAAGTATCGGTGGTGGTACAATGGTGGCGTAGATGGTCTGAGGAACATACCCACACGAGAAGACGTGGAACCGGGAGTCACAGACGGACTGATGAGCGGACCGATCGACGCATAAAAAGAGCGGCTTTGTCAAGCAGAACATCCGCTGAGACGCAAATCCGAGCTGCCGTTGCACCTCAGGTGACTGTGTGAACAATCCACAACCGTCTACTGGATGTAGGACTACGTGCACGTGTGCCTATGGCATGTGTACCTCTGACTCCAGCCCACCATCAGAAACGGCTGCAGTGGTGTCGCCAACGTCTCCACTGGAGAACGCAATGGCGGTCTGTCGTGTTCAGCGATGAAAGCAGATTCTGCTTGGGAGCGTCTACACTCTTCTTGCATCTGCCAGCGACACACAGGGCCTACACTTGGTCTCCTGGTGTGGGGAGCGATCAGCTATCACTCCCGTACACAACTAGTGTTTGTACCGGGTATGTTAAACAGCACCTCTTACATCAACATCATTCAGCCCGTTGTTGTGCCATTTGTAAAATCGGTCAATCGCGGTGTTTTCCAGCAAGAGAATGCACGCCGAAACACGGCACGTGCAATGCAACATGCACTTCAGGGTGTGACACAAAATCCATGGCCTGCACGTTCACTGGATTTGTCCCCCATTAAGCAAGTGTGGGATTTTATGGGACAACGACTTATCCGGTCTCTACGGCCAGCCACGACCATCCCGATTTATGCGTCCACGTTGAGGATGCTTGGAACTCAATACTCCAATCTTATATCCAACATCTGTACGACAGCCTCCATGCCATAATTGCACAGTGTGACACAGTTCACGGCGGTTCAACCTCGTACTATGTTACATGGAAATGTTATTTTTCAGTTTACCTGCAAATACAGCTGTATTTTGCCATAATGTTTTGATCACGTTACCCTCTGTATTCCATTATTATGCTGTATAAATTTCGTTGGTATCAGACGTCTCCTTCTTGGTGTTCTTTTTCACTTTCCGCCAGTGTATTTATGGATGCATGCATGCATGATGCCAAGATGGACAATATTGGTTTATGTCTTGGTAATATCCATGTGTGCAGATTGCTGTGTGCTGATGACACTGTCCAGTTGGCAGAGAGCAAAAGTGAGTTGCAGAGTATGTTGTCCCAGATGTACGAATTTTGTATGAAATTCAAACTGAGTATAAATAAGGGAAAAACAAAAGTTATGGACTTTGAGAGAACTGGTAGCACTGAATGTAATGTAAGTATAAATGGCACAGTGATTGACCAGGTGAATGAGTTTGTTTGTATATTTAGGAAGCATGTTTGAGAGAGAGAACAATTTGGATGGTGAAATTAGTAGGCGAGTGAATTCTTCATTGAAAGTCATGGCTGCTTTGGGAGGGTTTCCAGGAATGATGGGTTCTCAAGAGAGTCCAGCATGGCTGTGTATGAAAGTGTAATTGTTCCTACTCTGATGTATGGCAGTGAAACCTGGGTACTACAGAAGAAACATCGAAGTCGTTTGTGTGCCGGAGAAACGTATTACTTACGCGGCGTTCACAGGAAGACATGTTCAGATCATGTGAGGAATGAACATGTGTTGCAGTTGAGTAATGTAAAGTAAAATGTTGTTAGCAAGGTGGAGACTAATACTCTTACTTGGTTTGGCCATGTTGAAAGATTGAGTGACGAGATGTTTACCAAGAACATTTTTTGGCCCAAGTGGCAGGAAAGAAAGGCACAGGAAGGCCAAGGAAGTCATGAAAGGATCAGATTCAGGAGTGTCTGCATGAGAAAAAGATTATGAGTATGAAGTATAGAAGGTCTTGTGTACGTCCTGTGATGGATGTCACTGAAGCCCGTGCTGTGTGTCAAGATCGCTGTAAATGGAGAAGTTTGATACGGCAACAGTAAGTAAATAATCAGTTAAAAATTTATCTGGTGGTTTGTTTTATCTGTTAAATGTTTATTTGTCAGATGGTCTTTCTTTGAGGAGCTAACCTCTGAATATCGGAGAACAGCTTAGTGGTGTGTGTTTAATAGATTAACATTATTTAGACTTGGTACAGACTGATTTTTTGGAGAAAGGCGAACTTCCATGTAGCTGATTAATCACTTGTGATGTGTTCAATATTATAGTAGAATAATTATATTAACAGAGGAATGATACTTAGATTTCAGCAAACATGCATAACTGGGTAATTCTCACACTCATAAAAGCACATTATTAAACTCATTAATTTACTTAATTTAGACCCAAGCAATTTCAAAATCTGATACTTTACAATATGAAATGTTCAAAGCTTCTACAAAGTGTATTAGCAATACAAAACCTCTTTCAAGAGGAGTATAGTATATATAAAAATATAACATTTATATATATCATCATCATCATCATTGTCAACCATTATCAATCCACTGCTGGACGAAGGTCTCCCCAAGTTTCCTCCACAACGGTCTGTCTTGTGCCATACTTTGATTGGAGGTTTAACGACCACCGTGAGCAACTCAATGGGCTATAAGCAGTCACCCGTCCCTAATTTAGGGTCACTGGTTCCAGGGAAGGGAAAGAGCCAGTGCCGTACATTTATATTTCATCTGTAAGTTTCAGATAAAAGTGACACATGACATCACTGAGCCGAAATGAGATGGTAGCGGAAGAGCCCTTTAAAAAAAACACCAATGTTAATCTTCATTTGAGGAATGTAAAAAAGGCCTTTCCCCCTCAAGATGTTTTTTTCCCTTTATAATAATTATTTTTAAAAAAAGCATATTTTATTTTTATTTTGCATTGGGATTCTGGGGCTCCTAAAATGTGGGGCCCTATGCCCAGGCCTTACCAGAATGGTCATACCTGGGGGGAAGTAAACTGATGCACTAAGGGGTGTAAAAACTAGAAATGAACAGCTTGCAAATATATTTGCCGAATACTGTAACTGAAAAAGTTATGCACTTTAGTATTTTCTTTCGTAAAGATTTTGGGTTAGCCGCTTACAGTACTCTACGCAATTAACCAGAGGTTGTTCAGAATTACCTACACTGTTACGTGAAAACCTCTTATATACATGAAAGCAATTGTTCGAAACAGCACATGGAGGCATATAAAACAATATGTAGATATCCCCAATTTACATGACCTCTTCGAACACACGGCAAAGATGAGGAGCTAATTAGTCATGTCTTGAGGAACTGTTTACAGAAATGGATGAAACCTAACAATTATTAATCTCCGTGGACCTCATCTGCAGAGTTGTATACAAATAAAATGTATCTGCATCACACCACTGAAACAGTAAACTTCCTGCAAACCCACGATAACAATAAGATAACTTATAGAAAATTAATAAAACAATACATTATCAGAATATCACATTCTAATGCGGACAAAATACGCTATCTACTAACAAGTAATTGGACTCCCTGCAATCGACGATATCTGTGGTCCTGATACACGTCACGGCCGCCGCCGCCGTTAAATATCGTGTGGGAAACAACAATGCAACCAGTTGCATGCAAGGTGCCACGCAGTTCGGAGCTCTCCGATTTCGAGAAAGGTGTAATCGTCGGGTATCACAGAAATGGCTGATTCATACGTGACATATCCAGCGAGTTGAAGTATCCAAAATCGACAGTGGCCTACGTGATTGGCAAGTGGAAGATGAGAGGCGACTGTCGGAATGTGCCCCGACCCGGCAGACCCACAAAACTGGGAGTTAGAGACCGACGGGTGATGGCCAGAGAAATTCGGTAGAGCCACACCAAATCGATGGGCCACATCCGCGAGGAGTTTCAACAGGCATCCGGGAGTGTTCTTTCGATTAATACCATCCATAAGGAAGCCCATCTGCTCGGTTATCATGGACATGCTGCCACCCACAAGCCTTTGATCACCAAGTCCAATAGCAATGTTTGGTTAACGTGGTTCAAAGAATGTCGACAGTGGACCATTGAACACTGGAAACAAGTCCTCTAGAGCAACGAATCATGGTTCACCCTCTACCGTTCAGATGGCAGGGTCTGGGTTTGGCGTCTGCCTGGAGAACGCCTCCTGCTGGAATGTATTGTGCCAACTGTGAAGTTGGGCGGCACTGGAATTATGCTATGGGGGTGTTTCTCCTGGTATGGCACGGGACCTTTGGTCGCAATTCCTGGTAGACTCAACGCCGAGACCTACTGCACCATTTTGGATGACCATGCGCTTCCTACGTTGTGGCAGTTTTACGGGGTGGACCCATGTTACTTTCAGGATGACAATGCCACCTGTCATGTTGCGAGGTCCACCATGGCTTGGTATGGTGACAATGGGGTTAATCGAATGGACTGGCCTGCGCAGAGCCCAGACCTTAACCCTATTGAGCACCTCTGGGACGAGTTGGAACGTCGACTTAAGGGGTGCCCCCACCGTTCGAAATCAGTGAAGGAACTGACCTGTCTTCTCCAAGCCGAGTGGAAGAAAATACTGTTAGCCGTCGTACAATGCCTGGTTGAGAGTATGCCCCGGAGGGTCGCAGCTGTAATTGCCGCTCGTGGAGGCTCCACCAACTATTGAAAAAGAATAAACTTTGTTTTCCTTTGCTATCTCAGGTGTCCAATTACTTGTTGGTAGATAGTGTAACTACATTACAATTGAATGGGCAGTAACGTGTGTGAAATGGACTTTCATGGCAAAATGCAGTCGAACCTTGCTATAATGAACTTCAAGAGACTGATCTCGCAAATAACCATAAAAAACTGATTAGCATTGTCACACCTACCAAGAGATGTTAATAACAATAATTATAATTTGAAAAGAAATTCATATTACGGGTTAATTACACTGATTTTTATGTGAAGTTATTAAATGTTTCTTCGTTCTTTTTCAGTTTCACCATATGATAATACAGTACATACACGATAAATTACATACTTAGCATAAACGTCATGGTTCAGACCTTTCCCTCGAAATATGTATCTTCCATCCAAATTTTTCTCATGAGCAGAAGTTATTGAGTCCTGAGTTTTCCACATGGTACCAACTAGATTTAGATTAATTGTATTCCTGACAGATATCGGCTTGGCAACATCCATTCTGTATTTTTCTAATAATGCTCACTTTATCTTCAATGTAGAATGCTTTGCGATTACAGTTCGTTATATGGATGAATTTTTGACACAATAAATTTTCACCAATATTTTTAGATTGAAGAAAGTTAGATCAAACCTTTGTTCAAAATGTCTGAATGTAGACCGATTGTCCTTCTACCGATTCCCCATAAGGAACGCTCTCTGTCCAATCAGGTTCTTTCTCTCCTCTGCCCAAACAGGTTTTCTCTCACCTCTGTTTGATGTGTTACACGATGAACCTTCGCATTGGGAAAATTTTTTCTCCGCTATCGCCAAGGTCATTTAGTCACCGACCTGTCCTACCCAATGAGCACGCATTCCTGTTTCTCAAGGTATACTTATTGTGCGTCTTGTTCTTCCAAGAATAGAGTGTTGCACCCAAGGAGGTTAGAAGAAGAGGTGAAAGGACCCATTTTGAGTGAAGCCAAAACAGATCAGCTGCTTCGACCCCCTCTCCGAGGTGGTGGAAGTTTGTAGGAGTTCGAAAACATGACGTCACTTCCTGTGCTTGAAGCAGTTTTGCTTAGCGCATGCAAACCAAGGATGCAAACACTGAATATTTTGGACTTTGTCTTTCTCAACATTAGAGTTTTGGTAATATTTTAAACATGATTACTTGCATATGCACAGTATGCAAGTAACATGCGCAGTATGCACTTCCACTCAAAAAATCATTATTTTGTTCAATTTTTTAAAGAAATACCAATACATATTTGCCTAATACACACAATTGACATGGATTAGGAACATCAAACAGATGTCATCGCTCTTTCCACGTTTATAAGTGAGTCGCAGAAAAATTCTCATCGGCCGCCACCGGGATTCGAACCCAGGGTCTTCCAGTTACGCACTGGACATGCTACCGCTGCGGCCTCGAATTCGCCAGACTCACAAACAACTAACTGCCAAACCACTTGGCAGGTTGCTTCTTGGAGACTTTCCAAGAAGCAACCTTTCTGTGACTCACTTATAAACGTGAAAAGAGCGATGACTTCTGTTCAATGTTCCTAATCCATGCCAATTGTGTGTATTAATTATTCATTCCCTCCTAGTTACTTGTTCAGTTGCTGCTCACCATCTTTGGTGAATCCCCAGCATTGTGTGGGGCTCCAAGAAGCAACTTGCCAAGTGATTTGGCAGTAAATCATATGCGAGTCTGGCGAATTTGAGGCTGCTGTGGTAGCATGTCCGGCGCATAACTGGAAGACCCTGGGTTCGATTCCCGGTGGCAGCTGATGAGAATTTTTCCGTGACTCGCTTATAAACGTGGAAAGAGTGATGACTTCTGTTTGACATATTTTTCTCTTTTTTCTGGAAATTTTTATTTATGGGAATGGATATTTCAGCCTCAATTTTTTTCACGACTGTATGGGTAGAGAAAGGGTGCGAAAACCCCGTTCGAAATCGCGATGTCCTCATAGATATATACAGGAGATTCTCGAGTTGGGTGCATTGGCGTAGTCAGCTGATAAAAAGTGGCATCATGCCAAAAGCACAGTAAGAGGTGCTGTTGCCATCTTCTTCTTCTTCTAACCTCCTTAGTTGCACCTACCTCACCTGGCCTTTGGAACACAAAGAAAGGTGAAGGCGAAGATAAAAGAGCAGGTAATTTTTCAGTTAGAACTTGCAGAAATTCTAGAAAGAATTACGAGAAATACCAAAAAAAAAAAAAAAAAAAAGTCAGTCGACGACATCGATAAAGTTCGTTATATCCAATTTTTATCTTTTCGTAGGCTCGTTATAGCAACATAAAATATGTATAGGAAATTGGACAGGACCAAAAATTTTGTTTCTTATAAAGCCAGGTTCGCTATAGCAAAATTTGACTGAATTAAAATATTTGACTATAAACCTCATAAAAAGAGAACACTGATTAAAGAAAGTTTTTATATCCACAAAAACAATACCATTAATAAACCTTCAAAATTTATAAATAGCATTTTCAACAACTTAATTAAAAAATAGTAAAATAGTAGAGTTACAAAATAGATAAGGAAAATATTTTAATTTAAAAATTGACGATTGCAAGACGAACCTGGCAATAAAATTTAACTTCTTTCTGCATAAATGAAACTTTTGATACAGTTCCTATAGATCGAGAACAGGCCTTGATAAAATCTAGAGGCCAGAAACATCTGTAAGAACAAAAGTACTCAAAAGATGTGAAAAATCATTGAAAGTTCTTCAAGTTAAAATAGAATTAAGTATATTAATCTGAGTTTATTACTGAGGTAAATAATTTTTTTTTAATCCACAAGCAAAAACTATCGGCAAAATCTGCTAATAATTTGGAAACCATCCACGCTTCCAACTTGTTCATCTGTTTGAATAAACTACTTTGTTCATATGTTTGAATAAACTCCTTGGACACTTCATGAATCGGATGTTTTTTGTGGAGTGGAGCTTCTACTGCTGCAGTTGAACATCTTCATGTTGTGTTCTACCAATTATTAAACTTCAAGCATTTTTTCAACATTTGGAAGAACTGTGTAAAAGAATGGATGAGACCTAGCAGTTGTTAATCTCCATGGTAATTATATACTCTTTAATTTTTCTGTTTTGCATTTGCAATGTTTTTTTAAATGTGCCATCTATCCTAGGTACATATCACTAAACTGTTCTTTGAGATTCTGAGGCTAGCTCCACAATACAAACTACCAAATAAAATTTTAACTGATTTACTTATTATTGCCGTATCAAACTTCTCCATTTACAGCGATCTTGACACACAACTCGGGCTTCACTGACATCCATCACACAACGTACATAAGACCTTTTATACTTCAAACTCATAATCTTTTTCTCATGCAAACACTCCTGAATCTGATCCTCCCATGACTTCCTTAGCTTTACTCAGCCTTTCCTTCCTGCCATTTAGGCTAAAAAAATTTCTTATTATGCATCTTATCACTCATTCTTTCAACCAACCAACATGGCCAAACCACTGAAGCATATTAGTCTCCACCTTGCAAACAACATTTTACTTCACATTACACAACTGCAACACATCTTCATTCCTCACACAATTGGAACGTGTCTTGTCACAGACCCCCCCTTAAGTAATGCATTTCTCCGGCACACAAACGACTCCTGTTTCTTCTGTAGTGCCCAGGTTTCACTGCCATACATCAGAGTAGGAACAATTACAGTTTCATACACAGGCATGCAGGACTCCCTTGAGAACCCATCATTCCTGTGAAAACCTCCCAAAGCAGCTATGCCTTCAATGAAGAATTCACTCGCCAACTAATTACACCATCCAATTTGTTCTCTCTGTCAAACATGCTTTCTAAATGCATGAACTCATTCACCTGGTCAATCACTGTGCCATTTAGAATGAAATATAAGTATATACTATATACCTATCTCAGGTATTCCAAATACGTGTAGAAAGTTGAAATACAGCACAGTGGAAATGAGTCTGGTAAAAAGGCTTAATTTCTATTTGACACATTAATTTAGGCTTAAGTCATATGATATTGCCTAACCCCAATCTTAATTTTTTTTTGTTTGGGGGCTTAACGACTGCGAGCAACTCAATGGGATATCAGCAGTCCTCCACCCCTAATTTAGGACCGCTGCTTCTAGGGGAGGGAGAAAGTCTAGGCCATATAAGACAAACATAACATTTATGCCTCACTGGTATTCAAACCCATCTTGGACGAATCGCCACAAGCCAGCACTTATTAGTCATATGTACTCTGTTGCAGTAAGTTCCTCTGAGCATTTATCCTTGAAAGGAAATTTTCAAAGCCCTACCCTGTAAGCTTCTTTACATTGTTATGTTCACTATGAAATGCTCACTTGTTCTCTGCTGGTTTGCTTTCCATTCTGCAATATGCTGTGTTGTTGGCTTTCACATAAGTGTTACGTGTTACTCAAGATTTACAATCCGTTAGTTCTTGGGTATTAACCAAGTTTTTGAAGGTTGAGTAAAATTATGTCAAAACTGGAAACAAGATCTCAATATTTGCAACATTTATGGCAATTAACTACGATTCAAGTGCACTAATTCATGTGCAAGTCAATAATTACTTCATAACAAGAAAGAATCCACCTTACCCTTAAGGTCGTGCTCTCTTTCAATAAACACTTCATGCACATTGACTCAGACGATTCTTATGCAACTGTCTTCCGGGCTTTATCTTTCTTCTTAACTGCTTGCTACTTACAGATGTCATCTCACAGGCAATGACTTGGTTTGACACTCGTGATAACTCTTTATATGATATACACACCCACTTGAATTTACATGTTTGTCATTTTTTTTCTCTTCCTTTGTATGACCCTTGTCTTCAAAATAAAACAGCTAAAAAAGCAAAGCTCCTATTTACACATACATACATTCTCAATAAATACTCATTCAATTCACTACATATTTGTGGTAAATGTGTAGTTTAGCGTCCTAAATTTTTTCGCCAGAAAAGTTGAAGGATTTCGAAAAAGTGAGACACACAGATTTTAAAGTATGCAATTTAATGGTAAAGGGTGAAAAAATTGCATCATTATGGTGCACTGTAAAGATTTTTATCGTAATGTTTATGTGCAAGTGCAACTCTGTGAATAGAAGCTGCGGCAGGCTTAACACAACGCCGCAGTGACGACATGAAGCTTTGCTTCGATGAAACGATTGTCTTGTTCCTGTGGCCATTTTGGTGGAAGAGTACAAGAGGAATGGTGAACAGTCTTGCCAGGAAAGCTTTCCAATTTGTAGTGCTGCGCTACAGAAAACATATAATTTTTTGACATAACAGTGTGATCTTTTTTTTTTTTTTTTTTTAGTGTATGATTCTTTGATGCACAATGTATTAACTCACTTTTTAGAGAGTTTTTTTTTTTTTTTTTTTTTGTAATCCAATTTGAATGAATTACTAACAACGCTGTGCAAAGGAAGAGCAAAACTTTAATTTTCCAATACCACGTAAGTTCCATTGAACAAAACGCAGCCTCTACTTTAACAGTTTTGTAGAAGAAAGGAAGACATCTGCATACTTTCTATTTCACACTAGGGAATGATACGCGTAACATCAAAGAAACTGTCACCATGTATTTCGAAAAATTGCCACAGAAATGCAGAACTACTTTATTTAGTGTAGCACTAGAAAATTGCAGCACTTTGCTCGCAAGAACGTTCCCTATTTCTCTTGTACTCTTCCACCAGCAGAATGGCTGGCAGAACGAGACCTTTGTTTCAGCGGAGGCAAACTTTGCGTGGTCGCTGCGCCGTCGTGTTAGGCCTGCCGCAGCGGTGCTTACGTCGTAATACTTGGAGGTCAGTTTTACGGTAAAAATCTTTAAAATGCATTTCACAGATGACATTTTTTCACTATTTGCCATGAAATTGCATACTTTAAAATTTGTACGTCTCACTTTTTCGAAATCCTTAAACTTTTTCGATTAAATAATTTAGGATGCTACACTACACATTTACTATATTTGTTACCCAATAAAAAATACCTTTCATACTATTTCTGCACTACATTCAATCTATACATTATATAAAATCTCTATCTACACATACAGGGCACAAAATTGCTGGTCTCCAGCTTGCCATTGGCGAGTGAAGAATTGTCATTGGCGAGTAAAACTTTTCTCATTGAATTACTGCAATTTTGTTGTTAACAGCCGCGACTATTATCAATTTTTCTTTTTTTAATATGTGGCACGTATGTGTGTTGCTGATATGCTGAATTTGTTTTCTGTAATTACTTTTTTTCCCCCTCTGAAATTTCCACACTGATGAGTAAACCTTTTCAAAGCGTTTGGTTTTTTTTTCTCTTCCATAAACTGCCAGGTTCTCGGTGCTCGTATTGCTCGTTTGAAGTCTGTAAAGATCACTCTGCAGGCTTGTTTATGTGCCGCTACTGGGAACTGACTCACTCGAATGAACTTCGACCAGAGGATGGGGGGGGGGGTTGAATCCCATCAAAAGATGCAGGCAGGCCACAGCAGAGACAATCATTCAAACAAAGAAAGAAAAGCAAAAAAATAAACAAGCTTCCCTCAGATTTATAACACCCGCTATTGAGCTACTAGAACAAACTTTTAAGCAGTGCACGAAAACACAAAACACCGGGTCTTTGGCACTGCAATTTTTCCCCTGTACTTTTGATAGCAAAGACGTAACAGAGAAACTTCGTTTACGGGAAAAAAATAAAAATATGCACTATTTTAATCGTATTTTTAGAAACTGGGAAGAGCAGTGTTTTTCTTTGCGAAAACAATTTTTGTAAGTATTTTACTGTTAAAAAAAAAGTGTGAATCACTGTAGATACTAATTTTCTAAGAAAACTGCTCACTGTCAATGATTGATCGGAGGATTTTCGCTGTCTTCGTTAAATTCATGAAATGTTTACCTAATAGAAAAAATATTTGGAAGACCTGAATGAATAATAAAAACTTATAGTAGGATAAAAATGTGAATTTAAACACAGTATTTCTATCCTATGTAACCAAATGGTTTAACTTTAGGGATCGGCTCATAAAATGACTGTTTTCTACACATCCCCAGTTTAATAGGGCTGCAGCTGTTAACGCGTTGTAACGTATACTCTAGATTCACTTTCCTTTTGATTTTACTCTCTCTGGTTATTTTATTTTTCTATGTAAATTATCTTCTTACTGAACGAGATGTTATTTCACCCGCTGAATGAGATCTGGCAATGAGTGTAAGTCATGACGTGGTGGTAGCCAGTATAAATAGGCGCGTTCAGCGATACCTAAGGAGAGCGTTTGTTGTTGTATGGAGAGCGTTTGTTGTTGTACGGAGAGTGATGGTTTATGTGAAAGAGAGCGTTTGTTTATGAGTATAGAGCTCCGTTCATGTGCAAGGAGCTACGTGTTATTTGAGTAGCTGTGTGTGATACCAGTATAAGTTCATAATAAAAGGTTTTATGTAAGTACGTCTTTCTCAGTTCATAGTACTGTCAGACCTCTGTCTGGCTGTTAGGTTTATTTCAATTAATATTACTAGTAACAACCAGCATAAGACTTTATTCATCTTAATTACTGCTACAACATTACTACCAGTTATAAGTTTGTTCATTACTATTACTACACTACTAGCAGGTGACTTTATTCATGATCTTAATTAACTAGTAACAACAACCATTTGAATTCACTATTTGAAGCTTAGTACAAGCATATAATTCAGTAGCAGAAGCATTATACTTAGCTTAGTTGAAAGCTTTATTCATTATAATTAGCTTAGCTGGTAGAAAGAGTTTATTCATTATAGCGTGTGCTGCATATACGGCAACGTTTGCTCTCAAGATAGCTAAATTAACACTTCGGCAAAACCTTAAAATTTTATTATAAATACCATATATACTCGCATAAAATCCGAAAGTTTTTGGAAGAAATTCCTTTTTTTTAAAGTGAAAGTGTCAGCTTATATGCAGGTCCCATTTTTTTGCCAATTTCTAGCTGTTGAACTAGGGGGTATCTGCCCCAGTAATGCAATGGTCTAAGCGATGGCCTCTGATCATTCATCTGAAAGGGGTCTGGGTTTGAATCCCGGTGAGGCATGGATGTTGTGTTTGTCTTACGGTAATGCCTCTCTTCTTTCCCTGGAACCAGCGACCCTAAATTAGGGACGGGCGACTGCTTATAGCCCATTGAATTGCTCACGATGGTCATTAAACCTCCAATCAATCAAAAAAAGAAAAGAACCAGGGGGCTCGGTTTATACGCGAATATATACGGTATGTAAAATGCTGGGTTTTTTTCCCCCTAGCAGCATTCTCCTTTCATGTGACGTCATGATCTTTGATTGGAGATCACAACCTTTTGCAAAGCCTTCAAGCATTGTGAGTTATCAAAGTTCTTCCTGAATTGGTGGAATCCTTAAAAAAAAATTGAAAGTGATGTATATTATTGGATTATTCCTATGAAACTATGCATGTATAATTGCGTAAACCAATGCTATATGTCGTTTAGTGGACAAGGGTTCGAAATGCTAAAATACCTGCCAGGTTTTGATTTACCAGTAAAATTTACGGAAATGCAACTTGCTTTACCGGCAGAGTGTTAATTTTACAGATTTGATTGTTCCAGATTTTTTTTCTGATGATTTTGCACTCAGCATTAAGACTTTTTATTTAACATAATCCATTTTAATTAAAGCACGAATGTAAGTTACAAATAAACTTCTCAGTTACTTGGGAACATTTGTCTGCAGTTTTCATCACATGTTGTTTCAGGTTGTTTCAAATGTTAAAGAACTTACACCGTGCGTAAACGGTATGTAAACAGCTGCAGCTGGGCTTGTTTATCTCTCGGCGTGTTGACAGGCGGGCGGGCATCCTCCATTGGAACACGTCTTTATTACTCCTAGTTCGAAATGCTATCTCAGAACGTAGTTATCGTAGAAAAAATAATTCAAGCGGATTTTAAATCTGTGAAGTTTTTGAGCCCAGATCGATACCCAACATGACGAAATTAAACAAAAGCTGCCAGTTTTGTGAAATTAAAAATCCATTTGGGATTTTTAATTACATAAAACTTATGTCTTCGCTGGATTCAACGAAATTAGTACGTTGAGGTTCATACTAATTTGTCGTGTGATGTTCGTAACTAAAATCTAACCCTTTATTTCTTGATAACAACTTTCAGTTTCTCGGCTTTCCCAGCTGACCAGCTCAATCGGATAACTAAGTAGTCGGTATTTTTTCCTCTGCAAATTGCATCTCTTTAAGCTGTTGCTGTTTTACTATAACAGTTTTAGTTGCATTTTTTTTTTTTTCGCTATGAGCAGCAATATAAGGAGGAGGAGGGGGGGACGAGTACTATAAACTATCAAACATTCCGTGATGCAAATTCTGCGAAATTCCTGTGTATTGCAAAATCTTCAAAAAATGAAAAATATGCATTTTGCACTACGTGTCGATGTAATTTCAGCGCTTCGCATGGTTGAATGATATTACTAATCATATTTCTAGTGCCAAGCATAAATCTAATGTCGACTGCGTGGGGAAAAATATGAAATAAACTTCCTTTGTTAAAAGTTATTATGGAACTGGATGCGATTCACGCAAAATGTTCACTTTGTTTTTAGTTGAGTATAATTTACCAATTAATGTCCCTCGGTCACTCATTTATTTCATTTGACTGTCTCATTGTCTGTCACTCCGTAAAATAAACCTAGTATGAAACTGGTTCATTTTTGAAAACATTTTAGTTTGTTCCGTGACGGCGTGGGATACAATCCTATTGGATTTGGGGGTCAAAGGGTGGGACTTCCATAAAAATAAGTTTTTATCTCTTTATAGATCAAAATGATAGCATAGTTACGAGAAATTATGTATAGATTCTAAATCGAAATAAACGTGCCGATAAATTAAAACATCTGTAGTCATATTAGATCATTAACATATCGATTTTTAATTGATATGTTCAATATATTTAATCAATATGCGTGACAAGTAATTTCATCGAATATATCGATTAATTTTTTTTTATGGATTTCGGTTTCTGAAACTTCGCAGGTATGCGCTAAGGAGTGGCGAGTGTTTTTTTTTTTTTTCGCGAGTGCATTTGATCTCGAAATTTCTCCCCTTGACACATATACACTACACTACTTACATCACAGTGGTCATAGTTTGTACTACACTACTTACATCATGGTGCGCATAGTTTGTACTACACTATTTACATCACGGTGGGCATAGTTGATGGAATTTTGACCACTGTGATGTAAACAGTGTAGTACATATGTGTAGATAGATTTTAAATAATGTATAGATTGAATGTAGTGAATTGAATGAGTATTTATTGAGAATGTATGCATGCATATGTAGATAGGAGCTTTAGTTTTTTAGCTGTCTTATTTTGAAGACAAGGTCATACAAAAGAAAAGAAAAAAATGACAAACGTGTAAATGCAAGTGTGTGTGTAGTGTTCTCCCTAGAGTATTTTTACAGCTGGGTGACAAGAAATTTTAGCTGGGTGATACTTTAAACAACCCCTTCCTCAATCGAAAAAGAAGAAAGGATCTTGTTTTGCTTAACATGATTGCACTTATTAAATACTTACTGACAAATCATGTTCAACACAGATTTCAGTCGTTTTCATCAATATTTATGGTGTATGTGGAAGTAAGTTTTTCAATCTTACTATTATGTGTGTTGTGAAAACATTCATTAAAGGAAATTTAGCTGGGCGGAAGAGAAAATTAGATGGGTGGGCCACCCAGTAAAAAGGCTCTAGGGAGAACACTAGTGTGTGTATATCATATAAAGAGTTATCACAAGCGTCAAACCAAGTCATTGCCTGTGAGATAACATCTGTAAGTAGCAAGCAGTTAAGAAATATAAAGCCCGAAAGACAGTCGCATAAGAATCATCTAAGTCAACGTGCATGAAGTGTTTATTGAAAGAGAGCACGACCTTAAGGGCAGAGTTATATAAAAGTAACATGTGTCTGCGTACATAACCACTGAAACAGAAAACTTGCTGCAAACCTGCGAATCAAGATAACAATAGAATTAGGTAATTTATAGAAAAATTAATAAAACAATAATTATTAGAACATTACAGATTTTATTGAGGACAAAATAAGTACCGTAATTTTTGGGCTAAGAGCCGCGGCTCTTACGTTACTAAGAGTGAAATTTTTCGGGTGTGCGGCCATTATGCCGAATTTGTTTTTGATAAGACTGTTTCTTCCCTCCCTTTTTCTTTTTTTCACAAACTCTACTGTGATCATGTTTTCCCCCTTTCTACTCATACGTTAGACATGTCTATTTAAACAATAACTCCACTGTCCTGATGTTAGTTTAGGAGGGAAAGTGGGGGAGGACAGGAATGCCTGACTCAAATGCTCTTTGCATGGGGGAGTGGTGGATGGAATGGAGACATAAGCACACAGACGAGTAGCGTGACGTCAGAAGCTCCTGTGGATAGCGCGCCCAGCATATCTCTTTCGTTGCCTGCAGCATACACCATGCAGGAAGGTGCTATGCAGCCCAAGGGAAAGAACATTGATTTTCACTGGGGTGGGCACTTCCCTGAACATAAGCTTAAAACCATGAACAATGCAAAAGCCTGCCCCAGGACGATTCCATTACCAGAGACCTATTCCAAACAATACTGGCGGGACGGTGTTTCTTGGCTCTGACACAGGCGTTTCTTGGCTCTGTGCTCCTGAGTTTTGCTTCCATTTAATTAATTAATTAATTTATTTATTCATTCATTCATTCATTTTTTTTTTTTTTTTTTTTTTATTGACTGACGATAGTGGAAGTTGAAGGCTTCGGCTGGAAAAGAAAAAAGAAGGGATTCATATAAAAGCGGAGCTCAAAGCGAAGGCTCAGTGCACAGTAAATGAAAGTAGGTCAAACCACTCGAAAGAGAGAAAGAGACACCGCTGTTTCGAAGTGTTCGCAGCCAGTTCCGCGAACACGTGCGACGCAGCTGGTAAAAGGAAGAGCAACTTCATTCTAACAAAAACCTCTGTAGATGAGAAAAAAAAAAAAGCGTAACATAGAAGGAACATATTAAAGAAAACATTAATCGAAAGCATTACAAGCGATAATTTATAAGTTAATTACTTCTAAGACGGATTCTATTGCGGTGAACACAGAACCATCCTGTAGCAGACATCCACATTGAATGGAATTTAGGCAATTGTGCGGTTTTACGAGCAATGCGATATTCTAACGGCAGTCTTAAGATTAACCGTGATTTATATTGATTACATAAATGGTTTTGAGCATTTAATAAAGGCAAAAAAATAACATGAGCATGATTAATAAAAAATGTATAAATAAAAAATTTTGCCAGTATGAAAAAATAAGTGTATAAAGCAGATCGACACTGAGTTGCAGAATTAGCCTTTGAAGTATACATATAATCACGTTGGGCGTGAGTTAATTCATGAAAATAAGGAAGATAATTTAGCTTTCTGAGCAGGACCACGACTTCACAGGTGCGGCCCTTACGGCAACTTTTGCTTCCAAGATTGCAAAATTTCTCACCTGCGGCCCTTAGTCCGAAAATTACGGTACTTATGGCAAGCATTTCTTAGTGATACAAAAATAAATTAGGTTGGTCTTTTTTTTTTTTTATCATTTTCTTAAAAGTATTTACATGCGCTGGATTCACTAACTAAAGAAAATTCCTGTACCTTATTACAACTTTACATTCAACAGGTTAAATAACTTTTATTTGATTGCACATTTAATATGAAAATAGAATATTTCTCCTTGTTGAGTTTATGTACTATGTATGTACTTACTAAAAAAATCTGCAGATTCAAAATAAATTATTTTATTTGCTGATGATCTGAAATGCATGTGTGTGTGGGAGCATGTGTGTGTTCTCCCAGACTTAAGTTCTTCATAGCTGAAAACTACTAGCCATAGTTATTACACGCACAAATTCTCAACTTGGGTTCCAACCCCAGTCACCTAAACAGTCCATCAAAAATGCTGCTTTATGCTTGCAAGTATTGCAGATTTCAATGCCATTTTACGCAAGGTTAAAAAAATATTTTCTATAATTTCTGTAAGCCTAAAATGTCCTCTTTAAGGTAGTGAAAACCAAAACTTTCAATCTACAATAAGAGGAAAGCAATTTCCTTTTTCAAAACTATTTTGCGGCCCTATTTTGGCATGCCGTAGAAAAGAAAAATGAACGTATATCTAAGATGGTGGCACATAAATATAAAATAAAAATTGTTTTGAGCTACTCTCCAATAGGGTTAAACTATGGCTGTATAAATGATCAAGCAACCACTTAATTAAAAATGTTAATATCATGTCGGAATGTTCCATATACATATAAAACACACCATTTTTTATATTTTTTTCTCGCCAAAATTGCAAATTGCCCAAAGTATTTTTTTTCTCCTGCTAAAAGGTTATGTTATAATACACACATGAAAATATTTTTAGCAAATTTGAAGCAGGGGCTCATTTTGAAAAAAAAAATTTGTTTAATAAAAATGTCTTCATTTTTCCATGTCTTTTGTCATTAAATTAAACAAAAAAGTGTTCTTTTAATTCTAAAAATGTGTCTTCATTTTTCCATGTCTTTTGTCATTAAATTAAACAAAAAAGTGTTCTTTTAATTCTAAAAATGTGCAGAAACAAGTTGCTCCCAAATGTATGGATCATGGAGATCATTTAAAAAAAAAAAAAAAAATTATGTGGCTGCAACAGTTAGTTGTGAAGTTATGAATTTTTTGTCCTACAGTGTAGTTGTGAAAACTCATAGCGCAGAAACTTTAAAGGCAGAGCTGCCCAACTTTTAAAGTGGCATTACTCAAGATCTACTGGACCGATTGACCTAAAATTTTAACAGGTTTCATATCTCACCAGTACAATACTTTGTACTAATTTTCATAAAAATCTGAGATGGGTGGGTGACATGGAATGACCCTTCGTTAAAAATTTTATTGCCAGGTTCCTCTTGCAGTTGCCAGCTATTAAATTAAAATATTTTCCTTATGTATTTTGTAAATCTACTATTTTTGAATGAAGTTGTTGGAAATGCTATTTATAATTTTTGAAGGTTCATTATCGGAACTGTTTTTCTGGATATAAAATTTCTCTTTAATTAAGCTTTTGTTTTTATGAGGTTCATAGTCCAATATTTAAAGTGTGGGAAAGCTGGTGGTTTTCAAGGCTATTTCAATGCATTTTGTGTTGGCCAAATCGCATTCTTTTGTCATAAACATTTCTAATTTTGCATCGTAACTTGTGAGAAGATGCTGGATTTATAAAATTCTTAATTATTCTGAGCCTCCTTCCTATTTTTATTTCAAATTGAAAAACAGTAAATTCCTGTTAGAGCAAATTTGACTGGATGGCCGAGTGTGGTTCGTTATAACAAAATTTCTTAATAACGAGATTTCGTTTGTTTTTTCCAAGAAATTTTATTCTAACAACAAATTTAAAAAATTTCACATTAAATGTTAGCTTAAAAATTTTCCACTTTCAGATATGCTTATAAAAACAAACAGAAATACCTAAAAAACCTGCGAAGCAAACATCTGCTTGAATTATGACGAGAAATCATAAAATCTCGCCATTCTTCTGTTCCTCACGTTTTTTAACAAGGCCGATGTCCGAACCCCACAGCAATATAATTATTCATTGGACGTCCAACTGAGAGCAAGTAATACAAACAATAAAATACGAACCAAATACAAATTAACTCTTAAAAGTGAGGATAAAACAGCTAGTTACCTTTTGTTGGTCAGTAGTTCTTTTTTTCTTTTTTGGCTATGATGAAAGGTAACTATGGTAGCTATTTTATCCACACTTTTAAGAATTAATTTGTACTTGGTTCGTATTTTATTGTTTGTATTACTTGCTCTCAGTCGGACGCCCAAAAATAATTATATTGCTGTGCGGTACCGACATAGTGATTTTTAACGGCCTTGTTAGAAAACATGAGGAACAGAAGAATGGCGGGATCTTATGATTTCTCGTCACAATCTATATATGTATATAAGTGAAAGTTTGTATATTTGTTTGTTTGTATGTTTGTTTGTTTGTCCGCTATAAAAATCTACAGTTTTCAACTTAGAATCGCCAAACTTGGTATACTATCTGATGGTACTCTAACTTAGACCGTAAAAGGGTTTTGGAGGGGATTGGAGAAAATCCCATACAAAATTTTCGTTAGTTTAGCTAAATTTCTACAGTTTTCAATTTAAAACCACCAAATTTGGTATATTATCTCATGGTACTCTGACTTAGACTGTAGATGGTTTTGGGAAGGGGTCAGAGCCCGGGGATCAAAGGGCCACCATACAAAATTTTTGTAAAAAGTTCTACAGTTTTCAATTTAGAACAACTAAATTTGATATATTATCTCATGGTTCTCTAAGTTAGGACTATACACGATTTTTGGAAGGGGTTAAAGGGTCCTCATACAAAATTTTCATAAAAAGTTCTGCAGTTTTCAATTTACAACCATCAAATTTGGTACATTATCTCATGATACTAGCAATGCAATATTCTAACGGGAGTCTTAAGATTAACTGTGATTTATATTGATTATATAAATGGTTCTGAGCAATTAATAAAGGCAAACAAATAACATCATTAGCATGATTAATAAAAAATGTATAAATAAAAAATTTTGCCAGTATGAAAAAATAAGTGCATAAAGCAGATCGACACTGAATTGCAGATTAGCCTTTGAAGTATACATATAATCACGTTGGGTGTGAATTAATTCATGAAAATAAGGAAGATAATTTAGTTTTCTGAGCAGCACCACGACTTCACAGGTGCGGCCCTTACGGCAACTTTTGCTTCCAAGATTGTAAAATTTCTCACCAGCTGCCCTTACGCAGATGCAGCTCTTAGTCCAAAAATTACGGCACATTACAACTGAATGTGAAGCAATTTGTGTGAAATGGACCTTTACTGCAAAATACTAAAATATTGCATGAACCTCATAAAAGTAATAAACTAATTAAAGAAAGTTCTTATATCCAGAAAAAAAGGCCTATCAATAAACCTTCAAAAATTATAAAAAGCAGTTTTAACATCTTAATTCAAAAATAGCAGAAATACATAAAGACAATATTTTAATTTAATAACTGGCAACTGCAAGAGGAACCTGGCAATAAAATTTAAATTCTTTCTGTGTAAATGAAACTTTTGATGCAGTTCCCATACATTGAGAACAGGTTTTGATAAAATCTAGACGCAAGAAACGTCTGTAAAAACAAAAGAACTTAGAAGATGTAAAATATAATTAAAGTTCTTCAAGTTAAAATAGAATTAAATATATGAAAACCTTGAGCAAGTGTTTTAACTCCAGTAAATAACATTTTTTAATCTGCAAGCAAAACCTATCTGCAAAATCTGCTAATAATTTGGAAACTATCCACGTACACATGTACGTCTACATTCTACAACTCTGCTTAAGGGTAAGTTGAATTCTTTCTTGTTATGAAGTCATTGGAAAGATCATATTCTTTCTTGTTATGAAGTCATTGGAAAGACTTTTGAAAGATCATATTGCTTTCTCACAATGAAGGTGAGAATGTGAAAACTGCCTACTATCTGCATGGAACTGGGGAACTTTGAACTTGAAGGGGTATAATTTCAAGTCTTGCCCTCCAAGATAAGAACCGGAAATGAGAATTTTGAAGGATCGTACTTTCCTATAAAGTAAAAACTGTCAACTTCTTGCATGGAACTAAGGAACTTTGAACTTGAAGGGGCATAATTCCTCTATATTGAACTTTGAACTCGAAGGGGCGTTTGCCTCCAAGATAAGAACCAGAAATGAGAATTTTGAAGGGTCATACTTTTCTATAAAGTAAAAACTGTCTACTATTTGCACAACACTTTGAACTTGAAGGAGTGTAATTTCAAGTCTCACTTCCCAAATAAGAAAAGCATGCTCCTGTACTGTAAAGAAGCACTGTGTGGCTCTGTGGAAGCATCTCAATATTGGTAATAAGTTGCAGTGCAAAATAAAATTATTTTTACAACAGCCACAAAATTAATTTGACAAAATTCCCAATCCTAAAAATACTGAATCCCACAAAAATTCAATGATATTTTTTTTTTTTTTGAGAAATTTATTCAACTATGAAAAAATTGAAAGGAACTTTTTCCACACCCCACTGAAATCACAAAAATTCGATATTTTTTTTCTTTTTTTTTTTTTGAGAAATTTATTCAACTATGAAAAAATTGAAAGGAACTTTTTCCAGACCCCACCGAAATCACAAAAATTCGATTTTTTTTTTTGTTTTTTTTTTTGAGAAATTTATTTAACTATGAAAAAAAATTGAAAGGAACTTTTTCCAGACCCCACCGAAATCACAAAAATTCGATATTTTTTTTTTTTTTTGAGAAATTTATTTAACTATGAAAAAAATTGAAAGAAACTTTTTCCAGACCCCACTGAAATCACCTGCCAATTAAAGAAGAAATTCAAAACTTTTAATTTGTATCATGACAGATAAATTTGAGTCATAATAGTGTGGCAATTGTAAAAGATCAATTACAGTAAAACCTCAAAAATCCGGCACTTTTCTGATTTAGTCTTCGCGAGAACATCTGATGTTTCACCAATAACCATGTAAATCTCCCGATGTACCGTCTCAACAACACATCACGAGATTATCCAATCTCAGTGTTCGAATTGCCAATAACCACCTATGTGTAACATTGGGAGGTTTCTCAAATTCGACATATCATTGGCCCGCGCTGAAATAACACGGACCAGTGAGGCGACGAATCGGCGTGTACGTTTGAAATGCGTGCCTAACGTGTGATGATGATCTGTGCTTCGTGGAGGCAGTATGTGAATTCGATCGTGTAATGACATCTACATCGGCCTTCATGATGCATCATAGTTTCGTGTAAAAAATGGAACATCGATATTAAAATTCACATCGGATTATCGCGATGCACCGATACATCGCCCAGCCTTAGCGGTTGCTCTGTTTTTTCAAGTTTTTGCCTGACCATTTGCCAAATTTAATTTTTTTTCGATAGTTTTATAATAAATAGTACAAAAACGTAATCGCCAACATTTTCGCTAAAACTTTTTTCTATCACCAAAACGATTTTTTTTTTTTTTTTTGCAAATTGTGAAGAACGTGGTTGACAGCGTGACCCCTGCATATTTATAAGGCATAAATGCACAAATTTTCATTTAAGTGGCCTGTTTACATGTTAATACGTGCTTTACATAACGCCCGTTACACAATTTTTGAATAGCTTTAGAAATCCGGCACTTGTCCAGCCCCTTAGATGCCGGATTTTCAAGATTTTACTGTATAAGGCACATATTTATAGTAATGAAAAATGTGACCTGAAACTTCATTTTCCTCGGAACACTTCAAAGATGCATTTACCTGTCTCACCAGCAAAACCCTTTATGCATTCCAAATATGTATGGTCTTCCTTATACAAATCCAACACAGCTACAGTTATTCATCAGTGTGAAGGACAGTGTGCCTTAAAAGATGAGAGTTCTATGCATACTGTTTAGGAACCTCTATCACACTGCTCAAGTTTTTCAGCTTTGTGAAAGAAATATATGCTAGTAATTAATGACCTCCCTAATTAGTGTCAGTAACAAAAAAAAAACCTCATGGGAATTATAGAGGATATTTTTTTTTTTAAGTACATCTCAAATTCTTGATCTACACACATCATTATCTTTAGTTCTTACTTCTTCCACAGATCTAGCAACTTGTTGATTTGCCATCTAGCATGGTTGTTGATGTTGCCACCTTGTGTCTTGTAAATTTTAAGGGATTCTAATTTCCAGATTATTGAGTGGGGTTGATATTTCATGACTTTTAAGGAATCCCAGTCTATCTTGTGGCCAGTTTGTTGCATGTGTATCTAATCCTGTTTTATTTGAAATGTTCCTTACTGCTGCTTTGTGTTCATTAATTCTGGTGGTTAACCTTCATCCCATTTCTCCTACATATGGCAAACTACATGAACAGTTTATTTTATATAATCGACTCCTTCCTCAAGTATTTTTTTCTCTTTGTTTTAGGGATGGTACGTAATTTTTTTATTTTGTAATATAAACCTAAAGATAACCTAATTTTATAATTATTGCTGAATTTCTTTGGTTTCTCAAGAAGTCCCTTGTAGTGACTCTTCTTGTGAATAAGTAGTTAATTTTTCTTTATTTTTTACAGTAGTGCTTATTCTTCTCCTAGTGGGATTTTCATCCAGTAGTTCATATATTTATTTTGATGGGCAATTATTTTCTAACAAGATGGATTTTAATTTATTTTTTGAAACAAAGAAAAGCAAATACTTTCCTTCAGGAAGGAGTCATTTGTAAAATAAACTGTTTATGTGGTTTACCATACATAGGAGAAATGGCATGAAGATTAACCATCAGAATTAAGGAGCACAAAGCAGCAATAAGGAACATTTCAAATAAAATAAGATTAAGATAGGCACATACAACAAACTGGCCACATAATGGAACTCCTTACAAGTTATCAAGCATCAATCCCACTCAATTTTCCGAACACGAAGCAGCAGTAACATTTCACTTTAAACTTTTTTTTTTTCTTTTTGGTTGGAGGTTTAACAGCCACCATGAGCAACTCAATGGGCTATAAGCAGTCGGCCATCCCTAATTTAGGGCCACTGATACCAGGGAAGGGGAGAGAGCCAGAACCATAAGCCAAACACCACATCAATGCCTCACCGAGATTCGAACCCAGACCCATCTCGGACAAATGATCAGAAGCCATCACTTAGACCATTGCGCCAGGGCCACTTAAACAAAATTAGATAGGTACATACAACAGACTGGCCACAAGATGGACCGGAACTTGGGTGGCCTAGTGGTCAACGTCCGTGACTGCCATGGAAAGGGCCTCAGGTTCGATCCCAGGCAGGTACAAACGCTCGAACCACTAAATATCCGCTGTGCTTCCGATGGGCATGTTAAGCCATCGGGCCCCGGGTACTGGCCTCTCGGTAATAAATAAAGGCATCTTCCTCCTCTTTTCTACCTTGCTTCCATGTCACTTTCCTATAGGGCACTCTAGCCCAAATCTCCTAGCTTCCTATTTCTAAGGGTTGTTTAATACCTGGAGTCAGACACTCCCTTCCTAAAATCTTCTACTTACGATCTGATCTGAACCCCTTAAAATTTATTAAGCATCAATCTTACTCAAATATCCAGAAATTAGAAGAATTCCTAGAAATTTATAAGACACAAGTTGGCAATGACGACACTGGATGGCAAATCACCAAGGCTTGGTTGCTCGACCTGTGGAAGAAGTAAGATTCAATAATGCCTGGTGATGATCTAATGTAAAAGTTTGAGAGGTAATGTACCTTAAAAAATTTATCCTCTATGATTCCTGTTAAGTTGTTTTGTTACTGCAATATATGCTTTGAGAGGTTACCTTTATGAATGAATTGCATCTAGCATATGCCACATTGTTAAGTACTTGACTTGTGTGAAGGAACTTCCAACACGAAAGATCAGATCTTTGTCTGAAGTGCTTGAAACATTCATCACATTACTAAGGTTTCTCTCCAGTGTGAGTATGCATGTGTTTCGAAAGTGCACTTTTCACAGTGAATGTCTTAGAGCATACAATGCATTGATGAGGTTTTTCACCTGTGTGAAGGAGCTTATGACATGCAAGACCAGATCTATGTGCAAATTGCTTGGAACATTCACTGCATCGATAAGGTTTTTCACCAGTATGAGTGCGCATATGTCTTGAAAGCGTACCTTTCTCAGTGAATGTCTTAGAGCATACAACACATTGGTGAGGTTTCTCCCCAGTGTGAACGAGCTTATGACCTAAAAGGTGAGAGCTCTGGGCGAATTGTTTGGAACATACATCACATTGATAAGGTTTTTCACCAGTGTGAGTGAGAATATGTCTTGAAAGCTTGCTGCTCTCAGCAAAAGTCTTAGAGCATACACCACATTGGTGAGGTTTTTCACCGGCGTGACGAAGCTTATGGCGTGAAAGATTACATCTCTGAGAAAACTGCTTGGGACATTCATCACACAAGTAAGGTTTCTCACCACTGTGAGTGAGCAAATGTCTTGAAAGCATATTCTTCTCATTGAATGTCTTAGAGCATACAACACATTGGTGCCGTTTCTTTTCAGTGTGAAGGAACTGATGACGTGAAAGAAGAGATTTTTGTGTGAATCGTTCCAAACATTCATCACATTGATAAGGTTTTTCACCAGTGTGAGTCAGCATGTGTTTTGAAAGCGTGCTTCTGGTAGTGAAGGTCTTAGAACACGCAACACATTGGTGAGGTTTTTCACCAGTGTGAACAAGCATATGCTTTGATACCTCAGATTTCCACGTGAATTTCTTGAAACATACATCACATTGGTAAAATTTTTCGGCAGTGTGAATGAGCATATGTTTTGAAAGATTACTTCTATTAGAGAACTTCTTAGAGCATATAACACACTGGTCAGGTTCTTCACCTGTGTGGAGGCCCGTGTGATGCAAGAGATCAGATTCCAGTGTGAAATTCTTAGAATACTCATCACACTGGCGAGTTTGCTCACGTCCATGAAGAAGCATATGCTTCTTCATGGACGTGAGGCATACATCACACTGATGCAAACTTCTTGAAGCATACATCACACTGATGTCTTTTTCCAACATGAAGGAGCACATGCCTGGAGAAGTTAGATTTCTGGGCGAATGTCTTGGAACACATATCACACTGATAAGATTGTTCACGAGTATGAAGGAGCACATGCCTTGAGAAGTTAGATTTCTGGGTGAATGTCTTGGAACACATATCACACTGATAAGGTTGTTCACCAGAATGAAGCTTTACATGCCTTAAAAGACTACATTTGTGTACAAATGATTTGGAACATACATCACACTGGAAAGATTTTTCCCTTACGTGCAGTTGCTTATGTTCCCTAAAGCTGGATTCATTTGTGAATTTCTGGAAACATATTTCACATTCCCAGACATCTTTAGTCTTATCTGGAACAATCTGTGGTGAGAGATCAGTTTCTTGTTTCACTTCCTCTGAATTCCGTTCTTGAGCTAGTTCCTCTGAAGGATGTTTCACTGGCTCCATGTTGATGAACTTGCAATTTTCATTTATGAAGAAAACAGGCACTCCAATAATTTTCCTTTTTGATAATTTTGACTTTACACAATGAAAAAAGCATAGCCCTTTGATTTGAATTAGACATCCAAGGCATATGTCCTTATGTTGTGTTTGACATTTAAAGAAACATTAGGAATGCTTTATGCCTGAGAAATTCTTTTGATTGGAGTTTAACAATCACCTGAGTAACTCAGTGGGCTATAAGCTGTCACCCATCCCTAATTTAGGGCCACTGATACCAGGGAAGGGGAGAGCCAGTGCTGTAAGACCAACACATCCTATGCCTTGCTGAGATTTGAACTTGCACCCACTTAGGACAAATGATCACAAACCATCGCTTACACCACTGTGCCACCAGGGCAGCTCTGATCAATTCAAAAATGTAGCAAGACAAGTAGAAAGTAAATCATACTGATTTGAAAGCATATTTTCTGAATTGGCTGAGAGGTTTCTAAATGATTCAAAAGTTTTTTTATTTTATAATTCTGTCACCCTTGCAATAATGTAGCTGACAATTTCTTGTCAAAACAAATATTGCTGGACTTTTGCTCTTATACCATTCTGAATGCTAGAATGTTTTTGCAGAATAAAACATGCACAAAAAATCTTTTGAGTTCATATTATTCAAAATTTCTATAAGGACAGTTTGTCAATTTTCCCAACAAACACAAAGAAAAACAAAGTTTGAATATAATCTTTATGATAAATTTCAGAAGCCAAATTTAATACCTTCAAATCTAAATTGGTTTCCATGAACTAATGCGTATACAATAGCAGAATAAAACATGCATTCACATTTCTATAAGCCTACATTATTCAAAATTTCTTTAGTAACGTTTTGCAAATTTTAGGACAAACATTAAAAAAAAAAAAAAAAAAAAACGCGGTGGAAAGAAAAGCACCGCATGCAATTTGTACCACGAATTTTGGATGTCGAAGTTACCACCTACAGATGTAAATTTATTTCCACAAACTAAGGGGTACAAAAGCTTTTTTCATGGCGCAATAGAAATGGGAATCCTTAAACGGAAAGCGGGACTTCGTACATCACTTATGTTTCAATTCTTTTTACTCCAAAACAGAATAAAACTAGTTTGGATAATTGTCTACATATTTTAAAATGCTATGTCAGTAGTAACATAATGAGGAATATCTCATTGCTGCATTGCTAAATATCATGAATACACTGCTGGATATCAAGAATGAAAGTTCAGTCCCAAAACCTCAGAGTGACTTCTTGGTCTAGTAGTTGCATAATATATTGAATACAAATTAAACTCTAAGCAAATTGGAATAAAAAAATCAGTTGGATCGTTCGAAAATACGTCACTACTATTTGAATTATGAGCTTACATTGGGTTAAAAGAATATACAAAGAGACGCGACAATTTAATAACTTTGTTGCCTAAATATCAGTGTTGCCAACCAAATATTCTAAATGTCCCCAAATCATCTACAAATAGTTTCCAAAAGTGAAAAAACATCCCCAAAAGTACGTAAATTATATTAAATTTTTGTGCATCTTTATGTGTCATTTGAAATTTAATTATGCGTTATTATTATTATTTGATACTTTAAATTAAGAACATAAACATCTATGAATGTTACACCATTCTCACATAATATGGCTTCAGTGGACCTCATTCATGTGACGTCACAAGTGGATTTCTGCGGACCAACATGGCTGCATTTTTTTTTTTTTTTTTTTTTTTTGATTGGAGGTTTAACGACCACCGTGAGCAACTCAATGGGCTATAAGCAGTCGCCCGTCCCTAGTTTAGGGTCACTGGTTCCATGGAAGGGATAGAGCCAGTGCCGTAAGACAAGCACAACATGCCGCCCCGGTGGCGCAGTGGTCTAAGGCACTGGCCTCTGATCATTCGTCCGTAAGGGGCCCGGGTTCGAATCCCGGTCAGGCATGGATGTTGTGTTTGTCTTACGGCACTGGCTCTCTCCCTTCCCTGGAACCAGTGACCCTAAATTAGGGACGGGCGACTGCTTATAGCCCATTGAGTTGCTCACGGTGGTCGTTAAACCTCCAATCAAAAAAAAAAAAAAAAAAAACAAGCACAACATCCATGCCTCACGGGATTCGAACCCGGACCCCGTTCGAACGAATGAGCAAAGGCCATCGCTTAGACCACTGCACCACCCGGCATGCAGATTCAATGTTTTCACCAAGACAAAGCTAGCTGGGCTTAGTTGTCACTGTTTGATTTTTTTTTATTGGAGGTTTTCTTTTTGATTGGAGGTTTAACGACCACCGTGGCCGCCCCGGTGGCGCAGTGGTCTAAGCGATGGCCTCTGATCATTCGTCCGAATGGGGTCCGGGTTCGAATCCCGGTGAAGCATGGATGTTGTGTTTGTCTTACGGCACTGGCTCTCTCCCTTCCCTGGAACCAGTGACCCTAAATTAGGGACGGGCGACTGCTTATAGCCCATTGAGTTGCTCACGGTGGTCGTTGGGTTTGGGTTGGGTTGGATTGGGTTGGAGGTTTAACGACCACCGTGAGCAACTCAAATGGGCTATAAGCAGTCGCCCGTCCCTAATTTAGGGTCACTGGTTCCAGGGAAGGGAGAGAGCCAGTGCCGTAAGACAAACACAACTTCCATGCCTGACCGGGATTCGAACCCAGACCCTTACGGACGAATGATCAGAGGCCAACGCCTTAGACCACTGCGCCACCGGGGCGGCCACGGTGGTCGTTAAACCTCCAATCAAAAAAAAAAAAACGACCACCGTGAGCAACTCAATGGGCTATAAGCAGTCGCCCGTCCCTAATTTAGGGTCACTGGTTCCGTGGAAGGGATAGAGCCAGTGCCGTAAGACAAACACAACATCCATGCCTCACGGGATTCGAACCCGGACCCCGTTCGAACGAATGAGCAAAGGCCATCGCTTAGACCACTGCATCACCGGGGCGGCATGCAGATTCAATGTTGTCAATAAGACAAAGCTAGCTGGGCTTAGTTGTCACTGTTTGATTACCCCTTACTTACTGTCCATTGTTTTTTTAAATCTTAATATTATGGAGTGTGCAAACGGACTAATGCCGCCGCGGTGGCTCAGCGGTCTAAACGATGGCCTCTGATCATTCGTTCGAACGGGGTCCGGTTTCGAATCCCGGTGAGGCACGGATGTTGTGTTTGTCTTACGGCACAGATTCTCTCACTCCACTGGAACCAGTGACTCTAAATTAGGGACGAGCGACTGCTTATAGTCCATTGTGTTGTTCACGGTGGTCGTTAAACTTCCAATAAAAAAAACGGACTAATAGAACTGCAGGTTGAAGAAGAAGAATTTAATTTCTTAGAAGAACAAATTAATTTTTTTTTTTATTGGAGGTTTAACTGCCACTGTGAGCAACTCAATGGGCTTTAAGCAATCGCCCGTCCTTAATTTAGGGTCACTCTTTCCAGGGAAGGGAGAGAACCAGTGCCGTAAGACAAACATAGCATCCATGCTTCACGGGATTCGAACCCGGATACCTTTCGGACGAATGATCAGAGGCCATTGCTTAGACCACTGCGCCACTGGAACGGCAAATTAAGGTTGCAAAAATATACCAAGACAATTTTGTGTTAGATATTTATTTCGCATGATACTAAGGTGACCAGATATCGAGACACCGATTTGAGGACAAAAGGGCGTGGCGTCCCCAAATCGGTAGTTCATTTGGGGACAGATACGTACTCAAAATAAATATGCAAATCTTTTTGTCACAAAATTGCATTGCTTCAGTAAGTGTGATATTACACATTAAAATCTGTGTCTTAGAAGGAAATATCTTGTAGAATGTTGGTAATTTGTATTGACGAAGCAGAACTGTGTTGGTGATAACATATTAGCGAAAGTGAAATGCTTTACCTTAGTTACATGCGCTGAATTAAAATTAGGCTGCACACCATAGTAATCGTATGGCGAATTTTTCATTTTGCCAAAATTTTGGATAAACTCAGAACAAGTACAATCGAAATTTGACAGCGCCAATGGTGCATTGACCTAGTGCTGGCTACCCACCATTCGTACAAGTGGGTACGGGTTCGAGTCCCGACTGAGACATGGATGATATATTTGTCCTACAGCACTTGCTCTCTCCCTTCCCTAGAACGAATGTCTCCAAATTAGAGACAGGTGACTGCTTTTAGTCCTTAGAGTTGCTCGTAGTGGTCGTCAAACCCAGAGAGAAAAAAAAAGCCAAAATTTGTTTTCACAAGAAGCATGTTGGAAAATTTATGCAATGGAAACTGCTTTTAAGAAAATTTTTCATTGGAAATCTAAAGGATTAATGAGGAAGTATAAATTCGAGGACATTTGGGGACAAACATTCAAATTTGAGGACAATTTGTGTCCCCAATGGCTTCAGACGTTTTTGGGGAACAGTAAACTAAATTCGAGGACTGTCCTCAAGAATTGGGGACGTCTGGTCAGTTTAATGATGCAAAAGAACATCGCCATTAGTCATCATGAAGATTTTTAATGAAGCATTTCTCATACATGGTATATTAAATTTCCACGTTCTTGTTGTCAGACGGTGAAACATCTGAAACGTAGACCTGGGAAATCTGTTTTGCAAAACAAAACGTTTAAAAGCTCAGAAATATGCGTAATATGGAAACAAACTGGGTTAAAACAAGAACAACAGAAAACTTCTCATTGTCACTCGCTAGGCAATCTTCTTAAAAATAAAATGAATGCGTAACATTAAATAAAAGAATAATTACAAATATGCTTCGCTCTTTGGGGAAAGAACGTAGCACTTAATACGCAACTTACCGATCTAGATGTATAATTCGTTTTTCCTGTTTCACATTTTTTCGGAAATTAAATATCAAAAGAATACTTCCAGGTTTTAAACGCCTTCTACTCTTAGTGCTATGATATTCAAAATCTTCCTCGTCAGAGTGGGGAAAACTTATTCGAGAACGTACATTGTAATGCAAATCGTCGCGTTTCATTTTACACAGACATTTCTCTAATAGTTTCGGCCTTTTCATGGGAAAATTATGTAAACTTATTCCTTCTTCTCTGCATTTTAGGTGACATGATTTATTTGCACAATCATACGATAAGAAAAAGTTAGATATGTTGTTAATAAATTTACAAAAATCGCGATTTTTTAATTTTTTTATTGGATTTTAACGACCACCGTGAGCAACTCAATGGGCTATAAGCAGTCGCCCGTCCCTAATTTAGGGTCACTGGTTCCATGGAAGGGATAGAGCCAGTGCCGTAAGACAAACACAACATCCATGCCTCACCGGGATTCCAACCCGTACCCCTTTCTGACGAATGATCAGAAGCCATCGCTTAGACTACTGCGCCACCGGGGCGTCTTCGATTTTCCGGAATCTCCTCAACGTAACGCCTTGTTAAGCAATGGGAAAACACATGTAAACAACTATTGCTGATCTGGGGCCACGAAAAAGCTTTCACATAAGGAAATGTGAGGTGAATAAGGTCCATAGATAGTGAGAGCAAATACCTTTTTTTATTGGAGGTTTAACGACCACCGTGAGCAACTCAATGGGCTATAAGCAGTCGCCCGTCCCTAATTTAGGGTCACTGGTTCCAGGGAAGGGAGAGAGCCAGTGCCGTAAGACAAACACAACATCCATGCCTGACCGGGATTCGAACCCGGACTCCTTACGGACGAATGATCAGAGGCCAGCGCCTCAGACCACTGCGCCACCTAGACCACTGCGGCACCATTGCCTGTGATCATTCAAAGCCAGTGGTCGCCTTAGACCACTGGCTTTGAATGATCACAGGCAATCGCTTAGACCACTGCGCCGCCAGGACGGCGCAAAGACCTTGGAGGGGAACAGACTGGCAAAGGCAATGCTAGAAATTGAGATAGCAACGCCATCTGTAACCGCGAGGAGTTGGTGGGAAATGCATAGCTATTGGAAAGGTTCATACAGTGTTTGATTCAACGCATAATATATTGTATAAATAGCGCAGAAGGAAATTCGGGTGCGAATGCGAACCGACAAATTTCTAGACCAAAATTTAATTTAGCAAGTTCTCAATTTCGATAAAAATCAGCTAAGAAATATAAAACACGCCGCTAGAAACAACGAACACCTAATACGTGAAGTTGCAGCAATGCGAATTTAAATATACCGCATTATCATTCCCCGATATTATCCTTCACCACCAGATTTTGTTCCTCAAATTGTTTTATTGAAAAATATTTTTACCCCATGAGCTCATGAAAAATGAATACCGCATAAAATAAAAAAGGAGGTCTACAGATATCATGTTTACAAAACTATCGGCCGCCCCGGTGGCGCAGTGGTCTAAGGCGTTGGCCTCTGATCATTCGTCCGTAAGGGGTCCGGGTTCGAATCCCGGTGAGGCATGGATGTTGTGTCTGTCTTACGGCACTGGCTCTCTCCCTTCCCTGGAACCAGTGACCCTAAATTAGGGACGGGCGACTGCTTATAGCCCATTGAGTTGCTCACGGTGGTCGTTAAACCTCCAATCAAAAAAAAAAACTATCGCGGCTTTTCCTCAGACACGCAGAGATTTTTATATTTATTATTAATTGCAGTGCCGTATTCACACTTAATAAATTAATTTCAAAAGCTGCTTCTACATATAATTTGAAAGAATAACACAGCAGTTTAACTAATTTTCTAACCAAGCACTCCTATGTCTCAGTAAACACTGTATGTTCTGAACAAATGAACAATCAATACATCATTCCATCTAACTGATACATGCATACAAAAATCCTTTTCTTGCTTTAATTATTTCTTTGACTACGGACCTGTGGGAACTTTTTTTGCTATGAAAAGATGACAATTATAAACATTTTTCAAATTATCTTGTAAAAGATCAAAGAGGACAACAGAACATGGCACAGGATAGGCACTGAAATAGTGGTAAATAAGCTTTGTTTTTCTTCCTGCGATTATGATTTAGTCAAATGCTAGTTTTAATATGAACTGAATGTCAACAAACTGTTCTGTAATCAAGTGATGTTTTGACCCACTCAGCACGGAATATGTCGAACCCCATGAGTGTAACTTTTACCGATGAGATTGTAGGATGTTTCTCTCGATAGCCAATCTGAGAATGTGCTGAGTTATTTTTAATCGTACACCTTGTATGCAACGTTTGTGTAGCAACATTTGACAAAATTCACTTCGCCAAGCTGTTACCCATTGGCACTTGTATTCAACGATTGTGTGCTGTAAGCAAGCACAGCAAACTGAATGGGTGAAAATACATAAAATTCACTTCACCTAGCTGTGATTGAATAAAATGAGAATTGTGTGACACTTTCCATTGGAATTGTTCTGGTTGTTATACAACACAAAATTCGCTTCACCCAGCTGTGATCGAATAAAATGAGAATTACTTGACCACCTGGCACTTTGGCATGAGCACACTTTCCATTTGAAATTGTTCTGGTTGTTATACAACACGAAATTCGCTTCACCCAGCTGTGATCGAATAAAATGAGAATTACTTGACCACCTGGCACTTTGGCATGAGCACACCTTCCATTTGAAATTCTTCTGTTAACACATTGACACCTTGATATTGTGCAGTGGCTCAGCGTTATTTCATAACCATGTCACATGGGCTTATAAACCTGACATACTGGGTTATTAAACCAAAGAATCTTGCACGTCACATAAAGATTAGCTTTCAGGGGTCACAAACGCTGTGTATTTGTAGCTTTTGAGGGGAGACGAACTTTGAAATGTTCAATGAACGTTGTAGATACGCTGTCCAGAGAAGTGGAGAAAGTTTCCGCATATTTTTCGCCGTTTCTGGCGATTTAATTCAAAATATGGTTAAAATTTTTGAATCCATAATTCATCTTAGTTTCCAACTGGTGTGTTTCACCAAATTAAAAAAAAGCAGGGTGATAATTTATATAATCTTTCCAAAAGATCTGGATCGTACAAAAGATGTTTACACAGAGAGCCATGGAGGCTTTCCATCATGTTTTGGGCAATCTTATTAAAAAAATATGATTAAAAATTTAAATCCGTAGGAGCAAAATAGTTTCCAACTGGTGTTTTTCAGCAAATGAAAGAAAATGTAAGAAAATAAATATATTTCATCTTTGCACAGGGGAGGAACAGCATGTCACTTTTCACAGGAAATGAACTGCATTTGCATTTATAGTGCTCCCAAGCACAATTTATATATTCTGATGTCTCGAAATACACAGTTTTTGATATTTTCAGTATTCCATGTTCGGAAACTTTAATTGCAAACAGTCCTTAGCCCCCAAATGTGACTATTTGGATGTTGAATATGTGTTTCGAGGTGTGATTTTTTGAACATGGGATACGAAAAATTGAAATGAACAAAAGAGGGTGCTCAAAAATTGTTAAGTCCTATATTCAGACCAAAAAACATTGTTCTATAGATAAACATTATATTTTTAACATGATGTGGTGTCCACATATTCCTTCATACTTAAAACATGTATTCTTTCATACTGGTAAAAAGCATCATCAATGCAAATACAGCCAAAGACATTATGAACAACAATGGGCAAAACATTTAACTTACTTGTGAAAATATCTCCGTTCTTTATGTCGGCCGCATTCGCCTTAGTGTTACCTCCACATCTAACACAGTGGCTGACCCAAACCCACGGTGTACGATAGACAGGTGATTCAACTCTCAGCTAAAATGAGGGCTCTTAATGTAACCGCTGTCTGTATCACGATTATGTATAGGTTTGTTGTTGCAATGTGTTTTTAAGCGTGAAAATAGCCGTATTGTACTTCTCAAATATTATTAGTCCTTACACATCAAGTAGGCCAACATAAAAATTAAAAAAGAGGACATATTTTTAAGATAGACAACAGTGATGCCAGGGATGAAAGGAATTTTGTTTATGAATTGATAATACGTTCGTGTTATGTGTATATATCATCATCATCATCATCATCATTGTCAACCATTATCAATCCACTGCTGGACAAAGGTCTCCCCAAGTTTCCTCCACAACGGTCTATATATATATATATATATATATATATATATATATATATATATATATATATATATATATATATATATATATATATATCATCATCATCATCATTGTCAACCATTATCAATCCACTGCTGGACGAAGGTCTCCCCAAGTTTCCTCCACAACGGTCTGTCTTGTGCCAGTCTCCTCCATGTCACTCCCGCATACTTTCGAATTTCATCCACCCATCTCCCATGTGGTCTTCTTCTGGGTCTTTTCCTGTCCCTTGGAATCCAATCTAAAATTTCGGCTGTCCATCGATGGTCTGTCCTTCTGGCAGTATGTCCAGCCCATTGCCATTTCAGGGATTTAACTCTGATCATGATGTCTTCCACTCTTGTCATTTTTCGGATCCACGTGTTCCTCTTCTTATCTCTCCTGGTTACACCAAGCATGCACCTCTCCATGCTTCTTTGAGTTGTGCAAAGATTCTGCTGTTTGAAAATACAACACACATAAAAATTGGAAAAGGAGTGAGACAAGGTGACACCATATCTCCGAAGCTCTTTAATGCCACATTGGAAAATGTCTTTCAATCACTGAACTGGGAAAACAAAGGGATAAAGATTAATGGAGATTATCTAACCCACCTTCGTTTTGCTGATGACATAGTCATTTTTGCAACTACCCCATCAGAGCTACAGAGTATGATCCAGGAACTTGCTGACAAGAGTAAAGAAGTGGGATTAAAAATGAACTTTCAGAAGACAAAAGTGATGTACAATGCTTTTACAAGAAATGAAGATTTATCAATTGATGGAGAAAAGCTGGAGATAACAGACACGTACGTTTATCTTGGACAGCAGATATCAAGTGAGGGTCACATTGGTGAAGAAATTAATCGGCGTACAAAACTTGCCTGGAGAGCTTTTGGAAGAAACAGCATAATTTTCAAGAGCAATATGCCATTATGTCTTAAAAGAAAAGTGTTTGATCAATGCATCCTTCCAGTGCTTACGTATGGTGCAGAGACGTGGACCTTAGCTAAAAGAGACATATATATATATATATATATACAGGACAAGGCAGGCTTCCGTTATGTAAAAAAAGCGTTACAGATGTAATTTAATATATAAACTTTTTTATATAAAAATAAGACACGTAAATTTATATTACCTTTTCGCTTTAATGTAGTTGCTGTGTATTTATACAGCAGATATGCTTCTAGCTTTCTCTGCATGCATTTAAAAGTGATGGTGTGTGTTGAGAATGTAAAAACAGTAGCTGTTTACTTCTAAATAACTAGCAAAATATCATGGCGCGTAATACATGAAATATATCAATGAGAGGTTCTTAAATTTAAGTGCGTAATTTTTTGAACGCTCCTTAGCAGTATTCACAAGCGCTCTGCTTTTTGGGCAATTATAAGTTGTATGTATATTTAGTATACCATATGAATAAACAATGGGTAAATGTGTAGTTTAGCGTCCTAAATGATTTCATCGGAAATGTTGAAGGACTTCTAAAAAGTGAGACGTACAAATTTTTAAATATGCAATTTCATAGCAAATGGTGAAAAAATGTCATCATTATGGTGTATTTTAAAGATGTTTACCGTAATATTTACGTGCCAGTACGACGCCGACGCTGTGAACAGAAGCTGCGGCAGGCCTAACACACGCTGCGGCGGCATCAAGATTTGCTTTGCTAAAACGAAGGTCTCATCGTAGTTACGTTCCGGCTGCCATTCTGTTGGCGGAAGAGTACAAAAGGAAAGGAGAGCGTTCTTGCCAGGAAAGTCCTAGGTTCTGGCCCCTCGGTAATAAATAAGGGCGTCTTCCTCCCCCTTTCTACCTCGCTTCCGTGTCACTTTTTTATCGGGCACTGTAGCCCAAATCTCCTAGCTTCCTGTTTCTAAGGGTTGTTTAAGACCTGGGGTCAGACACTACCTTCCTAAAATCCTTTACATATGATCTGATCTGATGTTGCCAGGAAAGCAATCCAATTTGTAGGGCTGCGCTACAGAAAATAGATCATCATTTCTGTCTCACATATTAACATCACAATCTAAAAATTTTCTGGGGTGTTTTTGCGTATGATTCTTTAATGCGCAATTTATGTCAACAGGAGGAGCAAAACTTTGATTTTCCGATGCTATGTAACTTCCGTTGAAGAGAACACGGTCTCTACTTTAACGCTTTGGTAGAAGAAAGGAATGCATTTGCATACATTCTATTTCGTACCAGGGAATCATATGCATAAGAACGAAGCAATTTTCATTATTATGTGTTTTAAAAAACATGCGACAGAAATTAAGAGCTATTTTCCGTCAGGTAGCACCACAAACTGGATCGCTTTCCTGGTAATGGATAATATAGTTCAAATATATATTTACAAAGTAATATATATATTTTTTGATTGGAGGTTTAACGACCACTGTGACCATCTCAGTGGGTTTTATGCAGTCGCCCGTTCCTGATTTAGGGCCACTGGTTTCACGAAAGGGAGAGTGCCAGCGCCGTAAGCCAAACACAACATCCATGTCTTATCGAGATTCGAACCAGAACTCATCTCGGACGAATGATCAGAAGCCGTCGCTTAGACCACTGCGGCGGCACAAAGCAATACACTGCCGGAAAGTGAAAAAAGAACACCAAGAAAGAATTGGCGGACGATCATGAAATTTACATATATTAATGGGGTCGAGTTTACGTAGGTGTGATGTTAATTTCGGGACCAACCGGTGAGCGCTTACGCCACAGCACGGCATAATATGCAAATTATTGTCGGTGATATTTAAGGAGTACGGCGAAGTGAATGTAATCAGTCGTCGGCGTACACACACGTGCGAAGACCCTGAAGAATCTGCAGTGCCTGGACATGGAAGACGTGTACGATTTCAGCCGTTATCGGACTTTGAGCGAGGTCGTCTAGTCGGACTCCGCGAGGCCGGGTGGTCGTATCGTCGTATTGCGGAGCGAATTGGACGGGAAGTATCGGTGGTGGTACGATGGTGGCATAGATGGTCCGAGGAACATTCCCACACGAGCAGACGTGGAACCGGGAGTCACAGACGGACTGATGAGCGGACCGATCGACGCATAAGAAGAGCGGCATTCTCAAGCAGAATATCCACTGCGACGCAAATCCGAGCTGCCGTTGCACCTGAGGTGACTGTGCGAACAATCCGCAACCGTCCACTGAACGCAGGACTACGTGCACGTGTACCTCTGACTCCAGCCCACCGTCAGGAACGGCTGCAGTGGTGTCGCCAACGTCTGCACTGCAGAACGCAATGGCGATCTGTCGTGTTCAGCGATGAAAGCAGATTCTGCTTGGGAGCCTCCGATGGCCGTATGCGTGTTCGCAGACGCACAAGGGAGTCTCCACCCTTCTTGCATCCTCCAGCGACACACAGGGCCTACACCTCGTCTCCTGGTGTGGGGGTGATCAGCTATCACTCCCGTACACAACTAGTGTTTGTACCGGGTACGTTAAACAGCACTTCCTACATCAACAACATCATTCAGCCCGTTGTTGTGCCATTTGTAAGGTCGGTTCATCGTGGTGTTTTCCAGCAAGATAACGCACGCCCACACACTGCACGTGCAACGCAACATGCCCTTCAGGATGTGAGACAACTTCCATGGCCTGCATGTTCACCGGATTTGTCGTCCATTGAGCACGTGTGAGATTTTATGGGACAACGACTTATCCGGTCTCCACGGCCAGCCACGACCATCCCCGATTTATGCGTCCAGGTTGAGATGCTTGGAACTCAATACCCCAAACTTACATCCAACATCTGCACGACAGACTCCATACCAGAATTGCCCAGTGTGACGCAGTTCATGGCGGTTCAACCTCGTACTAACCATGTTACATGGAAATGTTATTTTTCAGTTTACCAGCAAATACAGCTGTATTTTGCCATAATGTTTTGATCACGTTTTCCTCTGTATTCCGTTATTATGCTGTATAAATTTCGTTGGTATCGGACGTCTCCTTCTTGGTGTTCTTTTTTCACTTTCCGCCAGTGTATGAACATGATGTGAAACAGGGACGTCGTGAAGTGCCAGCCCCCTGCCGTCCCTCCAGTTCAAGAAGTGCCAGTATTCATTTTTTAAACTTTAAATTCTGGACTAATGCCAAGTGACAATAAGTCGTGTTTTTCGTCGTGTAGCCCAACCTATTTCCCCCATAGGAATTGCGTTGTTCACTTCTTCGTAGAAAAGTTATCAAAATAAAATCCGCAGGGCTATGAAAATTCAGTTATTTTCCTTATTAATTTAAGCCCTTTTCCTGTTAGTCCTGAATAAACGATGCTGGATAGGAATTCACGGTACTAATTGCTGTGTTGCTTGTTTGTGATACTAAGTAGGACATTCCAACATGGTACGTGGAGTCTAAAACTACACTAGCACTCTTAAGACTTCCCCGCATACAGTGAGGGAGTAGGGCGTGGATGACAGCTGCTTTGGAGGAGAGGAGTGCAAAGCAAAGCAGCTGGCGGGAAGAACGGAAGTTAAGGAGGCGGGAGGTATTGTATCTGAGTATCGCGACATTAAAATTTGATCCCCCACCCCCGTTGCGCAGTGGTTTTAAGCGATGGCCTCTGATCATTCGTATGAAAGGGATGCGAGTTCCGGTGAGGCATGGATGTTGTGTTTGTCTTACGGCACTGGCTCTCTCCCTTCCCTGGAACCAGTGACCCTAAATTAGCCTAAATTAGGGACGGGCGACTGCTTATAGCCCATTGATTTGCTCACGGTGGTTGTTAAACCTCCAATCAAAAAAAAAAAATAATTTAGGTAAACAAAAAGAATATTTTTTCTTTAAAGAAATTGCAAGTACAGTTCTATTTTGATAAACAAATTTTTTTTTTGATTGTAGGTTTAACGACCACCGTGAGCAACTCAATGGGCTATAAGCAGTCGCCCGTCCCTAATTTAGGGTCACTGGTTCCAGGGAAGGGAGAGAGCCAGTGCCGTAAGACAAACACAACATCTATGCCTCACCGGGATTTGAACCCGGACCCTATTCGGACGAATGATCAGAGGCCATCGCTTAGACCACTGCGCCACCGGGGCGGCATTCTTACATTATTTGTTTTGCAATATTACCTCTGCCCCATATGGCTGTTAAATGTCATTTTATTACATAACTGTTTGTATATACGATTGAAAATAAAAGAAAATTTTCCTAAAACAAAAGTTAAGAGCAAAAATTTCCAGTAATCGTAAAATGGAGACACAAATTTTTGACAAGGGGAGCAAAAGGCAGTGTATTAATTTCTCTTGTAATCGTCCCCCCCCCCCCCGCGTTGTTTTCGCTGAACTGTACTATTGTTTAAATATCATTTAACTGCATAAATGTTTGTATTTAAGATCGAAAATGGAAGTACAACAGGGCAAAGATTTCCGTAATGATATTTTTTTCCTAGTGATAATTATTTCCTGCATCCTGAATTGTTGTTAAGGTGGCAAGGTAGACTACCTGCAGATTATTTTGTGGCACCATGATAATTGTCACAGATTGATTAACTTTCTGCTATATAAACAGAAATGTTGGCAACACCCATGAAAGAATCTCAGGAAACATAAGCAAGATAATTTCAGCTAAGCACAGTGGAAGAAACATTTAGGTAAGATTATGGGATAGGAAAAAAAAAACAACAACCACCAAGTCAACTTATGAAACATAACAATAAAGAAAGAACTGAGGAATAAAATGATATTTAACCTTTCAAATCATTTAATATAGTACCTCTTTTTCTCTCTATTTCCAGTCTTGATAATTTATTTTGAAAAAGAAAAAATTGCTGTTGATGTGTCAGAATTTCTACAGTATATGAAATCACCTTATGTCATGTATTTTGTATGTCATATTTTTAATTGCAGCTTTATGATCTGCCAATTTGGTTTCAAGCTGTCCGCCTGTTTTTCCCACATAGCTGAGACCACACTCACATTTTATGTTGCAGACCACCAGTGGCGGCTCGTGACCAAAATTGCTGGGGAGGCAAACTACTTTTCAGCCGGGATTCAAATAAATTTATTCAATTTAATGCAATTTTTTTCACATTATAATTTATTTTATTTACTTTCTCATGTGCACAGTATAAAATAAGTAACGTGACCTGTGAAAAGATTTATAAAGATTTTACCGGAGACGCACGTTTTACATGACTTTGAGACCAACGCAAAACCTGTTTATGTAAGATTCCAGCCCTTCGCCTAAATATATTTTTTCTCGGTCTGAATTGCCCTCTTGGACTATTTGGGAACTGTTAAGCCAGGTTGAATATGAAATATATTGCATCGAAATAGTTTTTTTATTAAAGAGATCAACAGAAGATAAAAAGCAAGACTGAACTAACATCTTTTTCATCTCAAATGAAATTCTATATACACCTCTACTTACACTGACGCTAAAAGAAAAAAAGTCTTAAAAACTTCTGCGCATAGCGTTTACCTATACAACAAGAGATAAAGCTTACCTTACGCTTATGTTGTCTTCTATATGAGGTCTATCGTTCTTTCTGTTTGGCGAAGTGATTTTTTATATGGTCATACTATGTCTGTTCTGCTTTCATCCTCTTCACAAGCGCCTTCTCGATGGACAGAACTGATAAACTTGACAACCTTTCTTGCCCAATGGAGTTCCTCTTGTAGTTTTTTATCCTCTTCTGGCACGACAAACTGCGTTCCACAGAGGCCGATGTTGCAGGAATTGTTACTACGAGGGAAAGAAGTCTAAACAACTCTGGCAGTGCCTGTGCTAGATTATTATCGTATATGGCAGATAGAAGTTCTGTTGTGCTTTTGGCATTGTTCCACGGATCTCTGTCTTTACCCGAGGTCGCGTCATTGGGAAGTTGGAAGAAGGTCGAAGTGTAACTAGTGTGGCCGAGGAGTTCGGGATTGTTCACAGCATCGTTTCACGAGCTTGGAGAGCTTTTCAAACGACAGGAACAGCTGTCAGAGAGTTTAGCAGTGGTCGTCCACGAGAAACCACGGCAGCGGACGACCGGTATATTGTCCTACAGGCGAGAAAAGACAGACGGCAGACAGTAGGAGAAATCGCAAGGCACATGCAACATACAACTGGACGTCCATTATCGCGTTTTACTGTGGCCAGGAGGCTGCACAAAGGTGGTCTATTTGCACGACGACCAGTATGGTGTGTGCCATTAACGCCTGCTCATCGGAGACGGCGGTTTCTGTGGTGCCACAAACACAAGAACTGGACACATCCGCAATGGGATAGAGTTCTCTTTACGGATGAGAGCCAATTTAGTCTGACGAGTGATTCTGGACGTATACACATCTGGAGAGGGCAGAGAACACGCAATCACACCTCCAACATCTTCGAAAGGGATCGGTTTGGAGGTGGTGAAGTTCTCGTTTGGGGAGGTATCATGCTTGGTAGCCGTACTGACCTCCACATCTTCCAAGGAGGTTCAGTCACTGGTGTCCGCTATTGTACCGAGGTTCTCCTGCCTCACGTTCGTCCGTTTAGAGGTGATGTGGGTCCTGAGTTCCTCTTCATGGACGACAATGCTGCACCTCCTTGTACAGTGGCTGTCGCAGAGATGTTGGAGAGTGAAGATATTCAACGCATGGATTGGTCCGCAAGGTCCCCGGACCTAAATCCAATCGAACACATGTGGAACTTTCTCGGAGACGCCTGGCAGCACGTCACCAGCCGCCAACAACGATTGGCGCTACAAGAGGAATGGGCCGCGATGCCTCAACAGCTCCTTGACAACCTCGTCCTCAGCATGGACAGACGCTGTAAATCCTGCAACGCAGTCAGGGGTGATCATATCCCCTACTAAAGACTGGATTTTTCTTGGCAGCCGCCTGTCACATGGACGTTTCTGTCTTCTGTCCAGTTGTGCTCGAAGCTACCTTTTCAATAAAGTGCCTTGGTATCCTTTGGATTCCTTGTTTGGACGGTTTTGCACATATTCTGTTTGGACATATTCTTACATCTTGGGGATCGTATGGTATGATTTGAGTCGATGTGGAGCACTTCTGCACGACGTTACATTCGAAAAACCGTCTCGTCCTTAATTTTTGCACGCTAGTGTATATAAGTTACTGCAGGAATTTTTCTTATAGGAATTTTGTAAACTCCAGCTCTGTCTACGAATTTCTTATTTTCTTTTGTATTGAGTACGGCATTTTTAATGGTGTGCAATTTATTGTCCAGTTGTAAGTTATACTTATTGCACAATTTATTAACTTCAGTCGACAACCCCTTTATGTATGGAAAAGATCCAATGTATTTAATATGTCCATTATTATTTCTTCTTCTGTTTGACATATTAATACAATCGTTTTGTACTTCATTAATCCATTTTTTTTATAAGGACATCCATATTTTTTTGCTAGATCAGTAATATATTTCAATTCATTTTTACACACATACATATCACTAAGCTGTAATCCGAGATTCAGAAGTTAGCTCCAAAAAGAAATACAAACTTCCAGATATTTTTACGTACTGTTGTCGTATCAAACTCCACCATTTACAGTGATCTTGACATACAACTCGAGCTTCACTGACATCCATTACATGCCATAAACAAGATCTTCTATACTTCATACTTTGTTTCTCATGCAGACACTACGGAATCTTATCCTCCCATGACTTACTTGGCCTTCCTCTGCCTTTCCTTGCCCCTTGGGTTAAAAAGATTTTCTTAGTAAGCATCTCATCACTCATTCTTTTAACATGGCCAAGCCACCGAAGTATATCAGTCTCCACCATGCTAACAACATTTTGCTTCACATCACACAACTGCAGCACATCTTCATTTCTCACACAATCACAGCATGTCTTGCCATCCCCTCCCCCCGTAAGTAACGCATTTCTCCAGCACACAAACGAATTTTATGTTTCTTCTGTAGTACACAGGTTTCACTGCTATACATTAGAGTAGGAACAATTACACTCTCATACACAGCCATGCGGAACTCTCTTGAGAACCCATCATTCCTGTGAAAACCTCCTAGAGCAGCCATGACTTTCAATGAAGAATTCATTTGTCTACTAATTTCACCATCCAATTTGTTCTCTCTGTCAAACATGCTTCCTAAATAGACAAACTCACTCACCTGGTCAATCACTGTGCGATTTACACTTACATTACATTCAGTGCTACCAGTTCCTCTCTCAAAAACCATAACTTTGCTTTTTCCCTTATTTACACTCAGTTTGAATTTCATGCAAACTTCGTACATCCGAGAGAACATACTATGCAACTCACTTTTGCTCTCTGCCAACAAGACAGTGTCATCAGCATACAGCAATCTGCACACACGGATATCACCAAGACATAAACCAGTATTACCTATTTTGGCATATAGGATCCATAAATATATTAAACAACCATGGTGACATTAAACAACCTTGTCTGACTCCTGCACCAGTAGAAAGCCATTTTGATAAAACACCATTCACTCGTACACAAGCTCTACTGCCAGCATACATGGCTTTTACACTGTTAAGTAGATTCCCAGTAACACCATATTCATTCAATACCTTCCACAAAAGTGTCTTATTTACTCGGTCGTAAGCTTTCTCTAAATTTATGAAGGCAGCAAAAACTTTCTTCCCAACAGCCAGATACATTTTGATCATCATGCATAATGCAAAAATCTGGTTAGTGCAGCCTTTACCAGGCATAAAACCACTCTGAACATACCACACTTTCTTTGATGTAAGATCCCGTACTTTTTCAATAACAACTTTACCAAACACTTTCCCTGGCACACTTAGTAGGCCATTACCACGATAGTTCTTGCAGTCAGTCTGATCACCTTTTCCCTTATACAAGGGGACAATGATAGCATCCTTCCAATCCCGAGGCACCATTCCTAACTCCCAGCACAACAGGCAAATTTTAGTTAACAAGTCAATTACAGAGTCACCACCATATTTCAACATATCGGCAGTTATGCCATCAACTCCCGGAGCCTAACCATTCTGAAGTGATTTTAGAGCTTTACACACCTCTTCTCTTGATATCCTTCCTGTGCTTTCATCCTTCACTATGCCATCATCTGCATCATCTTTGCTTTCCTGATCTAATAGCTCACAGAAGTATTCGCCTCATTTTTCACTTAACTCATTTGCCTCCCATATCATTTCCCCAACCATATTCTTCACACAACTTAACACTTTGTTTCCCCTATTTGTCCTGAGTCTCATGTACTTCCAGAAAGACTCCCTATCTTTCCAAAAAGCCAATTCATGCCTTTCCACCTTCTCCTTACAATATTTTGCCTTACTCTGTCGAACCAGCTTAGGGCATCACGCTTCTTACAGCGATATTCATCCACAGAGACTCTACCTTGCAACATCCCCAAATAGGCTTTCTTCTTTCTCTTTACTTCCTCTTCAATCTCACTATTCCACCAAGCATCACCTCTATTGTTACCCACTATTGTGGTGCCAGACCTCTTCAGCAGCAGTGACCACACAGTTCTTAAAACATACCGACTTCTTTTCTACATCCCTCCCACAAGACTTCAGCTCCTTCAGTCGTTCTCTGAGTAGGTCAGAATAACACTGGTGATTTTCAGGGAGCCTTTCAACCTTTATTCTTTCCACCCTGGGCCTCTTCCTGTTCCTTTTCCGCCAACCAACATTCAGTTTCACTCGTGACACTACCAAGTAATGATCAGAGCCAACATCCACACCTCTCATCACACGAGTGTCAACAACTAAGTGTTTCAGACGCTGATCGTAGACAACAAAATCTATCACACTCTTTTGACCAAGAGTACGAATTTTTTAAGTATATGTGTGGATATACTTGTGGTTGAAAATTGTATTAGATACATACACACCATTCTCAATGCAGAGTTCAATTAATCTTTCACCATTATCATTCACACAAGGATCATTAAACTTACCCAGAACATTGTCAGAAATTGCATTCTGCATGCCTACTCTAGCAATGAAATCCCCTGCTGTTATAGCTTTCTCTTTAGCACCAAACTGGCTCAAAACAGCTTTTAGCTCATTCCAGAAATTTTCCTTCCTATCAGAGGGTTCAGAGTCACAAAGAGCATACACTACAACAATTACTATTCTCTGAAGTTTCAGTTTCAAACGAATCCAAAGAATTCTCTCACTTATGCAACTATAGTGAATCAAGTTGTTCATCTTTTTCACTTAAAATCACACCTACACCATCCTGTCCTCTCACATTATCCAATACTCCAGATAACACACTCACAATTCCATTCACTTCTTCTATCCCAATTTCCTTCTTTTTGGTTTCGCTTACACACAGCACATCCAATCTATACTTATTCATCTCTTCAATCCCCTCATTTAACTTGTCATTTACACCTCTAGTTTTCCATACACTAATCTTACACTCACTCAGTCGAGATCTCTTTCTGATTTTCCTTCTTCCAGTTCCAGGTCGATACCGTGGTTGACCATCCTTCTCAAGTGTGGTAGGTCCACTGTATCCCACACTTGAGTCCATTTTTACATTTCTTTTTGTCTGTTTAATCAGTGTGGGGCATTAGCTCACAGCTGATGGTTCCAGTTAGTCATTCAATCTAAGGATTCTGGAACAAAACCCAGTGAGTTGAGGTCTTTCGCCAATGTCACACAGAACTAGCTGGCACCTCTCCAAGATTCACAGAGGCCCTAGTTGCTGTTGTGTGTGCCATTGTTACCACGGAGCACCCCAAGGAGGCAAACCCATCTCTCACTAAGACCGCCCTGCATATTTGAAGTGTATGTAAAAGCTCTCTTAAGTAAAGTCTTTATGCTGTTACATTTATGAGCATATGGATGATATAAATCATATGGTATAATCACAGGTATGCATGACGATTTTCTGTATACTGCATAATCTAATGAGTTAGGTCATTTGATAATCTGCACATCAAGAAGAGCCAAGGTATCCTGCTGTTCAAATTCAATTGGTAATTCAATGGAGGTATACTCTTGTTTAAACTTTCTAGCCAAGTCTTCAAGTTCTGTTGATTTAAATTTTGATAAGATGAAAATATCATCAACATATCTACAGTATATTAATGGTGGTTCATTTCATTCAGATTTTTTATCACTTTAGATTCAATATCTGTATAATAACTTCTGCAAATAATGTGGACAAGGGTTATCCCATAGGTCCTCCTGTATTTTGCTTATAAATAATATCTTCAAATGCAAAAATATTATTTTCATTATATATATATATATATATATATATATATATATATATATATATAAATAAAAGCAGAGTTAAAGACAAAATAAAAAAAAAAATTATTTTGAACTTACATTCTGAAGATCATGACGCGCAACGCAGCAGTGACGAATTCTCAGAACAAACAACCTACAAAGCAGAGACTTAAACAAAAAAGTTTTTAAACTGAATTTTTCCTAGTAGTAAATGAATTTATGGCACCTCTATTCATAGTGATTGTGGAATAACTTTTTTACGGGTCTTATAGAGGTTATTTTTCATGAAAGTTGGTTGTCAAATTTTCGAACTAAAGCCTAGTTCGTCATCAGGACTATGTCACTGGAGTAGTTGCTGCCACTCAATTGGAAGAGTCCATCCGCAATTATCGTTAATTGTGGTACTTCTTCTTCTTCTTGCTATTTCGATCCCTTCTTCTAGTTTCCTCTTTACTAAGATTGACTGGTGGTGATTATTCTTACTGAGTCCCAATTTATGGAGTGTCCACTTGCTTGTATATGTCTGTCTAGCCCTGTTTTGTTCCCAATGTTCCTAATAGCTGCTTGGTGTTCTTTCATTCGGACCTTAATACTTCTCTCTGTTTCTCCTATATAGCTGAGTCCGCAGTTACAGTCGATGCAGTACATTACTCCTTCCTGCAATTGGATGTCCAATTCTTTCTGCTTTAAAGCTGGCAGGAATTTCTTTATTTTGTTATTAAGATCTGGAGCTAGCCTGATATTATATTTTGCTCCGATCCTTTTCAGTTTCTCGAAAAGTCCCTTGTGGTACGCAATTTTGCTGGTGAATTTGAAGTTGGTTTTTTCCTGCTTCTTTTTTGGCACTTGTTTAAATATTTTCTCAACATATGGGGAGGGGTAATTGTTTTCTGCCAATATTTCCTTTAATTCTTCTTTGTGAAGATCTTTGAGTTGCTGAAGGGACCAGGATTTCAATTTTTTCCAAAAATTGTCTCGCCGTATTCGATTTAATATAATCAGGGTGGAATGAGCAGAAGTCTAACATCTTCCCTGTGTTGGTGGGTTTTCTAAAAAGCTGAGTGAATATTTTCCCCTCTCTTGAGGTCAAGGTTAAATCTAGGTAATTGATGCCATGGTCTTTTTCCTGTTCCAGGGTGTACTGCAAGGTATTCTCTAGTAAGTTAAATTCTTCCAGAATCTGAGAGGGTAGAGATTGGTCCACAGTATCTACTATAATTAGGACATCATCCATGTACCTTACATAGAGAGCAAACAAGGAGGGTTGTATAAGGATTTTTGCCTCTAGTTTACTTATATAATAATTTGCTAGCAGAGGTGCTAGTGGAGAACCCATTGCAAGTCCTGAAGTTTGCCTGTAATATTTCTTTCCAAACTGGAAGAAATTATTCTTGAAGGAAAATAGGAGCAATTCATATATGCCAAGTAGTATTTCTCTATTGTGATTATGGAATACTATTTTTTCCGCAAGGTCATCTGCAATGAATTCCAATAGGAGGTCCAGGTTAATGTTTTTATACATAGAGACTATATCCAGGCTTGCCATTACTGGATGAATTAATTCTGGCAAGTTGTCCAGTTTTCCTTTTAGCTGCATGGAATTTTTTAGTAGGTAGGGAGGAGAAGGGAAAATATCTCTGAGGTGACCAAGTAAATAATAATTAATGTTGGAGAGTGGCGAATTTCTAGTGTCTATTATAGGTCTTACTGGATGGCCTTCTTTGTGAACTTTTACCGTACCATAGATCTGTGGAAGTCTTGACTGGATTTTGGAGAAGTTTTTGAAGAGCTCATTTAAGCTGTTTTTTATTTCTTAAAGAGCTGATTAATTTCTTAAGATTTTTGACAGTTTGATCTATAGGGTTACCATTGAGTTCTTCATAATAAGGCTTGCTCAATTCAGCTTCCATTTTATTGTAATACTTCTCTTTTTCTACCAATACCAAAACTTTGCTCTTATCTGCTCTCAGTGCTACCCCTTTATCATTGGCTTTGAATTTTTTAAGGTCAGCAATGGCATTTCTATTAAAATTGTAATCAACTTTTACTGGCTTTTTTACAAATTTTGAGACGCAGTCTGAGAATTCTTTCCTTAAAGTAACTGCTGTATTTTCATCTTCTCTTTCTACCTTACTACAGATGCTTTCTAAATCAATCAGTATACGTTTTTTATCAAGTGTTGCGGAGGAAAGGTTATAATTATATCCCTTATTGAGGAGATTAATCAGGTTTTCATCTACTCCTTCTTCCGTCAGATCTATGACATGTTTGTTAGTGGGGGATGGTATTAACTGTGGGCCAGGTGCTGTAGACATTAACTTTGGATTCAACCACTTATTCTCTTTAATCTTCAATTTTTCCTTAAACTTTTTGTTTTTATCTCTCACTGCTTTAGCTAACCAATTATCAATATTTTTCTTTTCTGCTTCCGGAATTTCACCTAATGAAGAAGTCCAAATACGAGCTTCTATTCGTTCGCATTGCTCAATAGTTTTGAATTTATTACGAATCGCGCCATTCACCGTTTTTAGTTCTATTTTTTTAATAAAATTTCTTGACAGATTTTCCGCGATGTTTTTCGTGAGTCTCAAAGAAGGTGGAACAAAATTAGCTCTCTTACATTTCTTAAGAAAATATAGTTGTGACTTACAGGTCACAACTATATTTTCTGCTGAATTTTTCTGTATGTTTCTGTAGGTTGCTCAAGCCTTCTCAAAATTTATGTGAGATTTTTGACAACGTTATTCTGTTTTTTTGCGGGAAATGATGAGTATGGGTTGGGCCAGGAAAGTGATAGATGTATGCTAAAACTTTTGCTTAATTACTTATTTTTCGCACCTTTGAGGGTGGTTATGTAAAATAAAAATAAAAATTTGGGGGACTTATACTTGCATCTATGACTTTGCAGAAACCCATTTTCAACTAGGTTTTTGTGGAAGTGAGAAAATGCAGAGTTTTGCTGGTCCTTGATAAAGCCAAAGCTCGGCATTCTCGACACTTTCTGCATTCTGGTTTTGTTATTTATTATTATTTTTATTCTCTTGCCTGTTAGGTTTTGAGTTTTAATTTTTTGTCATATTTAAAAAAACTTTTTAAGTCTCTGCTTTGTAAGTTATATATATATATACATATATATATTACAACTGGGATGTAAGGTCAGGTGATGCGTAACATCACAGCCTCTCCTTGACAAATGTCAACCCCGCCTTCTCGTGGTACATCCTGTTCCCACTAAAGGGGCTCTGACGACCGCCAATAGCGGTATAACTATACCATCGGGATTAGAGGAAATGCTATCCCACACTCACCAACCCGCTTGGCCAGCGTGGTGAGTTATGGCCAAACCCCTCCAAAATGACTGTACAACTTAAATCTTGGCCCTCAGTCTCCGGCAGCTGGAATGTACCTGGCCAAGGCAGCGGCCAGTGCGACATGAAGGCAGAGGGTGCTAAGAATCCCCGGAGGACAGGACTAGGCTGCCATCTGATGCCGACCTTGGCTACGTATAACGGACGCTCCCTATCTTCTGATTCAAGGCTTCTTGAATTGGAAGAGGAACTACAAAGGATCAAGTGGGACATCGTCGGGTTAAGTGAGGTAAGGAGAAAAAGAGAAGATCTCATTGAACTGAAAAGTGGACATCTCTTCTACTATCGTGGGCCAGATACTGGCAGAACTAGTGGTGTTGGATTTATAATAAACAAGAAACTGAAGGATAAAGTTGTAGAAGTTGAAAGTTCCTCTGACAGAGCTGCACGACTCGTTATCCAACTCTCGAGAAGATACCAGGCTCAGATTATTCAAACTTATGTACCCACCACAAGTCATGCTGAAGAAGAAATTGAAGAATTTTATGAGGAAATTCGTGATCTAAATAATAAAGGTAAGCAGTACTTGAAGATAATTATGGGAGATTTCAATGCAAAAATAGGGCAACGGCAAGAATGAAACTTCAGTAGGTAAGTTCGGTCACGGCAACAGAAACCAGCGTGGAAATACTCTCGTAGAGTTTGCAGAGGCAGAAGGGTTTTTCATCTTGAACTCCTTCTTCAAGAAAAAGCCACACAGGAAATGGACATGGAGACATCCAAATGGGACGACAAGTGAAATTGATTTTATTATGTGTAACAAAAGAATCGTCATAGAAGACTGCAGTGTGCTAAACAAGTTCAACACAGGCAGTGACCATAGATTGGTGAGATGTAAGATGCACCTCAACACTAAACTCGAACGTAGCAAGCTCATAAGACAAACAAAATGTATTGACATAACCAACCTTAAAAAACACCATAATACCTTCAAGTTGGAACTGAAGAACAGATTCTCTGCTTTAGAAGGCCTAACATCGGAAGAAGTGGATATTTCTGAAGTTAACAGAAAAGTAACCAAAGCTCTTATGGAAACAGCAGCAAAATTAGCTGGGTCTAAGAACAAATTGCATGTGAACAAATTATCAGGAAAAACCAAAATGTTGATGCAAAAAGAAGAGTGATGAGGACAACTAAAGAAGATGTGACTTCCAAAGTAGAATATATACAGCTATGCAAGACAGTACGAAAAAGTATCACTGAAGACGTAAGGAAATTCAACTGTGAACTAGTAAGGAAAGCAATTGAAAACAACCAAAGCCTAAAGATAGCAAAGGGACATCTCAGTAAGGGGAAAAAACAGATTATGGCACTGAGAAAAGAAGATGATTCTGTAACAAGAAATAGAGGCGAAATTTTGACAAGAGTGAAAGATTTCTACTCCAAATTATACGAAAGGGATGATACATGTACTCCAGACATCATGAAAGGTACCAGTACCAGAGTTCTTCCAGTCCTTCCAGCAGAAGTTGCACATGCAATCAACAACATGAAGCGAGGAAAAGCTCCAGGAGAAGATGGAATTACTGTAGACATCATACAAGAAGCAAGTGGAGAAATCGAAACAGTACTCGCCCAAATTTTCACTCGATGCCTTAATGAAGGGAAAATTCCTGAGGATTGGAACAACGCTACAATGATCTTGCTACATAAAAAAGGTGACTTTGAGGATCTCAGGAACTACAGACCTATCAGCCTCCTATCAGTGGTTTATAAAATCTTCACTAAAGTTCTTTCACACCGCTTGAAGGTGACACTGGACATGGCTCAACCGAGAGAACAAGCTGGATTCAGGAGTGGCTACAGCACAATAGATCATATCCACGTACTGAGAGAACTAATTGAAAGAGCGAGGGAATATGAACTTCCATTGTGCATGGCTTTTATCGATTATGAAAAAGCCTTTGATTCGGTGAAACCATCAGCAGTTGCAATGGCTCTGAAATCCTGCGGTATTGAAGATGCATACATTAATATTATTAATAACATCTATGAAAATGCAAGTGCAAAGATTCGGCAGTTTGAAAATACAACACACATAAAAATTGGAAAAGGAGTGAGACAAGGTGACACCATATCTCCGAAGCTCTTTAATGCCACATTGGAAAATGTCTTTCAATCACTGAACTGGGAAAACAAAGGGATAAAGATTAATGGAGATTATCTAACCCACCTTCGTTTTGCTGATGACATAGTCATTTTTGCAACTACCCCATCAGAGCGACAGAGTATGATCCAGGAACTTGCTGACAAGAGTAAAGAAGTGGGATTAAAAATGAACTTTCAGAAGACAAAAGTGATGTACAATGCTTTTACAAGAAATGAAGATTTATCGATTGATGGAGAAAAGCTGGAGATAACAGACACGTACGTTTATCTTGGATAGCAGATATCAAGTGAGGGTCACATTGATGAAGAAATTAATCGGCGTACAAAACTTGCCTGGAGAGCTTTTGGAAGAAACAGCATAATTTTCAACAGCAATATGTTATTATGTCTTAAAAGAAAAGTGTTTGATCAATGCATCCTTCCAGTGCTTACGTATGGTGCAGAGACGTGGACCTTAACTAAAAGAGACATACAAAGGCTGCAGACAATTCAAAGCAGCATGGAGAGGTGCATGCTTGGTGTAACCAGGAGAGATAAGAAGAGGAACTTGTGGATCCGAAAAATGACAAGAGTGGAAGACATCATGATCAGAGTTAAATCCCTGAAATGGCAATGGGCTGGACATACTGCCAGAAGGACAGACCATCGATGGACAGCCGAAATTTCAGATTGGATTCCAAGGGACAGGAAAAGACCCAGAAAAAGACCACATGGGAGATGGGTGGATGAAATTCGAAAGTATGCGGGAGTGACATGGAGGAGACTAGCACAAGACAGACCGTTGTGGAGGAAACTTGGGGAGACCTTTGTCCAGCAGTGGATTGTTAATGGTTGACAATGATGATGATATATATATATATATATGTATAACATTACATTTTTTTACTCTTGTACCTGTGTTCCTGTTAGAATTTTTTGTTGTATTAGTTCTTGAGTAATAATGTCTATTGCATATGGAACAGGAGTATTAGGATACAAAGCCTTAACATTCATACTGGCCATTTTGTAAAACTGCAAATCTTGTTTAATATTTTTAATTAATTTTATAAAATCATAGGTATTTTTCAAACTGTATTGTTTTTTCCTAAATACGGGTGTGCAAGAAAATTATAAATATTTTTTTCTAATGAAATCAAAGGAGAGTTCACCTTTGATACAATCAACCTAATTGACGCATCATATTTATGTGTAACCTTGGGAAAAACTTTCAGTACATATGCTTCCATAGGTGGGAAGGATTTCTTAATTTTGTCTGGTAATGTACTATGATTTCTTATCCTTGCTAAAGTATATTATCTGTAATTCAGTGTTAGAACAACTATAGCTTATGCTACAACTATTCATAATTTACGTGCATACATTACAATAATAATAGGTAGCTTATCTTTTGTTGTTCCTTTGGTACACATTTCACTGCACATTTGGCTCTGTTTGTAGTCTATAGTTGGTTACAGCCCTCGGCGCGGTGGTCTTATTTCGTCTTCATTTCATTCAATACCAGATGAATGATTCAGCTCTTGAAGTATTTTGCAGTAATGACATTTGACCCTAAGAACTATCTACTTCCCCTAAAACCACTTTTACTGGCATATGAACTCAAAACCAAGGTGGCAAAATGACTTTTCAACATCAAAATTAATCAGCCCAACACAAACATACATTGACCAACTTACATTAAAAACCAACTACCTATTCACATACACACAAATATTCCAACCAAAAAAAAAAAAAAAAAAAAAAAACACTAAAAACGTATGTACAATTATTTACACATTAACCTGCCTTATTGCCTTCTATGTCATATGTCATTCTTGTTCCCTACACTTCACCACAATATTTATAGCATACAGCAAACCACACCTCTGCCTTTCCAACAAATACTGCTTGAAGTACTTTCTAACCCCTGCTGGGATGATCATCAGGAGGCGTTCCAGATGTTATCTCTTCTGCTCCCGCAGAGTGAGTGAGTGAGTGAGTGAGTGAGTGAAATGATCGTCTTCCTCGGCCCCACCCCGACGTCACCTATGAACCCTCCACCATGGCTCCATCTATTAATTATCAACTTAAATTAAAACTTCATTTTCCTCTTTGGCACTTTTGGCTCTTTTGTTCAATTTTATTTCTTTCTTTCCATTTTTTCATTAAAGATACTTGAGTCATTATTATTACAAATTCTATCTCTATTTTTCTCAATCAAAACTCATTCGGCTATGTGTAGGTGTCTCGCATTACCACATGACTATTATTTTAATCTCTTCAAAATTAGGGCATTTTTTTTTTATTTTTTTTTATTGGAGGTTTAACGACCACCGTGAGCAACTCAATGGGCTATAAGCAGTCGTCCATCCCTAATTTAGGGTCACTGGTTCCAGGGAAGGGAGAGAGCCAGTGCCGTAAGATAAACACAACATTCATGCCTCACCGGGATTCGAACCCGGACCCCTTACGGACGAATGATCAGAGGCCAGTGCCTTAGACCACTGCGCCACCGGGGCGGCAAATTAGGGCATGTGTGGTTATCTATGCAGTATTGTATTAGTGCTGTCCGTGCTGCTTTTTTAAGCCAATTTTCAATATGCTGTTGAAGATGATGTATTAATTAGTTTTTGGTACTCCCAATATAAGATATTGGTGGGATTCTGGTTATAGGTATTTCATACACACCTGCATTTTCTAAGATACTAGATTTTTCAGTATTATTAATCATCATATCTCTCACTGTTGGCACTTTGTTTCCCATCTGAATTCCATATTTATGACGTAATTTATTTATTTCTGTAGATATTCCTGGAATGTAAGGTAATGCTCCAACATATTGTAACTGCTTATTTCTTTTTTGAGGTAGAGGTATCTTGCATCTTAACTTGTACTTCATATATCCATTTATTTATTTTTTGTGGAGGGTATCCATAATTATATGACATTTCTTTAATGTAATCTATTTTTTCAGTAAAGAATTATTCTTTAGAGGAGTGTGCGATTGCACTTTTAATTAACGTTTTAATGCTATTACATTTCTGTGTGTGAGGATGTGTTGAGCTATATGGTATCAGAATGGAAACATACATCTATTTTCTATGCACTCTGTATTGGAGTTGTTCACTTTGCTTGATAACTTTAACATCTAGGTAGGGTAAGGTATTCTCCTCTTCATGTTCAATTGTCAACTTAATAGTTGGATAGATACTACCAAGTTGTTGGGTTAATGATTGCAGCTCATCCACATTCATTCGAGTAAAGATGAAGATATCGTCCACGTGTCTACAGTAAACCAAAGAAGCATCATCCATTGTACTAATAACTTGTTCTTCTATGTTGTTCATAATCACTTCTGCAAACAAGTTTGACAGAGGGGAGCCCATTGGGCCTCTATAATTTTGTTTGTATATGTTCTCTTCAAATTTGAAAATATTATTTTCATGTGGTAATGAGAGACACCTACGCATAGCTGAATCAGTTATGATTGAGAAAAATAGAGATAGAATTTGTAATAACGATGACTCAAGTATCCTTAATGAAAAATGGAAAGAATGAATTAAAATTGAACAAAAGAGCCAAAAGCACCGAAGAGGAAAATGAAGTTTTAACTTAAGTTGATAATAGATGGAATGTTCGTAGGTGAAGTCAGGGCGGGGCCGAGGAAGACGATCGTTTTGCTCACTCAATCTGCGGGAGCAGAAGAAATAATATCTGGATGGCCTCCTGATGATGACTCTGGCAGGGGGCAGAAAGTACTTGAGGCAGTCTACATTGGAAAGGCAGAGGTGTGGTAGCCGTATCCTATAAATATCGTGGTGAAGTGTAGGGAACAACAATGACATATAAGACAGTAAGACAGGTTAATGTGTAAATAATTGTACATACGTTTTTAGTGACTTTTTTTTTTTTTTTGGTTGGAATATTTGTGTGTATGTTAATAGGTAGTTGGTTTTTAATGTAAGTTGGTCAATGTATGTTTGTGTTGGGTTGATGAAGTTTTGATGTTGAAAAGTCATTTTGCCACCTTCGTTTTGAGTTCACATGTCAGTAACAGTGGTTTTAGGGGAAATAGATAGTTCTTAGGGTCAAATGTCATTACTGTAAAACACTTCCAAGAGCTGAATCATTCATCTGGTATTGAATGAAATGAAGACGAAATGGGACCACCGCGCCGAGGGCTGTAACCAACTATAGACTACAAAAAGAACCAAATGTGCAGTGAGATGTATACCAAAGGAGCTGGCCTTACAACAAAAGGTAAGCTAACTATTACTATTAGTATTTTATCTGGTTTTCAGTTGGGTCTTAATATCTGAGCTTTTATGGAGTTATGTTGTTGCAATGATGTTAGTACGTACATTTGAATTGGCATATAGTTACTGAGAAAAAGAAAGAAAAAAAATGGGGGGGGGGGGGGGTTCATGAGTTTATAGGAGGGTACTTAAGCCTCAAACCATGCAGTGTGAAATAAAATTATGTGTTGGAAATGTATGCACGAGAAGAAAACCTCCTGAAAGATTTTGGGAAATAAGGTGAGTAACCTCAGAATATAGTTTATTTCTAAATAGCACACTAATAGTGAAGCAGCTAAATGACATTTTGACATTAGCAAAGCTGTACGGATACAAAATAAATTTTGATGAATAAATAGCTGACTTCGCTAGGATAAAAGCAAGAAAAGTCCAGTTCTTATAAGGTGAGTTCAATGCTCATAATAAGTAGAGACAGAGCCATTGTGAGGGAAGGATGTAAGCTGGTGTGCTTGTTTTATCTACATCATTTAATACATTTACAAAATATCAATAGTGTTAAAAAAATTTTAAATGCTGTCTTTCGTTATTGGTTAATTTTCAAATGTCTTGACGTTTCCTTAAACTGTATTAAGTCTAGTGTATGTTTTATGTCTAGTGTAGGGGAGAGGGTTAAAGCAAGGGCTTTGCACTTGCTAAGGGTAGCTCAGATTTGAGAGAACGCTTACAACAGAATGGCATCACACAACAAAAAAAGATGAATTTATGTAAGCTTTAGGTGCTTTATAATGGTTTCTCACACATCCTGGGAATAACTATGGTACATCCAAAAATTAAATTTTTAGGATATTTATTGATCATAGTTAACATTCATGGATATATTTATGGATTGTAGTGACAGTGAATGTGTCAATACTCTACTTTCATAATCGAATGTATTCATTACATGCGAGACCTACGATAATTTTTTTAAAAGTGGAAACAAAAAAATGTGAAGATATAGCTAACTCCACCTCTCTCCGGAAGCTGTGTTACTCATGGGCAGAAGCAGGGTTGGCAAGTTTTTGGCAAAGGTGAAACAAACTGCGGTAAAAACTGGAAAAAACTGTCTTGGCAAAAATAGGGATTTACTGTGTTTATTTATGGGACATATAATCAAGTTATTTTGTATACTGTGGAATTGACTTTTTTACGGGTCTTATAGAGGTTATTATTCAAAAAAGTTGGTCAAATTTTCGAACTAAAGCCTAGTTCGTCATCAAAACTACGTCACTCAGTCGGAAGTGTCCAACCGCAATTATCATTAATTGTGGTACTTCTTGCTATTTCGATCCCTTCTTCTAGTTTCCTCTTTACTAGGTTTGACCGGTGGGCGATTATTCTTACTGAGTCCCAATTTATGGAGTGTCTACTTGCTTGTACATGTCTGTCTAGCCCTGTTTTGTTACTAATGTTCCTAATAGCTGCTTGGTGTTCTTTCATTCAGACTTTAATACTTCTCCCTGATTCTCCTATATAGCAGAGTTCGCAGTTACAGTCAATGCAATATATTACTACTCTTTCTTGCAATTGGATGTCCACTTCTTTCTGCTTTAAAGCTGGTAGGAATTTCTTTAATTTGTTATTTAGATCTGGAGCAAGCCTGATATTATATTTTGCTCCGATCCTCTTCAGCTTTTCGAAAAGACCCTTGTGGAACATAATTTTGCTGGTGAATTTGAAGTTGTTTATTTCCTGCTTCTTTTTTGGCACTTGCCTAAATAATTTCTCAATATATGGGGAGAGATAATTGTTCTTTGCCAATATTTCTTTTAATTCTTCTCTGTGAAGATCATTTTGAGCATCTGAAAAGACAAGGACTTCAATTTTTTCCAAAAATTGTCTTGCCATATTCGACTTAATATAGTCAGGGTGAAATGAGCAGAAGTCTAAGATCTTCCCTGTGTTAGTGGGTTTTCTAAAAAGCTGAGTGAAGATTCTCCCTTCTGTTGAGGTCACGGTTAAATCAAGAAAATTGACGCCATGGTCTTTTTCCAGTTCCAGGGTGTTGTACTGCAAAGAATTTTCTAGCGAGTTAAATTCTGCCAGAATTTGAGAAAGTAGAGATTGATTGGTCCACATTACCTAAAGTTATTTTTGTTTTTTTACAAATGATTTTAAAGGAAAAAAATAATTTTGAATTTTTAAACCTTGATTTAAGGGTTAAGTATTATTTTTTGACATAAAATACATTTTTATCACTTTGAAACTGATTTAAGGAAATACAAGTACAAAATAAAAAATAATGTGTTTACAAAGGTATAATTTTGTTTACCCAATTTATAAGGATAAAATTCATCCCCTCATTCAAAACAATAATTAAAGTCAAAAGCTATTAACAAACTACTCATGTTTATACTGAGAAATTATTTATCAACAATATTTCAAACATCCCCTCCATACTTGAAATTCCCCTCTCTGAATTTCAAGTCCTCACTATGTTACTTAGGCTAAAACCTTTTTTCTGCAAAAAATTAGTGAAAAAGCATATCAAAACTCAAGTCTACTAAACTAAGATTTCAAAAAACTCATGACATTATATTAATCAATGAAGAAGTCAGTTCAAAATTCATATCATCAGCATCATCATTGTCAACCATTATCAATCCACTGCTGGACGAAGGTCTCCTCAAGTTTCCTCCACAATGGTCTGTCTTGTGCCAGTCTCCTCCATGTCACTCCCGCATACTTTCGAACTTCATCCACCCATCTCCCATGTGGTCTTCTTCTGGGTCTTTCCCTGTCCCTTGGAATCCAATCTAAAATTTCGGCTGTCCATCGATGGTCTGTCCTTCTGGCAGTATGTACAGCCCATTGCCATTTCAGGGATTTAACTCTGATCATGATGTCTTCCACTCTTGTCATTTTTCGGATCCACGAGTTCCTCTTCTTATCTCTCCTGGTTACACCAAGCATGCACCTCTCCATGCTGCTTTGAATTGTCTGCAGCCTTTGTATGTCTCTTTTAGTTAAGGTCCACGTCTCTGCACCATACGTAAGCACTGGAAGGATGCATTGATCAAACACTTTTCTTTTAAGACATAATGGCATATTGCTCTTGAAAATTATGCTGTTTCTTCCAAAAGCTCTCCAGGCAAGTTTTGTACGCCGATTAATTTTTTCATCAATGTGACCCTCACTTATTATCTGCTGTCCAAGATAAACGTAGGTGTCTTATCTCCATCAATCAATAAATCTTCATTTCTTGTAAAAGCACTGAACATCACTTTTGTCTTCTGAAAGTTCATTTTTAATCCCCCTTCTTTACTCTTGTCAGCAAGTTCCTGGATCATACTCTGAAGCTCTGATGGAGTAGTTGCAGAAATGACTACGTCATCAGCAAAACGACGGAGGGTTAGATAATCTCCATTAATCTTTATTCCTTTGTTTTCAAAATTCATATAAACCCTTATATCTCTTAAAAAATTGATGACTGACAAAACATTGCATTTTTTTTTTAATTTAATGAAATAGTAACCCCAGCATAAATTATAATTAATTCCCAAAATAATTTATTTTAATCAACTACTTATATGGTTTCTTATTAATTTCTAAGTAATCTCAATTTCTTTCATCCACTGGTGAAACAGATTCTTGGAACACTATCTAGTTTTTTTTCAACATTGAAATCGTTTTACATTGTGTTTTAAATAATGTTTTAATTAACAAAATTAATGAATGATACTCAGTGATAAGAAAATATTTCACTGTCGACATGACTATAAATCACTGCAATGTAAAGTGCATTACTGTGTTTAGTTTGACGTATTTTCCATTTTTGCCTGGTTTTTATCAGTTTTTGCCACTGTCCCAGTTAAAATACCTTTTTGCTGGCAAAATGACCAACCCCGGGTAGAAATGTTATTTTGCCCAGGAAAAACTGAATGTCACTTTTTCTATTTGGATGCAATGCTGGATTAACCTGTAAAACAAGAGCTCTCTAAACACGAAAGTATGAAACTACTTTTCAACATATGATGTTAAGGCATTTGGAATATCATGGCACAAGTTTCTGATACCTTCCTCACAGAATTCTGCCCTTTGTGTTCTACATACCTTAATCTACTTTTCAACATATGATGTTAAGGCATTTGGAATATCATGGCACAAGTTTCTGATACCCTCTTCACAGAATTCTGCCCTTTGGGTTCTACATACCTTAATCTACTTTTCAACATATGATGTTAAGGCATTTGGAATATCATGGCACACGTTCCTGATACCTTCCTCACAGAATTCTGCCCTTTGGGTTCTACATACCTTAATCTACTTTTCAACATATGATGTTAAGGCATTTAGAATATCATGGCACAAGTTCCTGATACCTTCCTCACAGAATTCTGCCCTTTGGGTTCTACATACCTTAATCTACTTTTCAACATATGATGTTAAGGCATTTGGAATATCATGGCGCAAGTTTCTGATACCTTCCTCACAGAATTCTGCCCTTTGGGTTCTACATACCTTAATCTACATTTCAACATATGATGTTAAGGCATTTGGAATATCATGGCACAAGTTCCTGATACCTTCCTCACAGAATTCTGCCCTTTGGGTTCTACATACCTTAATCTACTTTTCAACATATGATGTTAAGGCATTTGGAATATCATGGCACAAGTTCCTGATACCCTCTTCACAGAATTCTGCCCTTTGGGTTCTACATACCTTAATCTACTTTTCAACATATGATGTTAAGGCATTTGGAATATCATGGCGCAAGTTTCTGATACCTTCCTCACGGAATTCTGCCCTTTGGGTTCTACATACCTTAATCTACATTTCAACATATGATGTTAAGGCATTTGGAATATCATGGCACAAGTTTCTGATACCCTCCTCACAGAATTCTGCCCCTTGGGTTCTACATACCTTAATCTACTTTTCAACATATGATGTTAAGGCATTTGGAATATCATGGCACAAGTTTCTGATACCCTCTTCACAGAATTCTGCCCTTTGGGTTCTACATACCTTAATCTACTTTTCAACATATGATGTTCAGGCATTTGGAATATCATGGCACAAGTTTCTGATACCTTCCTCACAGAATTCTGCCCTTTGGGTTCTACATACCTTAATCTACATTTCAACATATGATGTTAAGGCACAAGTTTCTGATACCCTCCTCACAGAATTCTGCCCCTTGGGTTCTACATACCTGAATCTACTTTTCAACATATTCGCAGTGGATGTTACGCCATTTGTTATATCGTGGCACACGTTTCTGAATACCCTCCTCATAGAAGTCTGCCGCCTGGATTCCGCATACCTTAATGGGCCGCGGGTGGCCTAGTGGTCAACGTTCGTGTCTGCTACGGAGAACTCTCGGATTCGATCCCAGGTAGGTACAAATGCTTGGACCACTAAATATCCGCCATGCGTCAGATGGGCACATTAAGCCGTTGGACCCCAGGTACTGGCCCCCCAATAATAAATAAGGGTGTCTTCCTTCCCCTTTCTACCTCGCTTTCGTGCGACTTTCCTATCGGGCACTGTAGCCCAAATCTCCTAGCTTCCTATTTCTAAGGGCTGTTTAAGACCTGGGGTCAGACACTCCCTTCCTAAAGTCCTCTACATATGTTTTGATGCATATCTTAATCTACTTTGCAACATATTCCCCATGGATGTTAAGGCATTTGTCATATCGTGGCACAAGTTTCTGGATAACCTTCACATAGAAGCAGCCCGTTGAGTTCTACATATCTTTATCTACTTTTCAACATATTCCCTGTGGATGTTAAGGCATTTGTCATATTGTGGAATAAGTTTCTGGATACCCTCCTCATAGGAGTCTGTTGTCTGGGTTATTATTCAACATATTCCCCATGGATGTTAAGACATTTGTCATTTGCTTTACAGAAGTATACCCATATCTATACAAAAACAACTTTCATTTAAAGGAATGTAAATTAAGGCAATAGGAGAAGTAACCTGTTGAGCACAAAACAGGGATTACAGATAGCGGAGTACCCCACCCTAAAAATTGCGGCCCCTGGGTTAGAAATGCTTCACATGCATCCAAGTCATTAATCCATAGAATAACAATGAACACATTTCCTGCGTGTACGATGTTTCAGGAAGACTTCAGGGAAGTCACACCTGATGTGGTCAAATCGCTTTTAGAAGAGTAGGGAGAGAACGAGTGACACACTTTCAAACCGTTTTAGACACAGGCAACATTGAACACACCCAGCATGTTCAAGCCGTTCAGAGGGTCAAAAACCATTCCGACAAATGAAGAATTAAAATAAGAGTAATGAGAGAAACTTACCCTTTGCTAGAAGGTCTGTTCTCTCAGATAAAAACACATTTCATTGCACGTTTACTTCCATTTTAATATCTATGGTTGGTTTGGGCTGCTAGTGAGGTGGTTTTATGTTGTCTTCAACTTGTTCATTTATTTGACTGAGTGAGTAATTTATCAATCCACACTGCTGCAATGATACTCGACCCAGAAAACTCTCTTTTACTTAAAAACCTATATTTTCACTGACTGAATAACCCTAACCGGTAGTCAAATTGGCTCATAAAACGAGAAGTGTGGTGCATGAATGAGAGAGTGAGATGAGTTTGTAAATAGAAGGCAATGAGATAAGTTGGTTGTGAATAATTGTATTTTAGGTTTTTAAATTTTTTTTGTTAGAAATTTTGGTGTTTGTAAATAAGAAGTTAGTTTATGGTTTGTGAATGTTCACGCAATTAAGTTCACAAGCCAATTTGATTACCGGTTAGGGTTATTCAAAGTCAGCGAAAATATAGGTTTTTAAGTAAAAGAGAGTTTTCTGGGTCGAGTATCATTGCAGCAGTGTGGATTGATAAATTACTCACTCAGTCAAATAAATGAACAAGTTGAAGACAACATAAAACCACCTCACTAGCAGCCCAAACCAACCGTAGATATTAAAATGGAAGTAAACGTGCAATGAAATGTGTTTTTATCGGAGAGAACAGACCTTCTAGTAAGGGTAAGTTTCTCTCATTAATCTTATTTAAGTAATTGTAGGCACTAAAATTTTTGAATGGTTATAGGGATACTGCAACTTTTCAAACAAGGAATTAAATGAAGAATTACTTTACTTTACAGAAGTCTGTTATTTGTCTACTTGTAAGCATGCACGTTCATTTGCATTTCATTGTGGAACTATTTATTAAGGTTATGCAAAAGTTTCTGCCATTTTAAGGAACAATCAGGAAACCAGTACACATTTATTCAACGAAATATTGGCCATTAGCATCAATTACTGAATTACCTTTTCGCATTTTTCAGGCGACAAATTAATGCCTCTCTGATAGAAAGACTCTGGTTTTGAGCTGAAGAATGCGGTGACAAAATTTTCCACCTCTGGAACTGTGGTGAACCACTGTTAGGCTAGGGCATGTTCCTAGAGCGAAACAGATGAAAGTCTGAGGGTGCAATGTCCGGGGAGTAAGCCAGGTGCGGTAAAACCTCCCAATATGACTGTTCAAGGGTTGATTTTGTGGTGGCACCGTTATGTGGCCTGGCATTATCCTGCAACAGGATGACTTGGTGGCGTCCTTTACCTGCCCATGAGCGTTTTTGCTAGACTGCGGCTTTCAGTTTCATCAATTGATCGCTATATCGTTGTGCAGCGATTGTTTCTCCCGGTTTCAAAAGTTCAAAGTACAGCACTCCATGCATATCCCAACCACACGCACAACAGCACCTTTTTCTCATGGATATCCTGTTTTGCAGAGGATGTTAATGGCTGGCCTGGGTCGACCCTGGATTCCTTGCATACGGGGTTGTCACCAGGGCAAGATTTCATCATTTTTGCTCACTAGCAAATTTTGCTAGTGACCAAATAGTTTGCTAGCAAAACATTTGCATGACTAGCAAGTAAAACTAAAGCACATCGTAACTTATTTTCTAATAAAGTTACACAGAAATTTAAATATGTGTATAAATATTTTGCCTTACCTTTTTGAATAATGAATAGAATCTTAGATAAGTTTAGTGACTATCTTTATTATTAATTTCTAACAAATTCTCATACCACATGAATATATTTCATTGACATTCTAATTCAGATTTCTTCCCATATGGTTTCCGCTCAGGGTGTCTGACTTTGTCATCATACCACTTTATAACTGCTGACCGTGGATTAAAAATCTCTTCTTGTGGCCCTTCTATTTCAATTGTCATCAGAGCATTTAAAGTTTCAACAGACAAATTGTTCCTCCAATCCCCTTGTATTCTTTTTAAAAAACTGAATCCCACCTCACAACATGCAGTACTAAGTGGAAGTATCACACAAATTTCTGCTAAACTTCTACACACACTTCATATCTGCCAACTACCACACAATGCCGTAGTTTCTACGGAATTAGTTGTCTGACTACGGAACTCACTATCAAAACTACGGATTCCACAAATTTTTCTTTTGCTATTATTTTTATGATACACACGAGATTCTTACAGGGATTCGCGGAATACCGCTTTATTTATTTATTTTTTGTCATCAGTTAGATCAGGGGTGCACAACCCGCGGCCCTCAAAGTCAGTTTATGCGGCCCGAGGATAAATATTTTATACTATTGAAAACGTGAATATATATATTGTGAATGATGAGATTTTTTCCCATTATTGTAGGCCCTAGTTGAAATAAGAAAATTATAAAAATGTTTTGTTAACTAGCAAATTTTCCAACAATGAAAAGTTTTGTTGAAAGTTCTGAATTCCATGTAAATGTGGCTAAATATGCATCTCTTGTAGTGGACCTTCACAATGAGTTTAAAAGACGATTTGAAGATATAAGAAAATTTGAGGTTTCGTTTGATATGTTTTCTCTACCATTCACTACTGACGTTGCGTCAGTGCCACTAGATTTCCAGATGGAATTAATTGATCTTCAGTGTAACAATGAGTTAAAAACAAAATACTCTGAAGTTTCTCTCCTAGAATTTTACAAAAATTACTTACCGAAAGAAATGAAATTGCTCAAAGATCATGCTTTAAAAACGGCAACGTTGTTTGGAAGTACCTACTTATGCGAGCAATCGTTTTCTTTGATGAAACAAATAAAGTCAAAGTGTCGTTCCCGTTTAAGTGATACACTATTGGAGGGAAACTTGCGCATTACCATCTCTAACATTGAACCTGATATTGACAGACTATTGAAAAATAAACAATGCCAAGCATCTCATTAGGAGCATTAGGCTACTACTTGATTTGATGGTCAGTTTGACGATATACTGATTTTAATTTTTTATATACTTTGATGTTAAGAATTCTGTTTTTTGTAAAAATAAAAATTTTACAACCTTGTGATAGTATTATTTTATTTTATATACCCCTAAACCTTTTCCAGTTAGGAGTAAGTTGATTGTAAATCAGTAATTTGATAACTTAATAACGCAATTTGCCAAAAAACTTCAAAAATGGATTTAAACCATTTAGAGGACACAAAAATGGTATTGAAACACATTTTTTGTCTGCTGGTAAAATAGGTTATTCGGATAATAGTAAAATTAGCTTTAGCGGTAGGGTTTGGCAAGTGCCTATGTGAAAAGGTAACTTGCGGCCCACCACTTATTATGTAAAAATAAACTTGGCCCCCACTTATAAAAAGGTTGTGCACCCCTGAGTTAGATCATTCTAACTGATAAAAAAAAAAAAGAGGAGGGGGGTCGTTTTCTATCTGGAGATGAAATTTCGTGCTTCAAAACTTTCGAATACAGTAGTGAAACGGAGTAAGAAAATTTTGCCGTAATCGCAAATTTTTCTCCCAATGTTGTCTTTGTGTCCGCTTTTCTTGTTAAATATCATTTTATTGCATAAATGTTTGCATTTTAGCTTGAAACTGTGGAGAACAATTGGAAAAAACGGAAGTTGGCTGCTGCAAAATTTTTCTGTAATCTTCAGGCATGAGATTCTTCCGCGAATTCAAGGAATTCCGGCTTTTTTCGTTATTATTGGAATTCCGTCTTTACGAAACTAGAAAACGAAAGGTCAACGGAATTCGGATTTTTTCCGTAATCATAATTTTTTTTTTTTTCTCTCACGATGTTGCCTCTGTCAAGTATTATTGCTCATTAACATTTTACTGGATAAATATTTGTATTTCAGCTTCAAAATACAAGAAAAATTTCCAAAACCAGAAGTCAGACGAAGCAAAAGTTTCTTCCGTAATCGTTTACCCCCTCCACGAACACGTTTCGTAAAAAGCGTCTATCTATGCCACGCAATAAAGGCGATCGCTTGGCTTAGGGTACGCAGGAGTTGAGGACAAAGTTCGTGGGGCAAAAGAAGGGAGGGTGGCAGAGCAGGTGGTCAAACAACCGATCCATCCCAGAGCTCTGGGTTGCCACAGCAACCATTGCCGACGTCACGTTCAGTTTCTGTAATAGACCAATGAGGGCACGATGGAGAGGAGTTTCAACGCGCTTCTACGACAGTTTGGAAGGGATGAAAGATATGGGAAGGATGGGTATTAAATGTCTAAAGGAAATGAAATTGGCGAAAGAGAATCGCTGATCGTCGCTGTTTTAACAAGTGATAATAGAAACTGTTATGTAAACTTCGTGGATTAATAATGATTTTTGGTTACTTTAAATAAAGAAATTACCTTACTAGCAATATTTGCTACTGCGATTTTTTTTCACTAGCAAATTTGATTTTTCACTAGCTATTTGCTAGTTGCTAATCGGTGAAATCGCGCCCTGGTTGTCACAATAGACCCATTTTTCATCCCCGGTGACAACCTTCCACAAGAAATTCTTCCCTTGAAATCTCTTCAGCAATGGCATGCAGATGCCCAGTCGTTAACCAATATTACGCTCCGTGAAAATATGCAGAACCGACTTACCGATCTTCTGGATCTTTCCCAAGGCCTATAGATGCCGTACCACCATCGATTGAGCCACTTTCAAACATTTCGCCAGTTGAGTGGTTGATCGTGTGGCATCCTCTTGCAACAGCGATTCCAGCTTCTCGTCTGTGAGTTCCGCAGTTTACCTGCACGTGGCTTGTCCTCAAAGCTTTTTTTTTTGTATTTGAGGTTTAACAACCACCATGAGCAACTCAATGGGCTATAAGCAGTTGCCCGTCCCTAATTTAGGGCCACTGGTTCCAGGGAAGGGAGAGAGCCAGTGCCGTAAGACAAACACACCATCCGTGCTTCACCGGGATTCAAACCCGGACCCCTTTTGGACGAATGATCAGAAGCCATCGTTTAGACCACTGCCCCACTAGGGCGGCCTTCCAAACCTGATCACCTTTCTTAAACTTGACAAACCATTCTTGACACATCCGCTCACCCATACACTTGATATAATGAACCGTATGCTTCACTCACACTTTTCCCTAAATTAAACATGAATAACAAACAGTGCCGCAAATGAACTCTATCAATCGCCATGCTTGGCTTCATGTACGAACTGACAGCATGGGTCGCTGGCTGGTTAGACACCTACAGCGCTTGCTAGCGGGGGTGGCGGAAACTTTTGCATACCTTTAATATATCGTGTAGTGGCAAATGGAAAGTCACAAAGGGAAATGTAAACAAGCCTACAGACATGAAACACTTTGGAAGTAGAGCCTATGTTTCAATAAAACATACATCAAAATACAAATGAATGTATACTATAAATAACTGAAATAGCAATTACCTTATTTCTTCCATTAAATTGTTCTAATAATATTTATCAACTCATTAAATTAGGAAAAACATCCGAGCCAATGAAGAGTGCTAATGCTATTCACTTTACGAAAGTATGCGATCAGTCTCCTAAATTCAAGCAAGTCAGTTCAACCTTGCATTAAATACAGTCCAAACAATTGACGAATGCTATTTGAATTTACGAAAGTCTATTATTCTACTTGCACATGCTCTTTTGCATTTGATCTTGGAACTATTCACATCTTATAGTGGCACACGGAAAGTCATGATGGCAAACGCAAACACACCTGCCGACCCATTGCACTTGAGAAGTCCAGCCATGAAAAATATGACCAGCGACTGCCCATTGGAATTTCAAAGATTAAATTTTCTCACTCTTCACATATTGTAGTTATATGTGGTCTTCAAGCACGTATAATACTCATGCAATTAACTTATTCATCAGCATGAAGGCTCGTGTTCCCTGAAAACTGTGACTTCTGTGGTAAATCTGTAGAGCATACATCACGCTGATCAGCCTTTTCACGTGTGTGTATGAGCACGTGTGTTGCAAGATGACTTTTACGAGCAAATTGTTTGAAGCACACATCACACTGGAAATGCTTTTCACCTGTGTGAACAAGCATGTGCTCTGAAAGATGACTTTTGCGAGCAAATCGTTTGGAGCACAAATCACATTGGTGAGGCCTTTCACCTGTGTGAAGCAGCATGTGTTCTGAAAGATAATTTTTGCGAGCAAAGTGTTTACAACATACATCACACTGGTAAGGTTTTTCACCAGTGTGAAGAAGCATATGCATCCCAAGCCTACTTTTTCGTGTAAACTGTTTACAGCATACATCACATTGGTAAGGCTTCTCACCAGTGCGAAGCAACGTCTGTGTTGAAAAATTGCTTTTCTGACCAAATTGTTTAGAGAATACATCACGCTGGTGAGGATTTTCATTGGCATGAACAAGCATATGCATTGAAAGATTAGTTTTCCGAGCAAACTGTTTATTGCATATATCACACTGGTGTGGCTTTTCACCAGTGTGAAGCAGCATATGCCTTGAAAGATCATCTTTCCGAACAAACTGCTTGGAGCATATATCACACTGGTGACACTTTTCACCTGTGTGAAGAAGCATATGCCTTAGAAGACTACTTTTCTGGGTGAATTGTTTGGAGCAAATATCACACTGGTGAGTTTTTTGACTTGTGTGAAGGAGCATATGGCTTACAAAGCTACTTCTCCACATGAATTTCTTGGAGCATACATCACATTGGTGACGCTTTTCACCGGAGTGAAGAATCATGTGCATCGAAAGACCACTTTTCTGAGAAAATTGTTTAGAGCAAAGATTACACTGGTGAGGTTTTTTGCCAGTGTGAAGAAGCATATGCATTGAAAGCCTACTTTTTCGAGTAAACTGTTTAGAGCAAACATCACACTGGTGAGGGTTTTCACCAGTGTGAAGCAGCATGTGCCTGGAGAGATCATCTTTTCGAACAAATTGTTTGGAGCATGCATCACACTGGTGAGACTTTTCACCTGTGTGAAGAAGTGCATGTCTTAAAAGACTACTTTTCTGAACAAATTCCTTGGAGCATGTATCACACCGGTGAAGTTTTTCAGTAGAGTGGCAGAGAATATGGCTTAAAAGGCTACTTTTCCACACAAATTTCTTGGAACATACAGCACATTGATGAGACATTTCACCTGTGTGAAGAAGCATATGCATTGAAAGACCACTTTTCTGAGCAAACTGTTTAGAGCATAGTTCACACTGGTGAGGTTTTTTTGCCAGTATGATGCAGCATGTGTTTTGAAAGACCAATTTCCTGAGAAAATAGTTTAGAGCATACATCACACTGGAAAGATTTTTCATTTGTATGTAGTTGCTCATGGCTTGCAAAGCTGGAATATTCCGTGAATTTGAAGCATATTTCACATTCCCAAATCTTTTTACTTGTATCCATGATTACATGTGGTAAGGGATCAGTTTCTTCATCTGCTTTCATTTGAATCGCTTCTTCGGGAACTTGCTTTGACGAAAACAGTGACTCCATATTGATAAACTTATGACTAATTTATTCAGAAAGCAGCCAGTCTAATAATTTCCTTTGATAATTTTGTCCTCATGCAGCCATGAACCAAATAAGCATGCCCTACATGTAAGAGAACATTATAAATATTTTAAATGATTTTGATTTACAGAGGCAGCAAGGAAAATAGAAATAACTCCATATCAGATTCAAAAGCAAATTCTCTAAAATGGCTGAGCTAATTTCCAAGAGGTTTTAGAATGCAGCCATGAAAAGACTTTACTGATTTTATCATGGAAGCAACTGTAACAAGACTTTGCTGATTTTATCATGGAAGCAACTGTAACAAGACTTTGCTGATTTTATCATGGAAGCAACTGTAACAAGACTTTTGTCTCTGTAGGATGTTGTGCAAAGAAACTTACTTCCTCAGAAAGATAAAATATGCGTATGAACAGCTGTACATTCACATTACCCAAAAATTCTGTAGTATTTTGTCAGTTTCGTGACAAATGGTTTAAAAAACCCTCACTGAATGGAATATGTATATAGAATTTTAAAGCCAAATTTACCCTCTTCACATCTATGCCAGTTTCCACAAATTCACGGCATAAAAACAGACGTTTTTCGAGGGTAGCCACGAGTAGGAATCGAGTAGGAATCGCTACACAGAAGGCGACCTTTAGCCTTTGGCGTATCAATTACATACCAGCTTTTTTTTTTTTTTTTTTCGATATGACCAAGAAAAATTATTATTCCATTTCAGTGGAACCAAGGAACACTGTTCTGATGCTAATAAAATAGTCTATAAAAAAACTTTTTACCATTTTCAAGAACAGTGCGAGTTCTGTCAAAGGGAAAGGTCTTAGGACGGAAGAGATCTTTTTCCTGCACTTCTAAAATAACCTAATGCTACATATGTCATGTTCATTTCCTTACTTTATGGTCATGTTGAATACAATGCTAGATGTTCTGCACTAAAATACAATCCTAAAATCATCATGAAGAGAACGAGCAGATTCTTGGTCTAGCGTTGCATGATACTTTGAATTGTTTTGAACGTAAAAGCTAGACCCACATTTGATTAGAAGTACGACCTGCTCAAAACGCGAATGACGCCGAAAATGCTTCCCGTTTTTTTTTTCAGGATACGTAGAGAACACATTAGCTGTATCTGGGCTGTATTAAGCTGAAACGCATGACGTGGAGTACAGCGCACCATCGACCTACAACAGAACTACTGTTGATTGACAGCTGGGTTTCCGAGAAATCAGTTTTCACAAAACTGTCTGCTAGACTTCCGGGTGGTTAGAAAGTACCCGAGCTGGTCTCTCCAAAGACCGTGGAGCAGGCAGGCCTAGGGAGATGCTATGTGGAGATGCTAAGTTCACAACGCTTGGATACCATGCTGCCGTCACAGATTTAGTCCATGGAAGTAGGAATAAGAGGAGGCGCTGTCGCCAACACTTCCCATGCTAGCAAAGTAAAGCCGGTTTTGTACGCTTCCGCAGTGAAAGTAGTACCCCCAGCTTTGGCATGGTTACCCTCAAGATACAAAACCAGACAATTTTTCGTAGGAAAGCATTAGTGAGACCCTGTTCGTTTTCTTAAGATTTTACATTGTTTTTTTGTTTTTTTGATCGGAGGTTTAACGACCACCGTGAGCAACTCAATGAGCTATAAGCAGTCGCCAGTCCCTAATTTAGGGTCACTGGTTCCAGGGAAGAGAGAGAACCAGTGCCGTAAGACAAACACAACATCCATGCCTGACGGGATTCGAACCCGGACCCCTTCGGACGAATGATCATAGGCCAACGCCTTAGACCACTGCGCCACCGGGCCAGATTTTACATTGTCTTAAATTTTTTTTTTTTTTTTTTGGTTGGAGGTTTAACGACCACCGTGAGCAACTCAATGGGCTATAAGCAGTCGCCCGTCCCTAATTTAGGGTCACTGGTTCCAGGGAAGGGAGAGAGCCAGTGCCGTAAGACAAACACAACATCCATGCCTCACCGGGATTCGAACCCGTACCCCTTACGGACGAATGATCAGAAGCCAGCGCCTTAGACCACTGCGCCACCGGGGTGGCTGTCTTAAATTGTCTTTGTCTTATTTTACATTGTCTTAAATTATAAGCGAAATGGAGTTAACATGAAAGGAATTTCAGTACAAAAACTTAGATTTTCATGGAGGAAAAGAGATCTAAAAAGCGTATTCGCAACGACTGAGATGTATATGAACTGACGATTTAAAATGTGTTTATAGTATACTAAGCATAATTTTATAAAGCGTTCAAAATCTTTCTCTGTCTTAGCGGATTATTGTAAAATATTGTTTATCATAGAAATGGTAACGGTCGAGTTTCAGAGAATTTGTATTATGAGTGAATTTTTCAAAAGATCGCATTTTAAAGGGAGGGAACCAAAGACCTTTAAGATACGAAGATAGACTGGAAAACCGTAAGTTAACCGGACGACATTTGAAATTCAGTGTTGTACGTCAAGAAACTGTCACATCTCGTCTATGCTTCTCACCGCCTTTTCTAATGTTCCCCTTTTTTTTTTCTTTTGGAGGTTTAACGACCACCATGAGCAACTCAATGGGCTATAAGCAGTCGCCCGTCCCTAATTTAGGGTCACTGGTTCCAGGGAAGGGAGAGAGCCAGTGCCGTAAGACAAACACAACATCCATGCCTCACCGGGATTCGAACCCGGACCCCGTTCGGACGAATGATCAGAGGCCATCGCTTAGACCACTGCACCACCGGGGCGGAAATGTTCCCCTTGAAATAATAAAGATGTTTTAGTATTTTAAGTGCAGTATAGTTAGCTAGTAATCTTTTGCACTGACTTTATCTCTAAACATTAAGTTGAGGTACTCAGTTATTCCTAGAATTTTGTCACCTTTACCGTGACTTGCAGTTTCAATCTAGGCTTCTCACCTCCTTTTCTAATCTTTCCCTTGAAATAAAAGTTGTTTTAGTATTTTAAGTGCAGGATAATTAGCTAGTAACCTTTTGCACTTACTTTAAATATTGAATTGAAAGATTCAGTTCTTGCTAAAACCTTGTCCCATTTACCGTGACTTGCAGTTTCAATCTAGGCTTCTCACCTCCTTTTCTGATTTTTCCCTGGAAATAATAGAGTTGTTTTAATATTTTAAGTGCACGATAGTTAGCTAGTAACATTGTTCACTTATCTGATATCTACATATTAAATTAAGGGACTTAGTTTTTACTATATCCTTATGTCATTCAGCAGAGTATGTATGGTTCTAATGTGAAGGTTTTTTGGTTAAACCTACAGATGGTTGCTAACTCGTGTTTCCTTTCCGAGACTTGTTATTGTCTAAACTCTAATTTACACTGCTGGCCACCCAAAATGCAATACCAAGAAGGAGAAGAGATAGCAAAGTCAGATTTACTGGACACATAACAACAGATACGAAGATGAAACGATTGAGCTTACAGGCCCGTGCGACTTTTTTTTTTTTTTTTGATTGGAGGTTTTACGACCACCGTGAGCAACTCAATGGGCTATAAGCAGTCGCCCGTCCCTAATTTAGGGTCACTGGTTCCAGGGAAGGGAGAGAGCCAGTGCCGTAAGGCAAACACAACATCCATGCCTGACCGGGATTCGAACCCGGACCCCTTACGGACGAATGATGAGTGGCCAACGCCTTAGACCACTGCGCCACCGGGGCGGCGTGCGACTTGCGGAACACGCAGACATCAATAGTTCGTGTGGCCCCCATGGCTGGTAATAACGGCCGCTACACACCGCGGCATCGAACGAAAGAGGCTTTGATGTAGGCTTCGGGTATGTCGGTCCAGGCTACTTCCACACTTTGCCACAGTTCATCAGGCGTAGCCGCGGGTGGTGTTGCCGGGCCACTCGATTGCCAATCAGCGACCAGACGTATTCGATTTTTTATTGGAGGTTTAACGACCACCGTGAGCAACTCAATGGGCTATAAGCAGTCGCCCGTCCCTAATTTAGGGTCACTGGTTCCAGGGAAGGGAGAGAGCCAGTGCCGTAAGACAAACACAACATCCATGCCTCACCGGGATTCGAACCCGGACCCCGTTCGGACGAGTGATCAGAGGCCATCGCTTAGACCACTGCGCCACCGGGGCGGCGACGTGTTCGATTGGAGACATATCGAGAGAACAGGCGGGCCACGGCAACAGTGACACCTGGTGGGACGTGAAGAATTGTTGCAGGCTCCAAAACGTCGGATATGTAGCGGTGGCTGTTGAGTGTACCGGCGATACGTACCAGAGGGGTGCGGGTGTCATATCCAATTGCGCCCCAAACCATAACGCCAGGCGACGGACCGGTATGGTATGCATAATGCAGGCGTCAAACAGTCTCTCGCCGCAGTGCCTCCACACGCGGATCCGACCATCGTGGTGTTGCAGGCAAAAGCGAGATTCGTCGGAAAGGACAATGTCGTGCCATTCAGTAGTCCAGATGCGGTGTTCAACGGCCCATTGACGCCGCACTCGCCGGTGACGTAACGTCAATGGTAATCGGAGCAAGCACCGTGTGACAAGTGCCCGCTCCTGCAGACGACGTCGAACGGTATGTGCTGACACAGGTTGTTGCGCAAAACACACGAATCCCTGCGCTAACGTTCGTGATGTGGTGGTGCGAGCCGTCAATGCCCGCCGCACAACATGCCGGTCCTCCCGTTTGGTGGTGTACCGCGGCTGCGGCAATCACTCACGTCGGTCCGTCCGTCCCTCCTGCACCCACCGAATCCATACTCGCCTCACTATGGCTGGATGTCGTCCCACACGGGCGTCGATTTCTCGGTACGATAAACCACCGTCGCGAAAAGCCACTATTCGTCCTCTGTCGAACTCCGAAATGTGCTGGAATGACTACCGTATTGTTCGACGAGGCATCAGGAAGCTTCCCACGAACAGGTCCGGCAGCACAACACACTTCCACTACTTACACAACGCCTTCTGTGCACCCTTCTTATATTGCTTCTCGGTGGCGTGCGGGCGCATATGATTTGCATATGCCCTGCAATGCTAATCGTTTGCATGTCCTCTCGCGGGCGACGCATGCTGCGAATTTCAGTCCAATCGGATGCTTCCTTCTTGGTGTTGCATTTTGGGTGGCCAGCAGTGTATATGAAGAGGGAATTTTTTTCTATATATTTAATTTTACTTATTTTTTCTCTCGTTTAGTAGCTATTACGAACTCATAATACTGCGGGAAAAACCTTCCAAAATAAAAAAAAATGTTCTCGGCAACTTCTCTTAAGAATTAACAAATGGTCACATTAAAATGTTTTTTGACATTACTTAGTGTGAAATACGAATTTCATGTCACTAGATCACGCAGTTTTCAAGCAACTGAAGCCGAAATATATTTTACACGTAGGACAAGCGACGTTCAGTTATTTCATATCCCCCAACGTTACGATAATGATGTTTTCTTTAATCGTGAGTTAAAAGGCGCAATGCCTAATTTATATCCCATTAAAAAAAAATTACTACGCAGTATTAAAACAACGTAAAATTTCTTCTTTCGCGCAGTTAAAAGAGCTTGATTAACGTTGCTTACAGCCGCCCCGGTGGCGCAGTGGTCTAAGGCGCTGGCCTCTGATCATTCGTCCGTAAGGGGTCCGGGTTCGAATCCCGGTCTGGCATGGATGTTGTGTTTGTCTTACGGCACTGGCTCTTTCCCTTCCCTGGAACCAGTGACCTTAAATTAGGGACGGGCGACTGCTTATAGCCCATTGAGTTGCTCACGGTGGTCGTTAAACCTCCAATCAAAAAAAAAAACGTTGCTTACATAGGACACACGCCGTTTTATCCGTACAAGCTCTATGATCAAAATGTCGCCAGCTGCTGCCACTCATTTGCACAAGAACTTCCAGTCTATGTATCTTAAAGGTCTTTTGCCATGTTGTCAGGAGGAAAATTAAAGTAAGCCACCGCGATGGCGCAGTGGTCTAAGGCGCTAGCTCTGATCATTCGCCCGTAAGGGGTCCGGGTTCGAATCCCGGTCAGGCATGGTAGTTGTGTTTGTCTTACGGCACTGGCTCTCTCCCTTCCCTGGAACCAGTTACCCTAAATTAGGGACGGGCGACTGCTTATAGCCCATTGAGTTGCTCACGGCGGTCGTTAAACCTTCAATCCAAAAAAAAAAAATTAAAGTAAACAACGACATTCACGTATGTTTTACTTGAAGAACAATTATGATTGTTCTTAAGCAAATAAACAAGGGGAGGGGGGGAGGGAGAGAATATTCCCATTGAAGATTATTTAAAAAAGCAAAAATTCATGAAATATCTAGATTTTATTTCCAAGCCTTCGTAGAAAAAATGGGGAATCTGCGAGCTTCTTCAAAGAAATTTAAAAAATCAGACTCAAAATATGACGTTACTGTGTTTTCATTTTATTTTTTATGATTGCTTTTAGCACTTGACTGATTTTAGTTTCTTCTAATGTAGGCAGGAAATTCCAAATGGTTTGGTTAGAACTGTGGTGGGCTTCAAACTTATTAACGTAAATAATTTTAAAACTACAGGCCTTAATAGGAAAGGAACTTTTTTCGGGGGTGGGGGTATCGTTATCTTTTTAAAGGGTACAGTTTCAAAATATAGCAAGAAAATATACAATTTATTAGTTTATGGATTTAGGATTTACAAGTCCTGCTGATAGTAAAGGAAATCTGATTTGAAAAAATGTCTTGATAAAAACAGAATTACATAAGCAGCAGAAATAATTCCTACTGTAAGATCTCTTCTAAAAGAAATCCAACTGCATTCAAAATATTATACTTCTAATACACATTACTATTAACAGAGGCAAATTCGTAATGTACTAAGTTAATAGCTTTTAAGTAGCATATGAAACAGACGTATGTATATAATAAGGATTTTTAATTTGGTTTTTGAAATATTCGTATACCATTTATGAGCAAGGTTATATTTATTAATAAAGAATTCATTGAAGATAAATCCTGCAGTTTGTTGCTAACACAACATATGTTCAAGAATGGGAAAATCTGAACGCATAAGGTGTGGTTAATCAACACAACAAGGTGATTAATTTTAGTTCTAATGACAGAGAGCATTGTTAATTGCAGCCCATATGCTAATGCACATTAACCTACATTTTAGGGTCACAAAAATTAAAGTGCGTGGGAAATATAGAAGTGCAAATTTTCTGCCATCAGATAGGAAATCATCTTCAGTTCATTGTTATCCATGTAACATCTCCAGTAGCAAAATCTGATTTCCAAAAATAATGCTGACCCTTTAAGCTAAAACTTCTTACGGCAGCCTATTTCATCTGTAAGATAGTACAACTATACTAGTTATACGAATTTATTGGCGTAGATAAAATCAAGGTTTCGAAGCTTTCGCACATCAACCAGATAGCTTTCTCAAAGAAGGCAGACAGCGAACTGCAAACTGGATAATAGAACGTTTCAACAATTTTAATGCGGTGACTTGACTTTACAATAAACAAAGAGATGCGAACATAATTATTCAATAAAAGCGCGAGGCATCATGTTCGTTTTGCACGCGGAATCCTTGGAGGAAAACAAAAGGCATTCATTATTTGAAGAATTGTATCCAAATTCCTGGTAATTCTAGCGAGACGCTATCATTGCAGGCCTCATCATTGGTAATGATCTCCAATGTTTCCCGAATGGCAGTGGATTTAGGAGTAGAGTAGGCAGCTAATTTCTTTACGTTATCCCACATAGAATCAGCGGACTTGAACTGGACTTCTCTGGATAAGGCCGTGGTTAATTTGTCGTTATTTATGTCCCTCTTATGCTCATTAACTCTAATTCTAAATGAACGTTTGGTAATCCCAATGTAGTATCGCTTCGAGCCATCCGGATATTGTAGAGGGATGGCATAAACACCTGCTTCGTTGAAGAGTAGGAGCTCGTCAGTATTTCGCTTAAGCATAGCATATAAAGATGCCGAAGATCTTATGCCGACACCGAGGTTCATCTTTCCGAGCGCGTTCTAGAGTTTATAGGAAACATTTGGCGTGCCTCTTTTTGTTTCTTTCGATATATCTATGTACCATGTTCGGATCGTGTCCTGCCTCAGTGGCCAAATCGATAACGTTTTTTAATTCGCTTAGTCTAGAAGGAACATCGGAGGAGATGTCGAATGCTCTTCTGATTCGAGAACGGAAGAAAGCTGTCTTGTAATCAGCGGGGCAGAATGAGTTACGGAGCCAAGTCATTCCATACACAAGTCTATTACAAACCCACTTCCGTTCCCAACCTGATGCTCCGTACCACTCGGAATTTTCATGCTTTGTCCTCAATTCCGTTAAAACTTATTGAGGACATCAAATGTCCTCAATTTCTTATTTTTTGTCCTCAATTTTTGAAATTTACCCAAATAATTGAAATAGGAAGAATCGACTAAAGATAGGTCGTAGAACTCAATTGAATATACCAGTTCAACCAAATTTGGCATCAATTACTTATTTAATTGCAAGAAAATGAACTCATAAAGATATGGAACTATTTTCTGAAGCGGATGCATTTTCCCTTGAATTTAGAAATTATGCTGCATTAATGGGTGACATGCCGAAGCATCGAACTAGGTCATCTCGATAATCGTGGTGTTAATTCGTTTCTGGGTTGCTTTACGAAAGCTACTATGTCACGCATAGTTGTAATCGTGGATCTTATTAACTATTGACTCGATGCATCGGACGTTCATACTCACCATTACGACAAAATACCTAAAAGTAGTTCCCTGTGATACCGCCAGAGTCGCATGGTCGCTTTTGGGTACTACGCGATGCGGCCTATGCTCTATGATGGGGCTTTGGAATATTTCGTGGTGAAGAAGCCGGACCATTTTGCCAACAAAACAATCGTAGCCATTAATTTAAAAATATTGCATTTATAAACGTAGTTACTCCATATCAAATGAAAAATATAATTATGCAATGTCTGTAGTACATATTTCAACTTTACGGGGCTACGAGATAATTGCAAATGGCGGTTGCTCAAGCATCACAGCTGTTAGGTACCGATTTTCAAACTTTATTTTGACAAATTTAAACAGCCAAAGTTCGTTCTCCGTTGACTGATATAGGATCATAAGACTACAAGTTGATCAGCATGTGTTTTATGAAGAAACTTCTGTATAATTTAAGTCGTTAATGGGAAATCGTACCGTTCCAGGTACGTTAAAGCTAATGAGATATTTTAAGGAATTCCTGATGCTCACATGTCAGAATGGAAACAGTTACATTTCTCTTTGTGTGTGCGAACAACACTTTAAATGAAAGTGATTTAAATTAATATTGTAAGACCTTCGGCATGGAAACGATGCAGAAGCAGTTGAAGATTTCTGGTGGCGCAGTGGTCTAAGAGCTGGCTTATGACTTTTCGTACGTGAAGGGTTCGAATCCCGGTCAGGCATGATGTTGTGTTTGTCTTGAGGCACTGGCTCTCTCCTTTCCCTGGAACCAGTTACCCTAAATTAGGGACGGGTGACTGCTTATATAGCCCATTGAGTTGCTCAAGGTGGTCATAAAACCTCCAATAAAAAAAAGATTCACAGCAATGTAAAATATGGTTCCAGAAATTCTCAAAAAATCTACTTCTGCAAGACATAAACCAACTTTATTCAAAGGAACAAAATTTCCAGTGTGTGTTTAAAGCAGTTCAGTGGTAAAAGCAACCACTCGTGGCACATGTCTCTTCACGAAGGCGAAGAGCTTCACCAGTGTGATGTGTCCTCCAAACAATTTACTCAGAAAAGTAATCTTTCAGAGCATATGCTACTTCACACGTGTGAAAACCCATACCAATGTGATGTGTGTTCTAAACAATTTTTGCAGGGAAAATATATTTTGGAGCATATGCTCACACACTCAGATGAAAAGCATCACCAAGCTGATCTATGTTCCAAGCAATTAGCTCAGGAAGGTCATCTTTCAGATCATATGCTTAAGCACACAGATGAAAAGCCTTACCAATGTGATGTATGTTCTCAGCAATTTGCTCGAAAAAGTTATGTTTCACAGCATATGTTTGTTCACACAGGTGAAAAGCCTCACCAATGCGATGTATGTTCCAAGCAATTCGCTCGAAAAAGTAATCTTTCAAAGCATTTACTCGTTCACAGGGGGAAAGTATCACCAATGTGATGTATGTTCCAAGCAATTTGCTCGGAAAAGTCATCTTTCAGAGCATATGCTTATACACTCGGGTGAAAAGCCTTACCAATGTGATGTGTGTTGCAAGCAATTTGCTCGGAAAAGTCATCTTTCAGAGCATGTGCCTATGCATTCAGGTGAAAAACCTTACCAATGTGATGTATGTTGCAAGCAATTTGCTCGGAAAAGTTCTCTTTCAGAGCATATGCCTATGCACACAGGCGAGAAGCCTTACCAGTGTAATGTATGTTCCAAGCTATTTGCTCGGAAAAGTAAACTTTCAAAGCATTTACTCATTCACACGGGGGAAAAACCTCACCGATGTGATGTATGCTGTCAACAATTTGCTCAGAAAAGTTATCTTTCACAGCATATGCTTGTGCATACAGGTGAAAAGCCTTATAAGTGCTATTTGTGCTCCAAACAATTTACTTGGAAAAGTCTTCTTTCACAGCACATCCTCCGTCACACAGGTGTAAAGCCTCATCAATGTGATGTGTGCTGTAATCAATTTGCTCGGAAATGTCATCTTTCAAGGCATATGCTTGTTCACACAGGTGAAAAGCCTTTCCAATGTAATGTATGTTCCAAGGAATTTGCTCGGAAAAGTGACCTTTCAAAGCATTTGTTCATTCACACAGGTGAAAAGCCTCACCAATGTGATGTATGTTACAAGCAATTTACTCAGAAAAGTCATCTTTCAAAGCATATGGTCCATCACTCAAATGATAAGCCTTACCAATGTGATGTGTGTTCCAAGCAGTTTGCTCACAAAAGTTATCTTTCAAGGCATATGCTTGTTCACAGGTTAAAAGCCACACCAGTGTGATGCGTGCTCCAAACAGTTTGACAAGAACAGTGATCTTTCTGATCACGTGCTGATTCATGTAGATGAATAACTGCAGCAGTGTAATATGTGGTTAAAGAAAATCACAGCTGATTCAATATGAACAGTGAGGAAATTCCATATTTCAAATTCCTGTGGAAAACACAGTTTCTGATTGCAGTTTTCATTATTGGAATGTGTACTGTAGTAAAGTAAGTTTCCTTTTACAAAGATTTTTGCCCAAAATGGACTTGAGGTAATTCCATGTTTTACCCTCTTTCATTTAACATCATGGCATAAAGCAATTATGGCCACCACAGTGGTGCAGTGGTCTAAGCCCTGGCTTCTTAGCATTCTTCTGGGTTTGAATTCCGGCGTGGTTTTCATTTATGTTTGTCTTACAGCACTTTCTCTCTCCCTTTCTTGGAACCCTAAATTATGGACAGGCAAATGCTCATAGCCCATACAGTTGTAAACTGTGGTAGCTAAATCCCCAATGACAATAAAAACTAAAACTTACAGTGTTTGCTCTAAACAAAAAAAAATTTTCAATTCCAAGGCTGCTTCTATAAGCAAAGATGTGGGCTAGCAATGGGTTCTTCATTAGCACCTCTCCTAGCAAATTATTACGTAAGTAAAATAGAAGAGGCCTTCCTATTGAAACCTTCAATTTTCTGCATGTATATTAGGTACATGGATGATATCCTTTTCATCATAGATCAAGATTTGAGTGGATACCCATCAAAAATCCTAGAAGGTTTTAATGCCCAAGATGAATCCCTAAAATTCACTTTAGAAGAGTAGCAAATATTGCTAGTAAGGTAATTTCTTTATTTAAAGTAACCAAAAATCATTATTAATCCACGAAGTTTACATAACAGTTTCTATTATCACTTGTTAAAACAGCGACGATCAGCGATTCTCTTTCGCCAATTTCATTTCCTTTAGACATTTAATACCCATCCTTCCCATATCTTTCATCCCTTCCAAACTGTCGTAGAAGCACATTGAAACTCCTCTCCATCGTGCCCTCATTGGTCTATTACAGAAACTGAATGTGACGTCGGCAATGGTTGCTGTGGCAACCCAGAGCTCTGGGAAGGATCGGTTGTTTGACCACCTGCTCTGCCACCCTCCCTTCTTTTGCCCCACGAACTTTGTCCTCAACTCCTGCGTACCCTAAGCCAAGCCATTGCCTTTATTGCGTGGCATAGATAGACGCTTTTTTACGAAACGTGTTCGTGGAGGGGGTAAACGATTACGGAAGAAACTTTTGCTTCGTCTGACTTCTGGTTTTGGAAATTTTTCTTGTATTTTCAAGCTGAAATGCAAATATTTATCCAGTAAAATGTTAATGAGCAATAATACTTGACAGAGGCAACATCGTGAGAAAAAAAAAATTATGATTACGGAAAAAATCCGAATTCCGTCGACCTTTCATTTTCTAGCTTCGTAAAGACGGAATTCCAATAATAACGAAAAGCCGGAATTCCTTGAATTCGCGGAAGAATCTCATGCCTGAAGATTACAGAAATATTTTGCAGCAGCCAACTTCCGTTTTTTCCAATTGTTCTCCACAGTTTCAAGCTAAAATGCAAACATTTATGCAATAAAATGATATTTAACAAGAAAAGCGGACACAAAGACAACATTGGGAGAAAAATTTGCGATTACGGCAAAATTTTCTTACTCCGTTTCACTACTGTGTTCGAAAGTTTTGAAGCACGAAATTTCATCTCCAGATAGAAAACGACCCCCCTCTTTTTTTTGTCATCAGTTAGAATGATCTAACTGATGACAAAAAATAAATAAATAAAGCGGTATTCTGCGAATCCCTGTAAGAATCTCGTGTATATCATAAAAATAATAGCAAAAGAAAAATTTGTAGAATCCGTAGTTTTGATAATGAGTTCCGTAGTCAGACAACTAATTCCGTAGAAACTACGGCATTGTGTGGTATTTGGCAGATATGAAGTGTGTAGAAGTTTAGCAGAAATTTGTGCGATACTTCCACTTAGTACTGCATGTTGTGAGGTGGGATTCAGTTTTTTAAAAAGAATACAAGGGGATTGGAGGAACAATTTGTCTGTTGAAACTTTAAATGCTCTGATGACAATTGAAATAGAAGGGCCACAAGAAAAGATTTTTAATCCACGGTCAGCAGTTATAAAGTGGTAGGATGACAAAGTCAGACACCCTGAGCGTAAACCATATGGGAAGAAATCTGAATTAGAATGTCAGTGAAATATATTCATGTGGTATGAGAATTTGTTAGAAATTAATAATAAAGATAGTCACTAAACTTATCTAAGGTTCTATTCATTATTCAAAAAGGTAAGTCAAAATATTTATACACATATTTAAATTTCTGTGTAACTTTATTAGAAAATAAGTTACGATGTGATTTAGTTTTACTTGCTAGTCTTGCAAATGTTTTGCTAGCAAACTATTTGGTCACTAGCAAAATTTGCTAGTGAGCAAAAAAGTTGAAATCTTGCCCTGGGCTTAACAAAGGATTTTAACTGAAAAAATGTATTGTAGAAATGGTTAACTATTTATTTCTTAGTGATTAATTATAATGTCCTTGAATGATCTCTTCCATTTTGTCAACTGAATTACTTTTCTCAATTCCTGGAATAGATCTGAATTTTGCCGTTAGTACATGCACCAAAGACCCAAATTATGATTACCACCTTGCTAATATGATGCTGGTACTCCACGTGCTGCTAAAACATCTGTTACCTGGTGAGGCATTGACTCTAGAAGATTTCTGGAGGAGTCTTATGGTATCTAGTACCAACATATTACCAGCATATCCTGTTACATTTATGAGTTGCATGATTTGAACTGCCACGAATTGGATTTGCTGACTACAGATGCTCAACTGGATTGACGTCTGGGGAATTTGGTGACCAGGGCCATACCTGGAAGATTTCCTGATATGTAGTGTTAAATGTTTCATCAATACATTGAAATAAATGCTTTCAACTCAGCAAATGATAAATAGTTTGCATATGCAGTAATATATTTGTCACAACCTTCCAAGGTCAACACTTACTGTAATTTTCAGCGTATAATCCGCAGACCGCGAACTTCACATTAAAAAAAAATTTCCTGCGTACAATACGTAGCCTGTGACATTCCGGAAAAAAATCGGCGTATAATCCGCACATCATAGATGTTGAACCGGAAGTGGAATTTCTGACAGAAAAGTTGGTCACGTAATGATGACTCATGGAGTCCGAAGAAGTAAGAGAAAAAAAATGATTTTATTAAATGAAGAAATTTATTTTTAAAGGTTACTTTTTCATATTTTTTTATCTCCGGACAGATAAAGGGTGGGGCATCCATAGATCACGCCGATGCAGCTCCAGAAGTATTGCATTACACCTTGCCAATGATGAAATGCTGATACAGAACAAGTCATGGAAATACTGTATGTACTCGCGTATAAGTCGAAAGTTTTTTAGGGGAATCCTGCTTTTAGAGTTGGGGGAATGGCTTATACGTGGGCCAATAAAACAAAACTCCCGTGAATTCTCCGGCGGAATTTACCTACGGATTTGTTTACGTTTTAAACCGCAGCATAGAGGCTTTCCGCCTGTTACCGCGCAACTGTTTTCTTACCTCAAAACTATCGCTCAGTGAGGCATGTCACTGCACGATAGTTCACAATTGTGTACACCACTTCAAGTTTAAATTCGGCAGTGTAACTGAAACGTTTCCTTTTCAAAGACATCATGAATAGCAATGAAGGAAAATAGCAGCAACAACGATGGTCAAAACGGCGAAAGACGAACTAAACACTAGGCAGTGCACGCAAGATCCGAAAGGAGGAATGCATAGTTTTGTGTAGCAAGCGCTGTTCGTGCTTCTTTAGCTTTTTGCCAAAAACAGAGACGGCGTGATCTCCTTAACAATATAAAATGACCTTGCCGTCCCTCCTCACAACTTTCCCGATCTTTCGTTACGACATTGCTCCCCGCTCCGTACAAACTCCTGAACTGAAGAAAATTCTTCCGAGGGAGTTTCTTTTCTAATTATACCCCTCCCCTGCACAATTGCGCTGCAGAGCCGCAGGTGGCCTAGTGGTCAGCGTTCGTGACTGCCATGGAGGTAACCTCAGGTTCGATCCGGGCAGGTACGAACGTTCGAACCACTAAATACCCGCTGTGTGTCGGATGGGCACGTTAAGCCGTCAGACCCTTGGTACTGGCCCTCTGGTAATAAATAAGGGCATCTTCCTCCCCCTTTCTACCTCGCTTCTGTGTCACTTTCCTATCGGGCACTCTAGCCCAAATCTCCTAGCTTCCTATTTCTAAGGGTTGTTTAAGACCTGGGGTCAGACACTCCCTTCCTAAAATCCTCTACATATGATGATATGATGATATGATGAATTACGCTGCAGATTTTTAAAAAATCGAAGGGTCATAAATTTTTTTTTAATTTTTAAATCGATGTATTTTCCGCATCGGCATATAATACACAGAAAGTATAGTTTTTACTTTTTTAGCAGATAATCCATGGATTATACGACAAAAATTACAGTACTTGAACTTCAATGACAATAAAAGAATACTATTTCATAATTTTAATGCTAATTACAATGCCATTGTATCCATCTCATAATTCATAAATAATCTGAATGTGCACATGTCTGTAGGATAGCTAAAATAAATATATATATATAAATTCTGTTTCTTCAGTAAGCACTAGTCAGTCTAACCTGGTGAAAGGTAAAAAAATGTTATTATCAATGTATAATTCTCTCACAATATTCATGTACACAAAGAAAAAACAATAAATATATAATTTATGTATGATAACAGATATACTAAAAACTAATGCCCATAGTGCTGTAGAAACATATGAGGCACATTCAGTCACATACATTTGGATCCTTGCACCATGCATATGACATTACCAATTGAAGTAAGTTATTATAACTTAAATCACACAGGTTTTCTGTATTCTCAGGTATTGATTGTAAAGTACAGATATTTTCAGCCTTCGTGGATGACAAAGCATGTGAATTGTTTTGAATTTTAGTTGAGCTCAGTGAAAGCTAAAAACATTGAGAATTAACCCCAGCTGCCATCCATGGTTCTTGAAAGAATTGAATGTATCTCATCCCAAATTTTGGAATATTTTAACTTTTTTAAGTTAAAAAAATATTCCACATTTGAAAATAGTGCATTGTAGCATATGTTATACAATAATCAGCTAGCTAGAATATGCTTTAAAAACGAAGAAATCAAAGAAAAAAAAAACTGTTTATGTATTTCATCAGTTATGTGAGTATAGAACTTGTAACAACTATTGTCGTGCCCTGCTCATTCTGTATTTCAAGATTTTATTAACCAGCACCTGAAACAATAGGATTTTTTTCTGTAAATAGACACAATAAACATTACTGAAATGGAAAAGCTAACAAATTCATAAAATACCACTCAAAATCAAAAGAATGTTCATATATACATATCACTAAGCTGTTCTCTGAGATTCAGAGGTTAGCTCCAAAAAGAAATACAAACTGCCAGATACTTTTTACTTAACTGTTGCCATATCAAACTTCTCCATTTACAGCGATCTTGACATACAACTCAGGCTTCACTGACATCCATTGCACGCCATACACAAGATCTTCTATACTTCATACTCATAATTTGTTTCTCATGCAGACATTCCTGAATCTGATCCTCCCATGACTTCCTTGGCCTTCCTCTGCCTTTTCCTTCCTGCCACTTGTGCTAAAAAGATTTTCTTAGTAAGCATCTCATCACTCATTATTTCAACATGACCAAACCACCGAAGCATATTAGTCTCCACCTTGCTAACATTTAGGTTTTGTATTTTATAATGCCTCAATGGAATTTGTATAGTCTCGTTAACGATGTCTTAATAGATAGAAAAACATGCATATCATGGTGTGAAAGATATGGTTTGCTACCCACGGAAAAATTATGTTCCGAAGGTCATCAAATGCAGCTATCAAAGGATTATAATCTTTGATAGCTGCATTTAATGACCTATTTAATGTATACTTGCTGCTGAGAGATTATTACGGGATAGGAGTTTTTAGATATAGTAAAGACTCATTTAGATGGGTCAAGAAATTTCAAGGTTGCTCGTTCGACGAATACCTGGTTCTCAAAAGCAAAATTTTCACCCCAGAAAGTAATGTTTCTGACACGTTGCTTTTGTAGGAGTTTCGATTATAAGACAACAATATTTTTACATCTTCTGAAACTATATCGGGTTGGTATACTTGCTGCTGAGAGATTATTACGGGATACATGCTAACAAAAAATGGGTAAATGTGTACTTTAGCGTCCTAAATTATTTCATCGGAAAAATGTAACTGTGTGGGAAAAGTGCGCCATACAATTTTTTAAACATACAAAATAATACCAGGGAAAGGTGCAGAAATATAGTATTTGTAGATAAAAGGAAATAATGTTTCTGAAGTATTGACCTGCGAGTATGATGGTTTCCAGCAGTTGGTACGGGACGCTGAAGCGACCACATGAAGGTTCCGGGCGCTGGAACGGAGTACAAGTTGTTAGTGAATGCTCGGAAGAATACAACAGGAGTGGGGTGTATTTTTTGGAAGAGTGTGATGTGTTGTGTAATCGTGCACAAGTACAAGTAGTTCAAACTTTTTTTTTTTATAAAGATATGTGCAGAATGTCATTATTATTAGTTTCACAATGTTTTTGAATGGAAATCAAATAAGGAATGTAAATGAATTTATGTACGACAGAAGTTTTGAGGAAGAAGTTTTGGTTCCGGTTGAACCCAAAGTTTTGGTTATGGTTTGGAAGATCTGCAGGGTAGGTGATTTCTTCAAGCACTTCATTTATAGTTCTGTGTTATTCCGTACATCGTAGCTCACATTTTCCCCCCGGGAAACAGATATTTTTCAAAATAAACGATTTTCTTCAATTCAGATATCATACTATGGCAGGAAGGCCTACAGCTTTTTGTATTGTGGTGGATAATGAAATTTTAAGCCCTGACGCAATCTGAAATGAAGTGTGGAGACTGAAGATTTTGTACTTACGCTTTCTCAAAATTATCCTTTTAAAAAAAACAACTTGCAATGCTGCGTAAGACTGACCTCTTTCCTTTCACGTATTTCTACAAGACGCTTCAAAGATTACGTACTGCTCAACCGCTTCCTTCTGTATTCTTCCGCCTGTTACTTGCCCTTCTCAACGAAGCTTCCATTCACCGGACTGCACCTTTATGCAGTCGCCGCTCCGTTGTCCTAGGCTTACCGCATGTACTCTTCCAAACCATCATACTCGCAGGTTAATACCTTTGACAACTTATTTCCTTTTATCTACAAATACTATATTTTTTTACCTTTCCCCATTATTTTGCATGCTTAAAAAATTGTACATCACACTTTTCTCACAGTTAAATTTTTCCGATGAAATAATTTAGGACCCTAAAGTGCACATTTACCAAAAAATGAATACACTGGACAACATGGGGCTTTGGAAGAACTGTTGAGTTAGACGAGGCGAAGCTGGGAAAGAAAAAATTTCACGTTGGACGAGTTGTTGAAGGATCATCCATGGGTGATTGGTATGATAGAGAGGGAATCAAAACAAGTTAGGCTTGAATTATGTCCTGAAAATAAAAGATCAGCCAAAGAATTGTTTCCAATTATCAAGAAAAATGTAGCACCGGGTACAACTATGATAAGTGGAAAGCATATGATTGTCCAGATAAAGGTGAGAACTATGCACATCTGACTGTTAACCATAATGAAAATTTTGTCGACCCAGACACTGGAGCCCACGTCAATTTCCATAATGTTTGCATTTGAATGCAAACAACAGATGCGTTGCCAGATGGAAAACAGTAGATTGCTTGCGAAGCTGTGAGAAATGAGGAGTGTGCCCGTTTGTGGATGAATAGCCGTTCATTCTATCAACTTTTTGTATTTACAGATTGTCTAATATCAATATTGAAGTATTTAATAAGGAAATTGCGTAGAATTTAAAATAAATAGCTAAACCGACTATCAGTCTGAAGAATCGTACTCGTGAAAAAAATTAATTCATAGAAGTCGTAATAGGATGGTATATGCTGTACGAACATAAATGCAGTGTATCAAGATCTTAGTGGAAGATATGAAAACATGAAATGTGTAACTAGTAGAATAACAGGAGTGCTTAACACATGAGAATGAAGCACAGAATGGCACACAGCATCGTATGATGCAAGTGCAAAAACAAAAATGACTAATTTAGATTTTTAAGTTGCAGAGATATTCACACTTAATAACACACAACAGCAATGCAAAATTTATCTAGGCCGTAGTGAGTTGTGCTGGTAATAAGAGACCCCCTGGTGAGACACTTGTGCATATACATTTGAAATAATGAGATGCTACAGTTTGGCTAGGTCTTTCTCTAATCACATGTGGATCTAGGTATTTAAAAGTATTCAGATTTGAATCAATAAATCAGTTTATTCAGATTTAGATGATGGCCTATCGATTTGTTTTCCAAATCACATGGGCTTTAGATAAATTGGGAATAAGTGATATTACTAGGTGTGCATAATTCTTAGATTAGCTAACGTCACTCTGGCGGAAGAAAAAAAGAGGGTGAAGGATGAACCATAGCCCCATAATGGCAATGCTTATTGGGGGCTATGTGCAGGACAGGTGAACTCGATTCCGGAATCACGAAATACAAGATGGCGCTGCTATCAGATGTCATGTTCCTTGGCAAAGGATATCTAGCCTCCCAAACGCTGAAGGAAACAAAATCATTTTTCTACTCGACACCAAGCTTGTTATAATGCATTCAAATTTTTTATTACAAATGTTTTTTTTTTCATGTTTGATAAATGCAGTATTTCGTAGCTCTTCCACAGTAGACACTATTTTTCTAGAACTATACAACTATCGTACAGCTGCCCCGGTGGCGCAGTGGTCTAAGCGATGGCCTCTGATCATTCGTCCGTAAGGGGTCCGGGTTCGAATCCCAGTGAGGCATGGATGTTCTGGGTGTTTGTCTTATGGCACTGGCTCTCTCCCTTCCCTGGAACCAGTGACCCTAAATTAGGGACGGGCAACTGCTTATAGCCCATTGAGTTACTCACGGTGGTCGTTAAACCTCCAATCAAAAAAAAAAAAAAAAACTATCATAGTCAATTTCAGAGTCACACTTCTTACCTTATGGCATAACAAATATTATTTTATGAACCTTAGGTACAGCAGTTTCAACATTTACCACAATAAAAAGCAAATACTAGCTTCGGAAATAAATTTCTTTTCATAACCTTCAACAGATGAATAGAACTAGTGTTTTTCTTTATTTGGGTATCTTTCTTGTGTTTTTTATTTAAGGTTTAACGACCATCGTGAGCAACTCAATGGGCTATAAATAGTCGCCTGTCCCTAATTTAGGACCATTGGTCCAGGGAAGGGAGAGAGACAATGCCTAGAAGCACAAACAGCCTTGCTTCACTGGGATTCAAACCCAGACCCTTCACGGACAAATGGTCGCAAGCCGGCGCTTAGACCACTGTGCCACCAGGGCGGCGATTGGATGTTTAACGACCAGCGTGGGCAATCAGTGGGCTATAAGCAGTCGCCCATCCCTGATTTAGAGCCACTGGTTCCAGGGAAGGGAGAGAGCCAGTGCCATAAGACAAACACAACATCCATACTTCACCAGCATTCGAACCCAGACCCTAACTCAAACGAATGATCAAAAGTCATCGCTTAGACCACTACTCTACATTAGAATTAAACTCCTTTTTTATTGTAATGCTAAATACAAGCAATTAAATAGAACATACCTTGAAATGTATTACATAATTGTGTACATTTAAAAAAAATAATATGTAGAGTAAAAAACGTTTCAGTTAAAATTTTGATCATCATCATTAGTGTTCTGTCTTTTGACAGGTCCAACGGCAGAGTTGGGCAAACTCGTAACTGAATTAATTGGTAATGCATTACAGCGTAATGGGAACAAGAACTTAGCGTTACCATTACATGGTAATGGTGAACTGGTCATTAGAATTACATGGTAATTGTAATGACATGTAGCAGTTACCCACTATAATCGTAAAGGTTAACTATGTTGGTAAATAACCAATAACTTATGGGTAACAATACAACGTGAATAATCCAGCAACCAGTACACCCTTATACATTGTGTAGGTTATTTGACAATTGTTCCACTCCTCGGACCTCAAATGCATGTATGTAGGTATTGGAGATTGTACGTGTATGACATGAGCAGTTGTCCGTCTTCGCCGCAAGTAAAGTGATTTGAACGAAATAATGCATACGAAGTAAGTACGAATGGGATGTTTATTTCAGTTAGAGAATAGTACAAAAATGAAAGATCAATGCTGTTGCATGTGATCTTAGTCTTCGACAAAGAACAATTCACTGAAGCACAAAAAAAAAAAAAACAGTCGGGAAATAACAAATTGTACATTAAACGCCAATGGAAACCAAGCTCTGAGACACTACATCACTTGAAATGGAAGGTCTGATTGCTACAAAATATGGCAACCACAAAGTGAACTACGAGTACAACAGAAAGAATGAGCAACTAGATCATCGCAAAGTAAGGAAATGAGAAATCCTCATTGTAAAGTAGAATATCTAGGTGACTTGTCACAAAACAAGGTAGTTTAAATAGTTTCTATTCCCTAATTTAAATTGTGTAATTTCATTACCAAATAATTCCATTTCGTTGGAATGGCATTATTATTAAATAATTGAATTATATCATCTTCATTGCATTACAAATTACAGATAATGCACAGATTATATTACAGATTACGGGTAACGCATTACAGATCAACACGTTACCTTGTAATGCATTACACATTAATTTTAATCTGTACTTCCATTACTTTGTAATGCATTCCTGCCCAACTCTGTCCAACGGTAACTCAACAAGTTCTCTTCCTCCAGTTTTCTCAGTCCCTTGTTTCCTCCTTCAATACTTGATAGCTTCCTGTGCCCATGATGTCATCAAGCATCATTAGTCTTCTCCATCCTCTTGATCGCTTTCCTTCAATTTTCCCTTCTATCATTCTTTTCAATAATAAACCATCAAACTTCCCCAATAAGTGTTTTAATGCAGCAATATATGCAGATAAATACAGAACTAACAATTTTTCAAATTCTGCTTCGACATTTTAAGCTGAGAATCAATGTTTGATTCATTATACTCAGTTTCTCACTTTAGTCTCTTTTTCTCCTGTTCAAGGTATTTTCCTTTTTGCTGTACAATAATTCTCAGATTTCTTTCTCGTTTCCTCCTGCATCACCGTTTTTTTTTGTTGTTTTTTCCCCTAAATATCCCCGATTCATTTTCTTGACTGTCGTACATACAGTAATTCATCAGCCTTTTACTGATTATATCAATGTGTTGAATGCCACCTGCTTCGTGGACAGCACCATGCACGTGCCACTGATGAATTATACACTGCTGGACAATTGCTAAGGACGGATCATAAAGGGCTATATAGCGCATAAAAAAGTAAGTGTGGTTGGATGCCAAGTGAAATAAAATAATGTCAGAATGCCAGGACATTACAAGGAAGACAATTTATTGTGCTCTGAAATCCAGAAGGCTTTGGAACGTTTTCAAGGGACAAACAGGCCATTTTGTGCAGATGCAGAATACGTAAATGTGAAAAAAGTGCAATTACCGTCCGCAGGCGTTCCGGCGTAAGATGTCAATACGGGATATGGCCACCATGGAGGGCGATGCAAGATTCCACACGTCGTGTCATGCTTTGCACAACATTATCAAGCACGGATGAGGGTGTCCTTGTTTATTGGAGGGCATTGGCGACCAGCAAGACTCCTCCCCAAAGCATCCCACACATTTTCAATGGGATTCAGATCTGGAGAACGTGCTGGCCATATGAGGCGTTGAATATCCTCGCTCTCAAGACACTCCTGGACAGCGACTGTTCGATGACATGTTGCGTTGGCGTCCATGAAAATAAATCTATCACCGACAGCACCACGGAACATGCGAACATGAGGTATCAGAACATCATTAATGTATCGTTGGCCAGTCATAGTCCCAGTTGGAAGCACATAGAGGGACGTACGGCCATTGATCATGATGCCAGCCCATACCATGACACTACATGTCGGATATCGGTCCCTTTCCTGTATGTTTGCTGGACAATATGCAGTACCACTATCACGCCAGATCAGTTGTCGTCGACAATCAGATGATAGACTGTATCTACTCTCATCTGAGAAGAGGACAGCAGACCAGTCGTTATCAGTCCAATTGCGATGTGGATGGCACCATTACAAACGGGCGGTACGGTGACGTCTGGACAATGGGATGCACACAACAGGACGGCGGGCGTATAGTCCTCCTTCATGCAAACGTCTGGCGACAGTTTTTCGGGAGATCCGCTTGCCAGTAGCAGCCATAAACTGATTTGCTACCTCACTAGCTGTGCTGTGCCAGTGTCTTTTTGTTGATAGCACTATGTACCGATCTTCTGCGGGTGTCGTACTGCGAACACGACCTCCCCCGTGACGTTTGCTACACTCTCCATTTGTTTGAAATGATTTCCAAAGCCTTGAAACAACACTGTGGCTGACGTCGAACTCCCTGGCAAACATCTGTTATTTTTCGCCCTTCTTTAATCTGGCCAATAATACGGCCACGCGTAAAATCATCTAGGTGATGTCGGGAAGACATACTGAAAATTGCAAGTTCGTCAATTGATTCTTTCCCTTTCAACTTTGCGTTTGAACAACGGTCAATACGCGTCAAATCCTTTATATCTTTTATCAGTGCTATGACGTCACAAACAAGTTCGGCAATCCAAAATTTGCATACGCACAACACGTCCTACTGTATCCCGCACTTATGCTAATTTCCACATTTTCCTGCCTGCCATTTTATGGTTGCTATCGTTGCTATTGTCATCCGTCCTTAGCAATTGTCTGGCAGTGTATTATCTTCATACATGTTCACAATAATGGACTTATTAATGGGAAATTCATTTTCTACAATATTACCACGAGATAAAATGAAGCACAATTTAAATGTTTCTCACAGATTTGTATAGGTTCCTTTCTCTGCAGGGAATTCGCTGCAAAATGTGTCAAATCTTGTGCCTTCTGAGAAGCCATATGCTTCAAAGTGTTCTTTAAAGTGAATTTTGATAGACTCGTAAAGAATATGGTACTCGTTTTTGGACTTTTCCACAGCATCACCACTGATTTACTCAGGAGCATGCAAAGCTTCAAGCAAAACAGTAAACTGCATCTCAGAAAATTTTGGGGAAGTTTTAAGGATCTAGTCATGATAAGCAACGAACATTTTTATATTTAAATGGGGATTTTTCTTCAAGTTTTTCGACCGTAATAAGAACCAACTTGCGGCATTGAAGACGAAACTGTGTCTTAGTGTTACCATTTGGCAAACATTTCTTCAAAATATTTGACTAAATGCACCTATTCATTAAACTTCGTAATAAATTTCAAACATCTTATGTAAAACAGATGACGCTGGCTCAGCAGTTTAAAATTTACAGCGAAATAACATCAGTTTTAAAGCAAAATTATCATTCTTAAATAGATTCACATCCAAAAATTAAGGATCGCTTACACTGATGAGCCCTTACATTATGACCACCTACTTAATAAGCTGTAGAGGCATCGATTCGATGAGGTGGAGATAGGTATCCTGGGGTATCTGGTACCATAATGTCAACAGTAGATCCTCCAGTTCCCTGCGTTTTGGGGTGGGGGAGATTTAGTGCGAACCCACTTTTCCAAGTCGAACCACAAATGTTCGATTGGGTTCATGTCAGGTGAATTTGGAGGCCGGGGAATTAACAGAAAGTCACCAGCATGTCCCTCGAACCACTCCTTGACGATTCTGGCAGTGTGGCATAACGCATTATCCTGTTGGTAATGACCATCACTAGCAGGGAACACAGTTGCCATGAATGGGTGAACTTGGTCAGCAACGATGTTCAGATGCTTGACAGCTGTCAGGGATTCTGCTATTGGGGTAATGGGGCCTCAAGTTTCCCAAGAAAACATCGTCCACAGCATAACACCGCCGCCACTGGCCTGTTTCTCCCCAACAGTGCATCCAGGTGCCATAGCCTTTGTTGGTAATCCGCGCTCGGCCGTCTCGTCATGCACTACAAATCTTGATTCATCAGGCCAGGCCACTTTCTTCCAATCATCCACGATCCAATCTCGATGATTTTGCACCCATTCCATGTGTTGTAGGCGGTGACGTGCAGTGAGTGTGGGGACCCAGCTGGGTCTTCGGCTACGCAGGCCAATGCGCAGAAGGCTGTGATAAACTGTGTGCTGTGACAAATTGCCTGATCACTACTGTTGTAACTGCGGGTGATTTGTCGCACTGTTGCCCCGTGGTCGCTGTTAACAATGCGCGACAGTCTCCGCACCAACGAGCTGCGGATGACGGTTCATCGTTTGGCCATCGGTGCACCACTTTTGATACGTACTCACTACAGCGTCGCGTGAACAAGCCACGCAGTTTCCGAGATCGTAGTTCCGAGTCGCTGTGCCATCACAATTTGTCCTTTATCAAACTCCGATAAATCGGCAGCTTTTCAAAAGCAGATCAGATCATATGTAGAGGATTTTAGGAATAGGAAGGGAGTGTCTGACCTCAGATCTTAAACAACCCTTAGAAATAGGAAGTTAGGAGATTTTGGGCTAGAGTGCCTGATAGGAAAGTGGACATGGAAGCAAGGTAGAAAGCGGGAGGGGGTACTCGGGGTCTGACGGCTTAACGTGCCCATCTGACGAACGGTGGGTATTTAGTGGTTCGAACATTCGTACCTTCCCAGGATGGAACCTGAGGTTATATCCATGGCAGTCACAAATGCTGACCAGTAGGCCACCTACAGCCGGTTCTTGGGTTGTATATATACTGCTGTGAACTTCACCTGCGCCACCTTTCGGTCTCCAGGCATGCTCGCTGGTGATGGTCATAATAGAACAGCTCATCGGTGTATATTTTCAGGTTGATAGTATACTTTTACTCCAACAGCATGTGAATGAAAACATTTCAATACAGAGTAAACAAAGATGAAAAGTACTTGTATATGCAGTACATAAATTAGTATGAATTTGTGCTTATTAATAGAGAAAATCGATAAAAGAACAAAACATACAATTTTCAAACATTGCCTAACAACTAAAATTGACAGAAAAAAAAAATGAATAATTTTTCATGGGTCATTTTAATAGGGTATATCTCTACCCCTGACTGTAGTGCATGATTGGCATCAGTGGGTCATGCTTTTCATGAGATTGTCCAGAAGATCCTGAGGGATATTTCTCCATACTTCTTTCAGAGCCATCACCAGATCTTTTTGGTGTCAGGTGAGGGATCGCGCTCAGGGATGCGCCCCCAGCATTTTCGATTGGATTCAGGTTGGGGGAGCACAAAGGCCAGTCCATTCGATTGATACCCTCGCTCTCCAACAGTTCATCAGCACATGATGATCGATGAGAACGGGCTTTATCGTCCGTACAAACGAAATAATTTCACACAGCACCACAAAACAGCCTTACATGCTCTAAAATAAACTCTTCCCAATAACACTGGGCATTCATTGAGCCTTTCTTCAATGCTAGGAGCTCTGTACGTCCGTTGATCGTAATCCCAGACCAGACCATTACTCCACCCCCACCCCCACCCCGTAATCATCAATTTCCTCGATGTTTCTGGCTGAATAAGCAGTGCGGAGTTCTCGCCAGATGTATTGCCACCTAGCATCAAACAATAAACGAAATCGAAATTTCGTTTCTGAACAAAACATTGGGCCATTACTCTTCACTGCACGTGGAGTGTTAACCACACCATCGATAGGAAGCTATTTTGCTTGTTGGGGTCGATGGAACACACTACAGATTTGCAGGCGTACAATCTGAAATTATTCAAACGCCTTGACACAGTTTGACGCAATATTTTGATGCCTGTGCTTGATAAAGTGGGATTAAAAAAGTGGGATTAAAAATGAACTTTCAGAAGACAAAAGTGATGTTCAATGCTTTTACAAGAAATGAAGATTTATCAATTGATGGAGAAAAGCTAGAGATAACAGACACGTACGTTTATCTTGGACAGCAGATATCAAGTGAGGGTCACATTGATGAAGAAATTAATCGGCGTACAAAACTTGCCTGGAGAGCTTTTGGAAGAAACAGCATAATTTTCAAGAGCAATATGCTATTATGTCTTAAAAGAAAAGTGTTTGATCAATGCATCCTTCCAGTGCTTACGTGTGGTGCAGAGACGTGGACTTTAACTAAAAGAGACATACAAAGGCTGAAGAGAACTCAAAGCAGCATGGCGAGGTGCATGCTCAGTGTAACCAGGAGAGATAAGAAGAGGAACTCATGGATCCAAAAAATGACAAGAGTGGAAGACATCATGATCAGAGTTAAATCCCTGAAATGGCAATGGGCTGGACATACTGCCAGAAGGACAGACTATCGATGGACAGCCGAAATTTTAGATTGGATTCCGAGGGACAGGAAAAGACCCAGAAGAAGACCACGTGGGAGAAGGGTGGATGAAATTTGAAAGTATGTGGGAGTGACATGGAGGAGACTGGCACAAGACAGACCGTTGTGGAGGAAACTTGGGGAGACCTTCGTGCAGCAGTGGATTGATAATGGTTGACAATGATGATGATTGCCTTAAGATGGTTCCACCTAAAATCTCTGCCTTTTGTTTCCAATGGTAAAACTTCTTTACATATTACTAATCAAAAACAAACTACTATTATGGGGATTTTTTTTATTTTAATTGTAAATTTTTGGAGAAAACTCTTCTTCTTCATACTGTCTTTTTGTTGTCACTTTTATTCCCGTCACTATCGCAGTGACAGATACGGTTATTTTTCATCAAATCCTGTCAGATGTTAGGCAGGGAAAATCCTCTGCAGTCATTGATGATGGAATTTTGATTTTTCTCAATCTCTATTCCTTCTTTTAGCTTTTTTTGAAAATTGCTTTGGAAACTGATGACTTTAAGGGAATTCCAATCCATGCTGTGACTAGTTTTTCTTCTAAACCAGTCTTGTTGGAGCAATTTTTTATAGCAGCTTTATGCTTTGCTATACGAGTTTCTAGTCTGCGACCTGTTTCACCTATGTAAGATAGTCCACAACTACATTTTACTTCATAGACTACACCTTGCATTTTTAAAATATATTCTTCTCTTTGACAAAACTATTTTAGGGAAATTTTTTTAACCTTGTTCTCTAAACTTGGAGCTAGCCTAATATTGTACTTCTTACTAATTCTCTTTAAAGATTCAAATAAACCTTTGTAATAAGAATTTTTTTTAGTGAATTTTACTCGTTGCTTTTGTGGGTTCTTCGTACCATAAAAATTCAGAAGCTTCTCAATTTCTCCTTTAGGGTAGTTATTTTCTGCAAGTATGACTTAAAATTCTTCTTTATGGGCTTCTTTCTTATCTGCTGTAGAAATTATTCTATTATTTTTTTCTAAAACATGACTTGCTACATTCTTCTTAATAGAAACTGGGATGATAGGAATTGAAATCCAATAGTCTATTAGTATTCATTGGTTTTTTTATACCAACTAGTGAGGAATTTTTCATCTTCTTAATAGATAGTAATATCTAAGAAGTTAATTTTTCTTTCTTTTTGAAGTTCAATAGTGAACTTAAGGGAATCATCTAATTAATTAAATGAGTCTAGAATTCTTTCTGAGCTATCTATTATAAATAAGATGTTGTCCATGTATCTGCTACATATAGACAGATGTGGGTTGTACTAGTATCTTTTCTTCTAGTTTTTCCACATAACAGTTAGCTAAGAGTGGGAGACCCATAGCTAGACCAAATTTTTGAATGAAATTTTTTTTTCTCAAATTGAAAGTAGTTGTTCTGCAAAGAGAAAGTAAGCATTTCAAAAATTCCACCTAATATGTTTCTATCTTTGTTGTGAAAAACCATTAGGTCTGCCAAGTCTTCCGCTATAAAGTCTATAAGTTGATCTATATTGATGTGAATATACATAGACACTATGTCTAAACTACCCATAATAGGAGAATCTAATTTAGGAAGAAGTTCTAATTTTTCTTTTAGCTGCATTGAATTTTTTATCAAGTTAGGTGGCTCTTTTAAAAGATTCTGAAGGTGTGACTTTAAAAAGTAGTTTAGATTTGAAAGAATTGAGTTTTTTTTAGTCAATTATTGGTCTAATTGGTTGGTGTTCTTTATGCAGTTTGACTATTCCATATATTTGAGGTAATCTGAACTGTAATTTTGAGAACTGTTTATAGTTTTCTGGAAGCTGGTTTTTCTTTTTTTGAAGTGAAATAAGCTTTGAGACTTTTTTAATTAAATCTGGTAGTGGGTTTTCTTTTACTTCTTCATACATTGGCTTTTTTAGTTCTTCTTGCATCTTTTCTTGATAATCTTTCTTATCCATAATAGTATCAACTTACTTTTGTCTGTTTCACAGCAACTACACTTTCATTTTTACTGAAATCTTTAAGAGCTTTTAATTGACTTCTCAACATTTTTTTGAGGTTTCTTTACTTGTTCAGGAATTTTGTAAGGCTATTGTGGTAATCTTTTCTGAGGAGGTCTGCTTTAATTTGGTCTTCTTTTTCTAAAGTGCTTCAGATGCTTTCCAATTCAATTACCAATTTTTCTGTATTTATTTTTTCCTTTGATAGATTGAAATTACTTCCTTTATTTATCACTTGTAACAATTCTTGGCTAACTCCAGTAGCAAGCGTTGCCCTTTACATAACTAAAAACTGCTGTTTCTTTGTTTTTACTGGAATAGTTTTTCTTAAAAAATTTCTTTTTCTTTCTCCTTTACATATTTTCTTTGTAATTAATGTATTCCCAAGGATGAAAATTTGCACATCGATAAAACTAACTTTAAGTTATAGCATGGGATACTTAATACTTGCTAAAACATAACCAAAACATTAAAAATCAATCACTTTTCTTTGAGTAATGTTCAGACCTCTTAACAGATGGCGCGACCTGTACATTGATGATGTCAGTAGACAAACAAATGTTGGATTGCTTAATTATGGTTATGTTTTAGCAAGTATTAAGTATCCCCTGCTGTAACTTAGTTAGTTTTATTGGTGTGCAAATTTTCATCATTGGGAATACATTAATTGCGAAGAAAATATGTAAAGAAGTTTTATCATTGGAAACATAAGGCAGAGATTTTAGATGGAACCACCTTAAGGAGCTGGATTTAACTGTTGCGGGGTTCGGTGGGGGTACACAAGTTCTCTTTTACTGAATATTGTTTAAATGTGAACAGTAGTGCATTCTAGAAAATTGGAGTTTTGCTGGGGACAGGAGCAATTTTCTTCCCAGCAATAAAAATTTATCCTAGAAATCCTCTCCTTTCTCTGAAAATCCTGTTTAGAGCACTGTTTGAACATTATTCTATTAAACAATTCATTTCTGAAGATCCATAAACAGTTTTAAAAAGCATTTCTCTGAAGCTTAAGAGACAAACATGAATTTTCACACAACACATCATAGAAGCTTGTCAACAAATCATATTTCAATAACTAATTCTCACTACAAATTTTGAAGATGACCTTCTGTTTTCTTTGGTGTAAATATGACAAGAATGGTACGTCAGATAGTATCTGAAAATTTTAAAATTTCATCGTCCTGGAGCAGAAATCAAACCCGCATTTCCCAGATAACGCCTGGATATGCTAACCACTATACCACCCAGAACAACTAAATCTCAAGTTTCCGACTAATTTGAATATAACCATCACAGGATTTGCTAGTCGAAGCAACCAGCATTCATGTTTAGCGAATCTGGAGGTTAAGAATCCAATCCCGTGATTTGCCCGGAGATGCGGGTTCGATTCCCGCTCCAAGACGACGAAATTTTCAAGTTTTCGGATATTATCTGACTTACCATCCTTGTTATATTTACACCAAAAAACCGATTGTCATCTTCAAAATTTGTATTTTATGGTGTAATCCCGTATTTCATTCATAATTCTCACTAATTTCATCCAATACAGATTCACATGGACAACATTTGTTGTAATTTTTGATACAGATGAGTTATTGAAGCAGAATTTAGTTGGAGGGCTGAAACGAGCACTCTTCAGAAACAATTCTCCACATGCACGAACTACAAGTTTTCAGAAACTTGTTAAAAGCTATCATTGCCATTAAATCTGGTAAACATTTCTTCAGGTATTACACCCAAGCAAACATAACAAAATTGTATTACAATAAATGTCAATGAGCAAACTGAACCATGGTCTTGCTGAGATGAGCAGTTTCTCCCCAGAACAAAATTCATGGAAATGCGAGGAATCGATGTAGAATTTAGCTGGGAGAGAACATCCTAGGAAGTTTTGATTGTGAACAGACCCCACATTTTCTTTTGACAGATGAGTTATCAAAGGATCTTATAAAAATATGTTGATAGATCTTAATATCAGGATACAAAGTTTTTCTATCCTTGTGAAACATGTTTTAATGGCAGAGAGTGTTTCATTAACAGTATTTGAGCTTTTCCTAGCAGTTTTTTTTTTTATTGAACATGCCTGGCTTAATTTTATTAAGGATAAGAGGATTTTTATTCTCCAAAAATAATTATTTGAAGACTTTTTCATGAATGAATAATCACTCACTCCAGGGAAAATCAACCCAAAGGTAGGTACCCAGAATGTCTCATGCTCACAACATAACACACCTGTTCTCACAGAAAGGAAACACTTGTAATGTACAAACAAAACAGAATCCTTCTGAGAAATCTCCTAAAAAAGAGTAAAAATTAAACAGATAACAGGAAGTAGGCTCATGGTTACAGCCAACAGTCAGTGTTGAGTATCCCATTCCCATAACATGCTGCTGATAATTTGAAACTGTATGCTACACTTGCAAAGAGATGAGGATTTGTTGGAAACTTCTAATTCATGTAAAATATGACATTTATAGGCTCTAATGGAGATCAGTGCTACCAGCAGCTTACAGTTGTTTCCATTTAATTTCTAAATGTAGCTCATTGGAATAACTGCACCTAATATAACCAAATGTTTTTATATAGATGCAACTTCCAAAATGATGAAAACAAAAACCCCTTCCTTTCACCTTGAGAGCCTGTCTGATGATAAAACAAACTCTCAAGGTGTCACAAATCGAAATGCAGTGTTTTCAATCAAAACACTGTAATTCCCAAAGAAAATAGAACTGAGAAGGAACCAAAATGACTGAGGAATCTCAAATTCTTCTAAAACTTCAAAACCTGGGTTTCCAGATTTAGAATACGACAAAATCCTGGAATTCGAGGCTACACCAGAATTACAAACAGCTCTGTTAAAGATTAAAGTGATCTTTTTTTTTTTCTTTTTTTTTTTTCATTGCTACTGTCATCTGCTAATTGAGAAAATTTGTAAATTTCTAAATCGTATTGCAACTGGCAAATTTCACTGATACATTATCACAACAGGTTCATATTTTCATTATTGAAAATATGTGCCTTATCTAAGTAACAAATTTCCAATAACACCCCCCCGATCTGTCTGTTCAACAGACTTTATACATTCTAGTTATGTGTGGTTGTCTTCAAGCACAAATAACACTGCTGCACTCATTCACATGCACAAAAGAACAAGCAACTTGGAAGATTATATTCTGTACAAATTGTTTGGAATGTGTTTCACATGGCTGGGGTTTTTCATCTGGGTGAAGAAGCAGCAGATGCTTTGAAAGGTTACCTTTGAGAGTAAATTCCTTCGAACATATGTCACACTCAGAGCTTGATTACTGCACAAGCCCCATTTTAAGATTTATTTGTAGAAATGACAATTACTTTTGAGCTTATTATTGTCAGAACTTTTAGAAATAAAAAGTGACTTTACATGCAAACTTGATTTTGAGGATGTAATTGCCAGTTTTGCAGCTAAGAAAGTGAGAGTAACCTATTATATACTTATGTCCTAATTGGAGTTTAAGTTTGTCAACCTTGCTACTCACGAATGAAAACCTGGGTTGGTTCTTTTTTTAAAGAAACCAATAAACTGCATGTCAAAATCACTGTTCTTTTTTTTTTTCAGAGGCAGTAAAACTTCCTTAACCACTTAGCATCCAGGTACACAATATTACGTTAACGAACGATAGTGCAAGAAAATAGAGATCTGTAATATTACGGGCCCGCTGATGTGAGGTAGGGCGCCATGTTTTCGCATATATCACACAAATATCGACTTTTGAAATAATTGCCCTTCCATTTCATTTCACACGATGTCTACTGGAACTTTCGCCTTTTGTTTTATAACTACCAGAACGATGCTCGTAATATTACGTTTCACGTATGCTCATTGTCTGGAATCGAAGTACTTGCACCTTGCAAAAAACAATTGTGTTTGTTTTTACCATTTTTTTTAAATTTTCCTTGGGATCTTAAGTGGGTAACGGACACTTCCAAATAGCGCACAGTCTTATGATCCTCAGTCCCAAAGTACACACAATTCTCAGGCGTGACCTTACAGGTGGGCTTCAGCCCCCAAATATTGAAGCAGTTAGAACATATAGTGGGTGGATCCATCTAAGATTTTAGGGAACTTCGATAAACGTATGTGAATTTCTCGAATTCACAGACATTTTGCTATACAAAATGATTTTTTTGTTAAATTTAGTGTTTGTACTTCTGGGAATGGAGGGATTGCTCTGAGCGAATGTCTAAGAGAGCAGAAGAAAAAACACCATTTTTGTAATTATACTTTAAAAAGATGAGAGAGAAATAGGTATTCCTTATCAGGTTACAAACTATAATTCATAGACAGCGTTATGACACACACAAACGTGTGCTGCAGGTAAGTTAAAATTGTGAAGAATGAAGAAATGGTAACCTCATAAAATGTGGACGCATGTAACCATTAGTAATAAGTATAAAAACTTTAAACCATGCTTAAGTTACATAAGGTTTAATTTAAAGGAGCTTTCAACCAATAAATTCAGTCTTTATCAGCCTGACAAAGATTGAAGTTATCTGTTGAAACCTCCCTTAAATCCAACCTTCTGATTTCACTTAAGCATGGTTTAAAGTTTTTATACTTAAATAGTGATCTGTTTAAGGATAGGAAGATTCATATCCATGGTTCCTATACTTAAATACACTGAATAAATACTATGTACAGTATGCATCTGAAAACATTTTTTTTTACTAGGGATAAAATTATCAGCTAGAATAAATCAGCAAAGTTTATTCACAATTAAATATTATATTTAACGATCTACTATAGCTTTGCTGAGCATTTGGCTTGACTTCACACATGCCATTTGTCCTGATGAAGCTGAGCCAAATACTCAGAGAAGCTACAGATCTTAAAATAAAGCCACCCCAGTGGTCGAAGCGATGGCTTTTGACCATTTGTCTGAGATGGATCCGGGTTCGAATCTCGGTGAGGCATAGATGTTGGGTTTGTCTTACAGCACTGGTTCTTTCTCTTTCCTGGAACCAGTGGTCCTAAATTAAGGATGGGCAACTGTTATAGCACATACATTTTTTGAATAAATAAAACCATCGCTCTTTCCACGTTAAGCAACACACAGCAACCGAATTTTTTTTTATTCAGCCACCGTCGGGGAATCGAACCCTGAATCTCTCAATATCTAGCCGAGCGCGTTAGCCTTACGCCACAGCGGCCAACAATTCACAGTGCTATGTGTGCTTTTCTTTTTCAGTCAGCATCTGACATCATAAATCTGTAAGATGGGCTCAGCTACTGAGATGTCTCCATCTGGTGGGCATTAACTATATATAATTATAGCAATAATCCAAAGGGTGAGATCCAAGGTGAAAATCATCTAAATATGTGGCATCAGTTGAATAAATAAATCCATCGCTCTTTCCATGTTAAGCAACACACAGCAACCGAAAATTTTTTATTCGGCCGCCGTCAGGGTATTGAATTCTGAATCTCTCGATATCTAGCCGAGCACGTTAACGTTACACCGCAGCGGCCAACAATTAATATTTTATGCTCATGGTGGTCCTTAAAACCCCAATTAAAAAAAAAAAAAAAAAGAACATTGCTGATTTATTCTATCTTAACATCACAAGTATTGTAGTCATAAAATAAATTACTACCAGCATCGTAAATTCTACATGAATGGAATTTTTTGGCCAAACACAAACACTTAAGATTTTCAGAGTTGGGGATCCCCAATGTAATTCACACACACACACCCCCCCCCCTATTTTCTGGGCATATAATGACAAAATGCACACTTTTTTATGATGTGAACCGACTAAATTTAATAATATAAGATTGTGATTTTTCGTAGAATGCAAACACGTGTACAATGTGTATTTAATAAAACAGCGATATCGATTCCTAATAAACAAAGTCAGCTCTACGACTTTGTAACTTACATTTCTGCCCTATCTATCATAGTTTTATAGTTGTGTCCACTAAGTTCTATAATTCGCCAACAGAGGTGCCCACGTCGTGCCAGTTAGATCGCGCCTCAGCAAATGCTTTGCTCCAGTGCGTGTGTGTGTGTGTGGGTGGTCCAAAACTATTTTATACAGTATGTATATATTATTGTATACAGTATCATCATCATCATCATTGTCAACCATTATCAATCCACTGCTGGACGAAGGTCTCCCCAAGTTTCCTCCACAACGGTCTGTCTTGTGCCAGTCTCCTCCATGTCACCCCTGCATACTTTCGAATTTCATCCACCCATCTCCCATGTGGTCTTCTTCTGGGTCTTTTCCTGTCCCTTGGAATCCAATCTAAAATTTCGGCTGTCCATCGATGATCTGTCCTTCTGGCAGTATGTCCAGCCCATTGCCATTTCAGGGATTTAACTCTGATCATGATGTCTTCCACTCTTGTCATTTTTCGGATCCACGAGTTCCTCTTCTTATCTCTCCTGGTTACACCAAGCATGCACCTCTCCATGCTGCTTTGAGTTGTCTGCAGCCTTTGTATGTCTCTTTTAGTTAAGGTCCACGTCTCTGCACCATACGTAAGCACTGGAAGGATGCATTGATCAAACACTTTTCTTTTAAGACATAATGGCATATTGCTCTTGAAAATTATGCCGTTTCTTCCAAAAGCTCTCCAGGCAAGTTTTGTACGCCGATTAATTTCTTCATCAATGTGACCCTCACTTGATATCTGCTGTCCAAGATAAACGTACGTGTCTGTTATCTCCAGCTTTTCTCCATCAATCGATAAATCTTCATTTCTTGTAAAAGCATTGAACATCACTTTTGTCTTCTGAAAGTTCATTTTTAATCCCACTTCTTTACTCTTGTCAGCAAGTTCCTGGATCATACTCTGCAGCTCTGATGGGGTAGTTGCAAAAATGACTACGTCATCAGCAAAACGAAGGTGGGTTAGATAATCTCCATTAATCTTTATCCCCTTGTTTTCCCAGCTCAGCGACTGAAAAACACCCTCCAATGTGGCATTAAAGAGCTTCGGAGATATGGTGTCACCTTGTCTCACTCCCTTTCCAATTTTTACGTGTGTTGCATTTTCAAACAGCCTAATCTTTGCACTTGCATTTTCATAGATGTTATTAATAATATTAATGTATGCATCTTCAATACCGCAGGTTTTCAGAGCCATTGTAACTGCTGATGGTTTCACCGAATCAAAGGCTTTTTCATAATCGATAAAAGCCATGCACAATGGAAGTTCATATTCCCTCGCTCTTTCAATTAGTTCTCTCAGCACGTGGATATGATCTATTGTGCTGTAGCCACTCCTGAATCCAGCTTGTTCTCTCGGTTGAGCCATGTCCAGTGTTACCTTCAAGCGGTGTGAAAGAACTTTAGTGAAGATTTTATAAACTACTGATAGGAGGCTGATAGGTCTGTAGTTTCCGAGATCCTCAATGTCACCTTTCTTATGTAGCAGGATCATTGTAGCGGTGTTCCAATTCCTCAGGAATCTTTCCTTCATTAAGGCATCGAGTGAAAATTTGGGCGAGTACTGTTTCGATTTCTCCACTTGCTTCTTGTATGATGTCTACAGTAATTCCATCTTCTCCTGGAGCTTTTCCTCGCTTCATGTTCTTGATTGCATGTGCAACTTCTGCTGGAAGGACTGGAGGAACTCTGGTACTGGTATCTTTCATGATGTCTGGAGTGCATATATCATCCCTTTCATATAATTTGGAGTAGAAATCTTTCACTCTTGTCAAAATTTCGCCTCTATTTCTTGTTACAGAACCATCTTCTTTTCTCAGTGCCATAATCTGTTTTCTTCCCTTACTGAGATGTCCCTTTGCTATCTTTAGGCTTTGGTTGTTTTCAATTGCTTTCCTCACTAGTTCACAGTTGAATTTCCTTACGTCTTCAGTGATACTTTTTCTTACTGTCTTGCATAGCTCTATATATTCCACTTTGGAAGTCACATCTTCTTTAGTTGTCCTCATCTCTCTTCTTTTTTGCATCAACATTTTGGTTTTTCCTGATAATTTGTTCACATGCAACTTGTTCTTAGACCCAGCTAATTTTGTTGCTGTTTCCATAAGAGCTTTGGTTACTTTTCTGTTAACTTCAGAGATGTCCACTTCTTCCGATGTTAGGCCTTCTAAAGCAGAGAACCTGTTCTTCAGTTCTAACTTGAAGGTATTATGGTGTTTTTTAAGGTTGGTTATGTCAATAGATTTTGTTTGTCTTATGAGCTTGCCACGTTCAAGTTTAGTGTTGAGGTGCATCTTACATCTCACCAATCTATGGTCACTACCTGTGTTGAACTTGTTTAGCACACTGCAGTCTTCTATGACGAATTTTTTGTTACACATAATAAAATCAATTTCACTTGTCGTCCCATTTGGATGTCTCCATGTCCATTTCCTGTGTGGCTTTTTCTTGAAGAAGGAGTTCAAGATGAAAAACCCTTCTGCCTCTGCAAACTCAACGAGAGTATTTCCACGCTGGTTTCTGTTGCCATGACCGAATTTACCTACTGAAGTTTCATTCTGTTGCCGTTGCCCTATTTTTGCATTGAAATCTCCCATAATTATTTTCAAGTGCTGCTTACCTTTATTATTTAGATGACAAATTTCCTCATAAAATTCTTCAATTTCTTCTTCAGGATGACTTGTGGTGGGTGCATAAGTTTGAATAATCTGAGCCTGGTATCTTTTCGAGAGTTGGATAACAAGTCGTGCAGCTCTGTCAGAGGAACTTTCAACTTCTACAACTTTATCCTTCAGTTTCTTGTTTATTATAAATCCAACACCACTAGTTCTGCCAGTATCTGTCCCACGATAGTAGAAGAGATGTCCACTTTTCAGTTCGATGAGATCTTCTCCTTTTCTCCTTACCTCACTTAGCCCCACGATGTCCCACTTGATCCTTTGTAGTTCCTCTTCCAATTCGAGAAGCCTTGAATCAGAAGATAGGGAGCGTCCATTGTAAGTAGCCAAGGTCAGCATTAGATGGCAGCCTAGTCCGGTCCTCCGGGGATTCTTAGCACCCTCTGCCTTCATGTCGCACTGGCCGCTGCCTTGGCCAGGTACATTCCAGCTGCCGGAGACTGAGGGCCAAGATTTAAGTTGTGGAATCATTTTGGAGGGGTTTGGCCATAACTCACCACGCTGGCCAAGCGGGTTGGTGAGTGTGGGATAGAATTTCCTCTAATCCCCATGGTATAGTTATACCGCTATGGGCGGTCGTCAGAGCCCCTTTAGTGGGAACAGGATGCACCACGAGAAGGCGGGGTATACAGTATATATGTATACATATAATCTGTGTGAGGTCTGATCACTGTGTATGTGTGACCAGACTCCCAAATTTTGAAACGTGGTTACGCCACTGGTTCCCGCTCCCCAACATGCTTAGACCCCCTAATATCCCACCCAGTTCTGAACATCTGGCATCACCACTGATGATTCTGTATATTTACCTCCAAAAAATAGCAGTCCCTCAGTTTCATGGATAGTGATCTTGGTTATAAGACAGTTAACAACATGAATGTTCAAGGGGAAAAAATGGCAAATTTTTGTTGCAAAGATCATTACCAAACTTACTGGCAGTGTTGCATTCAGAGTTTTTTTTTTCGGGTGGGACAATTACAAATTTTGGGGGGGGGGGCTAAAGCTTGTTGACTGATTATAATATAATCACAATTTTGTTTTATAAATATCTCTCTCTCTCTATATATATATATATTTAAAAATAGAGTACAAACATTTTCTTATGCTCTTATATTGCAAATTCCAAGAAATCTACACTAGTAAAAACGAGCAAAAACGCACACAGTCACGTATGGTAAAAGGTTCGTTTAGCGGTAGCTTTCGGTCGTCCTACGACCTTGATCACCCCCCGAGCAACTGGATGGCCTGGTTGCCAGAACTAGAATTTGAAGTAGGGGTGTTGGAAATGTGCTAGATTTTAGAAGAGATATCCAAATAAATGGGATTTCGTGAGGGGTCCCTGAATTGCAGTTTTTGGTGAACACAATTCAGAGACCCCTCACAAAAATCCATTGTAATTCAGAGACCCCTCACAAAATCCCATTTATTTGGATCTCTCTTCTAAAATCTGGCAACATTTCCAACACCCCTACTTCAAATTGTAGTTCTGGCAACCAGCCCATCCAGTCGATCGCGGGTGATCAAGGTCGTAGGACGACCGAAAGCTATCGCTAAAGGAACCCTTTACCATACGTGACTGTGTGTTTTCACTCGTTTTCTATGTTTATGTGTTATTGTCGCATGAAGACTGAGTTTTAAACCATGAGTAAAAATGTTATACCTTTGCTTTAATTCAGTAATGGACCACGGATTGCATTATGGAGGGGTGTAAAATATTGAGGATGCTAGTAAGGTAAGGCTGTGCAGGAGAAAATCCCCCCCAAGACATTAGGAGTGGTAAAAATGTCTTCGCCTTACTAGTAGCGTGTTTCTGATTATTAAGGAATTGTTACAGTGTTACCTAAAAATGTATGGTGTAAGCCATTTCCTGCCATTTGGTTTCAGTCTCCTTAGATTATTTAGATTAGCAAATAGTAATAAAAAAACAACAACTAAGAACTAACTAACCGTTTGGATGCCAGTTTAAGACGCCTTGATTTTTTTTTTTTTTTTTTTACATAGAGTGGAAACCACCACTGCCAAGAAAAAAGAAACTTATTATGGGAACAATTTCTAATAATTTGCTACTGTTAAAAATTAGGTAACAAATATTTTGTTGTATTGGAAGCACTAATGTCACATTAGCTAAACTGAGTCTTAACCGCATACATGGACAGTCGGCATCCAGAAGACTGAAATAAAACTGAATTCTAGCTTCCAAAATATGATGATGTATTGCAGTGCAAACATTTCTACAGAGGTTTTTATTGCAGAAGTAGTCCGAGGTGTCAGTGCTTGAAAAATTGCCCCTTTAGCAAGGACTGTTTAGTGTTTTGTTGAAGGATGATAAAAATTTCAGACTGAAGTCCATGTGGACGTGCTTTTTTTTTTTTTATCATAACATTTTTGCTCATTTTCTTAATTTCTTTTAAATTAAATTCTCCAAATATTCAGCTAAATGAACACAATTAGACTACATATAAGAGATCGCTCAAAAACCTAGGGGGAGGGGGCTAAGCACCCCCAAGAAAATGCATGAATACATCACTGCTTATAGGTCTGTGGTTTCAGTGAGGCAGATCTTTTCTTAGAAAGGGTAAAACAACTTACAACTGCCAATGAGAAAAGGCAACCAAGCAACAGTGAAGTTACATTCAGTAGACCAATGATGAGACACCAACACAAGTGGTGAGAAGACAGCCAGCAAGGAAAGGTTCTTGCATGCCTGAACTTTGAACTTCATCCAAATCTTTGAAAATGGGACTCCAATGAATCCAGAAACTTAAATTAGATAACAAAATTTAATGAACTGTTTTTGGACTATGTGAACAAATGCATCAAGAGGAACTCAAATTATACTGGAGCACCAACTATGGCATAAAAGCGTTACTTGAAATAACTGCTTTACAGTTATTATGAACTTTTAAAGGAATCCTGCGAAAACAAATTCATCTGTGTGAAGGATCATATGTTTTGAAAGATGACTCTTCTGAGTGAACTTCATAGAACACATATCACACTACAAAAATTGCAACTCATGAGGTGACCTTATGGGTTGTCTTATGTTATAAACATGCTTTTGATTAATATATACATAATATCTAAGGTATTTTACCTGATATTGTCGAAGTATTTCACACGTTGTTTGCTCTGTGAGGCACGTGCTCCCGGCCGGAGAAGTCCCTTCGTTACGGACCTTTGGTTAGTTATAAAAAAAATTTGCAGAAATAAAACTGTTAGGTTATATATTTTCAGTTCCACATTCATTCATTCGCACAATCAAATGTTTGGAATTTACTATTAATTAAAAGATTTTAGTAGAAAGAGTTATACTCATCGGGTCAGGAGATGTCTCCCAAGGGGTTCGTTGTTGCGGTGAGCGCTTTCAGCGATGCACAACCGCCATCTTCTGGCCACTGTTTCTACACGAGGGTTTCTCGTGTGTATGTGGTTCTTAGAGTTACAATGTCAGGAATCGATGAGAAAGTTTGCTGCCTGTATGTGTTAGATGATTTTCTTTCCAATGTGTCGCCATCTATTGGACGAGTTGGTAGGTATCAGTCGTAAGTATAATTTTATTGCGTGTCTGTATGTGTTAGGTGATTTGTTTCTAATGTGTCGCCATCTATTGGATGAGTTGGTAGGTATCAGTCGTAAGTATAATTCTTTTGTGTAGATATTTTTGGGCGATTATTGTTTGTTCATAGAAACACTTTTTTTTTTTAAAAATTTATTGGTGATTTTTTGTAATGTTCTTTTTTTTGTCTTTTTTTATGAATTTTTTTCTTTTTTTATAAGTGATTTCCAGGCTGTGTCTAGTGTGGCGAGGTCTTGTAAGTTGCATATTTTATCTTTTTTTTTTTTGTTCAATTATAACGCTTTCAGAAATCCTTAATTCTTTTTTGTTTGTGTGGGTGGTTAGTAATTTAATATTAATGTTCTTTTTTTGTCTTTTTTTATGAATTTTTTCTTTTTTTATAAGTGATTTCCAGGCTGTGTCTAGTGTGGCGAGGTCTTGTAAGTTGCATATTTTATCTTTTTTTTTTGTTCAATTATAACGCTTTCAGAAATCCTTAATTCTTTTTTGTTTGTGTGGGTGGTTAGTAATTTAATATTTTCAAAATCAGGGTATTGTTTATGTTTAACAGTGTTGGATAAGTGCAGTTTTTTTCTTCTTTTTTTGTTCCAGTTTTTTATATGTTGATGTAGTCTTTTTTATTACTCTATTTTTTGTGCTGCCAATGTATGAAATATGGTCATCAGAACTCTGTGAAACAATAGGAATTTCATATACGCCTGCTGATTGTAGTATATTATTGTTACTTTTTTTCTTTATAATTAAGTCACCAATATTCTGAACTGAATGTCCAAAAATAATGTTGTGTTTCTTCATTAATCTTAAAAATTTCCCACTTAGTCCTCTAATAAAAGGGAAAGAACCTGAAAATTTGTATTTCTTTTTACCCTTTCTAAGTGAGGTTTTTCACCAGTGTGAAGGAGCTTATGACGTAAAAGATAAGATCTCTGTGTGAATTGCTTTAAACACACATCACACTGGTGAGGCTTTTCACCAGTGTGAAAGAGCTTATGACATGAGAGGTGAGATTTGTGAGAATTCCATCAAACATACATCACAACAGTGAGGTTTTTCACCAGCGTGAAGGAACTTACGACGTAAAAGATGGGATTACCATCTGGATGATTTGGAACATATGTCACATTGGTAAGGTTTTTCACCAGTGTGGAGAAGCATATATTTCCAAAGTGTACCTGCATCAGTGGAATTCTTAGTGCATACAACACACTGGTGAGATTTTTCACTTCTGTGAGCAGACATGTTTTGAAAGATAAACTGTCTTACTGAACTTATTAAAGCATACATCACAAAAGTCGCACTTTTCACAAGTGTGAATCAGCACGTGTTTTGAAAAATGAGATCTACATCTAAATTTCTTGGAACATACTTTACACTCGTGAGGTTTTTTTCGCCACTTTGAATGAGCATATGGTCAGAAAGAGTTTATCTCCATCTGAATTTCTTGGAATGCACATCATATTCACACGGTTTTTTGCCAGTGTGAATGAGAATGTTTTGAAAGATCAGATCTACATCTGAATTTCTTGGAACATACATCACATTGGTAAGATCTTGCACTAGTGTGAATCTGCATGTGTTTTGAAAGATCACATCTACATCTGAATTTCTTGAAACATACATCACATTGGTGAGGTTTCTCACCAGTGTGAAGAAGCATATGTTCTGAAAGTTTACCTTTCCTACTGAAGTTCTTACAGCATACAACACATTGGTGAGGCTTTTCACCTGTATGAATGAGCATATGGTTTGAAAGACTAGCTTTCTCAGTGAATATTTTAGAGCACAGAACACATTGGTGAGTTTTTTTACCTGTGTGACAGAGCTTGTGATGTGAAAGTTGATATCTTGTTCTGAATTTCATGCAACATACATCACATTGATAAGGTTTTTCACCAGTGTGAATGTGCATGTGTTCTGAAAGATTACGTTTTGTGCTGAGCTTTTTAGAGCATATAACACACTGGTGTGGTTTTTCACCTGTGTGAACAACCATATGCACTGAAAGTTTTCTTTTCTCAGCAAACGTTTTAGAGCATATAGCGCATTGGTGTGGTTTTTCACCTGTGTGAACACGCATATGACTAGTTAGATTAGATTTCTGTGTGAATTTCTTGGAACATACAGCACACTGGTGTGGTTTCTCACCTGTATGAAGAAGCACATGCTTTGAAAGGTGGTTTTTCTGAGTAAACTTCTTGGAACATACATCGCATTGATGATCTTTTTTTCCACTATGAAGGAGCATATGCCTTGAAATATTAGATTTTCGGGTGAATGTCTTGGAACAAATATTACACTGGTACGGTTGTTCACCTGTGTGTACCTTTAGATGCCTAAAAAGACTCGCTTTGTGAGCAAACGTTTTGGAACACACATCACACTGGAAAGATTTTTTACTTGTGTGCAGCTGCACATGTCTTGCAAGGCTGGATTCTTCTGTGAATTTCTGGAAGCATGTCTCACATTCCCAAAGATCTCCATTGTTATCTAGAACAATGTGTGGTGAAAGATCAGTTTCTTGTTTCACTTCCTCTGTATCCCATTCTTGAGTGACTTCCCCTAAAGGATGTATCAACATTGGCTCCATGATGATAAACTTATAATTTTAATTTATTCAGAAGTTGGCTACTTTAAGTTTCCCTTTCTGATAATTTTGACTTTATGTAATTATAAACTGAACAAAGGATGCTTTTTCATTCACATTGTGTTACTGGCATATACAAAGCAGACATCAGTGTTGTGCTTCACATCTAGAAAACATTAGGAGTATATTAACATGTTTCATCAACTCAAGCATCTAGCAGGAAAACTGAAAGTGTATTACACTGGATTTGAAAACACATTTTTTGAAATTGCTTAGCTGTGAAAAAAAATTTAGATTTTATAACTTTATCGCCCTTGTAATATTATATGCCTGCCATTTCCTCACCAAACCAAATAAAATAAGACTTTTGCCCTAGAAACATGTTGAATGCTGGAACTTATCTGCACAGGAAAACATGCATTCACACATCTGCATGTCCACATCATCCAAAATATCTTCAATAACATTTTACCAAAATTTCGGGCAAACAATTAAAAAAAAAAAAAAATCATAAGAAAAAGCAAATAAAAGCACTGAATGCAATCTGTACCACAAACCTGAAAAGTCACTATCATCCAAACTAAATTGGTTTCCAACATAATGGGTTTAAAAACGCATTTTCCACGGCGCAACAGGAATAGGAATCTTTAAACGGAAGGCAAGACTTGGCGTATCACTTACATTGCACATATTCGAGTTTTTTCACTCCAAAAAAGAATAAAAACTAGTTGTGATGGTTATACTGGAATTGTCTATAAGACAAACACTTTGAAATACTATGTCAATAGTAGCATAGTACGCGGTATTTTTTTTTTCTTTGCTGGCAAAATTCTTGCCGCACTCCCGAATTCTTTGGTACCACATTATATCAAGTTAAATATATTTCTTGATATCCAGCACGAAAACACAATCCTAAACCCACCATGAATAAAAAGAAATACCAGCTGTTGACATGACACCGAGAGCGACTTCTTGTTGGTCTAGTGTTACCCGTTACTTTAGATGTAATACCAAATTCTCGGCAGATTGGAATAAAAAAATCAGTTGATCCCCATGAAAGTAGGGGGTACGTTTTGATCACGACTTTACAGTTCTTATCGTATTCACATCACGACAACGACTGATCGTATTTACATCCCGGATTCGCCAATGGCTGAAACAGTGTTGCCGTTTTAGTTCTCGAAATTTTCCACATATTGCCAAAAAAATCCACTAGATGGCTGCAACTACCGCCTGGTATTTACAGAGTGATAAATATTACAAAATTGAAGTTGATCAAAACTCAAACGCAAAGACCTTGGAGAGAATAGACTGGCAAATAACTAGCTACTTCCGTGAGTTTTTGAAAACCGTATAATCCGCCATTAACGAGGAGTGAAAGCTGTTACTGAGCATATGCTGGTTGCGTGCGTGTTGCAAATTATGCTTTAAATAGTTCTCATAAAAAATAAATATTGTCAGGTCACGGTGGGGGTCAGGTACTGTTTTAGACATGTACACAACATAACGGCAGACATAAAAAACGGGTATTTTCACAAGTTAGTTAAATGTTTTGCTCATTGTTGTTCATAATGTCTTTGGCTGTAGTAGTTCAAACAATCTTTATTGGTCTATAAACATGACAGAATCATACATGCTCATAAAACATGAGAATAAACTTAAGAACAAACATGAATTATTACAAATGCCGGAGTATGACCCCCTCCGGAAATAAACCAGAAAGTTAAAACGGGTGAGAAACTATCACAGTATCTACAATGGTACACATAGAAAACAAAACATTAAGCTAAAGGAATAAGAACACATAGGGTACCTCAAGGAGGAATTTGATAACAATATATGAGAACGACATATGTCGGAGCAAAACTAGCCTCTGGAAGAAACCATAAAGTTAAAAGATTTAAATGGCGATACATTGCCAACAATCTCTCATGAATAGACCAAAACATGGTGCAAATGTCACGGGAAAACATAGTGGTCGACATAGGTAACTAAACTTATAAAAACACAATGCAAACCCACAGGGAAGAAACACAACAAACTTGTACACTATAAAAAAAAAAAAACGAAACACATGTTCAAATCTCAAAATACCAGAAAAGTCAAAAATGTCACATGCAAGGAGCTGTGCAAGTGATTAACAGATAAAACATGTGGGCACTAAGAAAACTCCTCTGCTATACAATGCACAGAAAGTTTGCACATTACGCAACATAATCAACAACAAAAACGGCGTCAGAACAGTACATGAAAAACAAAATAATGATAACACTAAAGAAATAAGCAAAATGCAACAATACGGTAGAGGCAAACAACAAGACAGAAGTACTAGGAAAGGAGCAAATAAATTCTCATAACAAACCCTGGGTTATGTCATAGTGAGAAGCATAGGAGTCAGCCGATTTCCATGGCACCAAGCAACTCATCCAGAAAATGCACAATTTATAAACAATAATCATATAAATATAACAATTCCTCCATTAGCACATTGTACAATAGAACATAGTAATACTGAGGCAAGTCAATGGTTCAGCACAGTACTAAGATACAATACAAATTGCTCGGGATTACAGCACCATCACAAATAAACTACAGAACACATACACAGAACAGCAATGAAAAAGGTTAGAACACGTCGTTCAACGCATTCGAAACAAGAGTGCCGCCACGGTGGCGCAGTGGTCTAAGGCGCTGGCCTCTGATCATTCATCCGTCTGTGGTCCGGGTTCGAATCCCGGCGAGGCATGGATGTTGTGTTTGTCTTACGGCATTGGCTCTCTCCCTTCCCTGGAACCAGTGACCCTAAATTAGGGACGGGCGACTGCTTATAGCCCATTGAGTTGCTCACGGTGGTCGTTAAACCTCCAATCTCAAAAAAAAAAAAAAAAAAAAAAAAAGAAACAAGAGTCCTCAAACTCATGAGGACACATGGTAGATAATCTGTGTCAGGAGGAGAAATACAGGGGCACAGTAGTCAAGCTCCAAAATAATTATCCTCTTAATGCAATTTAAATGTAGCACAATAATCACGACAATGCGAGGAAGAAACAACAAACAAAATGCTACAGAACAAAGTAAACTCCTCACGTTCAAACTTGAAAGGAGCACTAAGTGGTTAAAACGATAGACTAATGGTGTTAAAAACAATCCGGAACCAACCGGCATCCTGCGCCCAGAACTGACGAAACCATGCTAAGGAAGTAGTTAATTGTGCTTCTGCATATTCGAGGCGGAGGCGAGCTATTAAACGGCTGCGAAAATAGTTGAGGATTCTTTCACTCGCAATAAGTGGATTAGCAGAGTCTGCGGCATTCCGGAGATAAAGATGATAGATATATATTGCTTGTTTCACCAAAACAAAGAGAAAGGCGCAAGCGAGATGGAGGGTTCTTCGTTAAAAGCAACCAGGAATAGGCGAGAAAAGGTAGATTGCGAGAAATTATATGGTTCACGAAACGAAAGACAATGCAAAACAGGAATTAGGATGGGAGAATACCAGTACATATGGTCGATATCTCCTATGGACTCACAAAATGGGCAAATGGAAAAAAGAAAGGAGAGACATACGGGATAGAAGGACAGGAAGCCGGCGGTGAAGATTTCGCCAGTGAATGTTAAACTCCAACGGTGCAGAAAAAGGAGAAGAGGAGGCAGACTAGATGGCCTGAGAGAGGGGAGAAGGAACATCAGAAATTGGGTGCGGAACTGCGTTAGCTGTACGAAAGAAACGGTAAAAGGAAACAGTGGAAACTGAGAGAATAGGGACAGAAACACCTCTAATAGAGAGAAAAAAAGGAATAGGGAGACTGGGATCAAGGACAGAGACGAGGCCATGAGAATTGACGAGAGATGGATAAAGAAAACCTAGGGAAGAGCGAAGAAGAGCATAATCAGTAGCATGGGAAGGTGAAGGATCGGGAAGTAAGGGGTTTCCAGGTCAAGTCGGGATTAACGAGTGTGCGAACAGTTAGTATACCGGAGCGGAACCAGGAAGGCAAAAGAAAGAAAGGCTGTCGGGAGGAATGGAAGAGGGTGGAAAAGAAAAGAGGTTCATCCAAGAGATCAAAGGTGGTGGTCGGATGGGCCCGGGAAAGAGGAAGAGCGCGGAGGAGCTTCAGAAAGAACAGAAGGAAAATTAATGGAAGATGAAGAGAAGGAATCCATCTTGAGATAAAGGCGAAAGGAGAAAGATGTATCGTGAAGAGAGAGAAGAACATCAAGGGTAGAAGAAAAGGACGGAGTGGGAGAAACCAAGATCCGAAGAAAGGAAACAAGTCGGTGAGCACGATAATATATGTGCACATCCGGTAAATTGATGCCTGGCCGCCCCGGTGGCGCAGTGGTCTAAGCGATGGCCTCTGATCATTCGTCCGAACGGGGTCCGGGTTCGAATCCCGGTGAGGCATGGATGTTGTGTTTGTCTTACGGCACTAGCTCTCTCCTTCCCTGGAACCAGTGACCCTAAATTAGGGACGGGCGACTGCTTATAGCCCATTGAGTTACTCACGGTGGTCGTTAAACCTCCAATAAAAAAATTGATGCCTCCGTGCTCCTGTGAAAGGTTGAGCGCCGCCGCCGCGACCCAGTGCTTTGTGGTCCAAATCATCGATGTACACAGACTTTTGACATGATCAAGACGATACGTAGGCAATACAGTAGAAGACCAGGTAAAGAAACAAAGTTGCAAGAGGTAATGATGTACAATGGCAGCACGCTGATATTAGGAAGTGTACGAGTGCGTTGATTTCCAGAATCCCACCGTACGGTGAAGACGTGGGCGTAAAGCATCCCACGAAGCAGCTGCTGCCGTAAACGGATGCCCAATGTAAGTACCAAGGATTTTCTGAGACGAAGAGGACCACACCGCACCCCATTGGGCATCAGTACGGCCCACCCACGACCCACACCATAAGCCGGTGCTTTTTGCAGCATTAAGAGTGGCACCAGATAAGTCCGCATAGGATCGATATACTTGATACAAAACATCAAAGAGATGATCGTAACGCAAGCAGAACGTAGCATCATCGGCATACGCAGTATATACACAACAGTGATGCCTAGTGCTTGGAACTGTAGGTGACATAGCAGAGAGAAGGGATCGTTTCGCTGCAAGAAAGGGCTCAAAGGCCAAGGCAAAGAGTTGTCCCGAAAGGGGACAACCCTGACGGATCTTACGTTGGAAAGGCACAGCCGCCGTCAAAAAGAAGGCCGTCCGAACGTGAAGACGGGCACCCAGGTAGAGACTGAGAAGGATAGAAACGAAAGAAGGGGGGACCAAGAGAAGCAAGAACAGTACAGAGATAATCGTGAGAAACGTTATCAAAGGCAAATTTTTGATCGATATTAAAGAGTGCCAAAGGCTCAGAAAATTTACGAGCAGGGAAGGTAAGAAGAATTAGAAAAGTGGTATTATTATTAATGGACCGACCAGGCACAGTGTATGACTGGCCGGGAGAAACAAGAAAAGGAAGAACAGTATTTAGTCGGTGAGAAAGTAATTTAGTGTAGAATTTATAATCTAAGTTGAGAATTGAAATGGGGCGCCAATTTGTCTAGTACAAAAGGTCTCGCTTTTTAGGCAGGAGAGTAATATGTGCTACAGTGAAGTCCGGCGGTAACGCAGAAGAAGAAAGAGCACAAGAGAAACACGCGGAGAGAAAGGGTAGTAAGGACGGAAAGAAAGCACGGTAAAAGGAAAGTGAAAGACCGTCAGGTCCTGGAGAAGCATGCGGGTTAAGAGACGCGAATACCTCTCGGAGTTCAGAAGGAGAAAATTCCTTTTGTAAGAAAGAGCAAGGTGAGCGGGGACCTGAGGGAGATTAGAAAGAAGCGAGGAAGAAGAAAGATGAGTAGTCTGCGGTACCGCTCGGTACTTGTCCACAAAGGCATTCCGAACATGGGAACACACGACGGATTGATCATCGGTAACGGTACCATCAGCGAGGCGGAGACGCCATATGGAGGATGAGGCTTGCTTCTTATACTCCATTTTTGCAAAGTATTCATACGACTGCGCAGACGAGGAGATATGACGCCAGCGCATCCGCCGGACAGCTTGCCGTGCCAATGGTTTAAGAAGTCCAGAGAGATCACTTTGATACACGATGTAGGCCTACATAGGGTCTGCCAGAGTCAGAATTGACAGATGACCTCGTAGATTGGCAATCATCTGGAAACGTTCGGTGCAAACAGTAAAGGAGTAATTGCGAACAAAGAACTGCAGATCACTCTTAACCTTCAACCAAAGATGCAGAGCACTCGGTGTTGAGTCTAAAAGCCATCTCCTATCGGCCAGAAATTGGTTTATTGCGGCACAAAATCCAGAGTCCATGAGAAGCTCATTATCAAAAGTCCACGTGCGACGTGTACAAGGAGGTGTAGAAGTCTCGTGAGCAAACCTTACATTCAAAGGGGACTGGGGAGATTTCAGCCAATCAGAGGGCGGTATTTAGTTTCACTGACATCAATGGGCGAGACTTGTTTTCTGTGTCACGTGTTTTTACATCCGACAAATTTCTGGACGCTGAATATATTAATTATATCTGCTACTGATTTTAGTGTTAGTATGGATCTGTCAAAAAATGAACTCCCTCGGGCATTTACTTGCGAAATCGGCAATGATTCCACCGGCCAGGTTCTGACGATTAGGAGCAATGTGAATTCCGTGAAAGACATTTACTGCTGGATTAAAGAATTTGGTTTAAAATTGGAATCGACAATTCCAACTACAAAACCTCATGGCGGACGTTTTGTTCGTAAGTTGTCTAAATTTTCTATTTCTAACAGTTGAATGACCTTGGCGACTTGCCGCCCTAGTAAACCGGATGTCGTCAGTTGTATTAGTAGTAATAGAGAGTAGTAAAACCTGGTTATTATAATGTATTAGTAGTATTAACTTTTTTTTTGATTGGAGGTTTAAGAACCACCGTGAGCAACTCATTGGGCTATAAGCAGTCGCCCATCCTTAATTTAGGGCCACTGGTTCCAGAGAAGGGAGAGAGCCACTGCTTCAAGACAAACACAACATCCACGCCTTTCGGAATTCGAACCCGGACCCATCTCAGCCGAATGGTCAAAAGCCATCGCTTAGACCACTGCGTCACCGGGGCGGCAGTATTAGCTGGGAAAAGGATCTCACAGAAAAGAGTGTTTGAGTTTCGCAAACGCGTACCTTAAGTTTTAACTGGAAACATCATCTCACAAAATACGCAGTATTAACTGGGAAAAGCATTTCAGAGAAAAGAGTGTTTGAGTTTCGCAGACGCATACCTGAAGTTTTAACTACAAAAAGCGTTTCACAAAATATGCAGTACTAACTGGAAAAAGCAGCTCACAGAAAAGTGTTTGAGTTTCGCAGATGCTTACCTTAAGTTTTTGTGCTCTCGTATGAATATTTAGTTTGTAAAGTTTCTACATATTACTTGCTAATTTTGAGAATGAGCCACGCGAGTAAAATGAGAGCATATGAAAGATGCAAGCAGTACAGCAAGAGAACGTTTTATGTGAACAAAAATCTATTGTTCTTTTCCTGTTGTAACATAACAGTTGATTTTTCAAGAAAGGACATTGTGGAAAGCTGTTAGCAAGCAAACTATGTAAAAAAAAAAAAAGGTGTATTCGAACAGTCAACCAAAAATGAATGCCAAAATGTGTTGAAGAATTAATTGAGTAAAAAACTACACAAGAACAGCACCGCTCAACTGAACTTTCGAAATTAACTGGAGCTTTTTGTTTAGCTAAGATCCCACTTTCTAAACTGCATAATCCTACATTAAAACATTGCTTGGAAAATTCGTTGCCGCCCCGGTGGCGCAGTGGTCTAAGCGATGTCCTCTGATCATTCGTCCGAAAGTGGTCCAGGTTCGAATCCCGGTGAGGCACGGATGTTGTGTTTGTCTTACGGCACTAGTTCTCTCCCTTCCCTGGAACCAGTGACCCTTAAATTAGGGACGGGCGACTGCTTATAGCCCATTGAGTTGCTCACGGTGGTCGTTAAAAATCCAATAAAAAAATCGTTGAAAGATATTGGTGTTATTCCGACTGCAATTGGATGCGGAAATGTTATTAGCAACAATTGAAATATTTTTAAAAATCAGTAGCAGAAGAAACAACTGATTCTGAAGATAGGTACATTTTGAATATTGCTGTTCCGTCAGCTGAAACGAATGTTGAAAGCTGTAGTGCTGAAAACTCTTTGAATGCAATGTTCCACGACTGCATCACTTTGGAAATCCGTAAATTTAAAAGCAGTCAGCGAGGCAATAATTTACTGCGTCTATAAGAATGAAATACCTTTTGCGAATATTACAACTTTTGTGACAGACGCTTTACATATCCAAAGCGTAGGGAAACAGCCTAAAAGCCAAATATTTGAGGAAATACGGTATCACCATAAACCAATCGTGCTGAATATCACCAAGCTAACGAACATGCCGTTTTTCGCACGATAAAATGACGAAAATGACATTTAAAAACCTTTAGTGATAAGTTAAAAACCAATTGTATTAGTACTTTTGGTCCTACTTTAGGACCATCCTCAGATGAAATGAACACGACCTAGAGATCACACAGGTTAATATAACATACACACTGCCAGATCACCGTATAGCCAGCCCCGGTGGCGCAGTGGTCTAAGCGATGGCCTCTGATTATTCGTCCGAACGGGGTCCGGGTTTGAATCCCGGTGAGGCATGGATGTTGTGTTTGTGTTAGTTCACTGGTTCTCTCCCTTCCCTGGAACCAGTGACCCTAAATTAGGGACGGGCGACTGCTTATAGCCCATTGAGTTGCTCACGGTGGTCGTTAAACCTCCAATAAAAAAAAGATCACTGTATACACATGATTAAGGTTCAACACACTATTGACGTCAGCAATTAATGCTCTATGAAATAGAGTTAGCATTCACTGTGAAGGATAGGATTGTGACGTCCAGACTGTATGAGGTGCTACAGTACTCCCGATACAGATACCGGAACCTCATCATTGCAGCACCGGTCCATATTCTTAAGAATTAACAAACAGTTGAATGACCTTGGCGACATGCCGCCCTAGTAAACCGGATGTCATCAGTGGTATTAGTAGTAATAGAAAATACTAAAACCTGGTTATTATAATGTATTAGTAGTATTAAGTTTTTTTTTATTGGAGGTTTAACGACCACCGTGAGCAACTCATTGAGCTATAAGCAGAACGACCACCGTGAGCAACTCATTGAGCTATAAGCAGTCTCCCGTCCCTAATTTAGGGTCACTGGTTCCAGGGAAGGGAGAGCGCCACTGCTTCAAGACAAACACAACGTCCACGCCTCACCGGGATTCAGCCGCTTTGTCCCATTTCGGTTCATGTCCTCCTCCGCACAGTCCTTGCCAATGCTGTATTTTGTGCACCATTGCGGACACTGTGTGTTCCATAATTCTGGTCTGAAATTTCCTGAAAGTAGGGCCGATGTATGCAGACTCCGAATTACTTGCATCATTGGAACGTAATGGAATATTGTAAATTCCCCATTTGTCCTTACCTTTCACAAAATCTCGGTCGCTGCAGATCAGGGCTCGGTTGTTTTTGTCCTCACCCCAAAATCATTTTCGGCAGATATCTTTCAGGGCTTGAACAACAGGTGGCACATATTGTACTGATCCTACATATTTTGAGATTCAGACTTTTGGGGGGGGGGGGGGGGTTGGAGGTTTAACGACCACCGTGAGCAACTCAATGGGCTATAAGCAGTCGCCCGTCCCTAATTTAGGGTCACTGGTTCCAGGGAAGGGAGAGAGCCAGTGCCGTAAGGCAAACACAACATCCATGCCTCACCGGGATTCGAACCCAGACCCCTTTCGGACGAATAATCAGATGCCATCGCTTAGACCACTGCGCAACCGGGGCGGCAGATTCAGACTTCACTGGACAGTATGATAGTTGTCCGGTTCGAAACTCTATGAGCCGCAGTGGTCTAAGCGATGGTCTCTGATCATTCGTCCAAAAGGGGTCCGGATTCGAATACTGGTGAGGCATGGATGTTGTGTTTGTCTTACGACATTGACTCTCTCCTTTCCCTGGAACCAGTGACTCTAAATTATGGACGGGCGACTGCTTATAGCCCATTGAATTGCTCACAATGGTCGTTAAACCTCCAATAATAAAAAAAATGGGTGGCACCTGTTGTTCTGATCCTACATATCTTGAGATTCAGACCTGACTGGACAGCATGATAGTTGTTCGATTTGAAACTGTATGAGCCGCCCCGGTGGCGCAGTGGTCTAAACAATGGTCTCTGTTCATTCGTCCGAAAGGGATCCGGATTCGAATCCTGGTGAGGCATGGATGTTGTGTTTGTCTTACGATATTGACTCTCTCCCTTCCCTGGAACCAGTGACTCCAAATTATGGACGGGCGACTGCTTATAGCCCATTGAGTTGCTCACACTAGTCGTTAAACCTCAAAAAAAAAAAAAAAAAAAACAAGAAAAAAAAACTATGATTTACACTTCGTACCATGTCCTCAGGGTACCCGAAGGCTCGAGCCTGCTTCTTTATTATCACTACCTCCAAATTCCCAAACTGTAAATAGGAAGAATGCAAGAAAGCATCTAGAGATAATCAAGGACCAAGCTCGAGCATCCCGAGGACATGATACGAAATGTAATTCATTGTTTCGAACCGGGCAACTATCATGCTGTCCAGTGAGGTCTGAATCTCAAGATATGTAGGATCAGAACAATAGGTGCCACCTATCGTTTTTTTTTATTGGAGGTTTAATGACCACCGTGAGCAACTTAATAGGCTATAAGCAGTCGCCCGTCCATAATTTAGAGTCATTGGTACCAGGGAGGGAGAGAGCCAGTGCCGTAAGACAAACACAACGTTCATGCCTCACCGGGGTTCGAACCCGGACCCCTTTCGGACGAATGATCAGAGGCCATCGCTTAGACCACTGCGCCACCGGGACGGCACCTATTGTTCAAGCCCTAAAGAATATCTGCCGAAAATTTTATATTGATTTTGGAGTGAGGACAAAAAACAGCATCCGAGCCTTGTTCTGCAGCGACCGAGATTCTGTGAAAGATGAGGACAAATGGGGAATTTTCAATGTTCCATTACGTTCCAATGATGCAGGTAACTCGGAGTCTGCACACACCGTCTCTACCTCCAGGAAATTTCAGACTAGAACTATGGAACACAAATACAGTGTCCGCAATGGTTCACAAAATACAGCGTGGGCAAGGACTGTTTGCGGAGGAAGACACGAACCGGAATGGGACAAAGTGGCTGTAGTGGCGACCCCATCAAGTAAGTCATCTTTGTTATTTGTAGAGAGTTTGTTAATTCTTAAGAATATGGACCGGTGCTGCAATGATGAGGTTCCTGTATCTGTATCGGGAGTGTTGAAGAACCTCATACAGTCTGGACGTCACAACCCTATCCTTCACAGTGAATGGTGACTATTTCATAGTACATTACTTGCTGACGCCAATAGTGTGCTGAATTAATCATGTGTATACGGTGATCTGGCAGTATGTATGTAATATTAACCTGTGTGATCTCTAGCTCGTGTTCATTCCCGGTACTGGCCCTCCGGTAATAAATAAGGGCGTCTTCTTTTTTTTTTTTTTTTGATTGGAGGTTTAACGACCACCGTGAGCAACTCAATGGGCTATAAGCAGTCGCCCGTCCCTAATTTAGGGTCACTGGTTCCAGGGAAGGGAGAGAGCCAGTGCCGTAAGACAAACACAACATCTATGCCTCACCGGGATTCGAACCCGGACCCGTTTCGGTCGAATGATCAGAGGCCATCGCTTAGACCACTGCGCCACCGGGGCGGCTAAGGGCGTCTTCCTCCCCCTTTCTACTTCGCTTCCGTGTCACTTTCCTATCGGGCGCTCAAGCCCCAATCTCCTAGTTTCCTATTTCTAAGGGTTGTTTAAGACCTGGGGACAGACACTCCCTTCCTAAAATCCTCTACATATGATCATGGTCGTGTTCATTTCATCCGAGGATGGTCCTAAGGTAGAACCGAAAGTACTAATGAAATTGGTTTTAACTTATCTTATTAAAGGTTTTTAAACGTCATTTCATCTTGCAAAAAACGGCATGTTCAATAAGCTTGGGAAAATACGGTATTTCGCAAAATTTCGGGGTAAATCCCGAAATTTCGCGAAGAGACGCAACTTTTCGCTATTTAGCCCGCGAACTTTGCCTTTTCTTCCCGGGATAAAATTACTGCCCTACAAATGAGTGCTAGTGTTTTTTGCAGTTTAACTTCACACCTTTTCTTGTACCAAATACTGTATGTGCTAGTAATCCTTCAGACATTGCATTTTGGAAGTTAAATTTTGGTCTTTATGTGCAGGCATTATTTTGATAGTGGTACAACTTCACTTCTTCTGAAATTGGAGTTAGCCCCTTTTTCGTGATCACACAAGAGGATTCTCTTCATTTTGCAACTGGTACACCTGCAATTTCTTTCCACAGCAAACAGAGTGCACCACAATACAGGCATGTCTATTATACAGGTCTTCTTTATTTAAGACCCAATTTCTCAGAATGAATGAAAATGGAGCTGTACCACTATTAAAATAATGCCTTCATATATTAATTGAGTACTCTATGGGGATCAGCATTACTGGAAGCCTACAGTGGTTTCCATTCAATTTCTAAATGTAGCTCTTGGAATAACTGAATCTAATAAAACAAAATTATTTGATATAGATGCAACCTCCAAAATGATGAAAAAAACCTTCCTTTCAGAATGCTGTTATCTTGAGAGCTTGTATGATAACAGAACAAATTCTCAATGTGTCACAAATTATCTAATTCACCATCCACACGGAAATGTGGTGTTTTCAGTCAAACACTGCAATTCTCAAAGAAAATGGAACTTGAAAGGAACTTTTAGTTATCATTTCATTGCATTTTTAGAAATGAGAAAAAAAAATGACCGAGGTATATGAAATTCTTCTAAAACTTAGAAAAAACCTAGATTTCCAGATTTAGAATATGACAAAAATCCTGGAATTTCAGGCTACATCGGAACTACAAACAGCTCCTCTGTAAAAGATTAAAGTGATTTTTTTTGTTTTTGTTTCATTGCAACTGTCATCTTCCATTTTATGAGAAAATTTGTAAATTTCTAAATCGTATTGCAACTGGAAAATTTCACTCATATAGTATCATAGCAGGTTCATATTTTCATTACTGAAAATATGTGCCTTATCTAAGTTACATATTTCCTATAACAAAAAATACGACCTGAAACCACATTCCCCCCCAGATATTTCAAACATGCAAACATCTGTCTCTTCAACACGAGACTTTATACATTCTAGTTATGTGTGGTGTAATCGTCTTCAAGCACACATAACATTGTTGCACTCATTCACATGCACAAAAGAACAAGCGACTTGGAAGATCATATTCTGTACAAATTGTCTGGAATATGTTTCACATGGCTGGGACATTTCATCTGGGTGAAGAAGCAGATGCTTTGAAAGGTTACCTTTGAGAGTAAATTCCTTCAAACGTATGCCACACTAAGAGCTTGATTATTGCACAAACCCCATTTTGAAATTTATTTGTAGAAATGAGAATTATTTTTGAACTTATTATTGTCAGAGCTTTGAGAAATAGAAAGTGACCTTACATGCAAACTTGATTTTGAGCAAGTAATTACCAGTTTTGCAGCTGAGAAAATGAGAGTAACCTATTATATCTAAGAACCTATTATACAGTATACTTGTAGTAACCTATGCATCTAAGAACCTGTTATACACTTGTGTCCTAATTGGTGCTTAAGTTTGTCGACCTTGCTCTTGCTGCTCACCAATGAAAACCTTGGTAGGTTCTTTTTTAAAGAACCCAAAAAAACTGCATGCCAAAATCACTGCCTTTTTTTTTCAGGTGCAGTGAAACCTCCTTAATGGACACTTCCAAATAGTGAATAGTTTTATGATCCTCAGTGCCAAATGATACACACAATTCTCAGACGTGACCTTACAAGTGAACTTCATCCCACCCTTTAGCCCCCCGCCCTCAAATACTGAAGAAGTGAGAACACAAGGTGGGTGAAACCATTTAAGATTTTGGGGAACTTGGATAAACATATGCGAATTTATCAAATTCACAGACATTTTGTTATATAAAATGAATTTTTTGTTAAATTTAGTGTTTGTTTCTGTGAAATGGAGAGAATCATCAGAGTGAGTATCTAAGAGAGCAGTAGAAAGAACACCATTTTCATAATTATAGTTTAAAAAGGAAGGAAGGAAGGAAGAGAGAGAGAGAGAGAGAGAGAGAGAGAGAGAGAGAGAGAGAGAGAGAGAGAGAGATTCCTTATCAGGGTACAAACTACAATTCATAGAATGACCTACGACAGAAAAAAAAAAAAAGTATCGTTGGTAAGCTAAAATTGCTAAGAATGAAGAAACAGTAACCTGGTAAAATGTGGACATGAGCATGTAACTGTTAGTAATAAGTATAAAAACTTCAAACTTATGCTTAAGGTACATAAGGTCTGATTTAAGAGAGCTTTCAACTGGTAACCTTAGTCTTTGTTATGCTGACGAAGACTGAAGTTATCGGTTGAAAGCTCGTTTAAATCAAACCTTCTTATATATCTTCAGTGTGGTTTAAAGTCTTTGTGCTTAACTAGTAACTGCTTAAGGATATGAAGATTCATATCAATGATTACCATACTTACATGCACTGAATAAATACTACATACAGTATGAATCCGAAAACTTATTTTTTACTAGGGATAGCATTATCAGCCAGAATAAATTAGCAATGTTTATTCACAATTAAATATTATATTTTAAGATCTACTATGGCTTTGCTGAGAGTCAGTGGGCCGGTGTGGCATACCAGTAGTTAAGAAAAATAAAAGTGAGCATACCGACAGTTAAAAAAAAGATTATTTACCATCCCAGTATGTAATAAATTATAAACCCGTCACAAACTACATAAAGAAATTAGGATGAAAAAAAAACAAATTTCAACGCAAAAATTGGCAAATGACGTTTTTAACGGACAAAATTATTAGCAGCTGGGACTAAAAAGACGTTAAAGTGCTCGGCTGCTACACTACAGTTTTAGGGTAGCAGCAGAGCCCTTAACATACTGAAGCAGAATGTATTTCGATTTAAAATCTTGGTGTCGACCATACAGGCAGAAGCACTGCCCGTGTAGTCGCCACCATACCGGCAGTAGCTCTATGCCACTTCGACCACTGCTGAGAGTTTGGCTTGGCTTCATCTGGACAAACTGCATTTGTCCTGATGAAGCTGAGCCAAACTCTCAGAGAAACTACAGTAGATCATAAAATAAAATATTTAATTGTGAATAAACATTGCTGATTTATTCTATCTCAACATCACAAGACAAGTGTTGTAGTCATAAAATATATTAATGTTACCAGTGTCGGGTAAAATCTACATGCATTGATTTTTTTGCCAAACACTTCAAAATTTGTGTCACTCCCATCATGCTTAGCCCCTCCCCCCATCACCCAATAGTAGGATTTGAAAAACCCATTGGGTTTTTTGTGGGGAAGGGGGAGGGGGGGGCTTTTTTGTTTTTTTATTTGTAATTTGCATAGCTGGAATTTATTTGAAATTCCAGATCATCATATTTTATTAGTTCATAATTTTTTTTTTTACAAGTCTATGGATCTCTGCAGTTGTTTTGTACGTATTGAGGTAATAATTGACAACATTTTACCCATTTTCCTGGACTGCAGAAACCTAGTAAATTTTAAAGTAAAAACAAAATTACTCCCATTGCCGAGAAGCAATATACACAGTACATTTTCTAAGAAAGGCTGTCCAATACTTTATTCCATTCTCACAAATTTTATTGCGATAACTGAACTGAGAAATTGCAATAGTTTTTTCTCTTTTAGTGAGAGCAGAAATCCAAATACATCAAGAATTAATTTCTTTTTCAAGACTTACAAAATAATTACGAAAAAACCTCCAGAAAACTGAAAATTTCCGGAATTATAAAAACTTCAGTGCAAATTTTTAAAGTGAGAAATCAAAAAATGCAACAATGAATTTTTATTTAATTACTTTCAAATGGAAAAAGCATATTTTCTGTAGCTGAAACAGACTTTCTAGAACAGCAGTTCAAGAATTCGCGTAGACATAAACCAGAAAAGCAGTAATGAGATGCAAAAATTAAAAAAAAAAGCATATGCATATAAAAAGCAGCAACACCAAAATTTTCTGCGTAGGTCAACCTCCATACATTAACATACATGTGAATTTTGAGTTTCTATCTCAAACTATTGATAGAGTGTTTGATTAGATTGTACTGATTATTTAACTTCAAATGCAACTGGCAAAAGCAAACTCAGGTAGAAGACATCAACACAAATGGATGGGGCTTGTATTTGGAAGTTCAGAAAGAGAAAGGTAAGAGACAGTGTTTGGCTCAGCAGAACATTTGCTACATAGTTTTTTTTTAACTTAAGAAGGTAGTTCCACCTAAAATCTTTGCCTTGTTTTTCCACTGGGCAAACTTCTGTAGTCATTTTCTTCACAATTAATGCATTCCCAAGGATAAAAATTTGAACATTGATAAAAATAGTTTCATATTATAGCATAGTATATGTAATATTTTCTAAAATTTAACCATAATTACATTAAAAATCAATGATTTTTCCTTTGGTGGTGTTGAGACCAGAAAATAAATGGTGCGATGTGTACATTGATGACATTAGCAGACAGACAAATGTTGAATTGCTTAATTATGGTTAAATTTTAGAAAATATTAAGTATACTAGGCTATAATATGAAGTTGTTTTTACTGAAGTTCACATTTTCATCCTTGGGAATGCATCAATTGTTAAGAAAATGGATACAGAAGTTTGCCCATCGGAAAAACAAGGTAAAGATTTTAGGTGGATCCACCTTAAGCTGTCAAGTGGTAAGCAAACTTTGCTATTTTAGAATAATTTGTTTCCTTCTATCTGAATATTGAAGTACACATATAAATGTATATATACATATATGGGGATGTAAGGTCAGGTGATGCGTAACATCACAGCCTCTCCTTGACAAATGTCAACCCCGCCTTCTCGTGGTACATCCTGTTCCCACTAAAGGGGCTCTGACGACCGCCAATAGCGGTATAACTATACCATCGGGATTAGAGGAAATTCTATCCCACACTCACCAACCCGCTTGGCCAGCGTGGTGAGTTATGGCCAAACCCCTCCAAAATGATTCCACAACTTAAATCTTGGCCCTCAGTCTCCGGCAGCTGGAATGTACCTGGCCAAGGCAGCGGCCAGTGCGACATGAAGGCAGAGGGTGCTAAGAATCCCCGGAGGACCGGACTAGGCTGCCATCTGATGCTGACCTTGGCTACGTACAATGGACGCTCCCTATCTTCTGATTCAAGGCTTCTTGAATTGGAAGAGGAACTACAAAGGATCAAGTGGGACATTGCCGGGATAAGTGAGGTAAGGAGAAAAGGAGAAGATCTCATCGAACTGAAAAGTGGACATCTCTTCTACTATCGTGGGACAGATACTGGCAGAACTAGTAGTGTTGGATTTATAATAAACAAGAAACTGAAGGATAAAGTTGTAGAAGTTGAAAGTTCCTCTGACAGAGCTGCACGACTTGTTATCCAACTCTCGAAAAGATACCAGGCTCAGATTATTCAAACTTATGCACCCACCACAAGTCATCCTGAAGAAGAAATTGAAGAATTTTATGAGGAAATTTGTCATCTAAATAATAAAGGTAAGCAGCACTTGAAAATAATTATGGGAGATTTCAATGCAAAAATAGGGCAACGGCAACAGAATGAAACTTCAGTAGGTAAATTCAGTCACGGCAACAGAAACCAGCGTGTAAATACTCTCGTTGAGTTTGCAGAGGCAGAAGGGTTTTTCATCTTGAACTCCTTCTTCAAGAAAAAGCCACACAGGAAATGGACATGGAGACATCCAAATGGGACGACAAGTGAAATTGATTTTATTATGTGTAACAAAAAATTCATCATAGAAGACTGCAGTGTGCTAAACAAGTTCAACACCGGCAGTGACCATAGATTGGTGAGATGTAAGATGCACCTCAACACTAAACTTGAACGTGGCAAGCTCATAAGACAAACAAAATCTATTGACATAACTAACCTTAAAAAACACCATAATACCTTCAAGTTGGAACTGAAGAACAGGTTCTCTGCTTTAGAAGGCCTAACATCGGAAGAAGTGGACATCTCTGAAGTTAACAGAAAAGTAACCAAAGCTCTTATGGAAACAGCAACAAAATTAGCTGGGTCTAAGAACAAGTTGCATGTAAACAAATTTTCAGGAAAAACGAAAATGTTGATGCAAAAAAGAAGAGAGATGAGGACAACTAAAGAAGATGTGACTTCCAAAGTGGAATATATAGAGCTATGCTAGACAGTAAGAAAAAGTATCACTGAAGACGTAAGAAAATTCAACTGTGAACTAGTGAGGAAAGCAATTGCAAACAACCAAAGCCTAAAGATAGCAAAGGGACATCTCAGTAAGGGAAGAAAACAGATTATGGCACTGAGAAAAGAAGATGGTTCTGTAACAAGAAATAGAGGTGAAATTTTGACAAGAGTGAAAGATTTCTACTCCAAATTATATGAAAGGGATGATACATGTACTCCAGACATCATGAAAGGTACCAGTACCAGAGTTCCTCCAGTCCTTCCAGCAGAAGTTGCACATGCAATCAAGAACATGAAGCGGGGAAAAGCTCCAGGAGAAGATGGAATTACTGTAGACATCATACAAGAAGCAAGTGGAGAAATCGAAACAGTACTCGCCCAAATTTTCACTCGATGCCTTAATGAAGGAAAGATTCCTGAGGATTGGAACACCGCTACAATGATCCTGCTACATAAGAAAGGTGACATTGAGGATCTCGGAAACTACAGACCTATCAGCCTCCTATCAGTAGTTTATAAAATCTTCATTAAAGTTCTTTCACACCGCTTGAAGGTAACACTGGACATGGCTCAACCGAGAGAACAAGCTGGATTCAGGAGTGGCTACAGCACAATAGATCATATCCACGTACTGAGGGAACTAATTGAAAGAGCGAGGGAATATGAACTTCCATTGTGCATGGCTTTTATCGATTATGAAAAAGCCTTTGATTCAGAGAAACACCATCAGCAGTTATAATGGCTCTGAAGTCCTGCGGTATTGAAGATGCATACATTAATATTATTAATAACATCTATGAAAATGCAAGTGCAAAGATTCCGCTATTTGAAAATAAAACACACATAAAAATTGGAAAGGGAGTGAGACAAGGTGACACCATATCTCCGAAGCTCTTTAATGCCACATTGGAGGGTGTTTTTCAGTCGCTGAGCTGGGAAAACAAGGGGATAAAGATTAATGGAAATTATCTAACCCACCTTCGTTTTGCTGATGACATAGTCATTTTTGCAACTACCCCATCAGAGCTGCAGAGTATGATCCAGGAACTTGCTGACAAGAGTAAAGAAGTGGGATTAAAAATGAACTTTCAGAAGACAAAAGTGATGTTCAATGCTTTTACAAGAAATGAAGATTTATCGATTGATGGAGAAAAGCTGGAGATAACAGACACGTACGTTTATCTTGGACAGCAGATATCAAGTGAGGGTCACATTGATGAAGAAATCAATCGGCGTACAAAACTTGCCTGGAGAGCTTTTGGAAGAAACAGCATAATTTTCAAGAGCAATATGCCATTATGTCTTAAAAGAAAAGTGTTTGATCAATGCATCCTTCCAGTGCTTACGTATGGTGCAGAGACGTGGACCTTAGCTAAAAGAGACATACAAAGGCTGCAGACAACTCAAAGTAGCATGGAGAGGTGCATACTTGGTGTAACCAGGAGAGATAAGAAGAGGAACTTGTGGATCCAAAAAATGACAAGAGTGGAAGACATCATGATCAGAGTTAAATCCCTGAAATGGCAATGGGCTGGACATACTGCCAGAAGGACAGATCATCGATGGACAGCCGAAATTTTAGATTGGATTCCGAGGGACAGGAAAAGACCCAGAAGAAGACCACGTGGGAGAAGGGTGGATGAAATTTGAAAGTATGTGGGAGTGACATGGAGGAGACTGGCACAAGACAGACCGTTGTGGAGGAAATTTGGGGAGACCTTCGTCCAGCAGTGGATTGATAATGGTTGACAATGATGATGATGATACATATATATATATTTTTCATGTTACATAAGGTCTACCCACCCAGAATATGGTGACCTACCGGGAATTCTCCAGGTATCCCAGCAGCCGAGTCTACACTTGTGTGACGTAGCAGGTAATGGACGAAACTGGTGGGTCAAACTCAAAGGTTCCTGAAGATTGAATGGTAACGTCAGTGCTAATTCCTATCGTAACATCATCTCAGCTCTCAGCTGTTGGTGTGACATATTTATAATTCTGATGATTCCAGAGATCTCCCCTTCCCCCTGTTTACCCTAAATTCTAGCTCAGTTACTCTCCTTTCATTTCTTCTGCAGTCAAAAGTCAAATTACATCTGCAAAGTAGAAGTTGCGCATCATTCAAGATATCAATTGCCACTTGTTAGGTACAATGCCGTCATTTTTTTGTTAGCCCATTTATGGTAAGAAATATGCCAAAGGTGCTGGGAAATGGCAGAAAATCAGCAAGTGAATGGAATGAATGAAGTGTTAAAAATTGATGGAAAGTCCACATGCAAACACTATAATTATACAACTAGTTAAAAAACAGAGTGCATCAAGTCCCATTTAAGGAACTATTCTGATCAAAGTATTATATCTGAAGTTTTAAGAGATGAAGTTGAATCTGTTCATCGTGAACCTGCATTACCTTCAACAGTTTTTCAAGCCAGTGATCAAGGCAGATGCTCCCCCATCCGTGGTTTAAATACTTCTAGTATGAGCACTTCCTCATCGCTTAGAACAGCATAACCCATTATTGTTGCAAAAACGAAGAAGCATCAATCAATGAGTAAATTCTGCCTTAAAACCACAAAAGGGCAAAATGAATCTCTTGATAAAACAGTGGCTGATTTTTTTATGCTGCTAACATACTGTTCAATGCTGCAGATTTGGATCAGTTTAAAATTATGATTGAAGCAGTGAGACCTGGTTATCAACCACCCTCAGCGAAAGCCATTGGTGGAAAACGGTTTGATACTGTAGCAGAAGAAATTGAATCTCAGCTTTCAGAAAAAATGAAATTAGGCAGTTTGACTCTCACTATACCTATTATGGCTGATCCAGTGTGAAGAATGAGCCAGTCTAAGCTATTAACGTCCATACAGGATCCCAAAGTTTTTTGCTATATGCTGATGATACTGGATCAGGAAAGAAAACAGCAAAATATTGTACTACTAAATTAGAGGCAGCCATAAAGGAATGCGAAGAAAAATTTGTAAACCTGTTTTTGCTGTTGTAACTGACAATGAAAGCAAAACGATAAAAATGAAGAAAATTTTAAATGAAAAACTTTCATAACATATAGATAGATGCTCAGCACATCTGTTAAATTTGGTAGAAAAAAGATTTCTCCACCGACTGTTTTAAAGCAGATTGTGGAGGTGCAAAACTATTTTCGTAATGTACATCAACCACATGGATGGTTAAAAGAAAAGCATGGCTTAATGCTACAACTACCTAACGAAACAAGATGGAACTCTCCTCCTGACTGTGTTAAAATATTTGTAGCAATTATCACAAATACAGAAAAATATCTTCAGTGCATATTGAGGAATTTGAGCAATCTGTTTCAGAAATCTTGGATAACATGGACATATACCATAAAGCTATGAATCTGGAAAAGCAGTTATCCATGTTTGCTAGCACACTGGACACACTTCACAGAGATAAAACATCTATTTCAGTTGCTGTTAAAATATGGCTGGATTTACTACAAGAAATAATCCTGCAGATCTACTATCTAGATTTTAAAAAAAAGGTCTGAACAAGCAGTTCTTGCACCACACTTTCTGGCAAACCTCATGGATCCAAATTACAGAGATCCGAAACTTAACCAAGAACAGGAGAGTACTGCAAGAGAGTGGATATCCAAAGTTTACGCTGATTATTTGTCTGGTGTAATGGCTTTCAAAATTAATGACAGACTATTACCCAACATCAATGATGAAAGAAAGTGTCATCAGCCAGCTTTCTTCCATAAAATGGTAGCAAACCATGGCAAAAATGCCTGAAAAGTGTTCAAATTCAAAATATGCTTGCAGGATTTTGTGACTTTTTTTGTATACCTACATACAGCACCAGCTTCATCTGTCTCCATTGAGATTTTACGTATGGTTCAACTAGTTTGGAATAAGTTACAAAATAGGCTTGGGGTAGAGAAAGCCACAAAATTTGTTAAAGCTGATACATTTTTAAGATCACAGCATGGATAAACAATTTCTGTAGATCGGTAGTTTTGTTTCTGGCTAAAACCCCTGAGATTACATTATTTAAAATGCCGCTGTTTCACAGAAAAACTCGGAGACTTGAAAACAATTTGAAAATTGCGGGGATCACAAAATTATGATAATTAATTTCAGCCTGCTTTTGAGGTCATAGTAAAAAACAAAACAAAAAAAACTATGATAATTAATTTCAGCCTGCTTTCGAAGTTATAGTAAAAAAAAAACAAACTGTGATAATTAATTTCAGCCTGCTTTGGAGGTTATAGTAAAAAAAAACAAAAAAAACAACAGCTATGATAATTAATTTCAGCCTGCTTTCTTCGGGGTTATATTAAAAAACAAACAAAAAACCCCTATGATAATTAATTTCAGCCTGCTTTCAAGGTTATGTAAAAAAAAAAATTATGATAATTAATTTCAGCCTGCTTTCGAGGTTATAGTAAAAAAAAAAAAAAAACTATGATAATTAATTTCAGCCTGCTTTCAAGGTTATAGTCATCATCATCATCATTGTCAACCATTATCAATCCACTGCTGGACGAAGGTCTCCCCAAGTTTCCTCCACAACGGTCTGTCTTGTGCCAGTCTCCTCCATGTCACTCCTGCATACTTTCGAATTTCATCCACCCATCTCCCATGTGGTCTTCTTCTGGGTCTTTTCCTGTCCCTTGGAATCCAATCTAAAATTTCGGCTGTCCATCGATGATCTGTCCTTCTGGCAGTATGTCCAGCCCATTGCCATTTCAGGGATTTAACTCTGATCATGATGTCTTCCACTCTTGTCATTTTTCGGATCCACGAGTTCCTCTTCTTATCTCTCCTGGTTATACCAAGTATGCACCTCTCCATGCTTCTTTGAGTTGTCTGCAGCCTTTGTATGTCTCTTTTAGTTAAGGTCCACGTCTCTGCACCATACGTAAGCACTGGAAGGATGCATTGATCAAACACTTTTCTTTTAAGACATAATGGCATATTGCTCTTGAAAATTATGCTGTTTCTTCCAAAAGTTCTCCAGGCAAGTTTTGTACGCCGATTAATTTCTTCATCAATGTGACCCTCACTTGATATCTGCTGTCCAAGATAAACATACGTATCTGTTATCTCCAGCTTTTCTCCATCAATCAATAAATCTTCATTTCTTGTAAAAGCATTGAACATCACTTTTGTCTTCTGAAAGTTCATTTTTAATCCCACTTCTTTACTCTTGTCAGCAAGTTCCTGGATCATACTCTGCAGCTCTGATGGGGTAGTTGCAAAAATGACTACGTCATCAGCAAAACGAAGGTGGGTTAGATAATCTCCATTAATCTTTATCCCCTTTGTTTTCCCAGCTCAGTGATTGAAAAACACCCTCCAATGTGGCATTAAAGAGCTTCGGAGATATGGTGTCACCTTGTCTCACTCCCTTTCCAATTTTTACGTGTGTTGTATTTTCAAACAGCCTAATCTTTGCACTTGCATTTTCATAGATGTTATTAATAATATTAATGTATGCATCTTCAATACCGCAGGATTTCAGAGCCATTGTAACTGCTGATGGTTTCACCAAATCAAAGGCTTTTTCATAATCGATAAAAGCCATGCACAATGGAAGTTCATATTCCCTCGCTCTTTCAATTAGTTCTCTCAGCACGTGGATATGATCTATTGTGCTGTAGCCACTCCTGAATCCAGCTTGTTCTCTCGGTTGAGCCATGTCCAGTGTTACCTTCAAGCGGTGTGAAAGAACTTTAGTGAAGATTTTATAAACCACTGATAGGAGGCTGATAGGTCTGTAGTTTCCAAGATCCTCAATGTCACCTTTCTTATGTAGCAGGATCATTGTAGCATTGTTCCAATCCTCAGGAATCTTCCCTTCATTAAGGCATCGAGTGAAAATTTGGGCGAGTACTGTTTCAATTTCTCCACTTGCTTCTTGTATGATGTCTATAGTAATTCCATCTTCTCCTGGAGCTTTTCCCCGCTTCATGTTCTTGATTGCATGTGCAACTTCTGCTGGGAGGACTGGAAGAACTCTGGTACTGGTATCTTTCATGATGTCTGGAGTGCATGTATCATCCCTTTCATATAATTTGGAGTAGAAATCTTTCACTCTTGTCAAAATTTCACCTCTATTTCTTGTTATAGAACCATCTTCTTTTCTCAGAGCCATAATCTGTTTTCTTCCCTTACTGAGATGTCCCTTTGCTATCTTTAGGCTTTGGTTGTTTTCAATTGCTTTCCTCACTAGTTCACAGTTGAATTTTCCTTACGTCTTCAGTGATACTTTTTCGTACTGTCTTGCATAGCTGTATATATTCTACTTTGGAAGTCACATCTTCTTTAGTTGTCCTCATCTCTCTTCTTTTTTGCATCAACATTTTGGTTTTTCCTGATAATTTGTTTACATGCAACTTGTTCTTAGACCCAGCTAATTTTGTTGCTGTTTCCATAAGAGCTTTGGTTACTTTTCTGTTAACTTCAGAAATATCCACTTCTTCTGATGTTAGGCCTTCTAAAGCAGAGAATCTGTTCTTCAGTTCCAACTTGAAGGTATTATGGTGTTTTTTTAAGGTTGGTTATGTCAATACATTTTGTTTGTCTTATGAGCTTGCCACGTTCCAGTTTAGTGTTGAGGTGCATCTTACATCTCACCAATCTATGGTCACTACCTGTGTTGAACTTGTTTAGCACACTGCAGTCTTCGATGACGAATTTTTTGTTACACATAATAAAATCAATTTCACTTGTCGTCCCAATTGGATGTCTCCATGTCCATTTCCTGTGTGGCTTTTTCTTGAAAAAGGAATTCAAGATGAAAAATCCTTCTGCCTCTGCAAACTCAACGAGAGTATTTACACGCTGGTTTCTGTTGCCGTGACCGAATTTACCTACTGAAGTTTCATTCTGTTGCCGGTGCCCTATTTTTGCATTGAAATCTCCCATAATTATCTTCAAGTGCTGCTTACCTTTATTATTTAGATGACGAATTTCCTCATAAAATTCTTCAATTTCTTCTTCAGGATGACTTGTGGTGGGTGCATAAGTTTGAATAATCTGAGCCTGGTATCTTCTCGATAGTTGGATAACGAGTCGTGCAGCTCTGTCCGAGGAACTTTCAACTTCTACCACTTTATCCTTCAGTTTCTTGTTTATTATAAATCCAACACCACTAGTTCTGCCAGTATCTGTCCCCCGATAATAGAAGAGATGTCCACTTTTCAGTTCAATGAGATCTTCTCCTTTTCTCCTTACCTCACTCAGCCCGACGATGTCCCACTTGATCCTTTGTAGTTCCTCTTCCAATTCAAGAAGCCTTGAATCAGAAGATAGGGAGCGTGCGTTGTAGGTAGCCAAGGTCAGCATCAAATGGCAGCCTAGTCCGGTCCTCCGGGGATTCTTAGCACCCTCTGCCTTCATGTCGCACTGGCCGCTGCCTTGGCCAGGTACATTCCAGCTGCCGGAGACTGAGGGCCAAGATTTAAGTTGTAGAGTCATTTTGGAGGTGTTTGGCCATAACTCACCACGCTGGCCAAGCGGGTTGGTGAGTGTGGGATAGCATTTCCTCTGATCCCGATGGTATAGTTATACCGCTATTTGCGGTCGTCAGAGCCCCTTTAGTGGGAACAGGATGCACCACGAGAAGGCGGGGTTGACATTTGTCAAGGAGAGGCTTAGATGTTACGCATCACCTGACCTTACATCCCAGGTTATAGTAAATATATATATATATATATATGCCATTATGTCTTAAAAGAAAAGTGTTTGATCAATGCATCCTTCCAGTGCTTACGTATGGTGCAGAGACGTGGACCTTAACTAAAAGAGACATACAAAGGCTGCAGACAACTCAAAGAAGCATGGAGAGGTGCATGCTTGGTGTAACCAGGAGAGATAAGAAGAGGAACTCGTGGATCCGAAAAATGACAAGAGTGGAAGACATCATGATCAGAGTTAAATCCCTGAAATGGCAATGGGCTGGACATACTGCCAGAAGGACAGATCATCGATGGACAGCTGAAATTTTAGATTGGATTCCAAGGGACAGGAAAAGACCCAGAAGAAGACCACATGGGAGATGGGTGGATGAAATTCGAAAGTATGCAGGGGTGACATGGAGGAGACTGGCACAAGACAGACCGTTGTGGTGGAAACTTGGGGAGACCTTCGTCCAGCAGTGGATTGATAATGGTTGACAATGATGATGATGATGATGATATATATATATATATTTTATCATCTGTGCTATTGTTTAATTTTTAGGCAATCTTTCTAGTCAAAAGCCATTGCAGTTTGCATGACATACACAAATAATATCTCAAGCAAATTTTATTTAAACATATTTTATTGGGTTGTCGGAAAAGTCACGACGTATTTTAGCCATGTTCTGGAAAGGTCATTTATTAGAACAAAGATCAATCAATGATATAATGCCCGTTTTGTTTGATGACCTTTTGTCATCTGTCAGCAAGCTGCAGAATGCCTCGTTCATAGAAGGACCTGTCTTTCGTGGCGAAAAACTGCACAAGGTGCTGATTTACAGCCTCATCTGAATTGAACGATATACCACGGAAGGACTGCTGAAGAGAGCGAAACAAGTGGAAGTCTGACGGCACAAGGTTAGGCGAGTATGCTGGGTGTGGCAACATATCCCACCCAAGCTCCAATAATTTTTGGCGGGTGATCAAACTTGTGTGTGGTCTCGCGTTGTCTTGATGGAACACACCTTTACAACAAACGAGCTCTGGACGTTTCTGGATGATGGATTCGTTCAAACTGTCCAATTGCTGACAGTACACATTCAAATTGATTGTTTGGTTCCATGGTAGGAGTTCGAAAAACACAACACCTTTAAAATCCCACCACGCAGAGACCAGAGCCTTCCGCTGATGAATGTCTGCTTTGGATGTCGTTTGAGGCGAAGCAGCACGTCGGGACCAAGACCGTTTGCACAGCACATTGTTGTACACAATCCACATTTCGTCACCAGTTGTCAGTCGCTTCAAAAAGGATCATTTTCCTCACGTTTAATGAACATACCGCAGATGTTTATACGCGCCGTCAATTGAGCTTCTTTGAGTTCATGAGAAACCCACACATCGAGCTTGCTTACATATCCCAGCTTCTTCAGGTGGTCGTGAACACTTGAATGATGGATGTGCAATGTGTCTGCAATCTTTCGTGTCGTATAACGTGGGTTTGACTCGATCAATGCCTTGATTTGGTCGTCATCAACCTTGGTTGGTCTCCCGGACCGAGGAGCATCGTTGAGGTCAAAATCACCAGCACGGAATTTTGTCAACCACCGCTAGCACTGACGTTCTTGGGGAGCATTATCACCATACACTTTACGCAACTTTTCACAAGCTTGACACACGTTCTTCCCTTTACGGAAGTAAAACAGTAAAATATGGCGAAAATGCACAGTTTGGACTTCCATCTTCAACTTGATGTCCAATCTCCGCAAATCAACCAAATCGCTCACTATTCCTTTCAGACTGCAGCTAGAACTGGCACCTGTCGAATGCCATAGCGATAACAGAGCTGTGCATGCCTGTAGTACTTCCAAAACTGCCCAACTGCTAAAATACGTCATGACTTTTCCGACAACCCAATATATTGGGTGTTGAATAATTTTAAAATATTGTGGTTAAGCAAAAATAGAATTTAATTTTGAAAAAACCCAGCGGGAGTTTTTGAGCTGGGCACATCTTGGCGAACCCTATCTAATAGCCCACCCAGTTCTGAGCAGCTGGATCATCACTGATGATTCTGTACATTTACCTCCAAATAGCAGTCTCTCAGTTTAATGAATAGTGATCTTGGTTATAAGACAGTTAATAATATCAGGGGTGCACAACCTTTTAGAACTTACAGGCCAATTTCAGAGTGACTAAACAACAGTGGGCTGTGGCAGCTATATCCAACAAAAGATTCCAAAAAGATCCCCAAACCAAAATATCGAAAAAATAAAAGGCATGTACAAAAATTAAATAAACAAAACAATTTACTTGCTTAAAAAATATGTAAGCGTTGCCAAAACTTTTTTTATTTTTTGTAGGTCACTAGTAAGAAATTTGACATTTTTTTTTTATTAGTCTTTCAATACCTGGTTTAATGTTGGACACACACATACACAGACTCGCAGGTTTCCCTCCAGGTGTTCATCAGTTAGACCAGAACAACTTCTTGATTTAATTGTTTCATTGCAGAAAGTGATTGTTTGCACAAGTGGTTCCGAATAATGTTACCGATTTTAGAAAGCGGATTTTCAATCTCTTTATTTCACAAGGCAAGTAGTTTACGTGATATCATAGAAAAGAAACTTCTGCAAATCTAACCTGCAGCCCCGTTGACGCAGTGGTCTAAGCGATGGCTTCTGATCATTCGGCCGAGATGGACCCGGGTTCGAATCCCGGTGAGGCATGGATGTTGTGTATGTCTTACTGCACTGGCTCTCTCCCTTCCCTGGAGTCAGTGGCCCTAAATTAAGGACGGGCGACTGCTTATAGCCTACTAAGTTCCTCACGGTGGTTGTTGAACCCTCGATTAAAAAAAAAAAAAAATTATTACCTTCAATTCGGTGTTATATTGGAGGTCAGCAAGCTCCATCTGAAAATCGACGAGCGTCGTTTCAATATTAATTGCAAATTATGGTATTGTAAACACTGCTTCTGTACCCTCATAAAATTTTCATACCATTATATAAAACTTGTGTATTTTATAAAATTTTCATATTTTTCCCATAAAATTTTCATATCCCTGTAATTTTCCTATAAATGTTTGACTAATTCCCATTTTGTGCCACTTGGTGTGCACGGGCCACATACAGTCAGGCCAAGGGCAGCAGGTTGTGCATGTCTGATAATATGAATGTTCACAGGGGAAAAAATTGAAAATTTTTTGCTGCAAAGATTTTGTTCAGCTTTTTTGGGTGGAAATCAAGGTACTTTTTGTCATCCAGATTTCCATTACCAAAACTACTGGTCTGTGGTTTCAATATAGCAGATCTTTTCTTAGAAAGGGCAAAACAACTTTCAAAGAATAGTAAAAACAACTTACAACCACCAATGGGAATAGGCCACCAAGCAAGTGAAGTCACAGTCAGTTGACCAATGATGAGACACCAACACGGCGGTGACAAACAGCCAGCAAAGGAATGGACTTCATCCAGATCTTTGAAAATCGGACTCCAATGAGTCCAGAAACTTGAATTAGATATTAAAACTTCATGAACATATATGTTTTATTGGACTATGTGAAGAAATACATCATCAAAAAGAACTCAAATGATACTGGAGCATCAACTGAGACAGATAACTCATACTTGAAATAACTGATTGACAGTTTCTATGGGCTGTTGAACTTTTAAAAAAATCCTATGAAAACAACACTTCGTAAATAATTATTTTAGCAATTGTAAATAGAAATTTCTAATTTTGTATATTAGGTTTTTAGTGATGGTTTTAAATCTAGTAACAATTAGCCATTGGTTGCTCTGGCTTTCTTAAAATTTTTGCCAACCCATAAGCCAAATTCAATTTTTTTTTATGCCTAATGTAATCTGAAGCATTGCCAATATTTTCACCCAAACATTTTATCCATTGCCAAAACCATTTTTCTTTTTCTTTTGCAAATTGCGAAGAATGTGATCGGCAGCAGAAATCTGCAATTAGCAATATAAATAAATAAGCAAAATATTACCAACTCAGTGCCTCATGTCCAAAAAGAGCTGAAAACATGAAGAATGTTGAAAAAGGAATAATGACATTACGTTACAAGATTAATTAATGAAACAGGTCCATGTTTAAATATATAGCATTTTTACTCAAACTCATATTTGTGGTAAATATAATTGAATAGAAATTGGGGTATTCGTTGTCAGTCCAGAAGAAAATTTAAACACCATATTCACCCTCTCTACACACTGAGGGAAACACAAAAAATTTCATTACCCTCATTGAAGATCTGTGTAACAAAGAGGCAACAAACAATATGCATGAGTTTAGGTAAACCTTCCGCGTTTGGCCCGGAAATAGTTTCATGAAGCGACAATAGATGGCGACACATTATCACTACATCGTGAAGCATTTCGTTACGTTGTGAAAGTGGCAAAGGAAGTGAAGACTATGGATTAAAGGTGGCCCTTAAAAGGACCTTTTTGAATGTTGATTGTGGCATGTGCGTGAAATATTTATTTTCACAGAAGAATTGTTTTTCCTCGTGAATATGAAACTGTGTAGCTAGCAGAATAAAAGTAAGAAAAGTTTTATCTGCCAGGAAAGAACTGTCTGATCACAGGAATCAGGACTTCAAAGCAATGTTCAGAGGAAAGACTGCAAATTCCGCCAGAATAAATATTCCAGAAAATGGTATGCCAAGTACATATACATTGTGAGGCTACCATAAACTCTAAGACTAGTTGTCTGCAATACGAATGCCAGTTGCTGTCTCAGTGTATGTGGTAACATTGCCATGTGAGGTTTCTTCAATTGCCTCATCGTAAGACAATCCTTTGGTGAAAAAATAAGTCAGAATCATCACTCTATAAATCTGAGCATAAAAAAAACCACCACGTACCAAGTGTACTCATCATCCCCTGAAGTGTGCTTCTTCCGACACCTGAATTGTCCTAAATGATGAGACGCATCAACACGTAGAATCATGAGATGGCTGAACGCATTTCATGTGCGAGAAGAGTGGAGGAGAGCTGAAGTGCTATCATGGCACCATTTATTGCTTTCGGAACTAGCTGCCGGCTGAGCAGGCTGAACGTGGAAATTTAGCCCGAGTTTATTCCTTTCAAAACATTGGAAGGAAATTGTATGATTGAGGAAGTGTGTGATGCAGCTGTAAAAGTGTGAGATTTTTTAAAGACACTGAAAAGTGCAGTGAAGAGTTACAAAAGATTACTAAAATTATTATTACAAATTTATAGATTAATCAATTTTCATTACTTTTTAACAAATATACACTCAAAATTTTCTATTCCAGGTGAAATGTGAACAGCTCCTTAATTTGATGCAAAAGTTACATATAAGGAAATGTGGGTATATATCATACATCACCACTACACTTTTTCAACATCCAGGTAGCTGCCATTTTTGCAGCTACCTGGATGTTGAAGTCAGGCTCTGGCCACACTATTGAAGTCTTTGATCTGTGTGAAGGAGCATATGCTGTGAAAGATGAGAACTAGCACATCACTGAGGATTTTCACCAGTACAAAGAAACATATAATTTGAAAGATGACCTTTCTTGGTGAACTCCTTAGAACATATAACACATTAGTGAGGTTTATCACCTGTGTGAAGAAGCATATGTTCTGAAAGATGACTCTTCTGAATGAACTTCGTAGAACATATATCACACTGCTGAGATTTTTCACCAGTGTGATGGAGCTTATGATGTGAAAGATAAGATCTCCGTGTGAATTGCTTTAAACATACACTGAAGAGCAATTGAATTAGACAGCTGGCGTTATGCAAATGTGGCGCTGTGGGCGGCCCTGTAAATGGAAAAGACATGACGTATGCAGCGATCTGACAATATAAGGAGTGATGTGACAGGAATCAGTAAGAGTCAGACGCAGTATCTAAGTGCATTTGATCGTGGGAAAATTGTCGGGGCCCGAGGAATGGGTCCCTCCATCTTGGAAGTCGTGCAAGCACTGGGATTTTCACGAGCCACAGTGGCACGAGTGCACCGTGAGTACATCGAATCCGGTAAAACCATCCCTGCAAGGGCCAACTGCCGCGGACAGCAGCGTGTGGATAAGCGGGGTCATCGTCGGCTAGCTCGCATTGTAACAGCGGATAGATGGGCCACAGTGCAAGAAATCACTCGGCAATTTAATGCTGGTGCACAAAAATGCGTAAGCAGCCACACCATCCAGAACCATCTCCTCGCTATGGAGTACAGAAGCCATCGTCCAACGAGGGTACCGCTGCTGACCGCACATCACAGGGTGCAAAGATTATCATGGGCACAGGAACATCGCCACTGGACCCTAGATATGTGGAAAAATGTTGCCTGGACTGACGAGTCGAGACTCACGTTGGTACATGTGGGTGGCAGGATACGAGTACGGCGCAAACCACATGCAGCGATGGATGCTTCTTGCCAGCAGGGTACTTTTCAAGCTGGTGGGGGTGGCATTCTTGTTTGGGGACTGTTTACGTGGACTGAAATGGGACCCCTGGTACGTGTGACATCATCCCTCACAGATCAACGTTACCGGGATGTCCTGGACGACCATTTGCTCCCGTTTGTGCGTCTTCAACATCCCACTGGAGACCTCATCCTACAACAAGAGAATGCACCATGCCATCGCTCCCAAATTGTATACGAATGGTTGGATGAACACTCCACCGACGTGACCTCGCTTTCTTGGCCAGATAGGTCACCTGACCTAAATGCCATCGAGAGAGATGTTCGAGGCTCTGACCCCCCCCCCCTCTATCAAATCTTCGTGAACTGTGGGAGCTTGTTCAGGGGTCGTGGATCTGTATGGCTTCCCAACGCTTCCGGTGTCTTGTAGAATCCATGCACAGACGAATCGCCACTGTTATGAGGTTGAAAGGTGGTGCTACACGTTACTAGACAGGTATCTCTAATTCAATTGCTCTTCAGTGTACATCACACTGATGAGACTTTTCACCAGTGTGAAGGAGCTTATGCCGTGAAAGATGAGATTTCCGTGTGAATTTCATCGAGCATACATTACAATGGTGAGGTTTTTCACCAGTGTGAAGGAACTTATGACGTAGAAGATGGGATCTCCATCTGAATGATTTGGAACACATGTCACATTGGTAAGGTTTTTCACCAGTGTGGAGAAGCATATGCTTCCAAAGTGCATCTGTCTCAGTGAAATTCTTAGTGCACACAACACATTGGTGAGGTTTTTCACTTGTGTGAGCAAGCACATGTTTTGAAAGATAAACTCTCTTACTGAACTTTTTAGAGCATATATCGCAATGGTAACGCTTTTCACCAGTGTGAATCAGCACATGTTTCGAAAAATCAGATCTACATCTGAATTTCTTGGAACACACATTACATTCATGAGGTTTTTCGCCACTGTGAATGAGCTTATGGTCAGAAAGAGTTGATCTCCATCTGAATTTTTTGAAACACACATCACATTCATAAGGTTTTTCACCAGTGTGAATCAGCATATGTTTTGAAAGAACAGATCTACATCTGAAATTCTTGGAACATACATCACATTGGTAAGGTCTTGCATCAGTGTGAATCTGCATGTGTTTTGAAAGATCACATCTACATCTGAATTTCTTCAAACATACATCACATTGGTGAGGTTTCTCACCAGTGTGAAGAAGCATATGTTCCGAAAGTTGACCTTTCCTACTGAAGTTCTTAGAGCATACAACACATTGGTGAGGTTTTTCATCTGTATGAATGAGCATATGTTTTAAAAGTTGGATTTCCTGAGCAAAATTCTTGTAGCATATTTTGCACTGATGTGGTTTTTCAGTTGCATGTACGAGCATATGACTTGAGAGATGAGATTTCTGTGTGAATTGTTCGGAACAAACGTTACACTGGAGCTCATTTTCACTTTCGTGAAGGAGTGTGTGTTTCAAAAGACAATCTTTTCTTGTAAATTTCTTGGAACATACAGCACACTGGTGAGGTTTCTCACCTGTATGAAGAAACATATGCTTTGAAAGGTGAGCTTTCTGAGTAAACTTTTTGGAACATACATCGCACTGATGATCTTTTTTTCCACTATGAAGGTGCATATGCCTTGAAATGTTAGATTTTTGGGTGAATGTCTTGGAACAAATACCACACTGGTAGGGTTGTTCACCTGTGTGTACTTTTACATGCCTAAAAAGACTCCGTTTGTGAGCAAACGTTTTGGAACACACATCACATTGAAAAGATTTTTTACTCGTGTGCTGCTGAACATGTATTGCAAGGCTGGATTCTTCTGTGAATTTCTGGAAGCAGATTTCACATTCCCAAAGATCTCCATTATTATCTAGAGTAATATGTGGGGAAAGATCAGTTTCTTGTTTCACTTCCTCTGCATCCCAATCTTGAGTGACTTCCCCTAAAGGATGTTTCAATACTGGGTCCATGTTGACAAACTTACAATTTTAATTTATTAAGCAGTTGGCCACTTAAAGTTTTCCTTTATGATAATTTCAACTTTATGAAATTATAAACTGAACTTTTTCGTTCATATTGTGTTACTGGCATATACAAAGCATACATCAGTATTGTGTTTCACATCTAACAAACACTGGAAGTATATTAACATGTTTCAATTTAAGCATGTGGCAGAAAAACAGAAAGTGTATTATACTGGATTTGAAAACACATTTTCTGAAAGGGCTGCACAGGGAAATTTTTCAGAATACAGGCGAAAAGGAATTCATAGATTTTATAACTTTATCACCCTGGTAATATGTCTGCCATTTCCTCACTAAACCAAATAAAACAAGGTAACATACTGAGTGCTGGAACTTATCTGCAGCAGAAAATAAGCATTCAAACATCTGCAAGTCCACATCATCCAAACTATCTTTAATAAAGTTTTGCCAAAATTTCGGAAAAGTAATTAAAAAACAGCAGAAAAAGAAAAGAAATAAAAGCACTGAACGCCATCCGTGCCACAAATTTTAAATGTTACTATCTTCAAATCTAAATTGGTTTCCATTGGTTTAAAAACACATTTTCCACAGCGCACCAGGAATAGGAATTTTCAAACTGAATGCAAGAATTGGTGTATCACTTAAATTGCATTACGTTTGAACTTTTTTTCACTCGAAAAAAGGATAAAAAGACAGTTCGGAATTCGGAACTGTTATATTAGGATTGTCTATAAGAAGACAAATAATTTGAAATGTTATGTCAGTAATTGTACAGTATGCGGAATTTTTTTTTCTTACCTGACAAAATCAACTTTGCTGCATTCCTAAATTCTTTGGCACCACATTATATCAAGCTGAATACATTTCTCGATATCAGAACGAAAACACAATCCTAAACTCACCATGAATAAAAAAATGCCAGATGTTGACACGACACTGAAAGCGACTCCTTGTTGGTCCAGTGAATTCTCCGATTACTGGAATAAAAAAATCAGGTCAACACGATGAAAGTACGGAGCTACACAGTGATTACGAATTTATACAGGCTTTGAAAAATTTCAAAAATATAATGAAAATCGACGGGATGCATTTTTACCTCCAATGCCCGATACGAACTGCATAGATGCAACCATAACCTCTCTTTTATGTGGATGCAACTGCGTTGCCAAATTGGTTCTTGAAATTTCCGCCAGTATTTCCAAAAGAATCCGCTAGATGGCTGCCAATACCTAAGACCTTGCATGAGATAAGACTAAGGTGCCAGATATTGGAACACTGATTTGAGGACAAAAGGACAAATCTTTTTGTCCCAAAACTGCATTGCTTCAATAAGTGTGATATTACATATGAAAATTTGTGCCTTAAAAGGATATGTCTTGTACTGTAGAATGTTGGTAATTTGTATTCACAAAGTAGAATTATGATGGCCAGAACATATTAGCAAAAGTGAAATGCTTTACCTTGTATATGTGCAGAATTAAAATCAAGCTACACACCAAACTAATTGCATGGCAAATTTTTCATTTTGCAAAAGCTTTTGGAGATACTTAGATCAAGTACAGTCGAAATTTAACCGCGCTAGTAGTTTAGTGTCCTAGTACTGGCTACTGATCATTCGTACAAGTAGGTGCGGGGTCGAGTCCCGACTGAGACATGGATGGTGTTACTAATCTAAAACAACTATTATGGGAATTTTACTAGGAAATTTTTTCATTTAAATTGCAAATTTTCGGAAAAAAACTCTTCTCCTTCTTCAAGTTGTCTTGTTGTTGTCACTTATTCCTGTCACTATCGCGGTTACGGTTAACCTCTACGGTTTAGGTTATTTTTAAATAAATCCTGCCAGATGTTAGGCAGGGAAAATCCTTTGCAGTCATTGATGATGGAATTTTTATTTTTCTCAATCTCTATTCCTTCTTTCAGCTTTCTTTTTTGAACATTGCTTTGGAAACTGATGACTTTAAAGGAATTCCAATCCATGCTGTGCCCAGTTTCTCTAACATGTCTATCTAATCCAGTCTTAGAGCCATTTTTTATAGCTGTTTTATGCTCTGCTATAGGAGTTTCTAGTCTGCGACCTGTTTCACCTATGTAAGATAGTCCACAACTACATTTTACTTCATAGACTACTCCTTGCATTTTTAAAATATCTTCTTCTCTTTGAACTATTTTAGGGAAAATTTTTTTTACTTTGTTCTCTAAACTTGGAGTTAGCCTAATATTGTACTTCTTACTGATTCTCTCTTTTTTTTTTTTTTTTTATTGTAGGTTTAACGACCACCGTGAGCAACTCAATGGGCTATAAGCAGTCGCCCGTCCCTAATTTAGGGTCACCGGTTCAAGGGAAGGGAGAGAGCCAGTGCCGTAAGACAAACACAACATCCATGCCTCACCGGGATTTGAACCCGGACCCCTTACGGACGAACGATCAGAGGCCAGCGCCTTAGACCACTGCGCCATTGGGGCGGCACTGATTCTCTTTAAAGACTCAAATAAACCTTTGTGATAAGAAATTTTTCTAGTGAGTTTTACTTGTTGCTTTTGCGGGTTCTTCGTACCATTCAAATTCAGAAGCTTCTCAATTTCTTCTTTAGGATAGTTATTCTCTGCAAGTATTACTTTAAGTCAAAATTCCCGTAATAGTTGTTTTAGATTAGTAATTGAATTAAGAAACTAGGAAGCCATTTCTCAACATGAGCTTTATTCAAAGAAATGGATGGTGTGTTTGTCTTGCAGGACTTTCTCTCTCCCTTCCCTAAAATGAATGTCTCTAAATTAAAGACAGGTGACTGCTTATAGTCCTTAGAATTGCTGGCGGTGGTCGTTAAACTCGGAAAGAAGAAAAAAAAAGTCAAAATTATTTTTCACAAGAAGCATGTAGGAAAATTAGTACAACGAAAACTACTTTTAAGAACATTTTTCATTAGAAAATCTAACGAGCTAATGAGGAAGTGTAAGTTCGAGGACATTTGAGGACAGACATCAAAATTTGAAAACAATTTGTGTCCCCAAAGTCATTAGACGTTTTGGAAGGCAGTAAACTAAATTCGAGGACTGTCCTCAAGAATTGGGGACTTCTAGTCAGCTTAGATAAGATTGGCAAATATCTAGCTATTTCCGTCAGTGTTTGAAAATCGGATGTTCCGCCAATAGCGAAGACGGAAAGAGTATACAAAGGGTGTTCAATAGTGTACGCCGGTTGCGTGCGTGCTGCAAATCTTTTTTTTTTTGATTCGAGGTTTGACCACCGTTAGCAACTCAATGGGCTATGAGCAGTCGCCCGTCCATAATTTAGGGTCACTGGTTCCAGGGAAGAGAGAGCCAGTGCCGTAAGACAAACACAACATCCATGCCTCACCGGAATTCGAACACGGACCCCTTTCTGACGAATGATCAGAGGCCATCGCTTAGACCACTGCGCCACCGGGGCGGCAAGGTAGGTGTGAGCCAGCTGTTTGCAAACATGGGACAGCAAACACCTGAACTGGGGAACTAAGAGAAAGCATTTCTTACTGAAAGATCACCTGTTATTTGGGAAAGGATTTCATCTTAAACTGTGAAATTGTTTCTAATACCGAGATAATGTGATGCTACCACATAGCCCTGCAAGGCTATTGGGCTTTATGTGAATGACCACCTATTTGGCCAATCAGAGTCACGGCTCCAAAACTATACTTGCCTACTTTATATTGGCGACCACAATTTTAGTACTTTTATTTATTCCGTTTTGCCATAGAATGAGCACAGTAATTTTTTAACTTACATATATCCCGAAAAAAACACAAGGTTGCCATAGTTTAATGTACAGTAACAAGCGACAAAAACAAAAAAACCCCGCACAGGCAAGGTTACAATGAGGGAACGACAGAGACTAGATGGGTAGTGGTCTTTAATTTTTTGATAAGACACAAGATCAGTGGCATAACTACCACCCCCACAGCCGCGAGGGGTGCAGATACTGAAGGGGCATACTGCAGCTTGAAAGTGTTCGTCTCTTTGACTTCGGGTTGTAATACGATTGCTCTGCAATGGGTTGTAAACAATACGATCGCTCTCCAATCGCCCTCTCTCGATGCTGCTGAGGAAAAGCGTGAGGCCTCAGTGGGATTCCCCGCGGAGGATGTGGAAAAAGAGTCAGTTACCTAGGATTACATGTACGACATGCACCAACATTTATTCACAGCAGTCGTAGATCTGCCAAGTGTAAGAGGGTGATTTCTTCAAGTGATTTATTTAAGTTTTTGACAAAGCAACTACATGTAATGTCAAATCTATTACTTAAAAAGTTAAAAGAATAGGACTCTAGGTACCACCATTACTCTTGCAGACATTCTCCCTGACTTCCTACCCCCCCCCCCAAATCACCACACACACACACTGCAAAAATGCATCAAAACCCTTGGAAAAATTTATGTGCTTAGGGGTGCTGGAGTAAATATTGCCGGGAGGGGTAGGGGCACACGTTGTGCTAGTTATGCCACTGCACATAAGATGTACAAGATCACTAAGTCTGCAAAATACCATTGGTCATGGATTGATGTGTTTAAGCGCTGCCATAACGAAGAGTAAAGTGAAGTGGGGGAAAAAATGCAACTAATCTTTAGAAGGTGTGCGTTCCTATTGTACCCACAAGAGAAGAAATGCTGAGTTATAGATTATTGTCTTGTTACTGACTATTGTTCTCCATTGTCAGCAAGTCTGCCAAAAGTAAAAAAAGAAAGCTTCAAAAGATGAGACACAACAATCTTGGCTGATGTTTTTAATAATACACAAGACAAAAGCAATTCCTGATAACTCAATTTAACATTTTTTTAGAGCCGTGAACATGTCATTGTGAATAGACAAAGTCATCACTCTTTCCACGTTTTTCTTTAATTAACACACAGCAACCAAAAACCTGTTATCCGGATAACACTGGGATCATACCCCAGATCTCTCGATAACTAGCAAAGCGCGTTCGCCTTACTGTATGGTGGCCAACAATCCACGGCGTATGTGTGTTTATTTCAGCATCTGACTTCACAAATCCAATTTTTCGGTTACTGTGTATTGATTACAGAAAAATGTGGAAAGAGCGATGACTTTGTCTATTCACATTGTCTCCATGAATTTGGAAGATTTTCATATCACTCTCGCCATTCGGATTCATTAGTTGTAATTTAATAGCTTGTGCAGTTAAGCCCCGCCAGATAGAGACGTCTCAGTTGCTGAACTCATCCCTACAGATTTGTGAAGTCAGATGCTGACAGATAAATACACATAGCGCCGTGGATTGTTGGCCACCGTAGCATAAGGCAAACACACTCGACTAGTTAAGGAGAGATCTGCCGCCCCGGTGGCGCAGTGGTCTAAGGCGCTGGCCTCTGATCATTCGTCCGTAAGGGGTCCGGGTTCGAATCCCGGTCAGGCATGGATGTTGTGTTTGTCTTACGGCACTGGCTCTCTCCCTTCCCTGGAACCAGTGACCCTAAATTAGGGACGGGCGACTGCTTATAGCCCATTGAGTTGCTCACGGTGGTCGTTAAACCTCCAATAAAAAAAAAAAAAATGAGAGATCTGAGGAACAATCCCAGCGGTGTCCGGATAACAATTTTTCGGTTGCTGTGTGTTAATTACAGAAAAACTTGGAAAAAGCTATGGCTTTGTCTATTTACATTGTCTCCAAATATTTGGAAGAATGTGTCTTTGTGTTGGTTAAATCTTAAACAACTTTTCATTAAAAAACGTTCACTTGCCATCAGTTGACTACTAGAAAATCTGGCTGGCTACCAGATTTTTAGAAATGTTTGGTGTTTTGATCAGAGTTATTCCTCACTAAGAGCATAAGCGGGTCAATTTATAATACAAAATAAGTTTTATAATCCAATATGCACACCTAAGAAATGATAACCATGAGGCTTCAGTATGCTAATTTTTTCTGGCTTTAATAACCACCATGAGCAACTCAGAGGGTTATAAAGCAGTTACCAATTCCTAATATTGGGCCACATGCTCCAGATGGCCCAGTGCCTTAGACAAGCACACCACCCGTGCCTCAAGGCCTTAAACACAGGCCTATCTTGGACGAATGGGTTCTTTCTTTTACGCCACAATGGACGCCAACATTGTATGAGGATCAAAGAGAACATGCAGAGTGTGGACCAGCACCATGGGGCTTTTGGAAGCATGCCTGGGTCATTCCATGTCAAATCACCCAGCATTTTCACAAGATGTCACCCACCCATCTCAGATTTTTGTGAAAATTGGTACAAAGTATTGTACTGGTGAGATATGAAACCTGTTAAAATTTTAGGTCAATTGGTCCAGTAGATCTTGAGTAATGCCACTTTAAAAATTGGTTAGCTCTGCCTTTAAAGTTTTCGCGCTAGGAGTTTTCACAACTACACTGTAGGACGAAAAAATTCACAACTTCACAATTAATTGTTGCAGCCACATCATTTTTTCCTTAAATAATCTGCATGATCCATACATTTGGGAACAACTTGTTTCTGCACATTTTTTGAATTAAAAGAACACTTTTTTTTATTTAATGACAAAAGACATGGAAAAATGAGGCCATATTTTTATTACACAAAACATTTTTTTCAAAATGAGCCCCCCACTTCAAATTTGTTAAAAATATTTTCATGTGTGTATTATAACATAACCTTTCAGCAGGAGAAAAAAATACTTTGGGCAATTCCCAATTTTGGCGAGAAAAAAATAATCAAAAATGGCGTGTTTTATATATGGAACATTCGACATATTACCCAATTTTTTAATTAAGTGGTTGCTTGACCATTTTATACACCTTTTCCCCCCATATTTTTTTGGCAGACTTGTTGGAAATATTTATAGACCTTTTCCCCATATATTTTTTGGCAGACTTGTTGGAAATGTTTGCCGGATTTTAGAAGAGAGATCCAAATAAATAGGATTTGGTGAGGGGTCTCTGAATTGCAGTTTTTGGTGAACAAAATTTCATATATGGAACATTCTGACATATTAACCGTTTTTTTTAATTAAGTGGTTGCTTGACCATTTTATACACCCCGCCCCCATAGTTTAACCTATCGGTGAGTAGCTCAAAACAATTTTTATTTTATTTTTATGAGCCACCATCTTGAATATAGGTTCATTTTTTTTTTCTGCAGAACGACAAAATAGGGCCTCACAATGGTTTTGAGAAAAGGCAATTGCTTTTCTCTTATTGTAGATCGAAAGTTTTGGTTTTCACTACCTTAAAGAGGAGATTTTATGCTTACATAAAATGTATAGAAATTATAGAATTTTTTTTTAAACGTTGCTTAAAAGAAAATTTCTGAACTTGCGCTATCATGAACAGGATTTTTTTAGATTGATAAGGAAGTGGCCATTTTTTGCAACAAGCCATGGCAAATCACCATGTGATGGTATTGGTGGAGATTGTAAAAAGACTAACAACAAAAGCCAGTTTGCAGTGACCTTTAGCTCAACAAATAACATCTGCTGCAACAATGTATAACTGCTGCAAAGATAATATAAAGGAAATTACATTTTTCTTTGTGTGTGCTGAAGAGATGAACAAAGTGCGTAATTAGCTTAGTCCCCTTTTTGAGAAAGCAAAAGCTCTTCCTGGTGCACACACAATCCATTACTTTACACCACTTCTCAATTTCAGAATTGGTGCTAAGAGATTAAGTTCTGATAAATATTACAACATTATTTCCAAAATCAGTGTAACTAATTTTTAGGATGAGTTACATGCTAACTGCTGCATAGCATGTGTATATGATTCCTGTTGGTATGTGGGATTTGTTGAAAAGATTGTGAGCCCTCTGACACATATATTATGTTTACTTGAGGTAAACACTGCAACAGGAAGAACATATAACCCGTCCAAACAGGCTGAAAACCTGGTTCAGTTAAAGTTTTTTTTCATATGAAAATTAGTAATTGTGTTTAGTTTTAATTCAAACTGACAGACAGGGCCACCTATGCTATGTATATATATAGTATAGGTTTTTATAAATCATACATAAATGCATAAATCATACATAAATATATAAATAAATCATACATAAATTTATAAATCATACATAAATGCATCATTCAATGTCAAAATAATTCATAAAATGGTTTGTTCCATTAATTTATATTTTTATTAAAATTAGTAAGAAATTTAGAGACACCTAAATCTTTGCTGTTGCTTGAATTCTTAAAAAAAAAAAAAAAAAAAAAAAAAAGAACAGCTTAGGATAGTATAGGTGGCCCTGTCGGTCGCATTTTTCATGATTGGTGATTTTTAAGCACCGCAACTATAAAAAAAACGTTGGCGATTGTGAGCATGGCTTTGTTGCTGGCTAGGCTAGCGTTTTGATCAGTTGAAAATCCAAATTGTTCAAAATATTAAATTCAACAGTAACAAATATAGTGAGTTGCAAGCACACTCACAGAAGTAAGCCTATACATCTAGACAAGTGTTGCTGCTAAAGTTTGTTAATCACAAACTGTACAATATGCTCTGGTAAGGTTTTTTTTTAGTTTTTTTATTTACCTTATGTATAAATTGTACATATAGAATTTGGTAGTTAAAGGTTTTTAAAATATAATTCTATAAGACTTAAAAAAATATTTTGAAAACAGAAATAAGGATAAATATTTATCAGTTTCTGTGCATTTCCGAGTGCTGAAATGTTACCATTTATTCACAAATATTTCAGAGCCTGTAACTTCTAAACCAGTTTGAACCACAAAATCAAACTCACAGGTTTTGTTGTGCACCAGTAGGGGTGTCCTTGGTCGATATAAAATATATACATATGATCCCTCTTATGTAACCCAGAAATCTGCAAAAGTTGAAAATTTTGACCTAAGTTCTCCATAGCTGAAAACTTGACTAGCCATAGTTATTACACAAAAATTCCCAACTTGGGGTTTCAACTCCCAGTCACCTTAACAGTCCATCAAAAATGGTGATTTATGCTTGCGAGTATTTGCAGATTTCAACGCCATTTTAAGAAACGTTAAACAAAAATTCTATCATTTCTATACATTTTATGTAAGCCTAAAGTGTCCTCTTTAAGGTACTGAAAACCAAAACTTTCGATCTACAATAAGAGGAAAGCAATTGCCTTTTCTCAAATCCATTGTGAGGCCCTATTTTGTCGTTCCGCAGAAAAAAAAATGAACCTATATTCAAGATGGTGGCGCATAAAAGTAAAATAAAAATTGTTTTGAGCTACTCACCGATAGGTTAAACTATGGGGGTGGGGTGTATAAAATGGTCAAGCAACCACTTAATTAAAAAAACGGGTAATATCATGTCAGAATGTTCCATGTATGAAATTTTGTTCACCAAAAACTGCAATTCAGAGACCCATCACCAAATCCCATTTATTTGGATCTCTCTTCTAAAATCTGGCAACATTTCGAACACCCAACTTCAAATTGTAGTTCTGGCAACCAGCCCATCCAGTTGATCGCGGGCGATCAAGGTCGTAGGATGACCGAAAGCTACCGCTAAACGAACCTTTTACCATACGTGACTCTGTGTTTCGCTCGTTTTATATGTTTAGCATATATAAAGCACACCATTTTTGATAATTTTTTTTCCTTGCCAAAATTATGAATTTCCCAAAGTATTTTTTTTCTCCTGCTGAAAGGTTACGGCATAATACACACGTGAAAATATTTTTAGCAAGTTTGAAGTGGGGGCTCATTTTGAAAAAAATTGTTTTGTTTAATAAAAATGAGGCCTCATTTTCCCATGTTTTTTTGTTATTAAAAAAAAAAGTTCTTTTAATTAAAAAAATGTGCAGAAACAAGTTGTTCCCAAATGTATGGATCATGCAGATCATTTAGGAAAAAAAAAAAAATTATGTGGCTGCAACAATTAATTGTGAAGTTATGAATTTTTTTGTCCTATAGTGTAGTTGTGAAAACTCACAGCACAAAAACTTTAAAAGCAGAGCTACCCAATTTTTAAAGTGGCATTACTCAAGATCTACTGGACCGACTGACCTAAAATTTTAACAGGTTTCATGTCATATAGTGTAATACTTTGTGATAATTTTCACAAAAATCTGAGATGGGTGGGTGACATACCAGGGCAGTGGCGGCTCGTGGTTGGAAAAATATGTGAAGAGGTACAAGGGCAGTATGAAAAGATATATACTGTCTACAATGAAAATCCCTTAATGAGGACTTACTTATTTTTTGTACATTAAATAAATGTTTCTTCCTTTTAAAGCTGCAAATTCGTCAATTATGTCGTCATAAGATGGTTGTTTCTTCGTGAGCATCAATAAAATGTCTTCCTGAATAGAAATATTTGCCAGAGAAGCAAGTCTATCTTGGGAACTAGTGTTTCTTGAGCAAGTTTGTACTCTTTTAAGAAAACATCTTTCCACTGGCACACTTGTAGATGGAATTGTTAAACTGAAGAAAACCAATTTATAATCTTCTGTAAAATGTCTTTGTCTCCATGAAACACTCGAAGGAGTTCTCGAGTCAATATATTCCTTAATTTTTCATCGGCATGTACAAGACTCAGTTCATTTTTAAGGTGCTGTGTTTAGTAAATACGTTTCCGTAAAAATGTAGATTTTCAAGGGCGCGCGAGGGAAAGCATGCATTAAATTATTCGAATTTGGTTGTGTTAGCAAGTCAGACAAATTGAAGTTTCTTACAGTCTTGAAATCTTATATACATTCCCATAAGAATGTGGTTCAAAATTTCAAAATACAATTGTTTATAATTTTGAAAAATTGTTTCCTGTGTAAGAGCAGCATATTCCCGTGCTTATATCTGTGATTTTGCTAGCTTTTCCAAACTGTGTTTCAAATAACTCATCGTTCCTTTTAAGGCTCAAAATTTAACGTTTTTTTTTTGTTTTTTTTTTTTTAAATTTGAGTTACACAGCAGTTTATGTTTAGTTATTTTTTCTTCAAAAGTTCGAATAATAGATCGGTGGAGCCAAAAATGTAAATTCGAAAGTGTTCATATCATTCAAAAACCCCTTGGCAAGATGAATTGATTTTTTGTCTGAATATTCGCTATTCGCCAGAAATCCGAACACTTCCTCCAATTTATCCCAATCTTCAACAACTACACTTACTAATTTCGAAGTGAAGGACCATCGAGTTTCTGTTATGGTTGGTCTGCATCTTGCGGTTGTTGATATAAGTGTATAAGACCACTTCGTAGAATGGTGAACAAACGAAGCAATTCCACTGAGGCTTGCAAAAAGTATTCGACACTTAGAAATTTTAGAAAAACTCTGGTGTAATACAAGATTCAAATGATGAACTAAGCATTGAACAAAAACAGCTTGAGAAGCTTTATCCTTGACTTTTTTTCTGTAGAAATTTTAGAAAAACTCTGGTGTAAAACAAGATTCAAACGATGAACTAAGCATTGAACAAAAACAGCTTGAGAAGCTTTATCCTTGACTTTTTTCTCTGTAGCCCATTTAAGTGTCCAGACATTATACTTGCCCCATCTTAACATTGTCCTATTTATTTGTGTTGGTAATCAGACTGTTCCAAAATTTTGTCTAGCACTTTGTATAAAGCTCCTGATGCTCTATCTTCATTCACATCATGAAAACCCAAAAATCCTTCAACCAATGCACCTTCCGAATCAACAATAAAAAATTATTTAATTTTTGATGTGATATGTATATATATTCAGAAATGCATTCAATTAATTCATTTTGAATAGTTTTTTATCCTTTCGAATTGATTTTCAATTTCTAAGGAACTTCTTCACATCAACAATGAAAGTAATTCAATGAAATTTCCACGATTTATCGAGCCCATGCTTTCGTCATGGCCATGGAATGCTATTTCTTGTTTGCTCAAATACAGTATAGACTAATACTGCATCAATCACTGTCTGCAGGAAAAGTCTATTTAAACAAACGTTTTCGTTAAAATGCGTTTTCAAAAGCCTAGCATTCTTCCTCAGGACATCGGCAATGGTGTTTTGAATTTTTTCAAAATTCCTTAACATTAATATGCATGTCAGGTGTTCGCTAGAATAACAACGTTTATGAAATGACCATGTTACGCTTAATAAATATGAGAATCCATCTTTATTCCACGCCGAATGTTTACTACTAAAAAGTAAGCAGGGCCCCCCAAAAAATTAACACAGAAGTGCTGCAAATCCATTTATATTCAGTAAACCAATAATTTTTAAAATTAATATTGTTAGACTTACCGCTCTTCTTGATTTCGTTCTTGGCGACAATTGTCAGTGAATCCGTCGGTCGTCCTTGAAGCAAAATGTCTCTTTTATCTTCATCTTTCCACAGATTAAATGCAGTTTGCAATAAATTAGAAACAATGTGGTCCACAGGATGCATACTAAAAACTATCACTATCAGTTAAATTGTACACAAACCTAAAATATCAGTTAAAGCTTTCAACAAATAATCACAAAGCACGAAAGAACAAATTCTTTTCGGAAAATAATGTACCACAGCATTACAAGGAAAAACAGCCCTAGCAGATTGCATGGTACCCTGGTAGGCCACCCACTCCACCGTGATCTCTCACGACTTTACGCTCAAAAACTGAAAGATGCAGAGGTATGGCGCCTGAAGCTGAAACACTTCACTTGAGCAAGCAGATTGGAAAGTGTGGCGTCACAGTTACCATGGCAACTCGGCGGAAAACTGCAGACTTCCAAGCATTCTCATTTCGGCTCTTCACTTGCACTGTTTTGCGTATAAGGATTTGTTTTCCGTATTGAGCGCGCCATGTGAATTAATATCTATTCAAAATTTTGAGTATTTTGGAAGTGAATAAAGGCAAAAGAACACATTATAAAAAAATACTGAATAAAACTTTATTTTGAGTAAAATAGGTGAAGAGGCACTTCACCTACTTCACCTGAGAAGCCACCACTGACCCTGGGTGACCTAACATGGAATGACCCACCTGCATCCCAGTATTGGTAATGAGTGGGGAGGTGAAAAATACAGGGTGTCCCTCTTGCTACAGAACCCGGCATTTCTTTAATAATATTAACACCAATGAAGATATTGCAACGAAATATGAAGTGGGCTTACCTCATTTCGTGCGAAATCTGATGACATCCAAACATGTGCTGGAAGTGGCCATCATTGAACCCGGCACTGTCCGCTAGCCAGCCAGAGTGCTCCCTTCTGACTAGGCATGATTTTACCTGTCCAGATACATCAATTCTCAAAATTCCCATATTTGGGCCAGTGAAAATCCCAACACGATACATGAAGAACCCATTAATTCACAGAAAATTGGCGTTTGGTGTGGGATGACCCGGCGCCGCATAATTGGTCCCATCTTCGGTGCAACCATCACAACAGCTGCATATATGGAAGTCTTTTTTTGTTTTTGGATTGGGGTTTTAACAATCACCGTGATCAACTCAGTGTGCTATAAGCAGTCACCCATCCCTAATTTAGGGCCACTGGTTCCAAGGAAGGGAGAGAGCCAGTGTGTTAAGACAAACACAACATCCATGCCTCACCGGGATTCGAACCCGGACCCATCTCGGACAAATGATCAGAAACCATTGCTTAGACCACTGTGCCACCGGGGTTCCATGGAAGGGAATGAGCCAGTGCCGTAAGACAAACAACATCCGTGCCTCACCGGGATTCGAACCCGGGCCCCTTTCGGACGAATGATCAGAGGCCATCGCTTAGACCACTGCGCCACCGAGTTTCCATGGAAGGGAATGAGCCAGCGCCGTAAGACAAACACAACATCCCTGCCTCACCAGGATTCAAACCCGGACCCCTTTTGGATGAATGATCAGAGGCCATCGCTTAGACCACTGCGCCACCAGTGCGGTATGGAAATCTTCAACACCTTTGTAAATCAATTGGATAACAAAGAACTCTGCATTGGATATTACCAGCATGATGGAGCAATACCACACACCAGTATGGCCGGAATTCGGTCATTTTTTGGCGAGTATGATCACTGCGCTCACCCAATCTGACACCTCCTGATTAGTTTTTATGGGGATATCTAAAAGGGAGTATTTAGCAAAAGAAACTGCAATCCATAGATGTCGCCTTGAAAGCAAACACCACCAAAGAAATTCAGGCAGTGATGGCAGTCGTATTGGCAAGGATTTTCCACAGTATGGCGCGCCGGGTTCAATACTGTCTAGATGCAAATGGTGGCCACTTCCAGCTCGTGTTGTGATGTCATCACAATTCTTATGAAATGAGGTAAGTCCACTTCAACTTTCATTGCAATATCTTCAATGGTGTTAATATTATTAAAGAAATGCCGGGTTTGGTAGCAAGAGGGACACCTTGTAATTCGGTGTATGTGAGATATAAAAGATTAAAGTGTCTATTTAGTTTTCTTATCAAAACTGCAATGCAATTAGCAAAAGAGTGGAAGTTAATAATCTGTGTGAAAATTGTTTAATTTGATTAATAATAGCATGGTACCTGTAAAAAACAAATTTACTTATTATGGTACATATTACCAATAAAAACTATGGGATGAAACTGCATTTTCTTCAGGATATTACAAACCTATCTGTTAAAGAGCAGCTAATGCACATTTCAATTACGTATGATCTTCTACAAGCACATGTAAAATTTCACATAGTTATCCATCTTTATGGAGCCACATGCCATATTGTTAAGGCTCTTGACATATGTGAGAGAGCTTAATGACATGAGCCAACAGCTCTGTGGGAAATGCTTGGAACATTCATCACATTGGTAATATTTGATAACAGTATGAAGAAGCTTATGATGTGAAAGATATCTCTGTAGGAAATACTTGGAACATTCATCACATTGGTAATATTTGATAACAGTGTGAAGAAGCTTATGATGTGAAAGATGTAGGAAATACTTGGAACATTCATCACATTGGTAATATTTGATAACAGTGTGAAGAAGCTTATGATGTGAAATATATCTCTGTGGGAAATGCTTGGAACATTCATCACATTGGTAATATTTGATAACAGTGTGAAGAAGCTTGTGATGTGAAATATATCTCTGTGGGAAATGCTTGGAACATTCATCACATTGGTAATATTTGATAACAGTATGAAGAAGCTTATGATGTGAAAGATATCTCTGTAGGAAATACTTGGAACATTCATCACATTGGTAATATTTGATAACAGTGTGAAGAAGCTTGTGATGTGAAATATATCTCTGTGGGAAATGCTTGGAACATTCATCACATTGGTAATATTTGATAACAGTGTGAAGAAGCTTGTGATGTGAAATATATCTCTGTAGGAAATGCTTGGAACATTCATCACATTGGTAATATTTGATAACAGTATGAAGAAGCTTATGATGTGAAAGATATCTCTGTAGGAAATACTTGGAACATTCATCACATTGGTAATATTTGATAACAGTGTGAAGAAGCTTGATGATGTGAAATATATCTCTGTGGGAAATGCTTGGAACATTCATCACATTGGTAATATTTGATAACAGTATGAAGAAGCTTATGATGTGAAAGATGTGGGAAATGCTTGGAACATTCATCACATTGGTAATATTTGATAACAGTGTGAAGAAGCTTGTGATGTGAAATATATCTCTGTGGGAAATGCTTGGAACATTCATCACATTGGTAATATTTGATAACAGTGTGAAGAAGCTTATGGTGCGAAAGATATCTCTATGTGAATTGCTTAGAATATACTTACATCACATTGGTAGGGTTTTTTATCAGTGTGAAGGAACTCATGATGTAAGAAATGAGATCTCTGACTGAATTGTTTGGAACATGCACCACATCAGGAAGATTTATATCAGTGTGAAAGGGCTTATGATGTGAAGGGTGATATCTCTGTGTGAATTGCTTGGAACATACCTATATCACACTGGTAAGGTTTCTCTCCAGTGTGAAGAAGTTTATGACGTGAAAGATGAGACTTCTGTGTGAATTGTTTGGAACATATATCACATTGGTAAGGTTTTTCACCAGTGTGAAGGAATTCATGTTGCAAAAGACTATATCTCTGTGTGAATTGCTTGCAACAAATATCACATTTGTAAGGTTTTTCACCAGTGTGAAGGAGCTTATGACGTGAAAGATGAGATCTCTGTTTGAACTGTTTTGAACATATATCACACTGGTGAGGCTTTTCACCAGTGTGAAGGAGCATATGGCCTGAAAGTGTACTACTCTTAGTGAACTTCTTAAAGCATAGAACACATTGGTGCGGTTTTTCACCGGTGTGAAGGAGCTTATGACGTGAAAGATCAGACCTAAAAGTGAACTGCTTGGAACAGACATCACATTGATGAGCTTTTTCACCAGTGTGAATAAGCATATGTTTTGAAAGTGAATTTTTCTCAGTGAACTTCTTAGAGCATTGAACACACTGGTGTGGTTTTTCACCAGTGTGAAGGAGCATATGACGTAACAGCACAGATCTCCTTGTGAATTGCTTGGAACATACATCACACTGGTGAGGTTTTTCACCAGTGTGAAGGAGCATATGATTTGAAAGTTGATTTTTCCAAGTAAAGTTCTTAGAGCATAGAAGACATTGGTGAGGTCTTTCTCCTGTGTGAAGAAGCTTATGACGTGAAAGATCAGATTTCAGGGTGAATTGCTTGGGACAAACAGTGCATTGATAAGGATTTTCATCAGCATGAAGGAGCATATGACACGAAAGAACAGATTTACGTGTGAACTGCTTAGAACATACATCACACTGGTGGGGTTTCCCACCAGTGTGAAAGAGCATGTGATTTGAAAGTTGTTCTTTCCGAGTGAAGCTCTTGGAGCATAGAAGACATTGGTGAGGCTTTTCCTCTGTGTGAAGGAGCTCATGACGTAAAAGATGAGATCTTAATGTGAATTGCTTGAAACAAATAACACACTGGAAAGGTTTTTCACCTGTGTGAAGAAGCATATGCTTTGAAAGGTGAACTTTCTGGGTAAACTTCTTGGAACATACATCACATTGATGTTTTTTACCAGTATGAAGGAGCATATGCCTCGACATGCCAGATTTTTGTGCGAATGTCTTGGAACACATATCACACTGGTAAGGTTGTTCACCAGTGTGGAGCTTTACATGCCTTAAAAGATTCCCTTTGTGCATAAAAGTTTTGGAGCACACATCACACTGGAAAGATTTTTCACTTGTGTGTAGATGCATATGTCTTGTGAAGTTGGATTCCGCTGTGAATTTCTGGAAGCATATTTCACATTCCATAAAATCTCCAGTCTTATCTAGAACAATGAGTGGTGAAGGGTCAGCTGCTTGTTTGACTTCCTTCAAATTCCATTCCTGAGTCACTTCCTCCATTGAGTTAATGTTCGCAAACTTACAATTTCAATTCATTTAAGAAACAGGCAACCTAATATTTTCCCTTTTTGATAATTTTTAACTTATCCAATCAAAAGCTGAAAAAAGCATGTCTTCTTTGATTTACATCATGTTAGTGGCAAATACAAAGCAAGCATCATTGCGTTCCATGCAACATCTAAAAACTTTAAACTTGCTTAAACAATTCAAAGACGTAGCAGGGCAAATAAAAAAAGGCACCATTCTGTATTTGAAAGCATATTTTTTGAAATGAATGAACTGTGGAGATTTCAGAATACAGACACAACAACTTTTTTGTTTTTCAAATGTTGTCTCCTTTGTAATTATGCATCAGATATTTTCACATCAAAACCAGACTTTCACCCCTACATCAAGGTAACTTATGTTTGCAGAATAAAATACGCTTACAAACTTCTATAGGCTAATATTATTCAAAAAATTCTCTAAAAACGTTTTGTTAGATTTCCTGACAAACACTTAAAATAACAAAAAGCAGCACAGTATCTGTACAGCAAATTTTAGAAGCCAAAGTTACCACCCTCACATCTAAGTTAGTTTCCATAAACTAATGGGTTTAAAAAGGCATTTTCCATATCGCACCAAGAATAAGAATCCTTAAACAGAAGAGGAAATTTGGTATATCACTAACATTACACGTTTTTTTGGGTTTTTTTACCTCCAAAACAGAATAAAAACTAGTTTGGATGTTGTTACACTAAAAATGTCTATGACAAGTTAAATCTTTTGAAATGCTGTCAGTAGTAGCATAAGGTGAGGTATTCTTACCAGACAGAGTTGAACTTCTGAATTCTTTGGTGGCACAATATATACCATTGAATGCGATACTAAATATCCAGCACGAAAACGGAATCCCAACGCCTAAAGCCACCACAAATAAAAAAATAGATGTTGATTTCACACTGAAAGCAACTTTTTTTTGTTTTTTTTTATTGTTGAAGACGATGAGGCCTATAAACTTAGCTTTGTGCCTCATAGCAACTAGTTGGCCAAGCTGTAATAGCGAAAATGTTTCCTGATCACGATGAATCACTAAGATGCACGTACAGTACGTGAAGCCACGGCAGCATCACAAAAGTCCATCATGGGACACGCTCAGGAGAAGGAGGGTTAAAAATGGAGTGTTCAAAATGAGAAGCGTCTGGAGAGAATTATAAATTTCTCCAAGGCCCGAACTTTTGTTTTTGCCACGGAAGCGTCCCGAAAGTCCAACAAGGAATATATTTTTTTTTTGATTGGAGGTTTAACGACCACCGTGAGCAACTCAATGGGCTATAAGCAGTCGCCCGTCCCTAATTTAGGGTCACTGGTTCCAGGGAAGGGAGAGAGCCAGTGCCTCACCGGGATTCGAACCCGGACCCCTTTTGGACGAATGATCAGAGGCCATCGCTTAGACCACTGCGCCACCGGGGCGGCAACAAGGAATACGTTTGAGAAGAGCCGGAAGTTGTGGAAGGAGGGGTTGTCACACCGAAACAAACCCTCCGATATGCGCTGTAGGCAGGGAAGGAGAGGTTTTTTTTTTTTTTGGTTGCAGGTTTAACGACCACCGTGAGCAACTCAATGAGCTATAAGCAGTCGCCCGTCCCTAATTTAGGGTCACTGGTTCCAGGGAAGGGAGAGAGTCAGTGCCGTAAGACAAACACAGCATCCATGCCACACCGGGATTCGAACCCGGACTCCATTTGGACGAATGATCATAGGCCATTGCTTAGACCACTGCGCCACCGGGGCGGCGGGCAGGAGAGGAGAAAGTGAGTAACAGTCTCAAGACCGGAGCCACAGAAGCACATCGGGGAAGGACGTTTGCGAATCAGAAAGAGGTAGCTATTTAAAGGTGCCATGTCCGTCCGTAATTTCTGAATGATGACCGCTGAGGAACTTCGATAACAATGTTCGCTAGGCCATCTGTGACGGAAGCCGATGAACGGATATCGATCTGTCCACCCGGACGACAGCCAGGCTGAATCAGAAGCGGAGACGATCATGTAACCACTGGTTCCAGGCAGCGTCGCAGGCTGTAACGGGGGGGGGGGGGGGCAGGGCCAGGCCTCGAGCTTGGCCCCGTTTGGCGGCAGCGTCAGCGGCCTCATTCGCTGGTAGACCTACATGAACCGGGCACCAAACGAGTACAATGTCCTCGTAGAAAGAGCGGAGGCGTTGGAGAGAATCATGCAGAAGAACGATAATGTCTTGAGATTTGCGATTTAATGCCAGCAAAGCCTGTAGTACAGAACGACTATCAGTAAGCAGCAAGAGGCCACCACACGGGCCGGGAGCAAATTCAAGCGCTGTTATTAGAGCCCACGCTTCAGCCGAGAACACTGAGGAAATAGTCGAGAAGGAGAACGAACGGCTGGAATTGTTCCGTGGAAAAAAAGGCCCGATCGCCACCGAGAAGTTCATCTTCGAAGCGTCAGTTGCAATGATGTGGTGCGACGCTGACTACTGGGCCAAGAACACCCCAAAGCAATGTCTGAGAAGCATCGGATACAGATATCGGTGCTAAAAAAAGAGACCCCAGCAGATAACCGAGTAGCAGGGTGCAGACGAAGCAGGAGGGGTCGGCAGAATCTGAAGAAGATCGCTGTTGACGAAAAGCGGCTCCTGTCGGAAGCGACTGAGCACGATTTCAAGGGGAAAGCCATGGGATCTCCAAGCGTAGAATGACAAGGCGTCCTCTTCCAGAAGAAGATTAGCGATAGGCGAACGCTGACCCATTGATAGGTGGCGGTACAAAAATCGGACTGTCAGGAGGGTGATTCGAGAACGAACGCTAGCGATTCCACATTCAGCACGCAAGACCGCAACAGGCGTCGAGCGAGGGAGGTGAATGGCTGCACGGAGTGCATGGTTGAGCAGAACCTCTAGAACGTCGTAGAGATAGGTGGGGGATGTGAACAGGACTGGAGCCGCATATTCCAGCATTGGCAGAATCACAGCAACGACAAAGGCAAGAGCGTTGTGGAAGCCAAAACCCCACCGGCGATGACAAACAACTTTAACAGAAGACAAGGCTCGGAAGACTGACTTCTTTACGTGCGTGAGGTGGGAAGACCAAGTCAGGGAGGTGTTAAACCAGACCCCTAAAATCTTGATGGAGGACTGCCATGCCACTGAGTCGGAACCCAGCCGGAAAGGAGGGGCCGGCGACCGGCGCTTACGAGAGAAGTCAACCGCGAAGCTTTTAGAAAGAGAGAGACGTAAATCCTAGGAAGATGCCCACTGAACAATGGATTCCAAAGTGGATTACATATAGAAAAGGGCTGCTACCCGATTGGGACTATAGGAAACAATAAAAATGTCTGCAAATAAGAACATATGAGCATTCGGATGACAGCAATAAACCACATAAAAATGTATAAGTTAAAAAGGATAGGCGAAATGGAGCTACTCTGAGGAACACCTCGACACTGCGGAAAGGAGGATGACACCGTTCCCCGCCATCGAACGCGAATCTGCGCAGAGCAAGAAAGTCAGCCAACCAACGGAGAAGACGTCCACGAACAGCCAGAGCTGCCAATTTACCTAGGAGAGCAGGATGACAGACTGAATCATATGCCGCATGATGGTCCAAAGACACCAGAAAAACGTAATTATGTCTAGCTCGAGCCACCAGAAGCTGACGTTGGATCGACAGAAGGCACGCCGATGTTGAATGTCCTGGCAAAAATGCGAACTGCAGCTTGCTGATTCGTTGATGAGAGAGAATAAAGTCCGTTAGGCGAGAGACCAGGACTTTCTCCAAGATCTTCGAAAAAACCTATGTGAAGGTGATCATTCGGTACGATGATAAGTCGACAGCAGATTTGGTAGGCTCCTTTATTGGGATCACCCAGGACTCCTTCCAGCATTAAGGGTGAACGCCAACAGAACAAAAGAGGTTAAGGAGGTCAACCAGCCATGACGAATTCCACCTCCATATACGTCTCACCAGTTCGTAAGTACACCCATCAGGACCAGGTGCACAGCGTCGGGGCGATCCATTAATAGCCCAGGCAACTTCACCGGCTGTAAGTAACGCATCCATCCCTAGGGAAGAGTCATCATGTTCAATAGAAAAGGAGTGCACCGGACAGCCGGAGGCTGTGGAAAAGAGATCACCTTAAGTGTGAGTAGGTGGCGAAGATTCCGTTCTTCCTGCCGATATAACGTCCAAGCGAAGAGGCAGCCGGACGACTTGGCACAGCGAAGGAGGCGACGTTTCTTGCGAAGCCGCTGAGCACACTCAAAGTTCCACCAGGGAGATCAACGTCGACGCTGACCGCTGGGCTGACGAGAGGCATGGAGAATCTGGGAAATCCAGTCTAGGATCAGAGAGGCACCGTCAGGAGTGGAAGGAAGTTCATCTCGGATAATCTTCTGGATGGAAGGCCAAGCCACTGACCACGCAACTGGCTGCAGACCCGGTGAAGGAGGAGGAGGGGAGCCAAACATCCCTACCGCCAATGTTGTAATGACAGGATGATGGGTGCTACCACAGAGATCAATATCCACTGACCAGGAGCAGTAAGGAACCAGCAGAGGAGAGCACATGGTGAGGTCCAAGACCGAGCAACTTGACCCCTGCAAAAGGCAGAGGCCCCCGAGTTTAGGAGACAAAGATCTTGTGAGCAAAGCTAGTCCACGAACTCATTACCTCCCCGGCTCGGAGAAGCAGAACCCCAGCTAGGGTGATGAATGTTGAAATCCCCAACCACCATACAGCAATCAGTAAGCAGTTGTTCGACCCGTCCAATCAAGAGCGCCGAGAGGGGAGGAGAGGGAATGTATAAATTAATAACCCTGAGCGTGGTTTCGCCAGAGAAGATATCCGTAGCAAGAAGCTGTTCGTTCGAATCCAAGCTGAAGAGGTCCACCAATCTGGAAGAGATATCCGACCTGATTGCAGTAAGGATGCCACCCCCACCCCCACCCCCGATCACTGCTATACACCGTTCGATCTGGGAGGGAAAAAGAGATACCAGGAGATAGCCAGGATTCTTGGATAGTTAAGATCGTGGATGTAGCAAAAATAGAACAATCGACGAAATAAGGTCTTTTCGAGCGAAGGGACTGCGCATTCCATTGGACCAGCGACCAACAATTCATGAAGAGGGAAGTATTCCACTATTCCGGATGCCGTTTTCAACCGCTTGAAACACAGACCACAAAGAAACTTACCGTCGTCACGATGAGCTTTCAGGTGAGACAGCAAGGTTGGACGAGAAGAGAAGGGCATGGCGCATGGAGAACACGAGAAGGTTCTGGAGTGAGAAAGTTTGACGAATTCCGCAGCCGACTCCACATACGGAACCACAGATTCTTCGCATAACAGGAATTCATCGGCGCTTTGGTCAGTGACAGGAGGTTGCTCAGCAGGCACGGAAGAAGCTGGGCTCGCTGCAACTGTAGTGGGAGGATCCTGCAAAACTTCAGCCTGTGGCACCTGTGCAGTGGTTGAGGTGGGACCGGCATGTAGGGAAGAAGAAGGAGGTGAAAGAAGATTCGTCAATGAGTCCAATCGACTGGTGAGTTTGGAGATGATGTGCAGAAGCTGAGGGAAGGCAGATGAGCAAGCACACGGAGGTTGAGCCTGTGCCGCCGCCGCCGCCGCCGCCGCCGCCGCCGCATATGAGGCTTGATGGATTTGACGCACAGAGTCTCGAGCTTCTGGATAGCTGAGATGCTTTGAAGCCATAATATCTAGTATCCTCTTTTCTTGGAGGTAAATTGGGCAGTTCGAGTCAGAAGCAGGATGAAAGCCCTCGCACAAGACGCACTTGAAGCTCAACGCCGAGCATACCGAAGAGTCATGTCCTGCACCACAACGAGAACAGCGAGCTGCAGTACGACAGGCTAACAGCAGATGTCTATAACGCTGAAAATTTTTACACTGCCTAGGCGAATCCAAGAAGAGTCTGACTGCACATCTCAAATACCACAGACAGATACTCCACTAGTACCGAATAAGTAAGGACTCTCGAGGAATTTACTGAACATCAGAACCGAACAACTGGAAGACGGTTCACACCACGGTCCAACAATTCCGCAGCAATCTCATCTACAGGGGCTTCAATGTCCACATCTCGAATTATAAACTTCGTTGTCATAAGCTTAGTGAGGACCTGAGTTTTGACAGGGACCTGAAGAAAATGAGAAAGTTGACAAATTTCCAGCAAGCAAATGAGATTAGAGGAATGTACCAATAAGTCACTCGAACGTAAAAACTGAACGTCTGAAATCGAGTCATGCATTGAAATACTGTTCACGAACAACCTCTTCAACAACATGGGACGGACGTTGGGTAGCTTCCCAGAAGTCGCGGAAAGAAGTATTTCCCCACGTGTCACTCCACTCGCAAATGTCCTACGCAGCAATTCCTGAGGAGACCATTGAACCGGACAAACAAAATCATTAACTGGTTCTATCCTTTTAGCCGGAGTAGAGGAATCAGAATCCCCCATTACCGCCGGTCCCCACCCCGAATCAACCGACCACAACAAACAAGAGCATGCAAAGTAAAATATCCTACCTTGGATATGGGAAGAACCAACCGCCCGCAAAACCTTAGCAGGCAAAGGAACGAAAATAAAATATTAAACAGCAAGCCGGTGTCTCAGAAATGCAACGAAACAAGAAAACTTTCGCCAACGACGACACACCCAAAACGTACGGTATCCTACGGGGCTCACCGAGTAGAAAGAGTGAGCCAACTTCATACAAACCAACCGTTGCCAATCTCGCGAGAAAAGTTCTCCAAAGCAACTTCTTGGTCTAGTCACAACCTTAAAGGCTCAGCGAGACGTAACTAGCGCAGCCATATCTTCAGGGAAAACATGCAGTGCACAGAAGGCTGATATACAGGCTGTTCGGCTGATACCGGAGCGCCGCCCCGGTGGCGCAGTGGTCTAAGCGATGGCCTCTGATCATTCATCTGAACGGGGTCCGGGTTCGAATCCCGGTGAGGCATGGATGTTGTGCTTGTCTCACGGCACTGGCTCTTTCCCTTCCCTGGAACCAGTGACCCTAAATTAGGGACGGGCGACTGCTTATAGCCCATCGAGTTGCTCACGGTTGTCGTTAAACCTCCAATCAAAAAGAAAAATACCGGAGCAGACTGCGCATGCGTATTTCTGTTGATTTCAATTCTTTGGGTAAAGAACAGTCAGCCGTCAGCCGAACTACTCAGACTCACAGCACGTGATTGTAACCTTCTCGGTAGTATAATCACTTAGAAAATCGGATATGTTAGTTTTGTTACGCCAACCGGGTTAGTTAAGGCTTTTGTTTGTTCTTCAGTTTTTCAGAAATATTTTCAGTAATGCCAAATACTAGGGAATGACGGCATTTTGTACAGATCCTTAGGCCTAACTGTAATATTTGCTGAAATTTAATTTAAAAAGTAATACTAATGTTATTGCATATTTTTCTCACCAAAATAAGGGATGGACGGGACATCAGAAAACAGCAACGACAACAAAAAACTGATGTAAGTAAATAGTCATCAGATCGAAGGAAACCATCGTGGATCAAAGAAAAGCTTCACCGCTGTAGTCCCTAACTTGTTTTGCTCCTAAATGTTAACTTTCCCGCAGAGCATATTACCTCTTAAGATGTGGTGGCGCTGTTGCCACCTGTTTTACGTTATCTCTATGAGAGTTGCCCTTCTTTAAGCGTTAGATATTCTTTGGTCTAGTGTCGGACGATGTAAAACCAAAAACGCGGTCGATTGGAAAAAAAATCAGCTGATGAGGATGAAAGTGCGAAGCTGCAATGCAAATTACGATTGTACATGGGTATCATGGATACAATGGAGCTTATTCACCTCGCATTGCATCATGGGAAAGCCTTTCCGTGGCCGAGGACCAGCCACAGTTTGTTTACATGCGTTTTCCCATTGCTTAACATGGCGTTACGTTGCAAGGGTTCAGGAAAAACGCGATTTTCGTAAATTTATTAACGACATGTATAACGTTTGCCCATCGTACGGTTGTGCTAATAAATCCTGCAACCTAAATTGTATAGACGAAAGAAAAACATTCTTTAATTTTCCTCTGAAAAAGACGAAATAATTAAAGGAATGGCTGTGTAAAATGAATCGCGGTGATTTCCATTCCGATGTGCACTCTCCAATATGTTCTGTCCACTTTAACGAAAAAGCTTTTGGATATTATGACACTACGAATCAAAGGCAGTTGAAACCTCGTAATATTCCTTCGAATTTCAATTTCAAAAAAGAAAAAAAGGAGACGAAAATTGATGGAATATTTGGATTGGTAAATTACGAATTAAGTTCTACTTTCCTCAAAGATTAAAACAAACATAGTAAATACTAACATTGTACTAGTGATCCGATTTATTGACGTAGGAAATAAACACATAAGCGTTTCCAAGCTTTCGCACATAAACCAGAGGGCTTTTTCAAGGAAGTTAGACAGAAACTGCAAACTGAAAAATAGAACGCTTAACAATTTGAACGCGGGAACTTGACAATAAATAGATGCGACGTTATTCATTTAAAGATACGAGGCATCACGTTGGTTGCACGCGGGATCCTGGTAGAGAAAAGACATTACTTGAAGAATTGATTCCAAATTCGTGGTAACTCGAGCAAGACACAATCATTGCAAGTATTGTGTTGGTAATGATCCCCAAGGTTTCCCGAATGGCTGTACATTTAGGGGTAGAGTAGCTAGCTAATTTTTTTATATCATCCCACATGGGAGTAGCTGACTTGAATTTGACTTCTCTGGATAGTGCCGTGGCTACTTGACAGTGTTTTGTGTCCCTTTTATGTTCGTTGACTCTGATTCCAAACGAACGCTTGGTCATTCCAATGTAGTACCGTTTAGAGCCGTATCGGATACTGTAGGGGGTCGCATAAACGCCTGCTTCGCAGGAGAGAGGTGGTTTTTCACTATTTCTCTTTAGTTATAGTATGTAAAGATGCAGTGGACCTTATGCCGACGCCTTAGTTCATCTTCTTGAGGGCGTTTTTGAGTTTGTAAGACACACTTGGAATGTAGGGAATTGAGCCTAAATAACGTTGCTGCGGTACAGGGAGACTGGAATGTTTGGCTCTGGCTTTTGGGATAAAGCTATGCATCTGATTCAATGAATATCCTGCATCAGTGGCTAACTTGATGACGCTTTCAATTGCGTGTTGTCTAGAATGGGTATCAGAATAAACGGGTAAGGCTCTTTGAATTCGAGAACAAAAAATAGCTGCTTTGTATTCTGCGGAACAGAAAGAGCTGCGGAGCATCACGTTGGGGACGGACGTGGGTTTATAGTAGACTTGTGTACCGAGGCGGTTGTCAGACGATTTCTTCAATAAAGCATCCAGATAAGGTAAAGCGTTGTTGCTTTCAAGCTCCATCGTGAAATTGATCGTAGGATGTATGTCATTGATTTTATCAAGGAAAATTGGAAAAAAATCTCTGCCATATGTTTCCATTGGTAAAATTTCTTTACATACTTTCTTCGCAATTAATGTATGTATTCCCAAGGATGAAAATTTGCACATCGATAAAACTAACTTTAAGTTATAACAAGAGTTGCTTAATACTTGCTAAAACATAACCATAATTATATTAAAAATCAATCACTTTTCTTTGAGTAATGTTCAGACCTGTTAATAGATGGCGCGACCTGTATATTGATGACGTCAGTAGACAAGCAAATGTTGGATTGTTTAATTATGGTAATGTTTTAGCAAGTATTAAGCATCCCATGCTATAACTTAAAGTTAGTTTTATCGGTGTACAAATTTTCATCCTTGGGAATACATTAATTGCGAAGAAAATATGTAAAGAAGTTTTACCATTGGAAACATAAGGCAGAGATTTTAGGAGGAACCACCTTAACGACCACCTTGAGCAACTCAATGGGCTATAAGCAGTCGCCCGTCCCTAATTTAGGGCCACTGGTTCCAGGGAAGGGAGAGAGCCTGTGCTGTAAGTCAAACACAACATCCATGCCTCGCGGGATTCGAACCTGGACCCCTTTCGGATGAAGGATCAGAAGCCATCGCTTAGACAACTGCGCCACCGGGGGCGGCTATGGTAGCTAATCAGAGAAGACTGCATCAAATTATTGGGGAAAGGGGGTGGGGGTAAGCGTGAAGAGACCAGACGTGGGAGGGACACGTCTCTTCCATTGTCAGGAGGAAAATAAAAATAAAGTGGGAAAAAGGTAAACTACGAGATTTGACGTATATTTTCAAACCATTGTAATTGTTCATCAGCAAATGAACAAGGAAACAGAAATATTCTTCTGCTGAATATTAATATTTTTAGAAATACAATTCAGCTTGTGATTTTATAAAAATATCCAGAGATATTTTATTTCCAAACGTTTATAAAAAAATAAGAACAAGAAGCGCAAAAACTAAATAGATAAAGGCGCTAGAGATTATACGTTTCAGCAGAGGCGTAACTACAGCGGTGCGGCTGCCCCGGGCGCAGCTCAGGAGAAGGAGCAAAAATCACTGCGCACAATCTGATTACAATCGGAATCGAAACTTTTGCACCTGTTCTTGTACATAATTTACCTATAATTTCTTTTGCCAGTTGGAGGGTAAAAATTCGCATGTCTTCCTTCAAAATGTGCAGGAAATGTAAATTGCTCACAATCAGAAACGAAGGCGCGGTAGCTCGTACGTTACAAGATACGGATGCCGTTCATGTTTTTGAAGATTCTCTGTGGGCAGTTCGATCATTACTGCCAGTACTTCAAGTTGAATTCGGTCCGTTTGATGTGGCATCAAAGATCGGAACGGCCGCTTGCCCCATAGGTTTAAGCGATGGCTTCTGACCACTGGTCCGAAAGATGTCCAGGTTCGAATCCCGGTGAAGCATGGATCCATTGCCATAACTCTTTATGGCAATGGAGCCAAATTTAAAGAAGGATAGCGAAGACATTTGAGCAAATATTATACCCAGTTGCATGATGTTCGTGTCTGCGCGACTAGCCATTCCCTATCATGTTTTAGGTCATGGAAGAGTAAATACAGGAGTAGAAGGGAGGGCTTATCACCTATGATAGGTTTATTTTCGCTGCTACTGAGATGAGAGGTGGTAAAGATACGAAATTACTTTGCTGTAGCTTTCGTAAAACCCGGTCACTATATGAACATTTCTGTTTGCACACAGTAAACGTTTTGAGCACCGTTTAGTTCAGGCACAGTACATCGGCCGCTTAAAGGGTTAAGACGCCGTCGTATTCTATTTCGTCAAACGGATGAGTTCACGAGAAGTGTCATCGTAGGCCTTTGTACCGCCGGTTGGTCCTTGCGTCGTATTGCGGAAGAAACGCAACGTGATGCCACAACCGTCGGTTGCATTTGGAGACAATGGTCCCAGGAAGGATCTGCGCAACGACGTAGGAGGACCGGTGCACGGAAGACGGACGTCCGAGCGCGCCGATGGTCGCATCTGACGTCATGCGGTATAGCGGACCCATAGGCCACAACGGGTGACATTTTGCGTAGTGTACGGGAGGCTTCGATGCTCCGATATAGATGCGGACAGTGTCGCGTTGATTGGCTGCGTCTGGTTTGCTGTCCAGGCGTCCATTGCGAAGACTACTCTTAACAGCGAGCCATCCGAACAGTGTGGTGTTCAGCGACGAATCGCGGTTCTGTCTCACCACGGATGATCGTCGTGTGAGAGTCTGGACGCGACGTGACCAACGGGCGGATTCCTCTGCCATTGTGGAGTGCCATATGTCTCGGCAACATGGAATCGCGGTGTGGGGTGTGTGACGTATATTCTAAATTGACTTTTATGACGTAGAAGTCTTTTCGTACTTCTACGTTATTTTAGAAAACATAACCATAAGATGAAATAGTTCCTAAATTAAACCTTAACGGCCAGACGAAACATGTAAACAACAGGAGTCAAACTTACGGAAAAGATGCTTTATTGAGGATGTTGCACTTCCATAACAAATCATAACATCACATAGTACTTCGAATTAAACTCTCCGCACACCACACAGCTCTTAACACAACGCTCAACTTGCAACATTTCTCCAAGCAACGCTCTCCTTAACAACGCTCGCCAAGCAACAGTTTAGTCATCGTTTTTATCTCTCGTTCTTATCTTATCTCAGGCATACGTCACGTTCATTCAACTTCAATTATGTTGCCAACAGTATTCATTTGAGAGAAAAGATATCATGTTAAGAGTGAAGTATAACTGAGAATAAGTTCAAGATTTACATAGGAAAAGAAACTAAAAAGGAAAGTTAATTTAGAATATACGCCACACTTTCCTTTTTAGTTTCTTTCCCTATGTATATCTTGAGTTTGTTCTCAGTTATACTTCACACTTAACGTAATATCTTTTCTCTCAAACGAATACTTTTGGCAGCATAATTGAGGTTGAATGAACGTGACGTATGCCTATTATTTGATAAGAACGAGAGATATAAACTACGACTAAACTGTTGCTGGAAGAGCGTTGTGTTGAAGAGCGTTGTGTTAAGAGCTGTGTGGTGTGTAGAGCGTTTAATGCGAAGTGCTATGTGATGTTATGATGTGTTGGAGAAAACCTTGAATAAAGCATCTTTTCCGTAAGCTTGACTTCTGTTGTTTACATGTTTCGTCTGGCCGTTAAGGTACAATTTAGGAACTATTTCATCTTATAATTATGTTTTTAAAATAACGTAGAAGTACGAAAAGACTTCTACGTTATAGGTGTTATGAGGTCCAACAGCCGCTCACCGGTGGTACGCAATACGGTAACATTGACGGCATGCCGCTATGTTGACAAGGTGATACCGCCCACAGCACTACCGTATCTGCACGGCATCTCCAAACGCCTTTTTTCACCAGGTTAACGCCCGGCCGCATACCGCTCGGATCAGCCTGAATGCTTCCGTAGCCTGCACGATCCCCCGACCTCTCGCCCATCGAACATCTATGGGACACGATTGGACGTCGGCTGAGTACGCTTTAATTCCTGCAAAATGAAGATGAACTGTGGACTCGGATCAACACCACATGGTCCATGATACCTATATTCGGACTCTCATTGCCTCGATGCCACGTCGGATTCAACGCTGTATCGCCCGAATTAGGGGCCACACTCCTTATTGATCATCCTATACATTCTGCCACTGTAGCCTAGTCTGTATGTGACAATTAAATCCATTGTTTAGGACCTACTCGGCTATCTGTGTGTGCAGTTTGGTCTGTCTTTGAGCACTCCTTCATGTTGTGGAATTTTCTCTGTCCGGCAATGTATTGGGAGGGGGGGGCTAAAAGGGGGCTCAAACAACAGTTGGGTGGACTGAAATCCATCCCAACACACCCGTAGCGTCGTACCTACCTATTATTTTGCAGCAAGAATGGCTGTTCAAAGGAAGTGTAATATTTGTTTTTCGGGGCATTATTAAAATAACAATACATTTTGGTTGTGGTTCAGATCATTGTCACGTGACAAAAATGTTTTCTACTCGTATTTTGCATTATATTTTAGTTTAAAATCACACATGAATATCTACGATTTGAAATAATAATATGTACCTAATTTATGGCCTCCGATTTCAGCAAAGATAGGGAGCCATTTTCGTGGGATCGGTAACATCGCTCACCTTAACAGGGATTCTCATTCAGGATCTAAAAACCACGCTGCACGTTAGTTGACCCTTAGATTACAATGAGGGTTTAGTGACAGAATTTCGGTCTCGACAATGACAATTATTATTTTGCAGCAAGAACGGCTGTTAAATGGCTGTCACGAATGGCTGTTAATAATTGTTTTTCGGGGCATTATTGAAACAACAATACATTTTGGTTGTGGTTGAAATCATTGTCACGTGACAAAAATGTTTTTCTACTCGTATTTTTCATTATATTTAGTTTAAAATCACCCATTAATATCTAGGATTTGAAAAAATATAATTTATGGCCTTCGATTTCAGCAAGCAGCGGGGGCCATTTTGCGTGGGATCGGAAACATCGCTGACCTTAACAGGGATTCCAATTCAGGATCTAAAAACCACGCTGCACGTTGGTTGACCCCTAGATTATAATGAGGGTTTAGGGAGAGAATTTCGGTCTCAACAATGGCAATTAACACTGTTGCCAAAAAGCAGTAATAAAGAAATTCAGCAATGAGAAAAAGAATTCTGAAAAAGCAGTAATAAAAAAATTCAACAATGAGGAACAGCTACTATTTAAGAACACCCCTGAGTACAGAGATTCAGAAAGTGTTCAGACGGTGATTAGATAAGTTCTTCTGAGAGGACGATCCACTTCATTTCAAACAGTCATTGAGTAACGAAAGGCAGAAATAAGAACGTGTGCAGACAGAAAGCTGGTGAAGTTCTCTTGATCATCCTGTAAAAGGAAAGATCCATTTCTATTCCGAAATACACCTCAAGTAGCTGAAGATAGAAACCTGAATGCTTATTGGTGGTAAATTTCTTTTGTATTGCATTTAAGTACAAACATTTCTATATAAATTATCTGAAGGGACAACCGTAAAATAACGAAAGGTTTTCAGAAATTTGGCTTATATTTTAAGAATCATTTAAGAGTGATTTGGTTTACTGTTTTCTGAAGCAGAAGTTTTGTAAAAAGTAAAACGTAATGCAATGCTGATGAGCGTTGCATTGTAGTTTAACAATGAAAAAATATGAACAAATATATTTTATTATTGACAGAATCATTCCATGCTTTTGTCAATGAGAAAGTAATTATATATAATTTATGACTACTAAGCTTGCGGAGTTATGCACGAAATTATGAAATGAAAGGCTTAGTTTTCCTAATTGAAGTCATTTGACTTGGTTGCGTAAATAGAGAAAGCGGAGAGATACAGAATCCTGGGTTGTTTTTATAAAATTAATATAATAAGGAAAAACTACTTTCTCATTCTCGTCGAAACAAAGATTTTAAATCAATACATAATTCCAGATTTGTATATGTTTTGGACATATATGGACAGTACGTACCAATTAATGTAAAAAAATGCAAATGGTGATAAGAATAAAGTTGGGTAAAACTTTAGGGAAATGAAAAGGAATAACTGAATGGGACAATATGTAAAATATAAGATGATCTGTGTAAAAATCCGAAGTAGTTAGACACAGAAAACTAAACATACATTCTCGACTTATATTAAATTCAGCGTTTCGTGTTATGGAAAAATAAGGTTCTGTGTCCTTTATTATTTCCACGATATTATCACAGATAAAGAGAGCGATTCTTATTTTCAACATTTTAAGATCCTTAAGAACTGAATGCTAAATTTGAGGTGACATTCAGATTTTGAAACGTTTTAATACAATTAGATTTATCCACCTTTAAATATAGTAACCAAATTGTGTTTAAATATATTTTGTCTGTAGGGAAAATCCGTAAGATTCGCCTGCCTAAGTTCTCATCCTAACAATTTTTTTGCTCTCAACGGTCAGAAAATATATCTCTCTTTCATAAGAGGATATCAGAGAGATGAAGAGTTTGCTTTTTTGTACTCTACTATTTACGGAGATTTTTTGTTGCTCTGGAAATGACAAATTGTGAAAGTAAATTTTGAAAGTGAACGAAAGAAAGCATTATCAGAAGCGTACAAAAAAAGCTGCAAAGTTTACCCAAATATTCAACAGAGAAGCATACAATGATTTCAATGTTACCACTTACTCAATAGGGTCCAGTAACAGCGAATGTTGCCTTATTAGCAAAGATACTTGCTTCTGATGTTGCCAACTAGTTGAGAAGAAAGTTTTGGTTCTAACCAAACAAACTACTTAAGTCTTTTATTTTAACTTGGCATGAAAGCATATATCAAACCGTATTAATAAAAAAAATTAAATGTTCGACTTGGAAAAGATCACACATGTAAGGACAAATGCGATCATCTAGTAAATAGTAACATTCATGTATAAGAAAATTCTGTTGATAATCCTTTTAATATTTTGTAAAGCAAAATTCATTGGAGGATTTTCGTGAAACAAAAGTTTTATATGATGCGTTTACGCACCAATGTTTCAAAAACATAATTTGCGAATTTCTCACAAAAAATGAATGTACACAGTATTGTTTCAAAATTTCATGGTTCTTCAGTTTCCTGAGATATTCATACCATGAATTTTGAAGCGTTTTTGAAAGTTCAATGCGTCTCTCACGGAACAGATTTTGGATGAATTTAGAAATCTGTCGTGAAATGAGAGCTTTCTATCTGATGATTTTATATCTGTTGATACAGAGCCGGTTTCAGGACGACTTCCGCGTCTCCACGGTAGGTGACAATATCCTGGTAGTACCACTGTGTTCTCCGCAGCTGGGACTAGCCACTTTGTCATCTGTGTAACCCCACACGCGAATGGTGCATCGCTGCTGTGCACTATTGTTTGAGCTGGGGGAACAATACCCGGTGATTCGCCAAGACCACCGAGCGTTCGTGTGCGTCAACGAGGGGTTAAGGTGGGAGGATTCGTTCTCTGCTCTCTGTCTTTTCTCTTTCCTAAAAAATATTATAAGCTAGCCACTTTCACATAGCTATAGAATTAACGCATGAAACTATGAAGTGAAAGGCGTGCTTTTACCAACTGAAGACAATTACCTTTTCTACAGCTTATGTAAGCTACAGAAACCTGGAAAACCAGTTGCTTTCATAAAATTAATGATACTTTATAATGTTCTTAGATTAATACTTATGCCCACTGGTGGCCAAACCAATCTTTACCAAGTATTAGATATTATATGAAAAATATTTCTCATCAGGGGCTATCTCCGGTGCAGAAAGAATTTTTCAAATGGGAGTTTTAGGCTCACAGATATCGAGGGAAACGCAATTTATTTAAGAGTGTAACTACATGTAGGAATGTCAATTCAGCCAGAATTTTCACATTACGTGAAGGTTTCGTTTTAATTGAAACCCTGGATAGAAAAATGCCACTGCAAGAAATTTTCAAGAAAGAGCTACACTCTTAAAGATTTTGTGATGAAGTATGCAAAAACGCTATGCAATTATGCACCTCGGTATAGTATTCATCAGGGGCATACTGGAAAAACTTTGGCTAAATCTGTTAGCTTTTGTTCCACGGCCACGGCCCTGATCATACCCTGCAGCTCTGAAGGGGCAGCCGCAAAAATGACTACGTCGTCAGCAAAACGAAGATGAGTTAAATTTCAAATATGCAGACGATCTCGTTCTTATTGCAAGAACTCTAAATGAACTACAGACGTTCGTAAACAAACTTGATGAAACCTGTAATATGGTCTTGTAATAAATCTACAAAAGACAAAAGTTATAAAAATAGATAGAAACACAACTAACATCGCAGTCACGCTAAATGGCGATCAAATAGATCAAGTTGAAAGCTTTATTTACCTTGGATCAAAAATAACGGAAACAGTTGATGCACTAGAAGCCATCAAATACATAATAGCAATAGGATGGACCACCATGGGAAAATTACAGAAAATCTGGAAAGCAAGCAATAAATCCAAAGAAGCCAAAATCAAATTATACACTGCTGTTAATAGAAATTGCAACCCAAGGAAAGAAATAAACAATCACTATGGAATTTATGGGAGTGATTAATTATGATACAAGTCGCAAACGATCATAATTACATATCGGTTCGTGATGAGAAAGGCCAAAAAAATATTGGGTCGTTTCATAATTATTGGCCGGTTCGGACACAAAGAAACAACCAGCAGTAACAGACGATGAAATGCATTTTATTCCGAAAAATTTTCTGCCCTCGGCAGGAATGCACTGTTCCCAACGTGTTTTCAGTGTAGCACACGTACGCTGTGATCGTTTGACCTCGCGGCAAAAACTCATAATGAACCACAATCTTGACAGTCCACCACACAGAGATCAGAACCTTCTGTGGGTGCAACTCGGGTTTGGACATGTGTTTGGGTGGTTCCGTTCCTCTGTCGAACCACGAGGCTATTCGCTTCCTTTTGTCATAAAGCACCCATTTTTCATCAACCGTAAGGATCCGATGCAGAAAGGGAGCACTAGCCTCACGTTTTTGGAGGCCAATGCATGTTTCCACACGTCGTATCAGCTGCTGTTCGGTGAGTTCGTGTGGAACCCAGGTGTATAGTTTTTAACCTTTGCCCATAGCTGCCAGGTGTCTGGAAACTGTCGCTGATGACGCGACAAGTTCAGCACTGAGCTCATGTACTGTGGACGTTGGTTTTTCTTCCACTTTCCGCCTTAAATCTAAAGTATCACACAGAACCGGACGACCGGCACCTGGTTTCGTGTCGGTGATGAACCGGACGACCGGCTCAAGTTTCGTGTCGGGGATGTTGCCATGGTCGTTGGCAACATCACCGACACTCGTCGTCAGAACGGACAGTTCTGTCAATCGTCGTTCCGACAACCCACGCTCTATTGACATTTGCGACCGTTTGGACACATTCCTGCCAACTTTGAATTCGTGCAAAATCACTGGTCTCGCGTCGGGTTGCACCATCACGTCCCCAACTGCTGAAAACCCGCTTTTATACACGTGGACTGAACCAATTCAGTTTGCATGGGCGTTTGGTAGTTCCTCTTACGAGGTGTCCCTTGTAACCGGCTATGCAAATTCTCCTTGTAGGCATCGGCAAATAATTATGAAACGACCCAATAATAAGTAAATCCACCATGGGTGGTGATAACCGCTGCCACTCGCCTTGGGATCGAATGAAAGAGAATGTGGATGGCCGTCTGCGGTATTGCATGCCATTCTGCTTTTACACGCATCCACAATTCGGTGGTTGTGACAGGCGACGAGGCCATGCGAGCCAATCGTTGCGCGGTGATACCCCAGACGTTCTCTACAGGCGACAAATCTGGCGATCGAGCAGGCCAAGTAAGACGATCGACTTGATGAGCACAGAGTGTGCCTTGGGCAGTACGAGCAAAATGGGGTCGGGCATTGTGTTGTTGAAAGACAGTTCCCGTGATCGTCTGAAGGAAGGGTAGAAGTTGAGCTTCCAACACTTCCGTGATGTAGCGTTGGCTGTTCAATCTGCCTGTGATGCGTATAGTAGGCGAGTGGGTGAATGAAATGCAATAGCGCCCGAGACCATTACGCTCACCGGGACTTTTCCCGGTGGACCTCTGGAAAAATGGCCCACTTTCTCGTTCTCCTTTTGTATAAATTTTCGAGAAAAACATTTTTTTTTGGAATAATAATCGTTAGCTTAATTTTAGCTCTGTAAAATTATTTCTATGAAATTATTTTCCTTAAAATGAAGATTTCTCCCTTACCTATATAATGGGCCTTGAAATGGTATAGAGAAATTATCCGTACTTATTTGGGAAATGCCCCAGACCAAAGAGGATGATATAAATTAATTAAGCAATAGCTAACTACAGTTATATGTAGCATGCTGGCTTAGAGCTCAGGGTAGCTGATTGCCCCTACTCTCATTTTTCAATCTCTAAAGAGACCCCAACACCCATTGTAAGAATCCATCACCTCCACCCCTTTATCCACAAGCTGGCACAGAGAACAAAGTGATTCTCCCGCAGAGATATTCCTAAATCCATGTCCCACCCGCATTTATCTTAAACAAGGATTTCTGAGTACTAGTTCACGTATCAAAATGGTTAGTTGCCGCCCCGGTGGCGCAGTGGTCTAAGCGATGGCTTCTGAGCATTCGTCCGAAAGGGGCCAGGATTCGAATCCCGGTGAGGCAAGGATGTTCTGTTTGTCTTACGGCACTGGCCCTCTCCCTCCCTGGAACCAGTGACCCTAAATTAGGGACGGGGGACTGTTTGTAAGCCCATGGAGTTGCTCACGGTGGTCGTTAAACCTTCAATAAAAAAAACAAAGAACAAAAAAAAAAACGTGTCACCCATTCTTGCCAATTCTAGAACATTCTACACGACACTTCGGTCTCTGTCTGCTATGTTACATGGCCGATTTTTCTAGACATAACTTTTGTCACACCTACATTTCTATAAACTATTAGTATGTAATTATTATTTGCAAATTGTGTAATTTCATTAACAAATAATTCCATTGCGTATGAATGGCATTATTAAATAATTGAATTATATCCTCTTCATTGTAATACATTAGAGATTAATTCCATTACCTTGAACAAACCATACTTGGGATTACCGTGTAATGCATTACCTGTTACTGCATTACACGTTAATTGTAATCTGTACTTCGATTACTTTGTAATGCGTTTCTACCCAACTCTCTGAAGTGTTACCATCCCTTTGTTCCTGTCGAGGGGGAGGAAGTGGAGGGGGGCTGTGACCGCCACCTTGGTTTTCGGAACTTAAAGATCAGAGTCAACCGCAACCGTAAGTTCATCAGGATGAGCAGCTGCTTTCCTGAAGAAATTCTAGGCGAGTCTGACGACAAACTCACGTACTTTCTCAATTCGCAAATCAGACCCTCAGGTTCTGAAGCGGGGTTCACGGCGGCAGGGATTTGTACACACACTCCCAACACTCCCTCAACACACTTCCAAATTTCTTCGGCACTCCCCTATAAAAAATATCAACACTCCCCATTTGGGAGTGTGTAACAAACAAATATACACACCCGTCTACTTATACATATGATGATGATGATGTTTTGTCACATCCCATCCGAAAGAAATCGAAGCTAAATGATCGACAAGTTCATACACAGGGAGAAACGATCACAAGAGGAAGACACAGACATAGCGTGAATTTCTTAAACATTATTTACCCGTTGATTGTTATTCAGTATAATGCCGGACAAAAGCGCAGTCCCAATGGAGATGACAAATCAGTGTTTGGGAAAGCTCACACTTGCCCTCGCATCATTTGGTTGAGTGTGAGTAGCATCATAATCCTTGACAAAGTAGGTTGGGAAGCGAAATTTCTGTGGGGAGCTTACACTGTGGGGTTATTTGAAAACCAAGCTAGGCCTGTCTTTTTGCTTTTTATTTGATGTTCCATTCGTTGATGTGTGCAATAGCGCAGTCAGGAATGGACCCAACAGGTCCAAGACATTTTTTTAGCTGAAATATTAGGGTAACGACAAAAAGAGTTCACTTGTCTATTTTCACAAACAAATGAAGCAATGAAATGCTTTACACTGTTATTAAAATAATCATTCAAAAATACTTTTATGAAATGTCCTGAATTTTTACTTTACGTTCGTATACTTTGTTTAAATGAAAGAGCTATATAAGGGTGATTTTTTTTTCTCGCGGAGTCTGTTTGTGTTTACATACCTGTAACACGATATCTCTTCAATGACTTGGGTTACAAATTTCAAATTCGGTATTTAGGACATACACTGGCGTGCAAAAATTAAGGACGAGACGGTTTTTCGAATGTAAAGTCGTGCAGAAGTGCTTCACGTCGATTCAGATCATACCATAAGATCCCCAAAATGTAAGAAGATGGGACAAGTGAGCAAAACCGTCCAAACAAGGAATCCAAAGGATACAAAGGCACTTTATTGAAAACGTAGCTTCGAGCACAATTAGACAGAAGACAGAAACGTCCATGTGACAGGCAGCTGCCAAGAAAAATCCAGTCTTTAGTAAAGGATATGATCACCCCTGACTGCGTTGCAGGATTTACAACGTCTGTTTATGCTGAGGACGAGGTTGTCAAGGAGCTGTTGAGGTATCGCGGCCAAGGGGCTGTTGAGGTTGTAAAGGAGCTGTTGAGGTAGCTGCGGAATCGTTGCTGGCGGGTGGTGACGTGCTGCTAAGCGTCTCCCGAGAAGGTCCCAGATTTAGGTCTGGGGACTTTGCGGGCCAATCCATGCGTTGAATATCTTCACTCTCTAACAGCTCTGTGACAGCCACTGTATGATGAGGTGTAGCGTTGTCATCCATGAAGAGGAACTCAGGACTCACAGCATCTCTAAACAGACGCACGCGAGGCAGGAGAACCTCGGTACAATAGCGAACAACAGGGACTGAACCTCCTTGGAACGATGTGGAGGTCAGTACGGCTACCAAGCATGATACCGCCCCAAACGAGAACTCCGCCACCTCCAAACCGGTTCCTTTTATGATGTTGGAGGTGTGATTGCGTGTTCCCTGCTCTCTCCAGATGTGTATATACGTCGAGAATCGCTCGTCAGACTACATCGGCTCTCATCCGTAAAGGGAACTCGACCCCATTGCTGATGTGTCCAGTTCTCGTGTTCCTGGCACCACAGAAACCGCCGTAACCGATGAGCAGGCGTTAATGGCACAGACCGTACTGGTCGTCGTGCAAATAGACCACCTTTGTGCAGCCTTCCGGACACGGTAAAACGCGATAACGGATGTCCAGTTGTCTGTTGCATGTGCCTTGCGATTTCTCCCGCCGTCTGCCGTCTGTCTCTTCTTGCCTGTAGGACAATATACCGGTTGTCCGCCGCCGTGGTTGCTCGCGGACGACCACTGTTAAACTCTCGGACAGTTGTTCCTGTCGTTTGAAATGCTCTCCAAGCTCGTGAAACGATGCTGTAAGCGATCCCGAACTCCTCGGCCACACTAGTCACACTTCGACCTTCTTCCAACTTCCCAATGACGGTACCTCGGGTAAAGTCATCCAGATGTCGTCTACTGGATTGCCTGTTGGCCATATCACACGGTGGCGGCAACTCGACGTCGTTCAAAGTACTTTCTGTGTACTGAGTACACAGAAAGTACTTTTTCTTACCCAAACTTTCTGTTACCCAAACTTTCTGTTACCCAAACAGAAAGTTTGGGTAAGAAAAAGGGTAAGCTTTAATTGATGTGAGATATTCAGCAGGAAATTCTTTTTCGTATTTGGGAAACTTGTCTGAAAGAAACAAATTAGCGGCAGATAGATGATCTACGAAGTCAAATCGTTCTTTCGTTTGCATTAGGATTACATCACATACTTCTTTGGCTTCTCTTATTTTACTTTCATGATTAGTTTGATGTTTCCTCTTCCAAGTTAGTTGAGTTTCTGATTCTGAGGTCACAGGCTCAATGTTTTCTCTGAGTTGTTCTATGTTCGATTGGTAGCTGTGATATTTAATGTGAGTTGGATCAATTGCCCTTTTTTGAATTTGGTTGTATAACATGTCAACATGAGGCATTATTTGTTGGAAAATGGTAAGCCAGAAGATGAAGTCCTCGTCCTTTAATATATGCTTTAAACCACGGACTTGAGCAATAGTAGACTGCTGCTTTATATCATCTTTCGTTTAAATTGCTTCCACGCATTCGACTAGTTCTTCACGATTCTGATACACAATGTTAAATGCTCTTGTATGAAAATTTCACCTAGTGTCTGATGTTCTTGACAAACGACGACCAACTATTTCATTAAGTATTTCGGTTCTTCGAGATGATTTGGAAAAAAAATGTCCACACTGCTCCAAGATCGGCGAAAAATATATGAACATCACGATTTATGGACGCAGCATTTGACATTACTAAGTTCAGCTGATTAGCGTAACAATGCACATAAGAAGCAAAAGGGTAGTGTTCCCTGACACGAGTCTGCACTCCTTTTCTTTTCCACGCATGACCGATGCTCCATCGTATCTCTGAGCAATTGATTTGTTTGATGTGTTTGTTCTCCAAATGTTCATCTAGCTCTTTCAGAATACAAGAAGACATTGATGCCGCATCGTGTTTAGAAGGATTTGCATAACGCCAAAACCTTTCCTGTATATAGCGGTAAACCAGTACCATTTGAAAAACATTGGAAATGTCCTTTGTTTCATCTGCAATGACGACCACAAAATAAGAAGCTATTATTTCTTTAGAAATCTCTTCGTGGCAGATTTCAAGCATACAGACCAGCAGTTCATTCTGAATTGTTTTCGAAGTATCCTTGAATACTGTAGCTTTCCCTAAATGAGTTTTTAAAGCATCTTTCAACTGTGCGCTAAAATCGACCAGACCACGAAATATTCTAGTATTGGAAGCAGAGTTCGATCCATCGTGTCCTCGCAGAGCAAGTTCAAACGCACCGCAGAATCTGATACAATTTATGAGAAGCAATAGTACCTTTTTATTTTATTTTTTTACTTTTTAGTTTTAAAGTTGAATCTGCCGCCGGTAACAGGAATCTAGTTGGAACGTTATATTCCCTCTTCCTAGTACAGCCACATTCTTTACATTATTTTTGTGTACAGAACACACGTCATGCTTCTGAATTTTGTCCGCTAAATATAGTAAATCTTTAACACCAGATTTAGCCCATGAAGTTTCGCCAGTGAACAATAAACACGGGAAGCGAAATACAGCATTTTTATATCACAGCCGCATATCCATTCATTCTTATCATATGTTTCACAGTTAAACTTTCTGATACGTTCTGTATTTTTATCTTTACAAATTTGTTGTAATTCAAGATCCGGCACAGACCTACCTAGCATTTTAATTTCTAGTTTCTGATCCAATGAATGAGAGGCGAAAGAATGTTTCAGTAAATAATCAAAATTATACACTGGGGGAAAGTGAAAAAAGAACACCAAGTAGAAATGGGCGGACGATCATAAAATTTACATATGTTAATGGCGTCGAGTTTACGTAGGTGTGATGTTAAATTTCGGGACCAACCGGTGAGCGCTTACGCCACAGCACGGCATAATATGCAAATTATCGTCGGTGGTATTTAAGGAGTACGGCGAAGTGAATGTAATCAGTCGTCGGCGTGTGGACACGTGCGAAGACCCTGAAGAAGCTGCAATGCCTGGACATGGAAGACGTGTACGATTTCAAAAGTTATCGGACTTTGAGCGAGGTCGTCTAGTCGGATTCCGCGAGGCCGGGTGGTCGTATCGTCGTATTGCGGAGCTAATTGTACAAGAAGTATCGCTGGTGGTACGATGGTGGCGTAGATGGTCCGAAGGAACAATTCAACACGAGAAGACGTGGAACCGGGAGTCACAGACGGACTGATGAGCTGACTAATCGACGCATAAGAAGAGCGGCGTTCTCAAGCAGAACATCCACTGCGACGCAAATCTTAGCTGCCGTTGCACCTGAGGTGACTGTGCGAACAATCCGCAACCGTCTACTGGATGCAGGACTACGTGCACGTGTGCCTCTGGCATGTGTACCTCTTACTCCAGCCCACCGTCAGGAACGGATGCATTGGTGTCGCCAACGTCTGCACTGGAGAACGCAATGGCGATCTGTTGTGTTCAGCGATGAAAGCAGATTCTGCTTGGGAGCCTCCGTGTTCGCAGACGCACAGGGGAGCATCTCCACCCTTCTTGCATTTGCCAGCGACACACAGGACCTACACCTGGTCTCCTGGTGTGGGAAGCAATCAGCTGTCACTCCCGTACACAACTAGTGTTTGTTCCGGGTACGTTAAACAGCACCTCCTACATCAACAACACCATTCAGCCCGTTGTTGTGCCATTCGTAAGGTCGGTCCATCGTGGTGTTTTCCAGCAAGATAACGCACGACCACACACGGCACGTGTAACGCAACATGCACTTCAGGGTGAGAGACAACTTCCATGGCCTGCACGTTCACCGGATTTGTCCCCTATTGAGCACGTGTGGGATTTAATGGGACAACGACTTATCCGGTCTCCACGGCCAGCCACGACCATCCCCGATTTACGCGTCCAGGTTGAGGATGCTTGGAACTCAATACCCCAAACTTACATCCAACATCTATACGACAGACTCCATGCCAGAATTTCACAGTGTGACGCAGTTCATGGCGGTTTAACCTCGTACTAACCATGTTACAAGGAAATGTTATTTTTAAGTTTACCAGCAAATATAGTGTTATTTTGCCATAATGTTTTGATCACGTTTTCCTCTGTATTCCGTTATTATGCTGTATAAATTTCTTTGGTATCAGACGTCTCCTTCTTGGTGTTCTTTTTTCACTTTCCGCCAGTGTATGGTTAAAGAGATAACATTTCAATATTTTATATTTCATTAAAATGCATAAATAAATACTTGTCACTTTATCCTGTAAGTTATAAGCAAAACGAAACTGCGGACCACACCAAGACAGCCACCAAAATGTCGACAGAAAAGAAACGTAAAACGGAGTGGAGGGATGCTTCCCTACTAGTTTGTTTAACCGAGGAAGCGACGACAGTCACGACACAAGAACGAGTGGGCCAGTTTTCCGTGTGCTCCAATGCTTTCTGCTTTGAGAAAGGGCTTCAGTAGATCTATAACGCGCATGCGTCAGCACCTTTTGAGCTGTGTTGTCGATGGGCCAAGGAAAAATGTGCTCACAGAGCGGAAACGAGTGATGGCGATTCTGAACGCACAGCTCCTTGGCGTAAAGTTCGCTTTGGCGTTAAGTTCGCAGCTTACTGAATTAAAATTTATTTTGGATCTATTTTTCGATTATAGATTTGACATTTTTTAAAAATAAATTTACGTATTTTGGGTATTAATGAATCAATTATTCGGTGATATCTTATTCGTAGAGCACGTGCTCACATGCCCCTTAAGACGAGCCGCCACTGCCTGGCCGTTAAAGTTCTCGTAATGGTGTGATATTCTTTCCACACCGCGAGATGGAAAAAAATGAGAATCCCTTTTTCAGCGCTCCGAAAAATAAATGTGTGTGATTTTACGTTCCACACACCAAACGACTGGGATTTCTCAAATGCACGTTCTTCATGGGATAACTGCCTACAGCGACACATGGTCCTGGCTGACCAGTGGGCCATGCCCCCGGCCCCCTTTCGAGGGAGAGAGAGCATACAGCGAGAGCATACGTCCGCGTAGCTCAGTTGGGAGATCGACTTTCTCCGGAATGAGGGGACCGGGTTAGATGCCCAGCATGGACAAAGATGATGGAGAAATTTACTTCGTTATATTTGCGCCCGAAGTTCAAGAATGACCTGGCCCTTAAAGTTCTCGCAATTGTGTAATGTTCTTTCCAAACCGCGAGATAGGAAAAATGAGAATCCCTTATTCAGCGCTTCGAAAAATCAATGTGTGTGATTTTACGTTCCCACACACCAAATTGACTGGGATTTCTCAAATGCCCGTTCTTCACAGGATGACTGCTTACAGCGACACATGGTCTCGGTCGATCCGGGGGCCATGCCCCCGGCCCTCTTTCGAGTGGGGCGGAGATGTGTCTGCACAGCAGGACGAACATGAGATAAAGGCTGATAGCAGTGAGAGCACTTACCAATGTGGTACAGTTTATAACACTGGGAGCTCTGGAGCCGAGAGTAGAAGGTTGGAATCCTTCCCCTGGCATGAAAATGATGGAGAAATTTTCTTCGTCATAGAACTCATCTGTCCATATCACGCCTTTCAGTCATCGTTAGTCCAGGTTTTATGTTCGTGACATCATCTCTTTCGCATTGTATCATTGCTTTATGTGATTAATGGCTTAGCAATTGCAGTTGTTCCATGGATGTTGGCTTTGTGACGTTCTCTGAGGACTGTTTTTGTGGAAACAGTTTCTTCCAGGTAGATGTTGAGTTCTGCAGTCACTTTTGCTACAGCAGTTCTGTGTTGTTTGGCCACAACTTTTCCTAGTGCTCGACGGTCCCTCTCATTCAATCTCGGTCCCCCCTCCTAGTTTTCATCGCCGATGAAGTCTTGCTATGCTTTGTGTGCGCAGTCATAACCATGGGGACAGCTGCTCACGAAACACTAAACAATTTGACTGTTATGGTTAGAAACTTTCCGGCTCCAGTGGTTCCCACAATTTGTCCTCTTTGGAAGTCTGACAAGTCACCCATTTCCCCGACCGCTTGCAAGAACCGCTGCTGAACGTAACTTCTACCACACTGTCATAAAACCTGGAAAATATATCCAAAGAAGAGATGAAAATGGAGATAATCATAATGTTTCTTGTAGCCTACATTAATAGCATTAACCCCTACAATTATGGTGTTCTCATTATTTTGTAGAGCCCTGTACTTACACACTTGTGTGAAAATATGACCAGAGAAACCACCTTGCGAGTGAGACCATGTTTCCAAGCGATCATTTTCTCTTTAAACTGTTCCCCAGCATGTGGCCTTTTTATTCAGACTCCTGTGCCAAACAACGCTCTCTAATCAGGAGAGTGTCGTCACATCATTCAACCTAATGACAAACTTTACCTCCGAGTGAGACCATGTTTCTAGGAGGGTCGTCATTTCCACTTCAATCTGTCCTCCAGCATGTGGCTCTTTTATTCAAACTCCTGTGCCAAAAAACGCCCTTCTAGTCAGGAGAGTGTTATGACATTGACAGACACCGATTTATTACTACGTTCAAAAAGTTCCGGAACTTTTTATATTAAAAAAGAATGGGTACAGAAAATACCTCTTTATGCGATGTTTCCTTCGAAGTAGTTACCCTGCGCAAACATGCATTTTTGCCAGCGCTCATACAAAGATTTAAATGCAGATTGCAAGCCTTCTTTTGCCACATCCTCCAGTGCGTCCGTCGCAGCTCGTTGCACTTCTTCGGAACTTGAGAAGCGTCGCCCCTTAACCAAATTCTTCATCCGGGGAAAAAGGAAAAAGTCACACTGGGAGAGATCAGGAGATTAAGCTGGTTGTGGAAAAACGGTAATTTAATGTTTGGGCAGGTCATCGGACACCAGGAGGAATTTGTGAGCCGGCGCATTATCGTGATGGAGCACCCATGAGTTGGTCTTTCAAAGATCGGGTCGAATACGTCTCACTGATTCTCGGAGACGTGTTAGGTCGGTGACGTACTCTTCTTTAGTGACTGTACGACCATGCTGAAGGAATTACTTGTGTACGATCCCCTTGCAATCGAAGAAAACTGTTAACAATACCTTCCTTTGGAGCGGTCAGCCTTAAACTTTTTGGTTGGGGTGACGACGGTGATTTCCACACTTTTGAGTGTCGGTTGGATTGGGGGTCGTACCGAAAGCACCAAGTCTCATCGCCAGTGATCAATCGATTCAAGAGATCGGGATATGAAACCACTGCATCTGTGTTATTCCCGTAAACTTGCATGCGCTCATCGATTTTTTCTTGTGTCAGGTTTTTAAGAAAAATGTGTTGGCACACATGATGCATGCCCAGTTTTTCTGTTAAAATGGCATGGAATCTTCCAACTGAGATGCCGGCAACTTCTGCTATCGCTGTAACAGTTTTTCGACGGTAATTTTTCACAATTTCTTTGACAATGGCGATATGCTCATTCGTTGTGGATGTAGAAGGTCGTCCTGACCTCTCATCATCTTTGATACTGTGTCGCACATTTTCGAATCGTCGATGCCACTCATAAGCTCTAGTTCGACTCATTGCACTATCACCGTACGCTGACTTAATCATTTGAAAAGTCTCAGCGAAAGATTTTCCGAGCAGAACACCAAATTTTACACTTGAACCCTGTTCAAAATTCGACATCGTTGTCCTCACGACGGAGAGTCTCGAATGACTGTATTTACAAACTACGCACAGGGCCGGCTGGACCATAGGGGCAACCGGTGTGATCACCCCGGGCCCCGCATCTTCATGGGGCCCCACAGTTTAGAAAATCAAAACAAAACATTATTTTCTAAAATTCTAAAGATATATCATACTTTCAAGAATTCTAAAGATATATCACATTTTCTAGAATTCTAAAGATATTCATATTTTCTAGAATTCTAAAGATATATCATCTTTTCAAGAATTCTAAAGATATATCATATTTTCTAGAATTCTAAAGATATATCACATTTTCTAGAATTCTAAAGATATATCATATTTTCAAGAATTCTAAAGATATATCATAGTTTCTAGAATTCTAAAGATATATCATATTTTCAGGAATTCTAAAGATATATCATACTTTCAAGAACTCTAAAGATATATCATATTTTCTAGAATTCTAAAGATGCATCATACTTTCAAGAATTCTAAAGATATATCATATTTTCAAGAATTCTAAAGATATATCATACTATCAAGAACTCTAATGATATATCATATTTTCTAGAATTCTAAAGATACATCATACTTTCAAGAATTCTAAAGATATATCATATTTTCAAGAATTCTACAGATATATCATATTTTCTAGAATTCTAAAGATATATCATAGTTTCAAGAATTCCAAAGATATATCATATTTTCTAGAATTCTAAAGATATTCATATTTTCTAGTATTCTAAAGATATATCATATTTTCAAGAATTCTAAAGATATATCATATTTTCTACAATTCTAAAGATATATCATATTTTCAAGATTTCTAAAGATATATTATATTTTCTAGAATTCTAAAGATATATCATATTTTCCAGAATTCTAAAGATATGTCATACTTTCAAGAATTCTAAAGATATATAATATTTTCTAGAATTGTAAAGATATATCATCTTTTCAAGAATTCTAAAGATGTATCATATTTTCAAGAATTCTAAAGATATATCATATTTTCTAGAATTCCAAAGATATTTCTTCTAGAATTCTAAAGATATATCATATTTTCTAGAATTCCAAAGATATTTCTTCTAGAATTCTAAAAATATTTCTTCTAGAATTCTAAAGATTTGTCGTATTTTCCAGAATTAAAAAAAAATTTTAATAATGTTTTTTTTTGTTTAGTTTACAATACCCTTCCCACTTTCAAGTAGGTTACCGTGCTTCGTCGTAAAGATACTGAGATTTGCAGATTTCAAGTTATTGTTATTATAAACACCTTAAACTTTTCCACATTCATGAAACAGCAAACTAAATTTTATCATTTTGTTACTCCCTACTACATATGTTCGACAATTTGATGTGCAAAGCAGATGCTTAATTTTAAAAAAATAAAGACGACAATATTAAAATTGTTATTGGGCAATATATATGGAGGCCAATTGTTCATTGGCTTTAAATGCAGTACTGGGAATTTAAACAAAAACAGTAATTTTCATACATGAGAGCGCATAAAAGTTAAGAAAAGTCGCTAATTTGTCAGTTATTCCACCTTGCATGAAAAATCAATCACTAAAACATGTACTAAGAAAAAAATATATATGCAAACGAATTTATTTAAGAAGGATCCTTATTATTCTCTACGAAAAAATGTTTGCCATGTTCACAACGGAGATTAGTTAAAGTTATATTTTTATCATTTTGTGAGAAATTTTATGTAAAAATCACAATGCAACCTAAACTCCCTTCTCTCCGGAAAGAAAGTAGTACATTTTAGCACTTTTTACTTATTCTCTCTCTCTCTGAACTTTCAATCCATTTTACAGTCTTTTTCTTAATCTCAGAGCAATTTAAGATAATCATTTTTCCTTACGTTAGCTTTCGTGTGCTTCTAATTTTCATGTAACGACTTCATTAAACCGTGAGATTTCTAAGGCCCTAAAATGAAAATTTTCTCGGTGCCCAGCTATGAAATCTCGCCCCGGGCCCGGCAAAAGTTCCGTCCGACCCTGACTACGCACATACGCTGTATGTTTTTGGATCTGGATCAAACCGGTTTTGGTTGGTCGGTACATCATGCTCTTCGCTTGCTCAGTGGGGAATGACGTAATTCACTCACATTTGGCAAATATTAAAAAAGTTCCGAAACTTTTTGAATCTCTTGAAGTTTTTGGCAAAAATTTTGGTTGGCAAAAAATTTCGTTTATGTGCATTTTCGCTGACGATAATAATGTTATCTCTAGTAAAAGAAGTTTTCAAGTGAATACTATACGTAGTATTCATTCAATGTATGTAGTTTGGGAACCATATAGGATATTAATCTCTACTGCAGGTTACTATTTCTTCACAATTTTATTTTACTTTTTGTCTTTTTCTTTCGTCTAGTTGTTTCTGAATTTAAGATTGTAACCCGACAAGGAATATCTATTCCTCTCTGTCATCGTTAAAAACTACAATCACAAAAAATGGCGTGTTTCTATTACTCTTTCAGAAATTCGTTCAGAGGTCTCCTTCCTTTCCCATAAGAGCAAACACTGAATTTAACAAAGAATTCATTTTACATAACAAAATTTCAGTGAATTCAAGAAATTCACATATACATTTAATCCAGGTTCCCTAAAATCTTAGATGGTTGCATCCAGCATATGTTCCAACTGCTTAAATACACTGCCTGGCAGAGAAAATGTCACACCACGAAGACGTAGACGCAGCGCCATGCAAATTGAAGGGCGGGTGCACGCGTATGTAAGTTATACAAATGCTTGCATTGCCGCCCTAGTGTCGCAGTGGTCTAAGCGATGGCCTCTGATCATTCGTCCGAATGGGGTCCGGGTTCGAATCCCGGTGAGGCATGGATGTTGTGTTTGTCTTACGGCACTGGCTCTCTCCCTTCCCTGGAACCAGTGACCCTAAATTAGGGACGCACGACTGCTTATAGCCCATTGAGTTGCTCACGGTGGTCGTTAAACCTACAATAAAAAAAATGATTGCATTTGCAGGCCAATCGCACGAACGACGCGCAGGATATAAGCAGACAACCAGCCAGTGAGGTCATCAGTCGGGACGTCTTCAAGGCCGCGAGAAGTGGGTTGTTACGCTGTAACCGTGTATGAAGAACGAACAAAAGGCGCCAATGCCGTTAAGGCTCTACGAGACCCGCCATCTTGTATTGTGCCTTCTCTTGTTAACTAACGGGCAAGCGTATTTCACAAATTGCTTGGGCAATTTTGCACATTTTGGAACACCGTTTGTGACTAACGCAAGATATATGATAAATAAAAAGTTCCCTGGTTTCAGAATTTTTATTGACCTTTCCCTTCATCTTTTATCTGCGAAGGCGTCTTCCATAGTTTTATTAATTAATAAAAAATACTTAAAGAGTCCAATATGAAAATCTGTAACCAGGGAATTCTTTATTTATTATATATCTTGCGTTAGCCACAAACGGCGTTCCAAAAATGTGCAAAATTGCCCGAGAAATTTGTGAAATACGCTTGCCCGTTGGTGAACAAGAGAAGGCAGCAATACAAGATGGCTGGTCTCGTAGAGCCTTAAGACGCCGTCGTATTCTACTTCGTCAAACGGATGAGTTCAGGAGAAGTGTCATCGTAGGCCTTTGTACCGCCGGATGGTCCTTACGTCGTATTGCGGAAGAAACGCAACGTGATGCAACAACCGTCGGTTGCATTTGGAGACAATGGTCCCAGGAAGGATCTGTGCAACGACGTAGGGGGACCGGTGCACGGAAGACGGACGTCCGAGCGCACCGGTCGTCGCATCTGACGTCATGCCGTATAGCGGACCCACAGGCCACAACGGGGCGACATTTTGCGTAGTGTACGGGAGGCTTGGATGGACCGATATCGACGCGGACAGTGTCGCGTCGATTGGCTGCGTCTGGTTTGCGGCCCAGGCGTCCTTTGCGAAGACTACTCTTAACAGAGAGTCATCGTCGTCACTGCTTATCGTGGTTTCGCTCCAGAACTGCGTGGAGTGCCGAATCGAACAGTTTGGTGATGTTCAGCGACGAATCGCGGTTCTGTCTCACCTAGGATGATCGCCGTGTGAGAGTCTGGAGGCGACGAGGCCAACGGTCGGATTCCTCTGCCATTGTGGAGTGCCATACGGCCCGGCAACATGGAATCGCGGTGTGGGGTGTGTGACGTATATTCTAAATTAACTTTCCTTTTTTAGTTTCTTTTCCTATGTAAATCTTGAGTTTGTTCTTAGTTATACTTCACACTTAACGTAATATCTTTTCTCTCAAACGAATACTGTTGGCAACATAATTCAGGTTGAATGAACGTGACGTATGCCTGTTATTTGATAAGAACGAGAGATATAAACTACGACTAAACTGTTGCTGGAAGAGCGTTGTGTTAAGAGCTGTGTGGTGTGTAGAGCGTTTAATGTGAAGTGCTATGTGATGTTATGATGAGTTGGAGAAAACCTTGAATAAAGCATCTTTTCCGTAAGGTTGGTCGGTTGTTAGTAGATTTTATTGGCGCAAGGGCCATGGTTGGCCAAAGAGCGCCAGACACAAGACAAACAGAGAGAATTAAAAAACGTGGAATAAATCCCCAAATCTGGCAGACCAAGTAAAACCGAACCATGAGTACGAAGGAAGGGCCAAAAAAGACAATGAAACAAACAGTATGAAAAACATGGTACAATGGTGAGAAACAAGCCGATTAAGTAAAACTGAGGAATGAGAATGATAAAACACATCATGAAAGCGAACACAACTACACATAGGATGAGTCACCAGGAGGGGGACGAACTGTCACTCTCCTCCCCCCGACGTTCCTCTGTAATGTTGGTTGAGGGTGGGGACGAACTGTCACTCTCCTCCCCCTATGTTCCTCTGTAATGTTGGATGAGGGTGGGGACGAACTGTCACTCTCCTCCCCCTATGTTCCTCTATAATGTTGGTTGAGGGTGGGGACCTCGCTGAGTCCGAGACAGTTGCAATGTTGGTCAGGTGGACCGCGACAGTTGGATGGACACTGCACACCTTTGCGGATTGAGGGCCAGGTCTTCCGCACGTGCAGGCTTTCTGCTGGGAACTGGAAGAGTCGGTCGTCTTCAAAAGAGAAGGCGCAGACTCAGTTGGTCGAATAAACTGGAGCTCGATGAAATCCACCTGTGTCGCTAGTTCAGCTGTAGATCTCTTGGCAAGTGCGGCGAGAGCTACAGGGCACGGAACAAAGGGCTGCACGGGTTGTGGCAGAGACTGAACTACTGCGGCAAAAGTACGCTGTCGGTTGTTGGGAATACCCAACTTGGCCTTGGCAGCAGGGTACGAGAGGCCTTCCAGGGTCTTGAGGCGCTGGATCGCCATCTCGTCCTTCCATTTCATACAGTTGCGGGAGTAAGCTGCATGGGCCTCACCACAGTTAACACAGCAGGCCGCAGAAGTGCAACCTTCCCCGTAATGTTCACTGGAGCCACAATTTGCGCAACGAGCGGAACTGTTACAAGAACGTTGTGAATGCCCGCACCTCTGGCACCTGAAACAGCGCAGAGGACTGGGAATGTACGGGCGAACTCCACAGACCAAGTAGCCAGCCTTGATTTTGGTCGGAACTTTCGGGGAGTTAAAAGTCAAGATTACATTTTTAGACTTAATCAAAGAACCATCGCGCCGGAACATCATACGACGTGCAGCAATAACACCCTGATCTGCAAGTTCACTCACCAATTCGTCCTCACTGCATGGCAAGAGATCAAACTCCGAAATAACACCCCTAGAGGTGTTAAGAAACGGGTGAGGTGTCACTTTGACAGGAATGCCTTGAAGACTAGTGAGGTGCAGAAGAGTGTTACTCTGAGAAACACCGCAAGTTTGAAAAAGCAGGTCCCGAGAGCGAAGCTTCCTCACAGACTTCAAGGGGCCAACCGCAGCGTCCAAAGCTTTAGAAATGAAAAAGGGAGATCTGGTGGACAGTCTCTCATTCGGATCGATGGATTCCACAACTAAGTGTGTAGCATGCGTATTCACAGCAAACGAGGGGAGACGACGCTTCGGAGCGACTGGTACAGCTGCCGAAGAACAGGTTCCACATTCTTGGTCCAGGTCATGGTCGAAAGATCGTTTAAGGTTATGAGACCTGGTAGGTTGAGAAGACGAAGGAGAGTCGTTGTCAACTATCATTTTCTCAGGTGACTTGAATTTGGAGTTTTTCGTTTTTGTTTTTACCCATGTAAAAAAGGAGGAAGATTCGTCTGCAGACTACTCCACCCACCACCGAGCCATACAAGGGAGAACTGGAGGTCTGAAAGCCAAGAAAATGACGCTGGACACAGTTCTGGAGCTTATACGTTGCAGATATAGTCCGTTGGCTGTGATCACACGCACTCGGCGGACACTTCGGCCTCCGGGTCCCGTCATGCCAACGCCTTTGGCATGATCCCACAGCCCCCGGGCTTACCCTGCCGTGCTATACGACAAAAAAGCCGCTAAAGCCCTGTACACAACTTGGTACAAGACTTCTGACTAGAGGTGGGTTAGTCTCTAGCCTCCCGTTTACAGCGAAGCCGGGGTCGAAGAGGAGTGTTGGTACACAGGAGGCACTGCTCCGGTCTCTTGCGACCTCAGCCGCCAGACATCCCATTTCCGCCTCACGGGTCTCCGCACGCGGCAAACATGCAGGGAGGTCTAGCACCCAAACCAGCTAAAAGGAAAAAGAAATCCAAAGAAGACAAATCCTGGAAGGGAACCTAAACGTAATCTCAGCAACCTACGAACTGAGCGGTTAATATAAAACAGTTAGTGGTGGAGGGTAACAAAACCACAAGACCGGGGTGTTAGTACATAGCGTGGTAGCGATTAGGTAGAGTATACAACACGGGCAACTAGCCAGTGGAGAAAATAAATAAAAACGAAAAAGCGAGACACAAGACCAGCTCGGGAACGTGGGGCCGCGACTCCCCAACAGCTGGATGAACAGCCGTCCCTGCAAACTCCAACAGCACCGAAATAAAAAACAAGCGGTGGCATGACATCAGATGTTGACCAGTCACAAGGTCAGCTCGGGCCGTGGGGGCGCCGCTCCCCAAATAACTGGAAAACCAGTTATCCCCGTGCGGGGCTTTTCCGTAAGCTTGACTTCTGTTGTTTACATGTTTCGTCTGGCCGTTAAGGTACAATTTAGGAACTATTTCATCTTATGGTTATGTTTTTAAAATAACGTAGAAGTACGAAAAGACTTCTACGTTATAGGTGCTATGAGTTCTAGCAGCCACTCACCGCTGGTACGCATTACGGTAACATTGACGCCACGCCGCTATGTTGACGAAGTGCTGCGGCCCACGGCACTACCGTATGTGCACGGCATCTCCAAATCCCGTTTTTCATCAGGATAACGCCCGGCCGCATAACGCTCGGATCAGCCTGAATGCTTCCGTGGCCAGCACGATCCCCCGACCTCTCGCCTATCGAGCATCTATGGATCACGATTGGACGTCGGTTGAGTACGCTTTAATTCCTGCAAAATGAAGATGAACTGTGGACTCGGATCAACACCACATGGTCCGCGATACCTATATTCGGACTCTCATTGCCTCGATGCCACGTCGGATTCAACCCTGTATCTCCCAAAATAGGGGCCACACTCCTTATTGATCATCCTATACATTCTGCCACTGTAGCCTAGTCTGTATGTGACAATTAAATCATTTGTTTAGGTCCTACTCGGCTATCTGTGTGAGCAGTTTGGTCTGTCTTTTGAGCACTGCTTCATGTTGTGAAATGTTCTCTGTCCGGCGATGTATGGGGGAAGGGGCTAAAAGAGGGGGCTGAAACAAAAGTTGGGTGGGCTGAAATCTATCCCAACACACCCGTAGCGTCGTACCTGTGTATTATTTTGCAGCAAGAATGGCTGTTCAAATAAAGTGTAAGATTTGTTTTTTCGGGGCATTATTAAAACAACAATACATTTTGGCTGTGGTTGAGATCATTGTCACGTGACAAACGTGTTTTTCTACTCGTATTTTTCATTATATTTAGTTTAAAATCACCCATGAATATCTAGGATTTGAAAAAAATATAATTTATGGCCTCCGATTTCAGCAAACAGCGCGGGCCATTTTCGTGGGATCGGAAACATCGCTGACCTTAACAGGGATTCTAATTCAGGATCTAAAAACCACGCTGCACGTTGGTTGACCCCTAGATTATTATGGGGTTTAGGGAGAGAATTTCGGTCTCAACAATGACAATTATTATTTTGCAGCAAGAACGGCTGTTAAATGGCTGTCAAGAATGGCTGTTAATAATTGTTTTTCGGGGCATTATTAAAAAAACAATACATTTTGGTTGTGGTTGAGAACATTGTCACGTGACAAAAATCTTTTTCTACTCGTATTTTTCATTATATTTAGTTTAAAATCACCCATGAATATCTAGGATTTGAAAAAAATATAATTTATGGCCTCCGATTTCAGCAAACAGCGAGGGCTGTTTTCTTGGGATCGGAAACATCGCTCACCTTAACAGGAATTCTAATTCAGGATCTAAAAACCACGCTGCACGTTGGTTGACCCCTAGATTATTATGCGGGTTTAGGGAGAGAATTTAGGTCTCAACAATGGCAATTAACAGTGTTGCCAAAAAGCAGTAATAAAGAAATTCAACAATGAGGAACAGTTACTATTTAAGAACACTCCTGAGTAGAGAGAGCCAGAATGTGTTTAGACGGTGAGGAGGCCCACTTCATTTCAAACAGTCATTGAGTAACGAAAGGCAGAAATAAGAACGTGTGCAGACAGAAAGCTGGTGAAGTTCTCTTGATCATCCTGCAAAAGAAAAGATCCATTTCTATTCCGAAATTCACCTCAAGTAGCTGAAGATAGAAACCTGAATGCTTATTGATGGTAAATTTCTTTTGTATTCCATTTAAGTATAAAATTTTTTATATAAATTATCTGAAGAGACAACCGTAAAATAACGAAAGGTTTTGAGAAATTTGGCTTACATTTTAAGAATCATTTGAGAGTGATTTGGTTTACTGTTTTCTAAAGCAGAAGTTTTGTAAAAAGTAAAACGTAATGCAATGCTGATGAGCGTTGCATTGTAGTTTAACAATGAAAAAATATGAACAAATATATTTTATTATTGACAGAATCATTCCATGCTTTTGTCAATGAGAAAGTAATTATATATAATTTATGACTACTAAGCTTGCGGAGTTATGCACGAAACTATGAAATGAAAGGCTTAGTTTTCCTAATTGAAGTCATTCCACTCGGTTGCGTACATAGGGGAAGCGGAGAAATACAGAATCCTGGGTTGTTTTCATAAAACTAATATAAGGAAAAGCTACTTTCTCATTCTCGTCGAAACAAAGATTTTCAATCAATACATAATTCCAGATTTTTATATGTTTTGGACATATATGGACAGTACGTACCAATTAATGTAAAAAAAATACAAATGATGATAAGAATAAAGTTTGGTAAAACTGTAGGGAATTAAAAAGGAATACCTGAATGGGACAATATTGTAAATTATAAGATCTGTGTAAAAATCCGAAGAAGTTAGATACAGAAAACTAAATATACATTCTTGACTTGTATTAAATTCAGCGTTTCGTGTTACGGAAAAATAAGGTTCTGTGTCCTTTATTATTTCCACGATATTATCACAGATAAAGAGAGCGATTCTTAAGATTTTCAACATTTTAAGATCCTTAAGAACTGAATGCTAAATTTGAGGTGACAATCAGATTTTGAAACGTTTTAATACAATTAGATTTATCCTCCTTTAAATATAGTAACCAAATTGTGTTTAAATATATTTTGTCTGTAGGGAAAATCCATAAGATTCGCCTGCCTAAGTTCTCATCCTAACAATTTTTTTGCTCTCAACGGTCAGAAAATATATCTCCCTTTCATAGGAGGATATCAGAGAGATGAAGAGTTTGCTTTTTGTACTCTACTATTTACGGAGATTTTTTGTTGCTCTGGAAATGACAAATTGTGAAAGTAAATTTTGAAAGTTAACGAAAGAAAGCATTATCAGAAGCGTACAAAAAAAGCTGCAAAGTTTACCCAAATATTCAACAGAGAAGCATACAATGATTTCAATGTTACCACTTACTCAATAGGGTCCAGTAACAGCGAATGTTGCCTTATTAGCAAAGATACTTGCTTCTGATGTTGCCAACTAGTTGAGAAGAAAGTTTTAGTTCTAACCAAACAAACTACTTAAGTCTTTTATTTTAACTTGGCATGAAAGCATATATCAAACCGTATTAATAAAAAAAAATTAAATGTTCGACTTGGAAAAGATCACACATGTAAGGACAAATGCGATCATCTAGTAGATAGTAACATTCATGTATAAGAAAATTCTGTTGATAATCCTTTTAATATTTTGTAAAGCAAAATTCATTGGAGGATTTTCGTGAAACTAAAGTTTTATATGATGCGTTTACGCACCAATGTTTCAAAAACAGAATTTGCGAATTTCTCACAAAAAATGAATGTACACAGTATTGTTTCAAAATTTCATGGTTCTTCAGTTTCCTGAGATATTCCTACCATGAATTTTGAAGCGTTTTTGAAAGTTCAATGCGTCTCTCACGGAACAGATTTTGGATGAATTTAGAAATCTGTCGTGAAATGAGAGCTTTCTATCTGATGATTTTATATCTGTTGATACAGAGCCGGTTTCAGGACGTGTTCCGCGTCTCCACGGTAGGTGACAATATCCTGGTAGTACCACTGTGTTCTCCGCAGCTGGGACTAGCCACTTTGTCATCTGTGTAACTCCACACGCGAATGGTGCATCGCTGCTGTGCACTATTGTTTGAGCTGGGGGAACAATACCCGGTGATTCGCCAAGACCACCGAGCGTTCGTGTGCGTCAACGAGGGGTTAAGGTGGGAGGATTCGTTCTCCGCTCTCTGTCTTTTCTCTTTCCTAAAAAATATTATAAGCTAGCCACTTTCACATAGCTATAGAATTAACGCATGAAACTATGAAGTGAAAGGCGTGCTTTTACCAACTGAAGACAATTACCTTTTCTACAGCTTATGTAAGCTACAGAAACCTGGAAAACCAGTTGCTTTCATAAAATTAATGATACTTTATAATGTTCTTAGATTAATACTTATGCCCACTGGTGGCCAAACCAATCTTTACCAAGTATTAGATATTATATGAAAAATATTTCTCATCAGGGGCTATATCCGGTGCAGAAAGAATTTTTCAAATGGGAGTTTTAGGCTCACAGATATCGAGGGAAACGCAATTTATTTAAGAGTGTAACTACATGTAGGAATGTCAATTCAGCCAGAATTTTCACATTACGTGAAGGTTTCGTTTTAATTGAAACCCTGGATAGAAAAATGCCACTGCAAGAAATTTTCAAGAAAGAGCTACACTCTTAAAGATTTTGTGATGAAGTATGCAAAAACGCTATGCAATTATGCACCTCGGTATAGTATTCATCAGTGGCATACTGAAAAAACTTGGGCTAAATCTGTTAGCTTTTGTTTACTGATTTTTTTAATTCCATAGCATTTAATTAGGTTTATGTTTAAGTTTAATTATTAACTTTTATTGCACTGGGGCCCGAGCTCGCTCTCCACGGCCCTGATCATACCCTGCAGCTCTGAAGGGGCAGTCCCAAAAATGACTACGTCGTCAGCAAAACGAAGATGAGTTAAATTTCAAATATGCAGACGATCTCGTTCTTATTGCAAGAACTCTAAATGAACTACAGACGTTCGTAAACAAACTTGATGAAACCTGTAATATGGTCTTGTAATAAATCTACAAAAGACAAAAGTTATAAAAATAGATAGAAACACAACTAACATCGCAGTCACGCTAAATGGCGATCAAATAGATCAAGTTGAAAGCTTTATTTACCTTGGATCAAAAATAACGGAAACAGTTGATGCACTAGAAGCCATCAAATACATAATAGCAATAGGATGGACCACCATGGGAAAATTACAGAAAATCTGGAAAGCAAGCAATAAATCCAAAGAAGCCAAAATCAAATTATACACTGCTCTTAATAGAAATTGCAACCCAAGGAAAGAAATAAACAATCACTATGGAATTTATGGGAGTGATTAATTATGATACAAGTCGCAAACGATCATAATTACATATCGGTTCGTGATGAGAAAGGCCAAAAAATATTGGGTCGTTTCATAATTATTGGCCGGTTCGGACACAAAGAAACAACCAGCAGTAACAGACGATGAAATGCATTTTATGCCGAAAAAATTCTGCCCTCGGCAGGAATGCACTGTTCCCAACGTGTTTTCAGTGTAGCACACGTCCGCTGTGATTGTTTGACCTCGCGGCAAAAACTCATAATGAACCACAATCTTGACAGTCCACCACACAGAGATCAGAACCTTCTGTGGGTGCAACTCGGGTTTGGACATGTGTTTGGGTGGTTCCGTTCCTCTTTGTCGAACCACGAGGCTATTCGCTTCCTTTTGTCATAAAGCACCCATTTTTCATCAACCGTAAGGATCCGATGCAGAAAGGGAGCACTAGCCTCACGTTTTTGGAGGCCAATGCATGTTTCCACACGTCGTATCAGCTGCTGTTCGGTGAGTTCGTGTGGAACCCAGGTGTCCAGTTTTTAACCTTTGCCCATAGCTGCCAGGTGTCTGGAAACTGTCGCTGATGACACGACTAGTTCGGCACTGAGCTCATGTACTGTGGACGTTGGTTTTTCTTCCACTTTCCGCCTTAAATCTAAAGTATCACACAGAACCGGACGACCGGCACCTGGTTTCGTGTCCGTGATGAACTGGACGACCGGCTCAAGTTTCGTGTCGGTGATGTTGCCATGGTCGTTGGCAACATCACCGACACTCGTCGTCAGAACGGACAGTTCTGTCAATCGTCGTTCCGACACCCCACGCTCTATTGACATTTGCGACCGTTTCGGACACATTCCGACCAACTTTGAATTCGTGCAAAATCACTGGTCTCGCGTCGGGTTGCTCCATCACGTCCTCAACTGCTGAAATCTGTCTGAAAACCCGTTTTTTTTTTTTTTTTTGATTGGAAGTTTAACGACCACCGTGAGCAACTCAATGGGCTATAAGCAGTCGCCCGTCCCTAATTTAGGGTCACTGGTTCCAGGGAAGGGAGAGAGCCAGTGCCGTAAGACAAACACAACATCCATGCCTCACCGGGATTCGAACCCGGACCCCTTTCGGACGAATGATCAGAGGCCAACGCCTTAGACCACTGCGCCACCGGGGCGGCGAAAACCCGTTTTATAGACGTGGATTGAACCAATTCAGTTTGCATGGGCGTTTGGTAGTTCCTCTTACGAAGTGTCCCTTGTAACCGGCTATGCAAATTCGCCTTGTCGGCATCGGCCTATAATTATGAAACAGCCCAATAATAAGTGAATCCACCATGGGTGATGATATTGGCCACCACTCGCCGTGATATATATATATATATATATATATATTATTGGAGGTTTAACGACCACCGTGAGCAACTCAATGGGCTATAAGCAGTCGCCCGTACCTAATTTAGGGTCACTGGTTCCAGGGAAGGGAGAGAGCCAGTGCCATTTAAGACAAACACAACATCCATGCCTCACCGGGATTCGAACAGGGACCCCGTTCCAACGAATGATCAGATGCCAACGCCTTAGACCACTGCGCCACCGGGGCGGCTCTCGCCGTGGGATCGAATGAAAGAGAATGTGGATGGTCGTCTGCGGTATTGCATTCCGTTCTGCTTCTACACGCATCCACAATTCGGTGGTTTTGACAGGCGACGAGGCCATGCGAGCCAATCGTTGCGCAGTGATACCCCAGACGTTCTCTACAGGCGACAAATCTGGCGATCGAGCAGACCAACTAAGAAGATCGACTTAATGAGCACAGAGTGCGCCTTGGGCAGTACGAGCAACATGGGGTCGGGCATTGTGTTGTTGAAAGTCAGTTCCCGTGATCGTCTGAACGGTAGAAGTTCAGCTTCCAACACTACCGTGATATACCGTTGGCTGTTCAATGTGCCTATGATGCGTATAGTAAGTAGGCAAGTGGGTGAATGAAACGCAACAGCACCAAAGACCATTACGCTCGGCAGGGGCGGATTGTCCCACCTGGACATTTCCCAGTGGACCTCTGGGAAAATGTCCCACTTTCTCGTACTCTTTTTGTATAAATTTTGGAGAAAAACATTTTTTTTTTTTTTTTGGAATAATAATCGTTAACTTAATTTTAGCTGTATATCTGTCTAAGAAATTATTTTCCTTAAAATGAAGATTTCCTTTTTACCTATATATTGGGCCGTGAAATGGTATAGAGAAATTATCCGTACTTATGTGGGAAGTGCCCCAAACCAAAGAGGATGATATAAATTAATTGAGCAATAGCTAACTACAGTTATATGTAGCGCGCTGGCTTAGAGCTAAGGTTCATTGATTGCCGCTACTCTCATTCTTCAATCTCGAAAGAGACACTAACACCCATTGTGAGAATCCATCACCCCCACCCCTTTATCCACAAGCTGGCACAGAGAACAAAGTGATTCTCCCGCAGAGATATTCCTAAATCCATGTCCCACCCGCATTTATCTTAAACAACGATTTCTTATCCATGTCCCACCCGCATTTATCTTAAACAACGATTCCTAAATCCATTTTTTTTTATTGGAGGTTTAACGACCACCGTGAGCAACTCAATGGGCTATAAGCAGTCGCCCGTCCCTTAATTTAGGGCCACTGGTTCCAAGGAAGGGAGAGAGCCAGTGCCGTAAGAGAAACACAACATCCATGCCTGACGGGATTCGAACCCGGACCCCTTACGGACGAATGATCAGAGGCCAGAGCCTTAGACCACTGCGCCACTGGGGCGGCCGAACAAGGATTCACCCGCCGTGATGCATTAGATTGAATCTGGACTCGTGCGAAAACACAATATGTTCCCGTTCAGCACTTTAGTTTCGACGTTCGCACCACCACTGCAATCGCTAGCGCCTATGGTTCAGCATCAAGGGAAGTTGCAGCGTAAGTGCCGTGGATGGTGTTGTGCGTGATGTTTTTTTTTTTTTATTGTAGGGTTAACGACCACCGTGAGCAACTCAATGGGCTATAAGCAGTCGCCCGTCCCTAATTTAGGGTCACTGGTTGCAGGGAAGGGAGAGAGCCAGTGCCGTAAGACAAACACAACATCCATGCCTGACCGGGATTCGAACCCGGACCGCTTACGGACGAATGATCAGAGGTCAGCGCCTTAGACCACTGCGCCACCTGGGCGGCTGTGCGCGATGTAACTGGCATACGGTGCATAAGAAGCGTAATGATAGCCCCGCAAACCCCCGCTTCGCGGGGGTTTGCGGGGGAAGGGCTCGCGTCTAAGAGGGCCTCCAACCTCTGGAAAAATGTTTTACAACCAGGATTTTTTTTTTTTTTTTTTTTTACAGGAGCTTTGAAGTATTAAAAAGCAAATTCTTGTATTTTTTTTCATTAAATAAGTCCGTAAACATTTTAAAACTTAGTTTGTAAAAACTGGATGACGGAAAAATAGCTATTCTAGACAACTGGAGCCCCTTTTCACATCCAGTCCTTATACATGTATGTGAAAGAAATATCAGTTCGATGAATGTAATTTTTATACCAATGAGGATAAGATGCCATGCATTACAGTTGTTTGCACATAACTACGCATCATTTAGAATATAATTAACTGAAAGGTGTTGTTCGGGGAGTCAAGAAACGGAAACCTGTGTCATTTTTATAACAGAACGAAGAGAAAAATAATTACTATGTGCAAAATAGTTGACATTATGTGAAGCGTGTTATTTACACATATAAGAATTAAAATAATTTAATGCATTTTTTAATATATTACAGATTACATAATTCTTAATTGTCATTTTTTTTTTTGCTTACGTTTCGTGTTTTCATATAATTGGAAAAGGTCACTAACGCTGTCACACAGCAGTTAGGTGTATTGTGTGTAAGATCGTGAGACATTTCAAGAGGATGGCCTTAGTTCTCTAAGAGAATAAAATTTGCATGATATGATTAACTTGGACCTAGTTTTATACTATTTTTTTTTTTTTAATTGGAGGTTTAACGACCACCGTGAGCAACTCAATGGGCTATAAGCAGTCGCCCGACCCTAATTTAGGGTCACTGGCTCCAGGGAAGGGAGAGAGCCAGTGCCGTAAGACAAACACAACATCCATGCCTCACCGGGATTCGAACCCGGACCCCTTCGGACGAATGATCAGAGGCCAACGCCTTAGACCACGGCTCCACCAGGGCGGCAACACGCCAGCGGTTGCTTGATGGGTGTAATGTTCACACAAAGCACCAAAGAGCAGACGGTTTGAAGGTCAAAGATGCCCCAATCCTTAACAGAATTGATAACAAATTGTTAAAAAGATTTTAAAAGTCTGCTAGAATGGGAGTGGTGTCTCCAGGGTAACTTCCAAATAAATGGCACTCTTTATATGCAAAGCACGAGGGAAATGCTCGTAGCGTGACTAATGACTGGTTAAGATGTGGAACAGGAAATGATTTTTAGGCCTGTCTCTCTATTGAGTACAATTTTTTACACCATAAAACTATAAAAATCTGTGTCAAATGTCCATTGAGCACGATTCTCTCATTCAAGAAACTGCAAGAATTTGGCTAGCCCTTAAAAGGGTCTTTAGCAGTGTAAGTTGTCTCCCTACACAGAAATATTCATTATGATGGGCAGACATCGCGATACACACGTATTTCACGCCTTAAAAATGTGGAATACGCTTCAAAATTTAGAAATTTGTATTTTTACGCATTGTTTTTCCATATCAAATTTCCTTTCATAATCGGGGATTACACCGGGATTTTGTCATAAAAATTACCATTTTTTTTATCAAGAAATTTCGTTAACTTTTATGTCACAGTTTATGAAAAAATCATGATTTGGTTCCCATTGCTGAGCTAGTCAGCTTGGGATTGGCTTTCGGCAATCATTCGGAAGAACCTTCAGGACAAAGTGGGACTTCAAAGCAACTGAACCGATGGGCATGCACATTACAGGAAAAGAGAATTCAGCCGTGTCGGGATTGGGACAATAGTGTATTGGTATTTTAAAGTTTGTTTAATTGCTATTGCAAGGTGGGATGGCGGGGTTCCCGCCGAAACAAAGCTGTTAAGCGGGAGTCTCCCGCCTTATGAAATTTTGAGAAAAAATATATATAAAATCTTGGGTCCGTTTTTGGATCGCTCACAAAATTTGCATGTTAAAAACGTATCCTTTGTAAAAATACGTGGTTTAGAAACGGACCATTCAGAGTTCCGAAAATTGCAATCACACATAATCAGTTTGTGGACCTGTGAATCAGCTTCCATGCGTAGCCGTACGAGCAGTTCATTTTGCATTTCGCAGACTGTTACGAATCAGGCACAAGATTGTTTCTCAGATTTGCGGAATTCCACATTTCGGTTATATTGAGAGTGATGAAAAAAAACAACAACTGAATATAATGTTTTATCTTCGGAGGATTAGTGGGGGAAGGCTCATTTTCCGCCTGGTGAGCGGTATTCCGTTTTTCAGAAGTTCCAAAAACGAAAGCTAAACGGAGTGAATGTTTTTCCAGCGATCATAATTTCTTTTTCTCGCAAAGTTTCCTCTGTCCAGTGTTGTTATTAAATATCAATTTATTGCATAAATGTTTGCATTTCAGCTTGAAAGTGTAGTCAATAGTTTCCAATAACAGAAGTTTGACAGAGCAAAAATTTCCTTGTAAACTTAGATATGAGTTTCTTTCGCGGATTCGAAAAGTAACTCTGACTTTGTTGTCATCAAAACTGAAAATAATTTTGGGGGGTATAGTGTGTGTGCGAGTGCGTGGCGGCGGTGGAAGGGTGTTTTCCGGCTGGGGACGGAATTTTGTCTGTCAAAACTTTAAAAAACAGAAGTTAGACGAATCGCAGATTTAATCTGTAATCGTAATTATTTTTTTCCCTCGCAATATTTCCTCTGCTCATTTTTATTGCAAAATATAATTTTGTTTGATAACTGATTGTGTTTCAGCTTGAAAACGGAGGAAAAATTTCCGAAAAAGGAAGTCTAACAGAGCGAAGATTTTTTCACAATTGTAATTTTTTTTTTCACGGTGTTTCCACTGTCCTGAATTATTGTCAAACGTTATTTTCCCTCTATAAATAGTTGCAAAGGGAGAAACTGGACATTCCTCATATCAGAAGAATGGTTGAATCAAATAAGTCTCAATTATATGAACTATAAACATCTCATACATAGTATTCAAGAAGATATTTTCTTTTTCAGAGCTGAAGGAAAACGTTCAAAAATAATAAATTAGTTGACCTTTGTAATACTAAACTTGCACATCACAATGTGCAATGAACGTTTATTTTATCTTTTGTGATTGAGATAGACTGTAGATTTCCTTCCTCCACAATAGAACTCTTTTTGAAGTTTGAGTGTGTAGAATCTGAATCTGTGAAGCAACACACACAAGTTTTGGAAGTCTTTCAAAAGCAAAACAAAAATTTTTGCAGCCTCCTCATGGATAAAACAATACAAGTAGGTAAGATTTTGATAAATTACAATTTACTTATTTTATATAAAAGAAATTCAATTGCATGCTAATTCATGTTGACATATTTATATATACATATAATTAGTTGTTTTTATATTAAAATATTATTTAGCTAAAAATTTAATGCAATAATTGTTTGTTCTCTAAAATTACTCCTTTGGAAAGAAAAATACTCCTTCAAAAAATGTGAAGGAGTATTTTTACTCTTTTGAAAAAATCCTAGCACAATCTCTGATGATGGGAAAGTGTTGTTTCCTTATGAATTTGTAGCTGCTAACTGACAACTCCACCAGATTGCAGGGGAAAACTGTTAAATAATGTGAAGTAATGCTTAAAAGCAGTATTCTGAGGAAATACAACAGTTTCGTTGGAACAAATGTTCCAGAATGTGGTCTGCCACACGTTTTTTTTTTTTTCAATTTCTGTCTGGGTTGAAAGAAAAAAACAACAACATGTGACAGACCCTACACTATCATTTCAGTGGATGTCAATTACTGTATATACATACCTAAAGGTTGAACCCCTGGAAGATGATCCACTAATTTAAGGGAGTGATTAACTGTCAGATTTCCAAACGTTCACGTTCAAGATGTCAAGGGGGATATAGATGCTCTTTATCAGCCAAGCACAGTTGTAGTTACTCATGTACTCCCTCCATTATTCTGTCTATCCTCCTTGTTCCTGCTGGAGAGAGAGAGAGAGAGGTGCTCAAGTGTTGCCATCTATTGGCTCTGTGAGAACTATTTCTGGACAGAATGTGGAAGAATACTCAATCACTAGTCCAAGAAATACTGAATTCCACAACAAAAAATTGAATGGGCACATTATTTTAAATTCACACATTTCAACTTCTGAAAAATTAAAGTGATAATTTTTTTTATTGCAACTGTCACCTGCCAATTGATGAAAAAATTAGCAAATTTTTAATTTGTATTGCCACAGGTAAATTTAATTAACAGCCCGGCTCTTGTAAAAGACTATGTTACTAAGGTACATATTTTCAATAATGAAACTGCATTTTCCCCAGGATATTTGAAAGATGCATAAATCTGTCTTTTGAGTAGGAGACTTTATATATTCATCTGTAAAAAGTAACACCTACAAATTTTGAAGATGTGAATCCGTTTTTTATTTTTTTGTGTGTAAATATGACATGGATGGTAAGTCAGATAATATCCGAAAACTTATGAATTTCATCGCCAAATTTCATCGAACCCGTGTCTCCCGGATAGCGCCTGAGTATGCTAACCACATCACCACCCAGAACGACTGAGTTTCAAATTTCTGATTAATTTGAATATAACCATCATTATATTAATATAACCCTCATTCCGACTAATTTGAATATAACCATCATTAATTCAATTAATCGGAAACTTGAAACTTGGTTGTTCTGGGTGGTGTGGTATAGTGGTTAGCATACTCAGGCACTATCTGGGAAGGTTGGTTCAGTTCCCGCTCCAGGATGACGAAATTTTCAAGTTTTCGGATATTATCTAACTAACCATCCATGTCATATTTATACCAAAAAACAGATTCACATCTTCAAAATTTGTATTGTGTGGTGTAATCCTGTATTCTATTCATGAAAGGAACACCTAATCTAAAGGATTATATTGCTTGGAATTTTGATGTTTTTCATCTGTGTGAAGAAGCACATGCTTTTAAAGTTTCGCTTTACGAGTGAATAGCTCGAAGCATATACCACGTCATTCAAGTTTTTCATCTGAGTGAAGGAGCTTATGACGAGAAAGATCAGATTTCCATCTGAATTTCTTGGAACATACATCACATTGATAAGGTTTTTCACCAGTATGGATGAGCATATGTTTCGAAAGATGATCTTTCTGAGTGAACTTCTTAGAGCACACAGCACATTGGTGAGGTTTCTCACCTGTGTGAAGAAGCATATGTTTTGACAGATGAGCTTTCTGAGTGAACTTCATAGAACATAGATCACATTTGTGTGGTTTTTCACCTGTATGAAGGAGCTTATGCCGGGAAAGTTCAGATTTTCCTGCATATTGCTTGGAACATACATCACACTGGTAAGGTTTTTCATCAGTGTGGATGATCTTATGCCGCAAAAGATGTGATCTCCATCTGAATGATTTAGAACATACATCACATTGGTAAAGGTCTTTATCATTGTGAAGGAGCATATGTTTCATAAGTGTATCACTGTCAGTGAAATTCTGACGGCACACAACACATTGGTGAGGTTTTTCACCCATGTGAAGGACCTTATGACGTGAAAGGTTAGATGTACATGTGAACTGCTTGGAACACAGATCACATTGGTAAGGTTTTTCACCAGTGTGGATCAGCATATGTTTTGAAAGATCGGAACTCCATCTGAATTTCTTGGAACATATATTACACTCATACGGTTTTTCACCAGTATGAAGGCGCATATGTTTCGATAGAGTAGATCCGCATCTGAATTTTTTCGAACATATATCACATTGGTATGGTTTCTCACCAGTGTGAATAAGCATATGATTCAAAAGATGACTTCTCTTGGTGAACGTTTTGGAGCATACATTACATTGGTGAGATTTCCCAGCTGTGTGAAAGAGCATGTGCTTTGAGAGAGAGCTTCTTTCGGCAAAAACCTCAGAACATATGACACATTGGTGAGGTTTTTCACCAGTGTGAAGGACCTTATGACGTGAAAGGTTAGACATGCATGCGAATTGCTTGGAACATACATCACACTGGTAAGGTTTCTCATTAGAGTAGATGAGCATATGTTTTGAAAGATCACACCTGTGTTTGAATTTCTTGGAACATATATTACATTGGAAAGATTTTTCATTAGTGTGAGTGAGCATATGTTTCGAAAGATCAGATCTCCATCCAAATTTCTTGGAACAAACATTACATTCGAAAGGTTTCTCACCAGTGTGAATCAGCATATGTTTCGAAAGAGTAGATCTGCAGTTGTATTTCTTGGAACACACATCACATTGGTGTGGTTTTTCACCAGTGTGAATGAGCATATGTTTTGAGAGATGACTTTTCTTAGGGAATTTCTTAGAGCACACAACACATTGATGAGGTTTTCCAGCTGTGTGAACAAGCATATGACTTGAGAGATGAGATTTCTCTGCAAATTGTTCCAAACATACATCACATTGGTGAGGTTTTTCACCTGTGTGAAGGAGCATATGACTTGAGAGATGAGATTTGTCTGTAAATTGCTTGGAACACACATCACACTGGGGTGGGTTTTCGCTAGTGTGAAGGAGCATGTGCCTCGTAAGGTGACCCTTCTGAGTAAACTTCTTGGAACACACAATACATTGATGATGTTTCTCACCAGTATGGAGGAGCATATGCCTTGACAAGCTAGATTTTTGGGTGAATGTCTTGGAGCACATATCACACTGGTAAGGTTGTTCACCAGTGTGGACTTTTACATGCCTTAAAAGATTCCCTTTGTTTGTGAATGTTTTGGAACACACATCACATGGGAAACATTTTTCACTTGTGTGCAGCTGCATATGTTTTGCAAAGCTGGATTCCTCTGTGAATTTCTGGAAGCATATTTCACATTCCCAAAGACCTTTACTTTCACCTGGAACAATGTGTGGTGATAAATCAGCTGCTTGTTCCACTTCCTTCGAGTTACATTCCTCAGTCACTTCCTCTAAAGGATGTTTCAACATTGACTTCATATTCATAAACTTACAATTTCAATTTATTCAGATGATAGACACTTCAATTAATTCCATTTTTGATAATTCTGAATGTATTGAATTACAAACCGAACATCAAGCAAAGGAAACTTTGTTTTGTTGTGAATCACATACGGATAAACATCAGAAATGTGTTAATAGGTATCATTAATTCAAACATGAAGCAGGACAAACAGAAAATGCACCATACTGGATTAGAAAGTATATTTTCTGAAATGGATCAGCTAACTCTAGACTTCAGAATACCAGAAAAACAACTCTGATTTTACAGATTTGTCACCCTTGTAATGACATGATATTTTCTAATCAAAGCAAATACAACTGGACTTCCTGTAACATGCTGAGTGCTAGAGTTTGTTTTCAGAATAAAACATGCATACTTCTGTAGGTCCATATTCAAAATTTCTTAAAAAACATTTTGTCAAATTATCCAACAAATGAAAGAAAAATAATGTAGCCTGTACCACAAATTCTAGAAGCCAAACTTAAGACCTTCATATCTTAGATAGTTTCCATAAACTAATAGATATAAAAAGGCATTTTTCATGGTGCCAGAAGTGTGCCTAGGATGGAGCAGGAAGGGTGGCTGCCCTGGGTAGAGCTCGAGAGAGGGTGCAAAAATCACTCCAATATAATCTGATTAAAATTGGAATTAATAAAACTTTTCCAGTATTTTTTTTTTTATATTTTGCACCGTATTTTATCGTTTGTCCATTTCACAATTTGCTTATAATTATACACCAGTTTTGAGTATATTGACAATTCACATTTCTTTCTCCAAATGTTCGAGGGATATTAGTTGCTCGCATTGAAAAATGAAGGCATGCTTATGCGTGCATTTCAAGAGAATATCCTTCACATATTGTTGCTGGTTCTCTGGGGGCTATTTAAACATTACTGTGACTGCAAATCACAACTTCCAGCTGCCTTTGGTTCGTTTAATTGGTACTGAGGGTTCCAAGACTGAAAGAATTGGGAAAAGCCATAGAAACAGTCAGTATGATGATATAGAAGAAACTGGCTCAAGACAGGTTATGGAAGAAATTTGCGGAGACCTTCATCCAGCAATGGATTATTAATGGCTGATAATGAGGATATACATATATAATAGAAAGACAGATGGGTGGCACAATATTTTGTGGTTTATCCTGGGCTCAGAAATGCCTAGTTACACACATGCATGTGCCCTAGGAATAGGAATTCTTAAACTTTAGGGGAGACTTGGTGCACCAATTTCATTGTACACTTTTTAATTTTTTTACTCCGAAATAATTAAAACTAGTTCGAATGTTTTACCAGAATTGTCTATAAGAAGGTAAATATTTTGAAATGCCACGTCAGTAATTGCATAATGAGAAGCATTCTTACCAAGGTCACTTTGTCGCACTCCTAAGTTCCTTCTTATAACAATATATCATGTTGAATACATTTCTCGATGTCCAGCACGAAATCACAATCCTAAAGCCACCGTGAGTAAAACCAATTCCGTGGAATAATATATGCCACATTTGTTGATGACACTGAAAGCGATTTCTGGGTATGGTATTGCGATAACACTTTAGATGTAAAACTAAAACCTCGGTCGAATGGAATCAAGAAATAAGTACGTCGAGTCGAAAGCAAGGGCACTACAATTTGAATTATGAACTCACATGATCTTTAGAAAAATTTAAAAATATATATTGAAGAGAAATCGCATTTGTACAACGATTACACTGCATGGAAAAGTGAGTGTAAAATATATTGCGGAACGAATCTTTCCGAAAAGAATCGATTCCGCAAAAGAATCGATTTCCTGAATGAATCAATAAGAATTACCACACTGAGAATTACTATAAAGTAGACAAAATTTCACCAAGGTGTCTCGGTGAGGTTCATGTTCTACTCAGAAAACCTTACCAAATTCAGAAGAGTAAATGCAATAAATTAGGTGACCGTTTCGAAACGAACTTATATAAAAACCGAGGAACACATTTTCTGTAAGAATTAAAAACAAATTTAAACTTAGAAATCGTCCACTAAACCGGAAACTGTTAACGAACTAAAGGACCCGACCAACGAGATAGAAGTACGTTCTATCTCGTTGGACCCGACTCAGTGTCATATCGATTCAATACACAGATCTCACAATTCTATCGATAGTGCTTTCCTCTGCTCCTGCTGTAATCTAATGCTTGGCTTGTACCGGAAAAATGAAGGCGTGTAAAGTATTAATTGCTGTAGGTTTATTAAGTCTTATTCACGCCGGATATTCTGCTGCTCAGCGTAAGTATTTCTAAACAATAAAGGCTATGTAATTGTTTATTATATGAATAGATTTAAAACTATATTGTAAAGGTTCCTTAAATGTGGGAAATGGTAATAATAAATTGGCTGGTCATACTAATAGGCGCATTTGAGTGTAGTTCCAGCCGTATCTAATAAATGAGCAGGTTATCAAGTAACAACGGAATATAAATAAGACACAATAATATGAGAATCGTTTACTATTAACACAGAAAAAGAGTCTAAAACGTTTTAAGAACGGAGATCAGAATAGCCTAGTTTACTATTTGTTCGTCATGTAATATCTCAGAATACTTGAAAATTATATCCTCCTGGAGCGGAAAACTAGCCATCTCCTAATTTCGATTCAAGAATGCTATCCGCGATACAAATTTCAAGTATTCTGAGATGTTACATGTTGAAAAGTAAACTAAATCATTCAGGCTATTTTGATTACCCTGTTAATAAACCTGTATAGTTGTTCCATGTACTTGTGAAGAATATCTTCCATAAGCAAAAGCATGTTTTTCATAAAACGAATTTTTTTTCAAAAAAAAAAAGAGCTTATATTTTAAAGGTAATATAAAATAAGTGTTTGGTTTTTAAAAATATATAATAATGTGGGGAGGTGTTTTTCTTAATTAACATAGATTGAGTGAAAAATACACTGAGTCACAATAACAGCCGTTCTAATGGCCTTTATCACCCGCGATCAACTGAGTCCAAGGACTGGTTGTCAATACTGTAATTATTAAATCTTATTCGCACCGTATATTTTGCTGCACTAAAAGAGAAACTCCCATTCATCAGCTCTATAAGATTTGTAAACTTTTCAAAACTATACAGGTGGATTAGTTCTCACTGTGTGAAAACTAATCCGCTGGTGCACTGGTCTAAGCGATGGTTTCTGACCATTCGTCTGTGATGGGTCTGGGTTCAAATCCTGGTTAGGCATGGATGTTATGTTTGCCTTATGGATGTGGTTCTCTCCCTTCCGTGGAGTCAGTGGCCTTAAATTAGGGATGAGCAGCTGTTTATAGCCCATCAAGTTGCTCATGGTGTTCATTAAACACCCAATAAAAAAAAATCCTGCAGTAAAGTACCTGCTGAAAGATAGGGATCCTGTCACACCCCTGGAGTTTATGCATTCCTATTTCAACTTCATCTGGACTCAGTCTATATTGGAAGTATGTACTGAATCATCAATACAAGACTCCGTGAACACATACAAGATGTGTCAAATGGACTTCCAAAAACAGCATCATCTGCACTAAGCCTTAAGGACACTTCTGCAGTTCCCCTTTGGAAAGAAAAAAAGGTTTCCTCATTTATCAAGAAAGCATTGAAATTCACTAAATCCCATTTATTTGGATCTTTGTACTAAATTCTGGTGATAGTTCCTGCACCTTAAATTCACATTATAGAGTTCTCCCTAGAAGTTTTTTAACAGCTAGGTGGCAAGAAATTTTATCTGGACGATACTTTTAATGACCCCTTCCCCAATTGAGAAAAAAAGGATGTTGTTTTGCTTAACATTATTATACTTATTAAATATCTTTAGTGCTGTGGTAAGCATTAATGCAACATAACATGATAAACAGTATTAGAGAATTGTGCATATGAAAAAAAATGAGTACTTACTAATAAATCATATTCAACACAGATTTCAGCCAGTTTTCATCACTATTTATGCTGTCATCATCATCGTCAACCATATCTGCTGGACAAAGGTCTCCCCAAGTTTCTTCCACAACGGTCTGTCTTGTGCCAGTTTCCTCCATGCTACTCCCGCATACTTTCGAATTTGATCTGCCCATCTCCCATGTGGTCTTCTGGGTCTTTTCCTGTCCCTCGGAATCCAGTCTAAAATTTCAGCTGTCCATTGATGGTCTGTCCTGGCAATATGTCCAGCCCATTGTCATTTCAGGGATTTAACTCTGATCATGATGTCTTCCACTCTTGTCATTTTTCTGATCCACGAGTTCCTCTTCTTAACTCTCCTGGTTACACCAAGCATGTATCTCTCCATGCTGCTTTGAGTTGTCTGCAGTCTTTGTATGTCTCATTTAGTTAAGGTCCATATCTCTGCACCATATATAAGCACTGGAAGGATGCATTGATCAAACACTTTTCTTTTTAGACATAACGGCATGTTGCTCTTGAAAATTATACTGTTTCTTCCAAACGCGCTTCAGGCAAGTTTTATATGCCGATTAATTTCTTCATCAATGTGACCCTCACTTGATATTTGCTGTGCAAGATAAATGTTGATATTGGCTATCTCCAGCTTTTCCCCATCAATCGATAAATCTTCATTTCTTGTAAAAGCATTGTACATCACTTTTGTCTTCTGAAAGTTCATTTTTAATCCCACTTCTTTACTCTTGTCAGCAAGTTCCTGTATCATACTCTGCAGCTCTGATGGGATAGTTGCAAAAATGACTACGTCATCAGCAAAACGGAGGTGAGATAGATAATTTCCATTAATCTTTATCCCTTTGTTTTCCCAATTCAGTGATTGAAAGACATTTTCTAATGTGGCATTAAAGGGCTTGGGAGTTATGGCGTCACCTTGTCTCACTCCCTTTCCAATTTTTATGTGTGCTGTAGTCTCAAACAGCCAAATCTTTGCACTTGCATTTTCATAGATGTTATTAATAATATAAATGTATGCATACTGCGGGATTTCGAAGCCCTTGTAAGTGCTGATGGTTTCACTGAATCAAAGCCCTTTTTATAATCGATGAAAGCCATGCATAATGGAAGTTCATATTCCCTCGCTCTTTCAATTAGTTCTCTCAGTACGTTGATATGGTATGTATATACAGGTTGATTCATAAAGAAGTATACAGTTTCCAGATGCTGTAAAAGAGTAACAGTTGAAGACACGGACCCCAACTGCGAACCGTTAGTTAGATGTACTCATAAAGTTTGTGTCCCGCGACTGAGGGAAGTGACGTAGGCAATAGCGCGCGTCTCACATGACTAGTCAGTCGATGAACATCTTCCTCACCGATGGATTGGACGAGCCGCGGACTACAATATACCACTGACCCAATAGCCACCCAGAAGTTCTGACTTAACACCTTGTGACTTTTCCCTGTGGGGGTACGTAAAGGACAAGGTATTCGCCCCTCCCCTTTCTGTTGATCTAGCGGAGCTGAAAGAGCATATCACAGCCACTATCGCTGCACTTGATTCAGATATCTTACCTCGCGTTTGGGCGGAAATGGATTACCGGCCCGATGTGTGTCGTGTGACTAAGGGTGCACACATAGATTATCTGTGATTGTCTCTAAAAAAACTTGATATATTCCCCTACAATTCTGTTACAGGTAACATAAAATATCTAAACATTGTTCTTGTTTTATAGTGTGTTGAAACTGTATACTTCTTTGTGAATCACCATGTATATATAAATAAGATCAGGGACCTCGAAAAATGTGACAGCCCAGCGCCCCCAGAAGCGTTAAGACGGCATTGGACATCCCTGTGCTTTCTTCTTAAATCAAACATCATTTAACTGATATTTTTTTAAATCGACAAAATCACTATTTTTTGCTGATACACTGGTGTGCAAAAATTAAGGACGAAGAGGAGAAATTAGCATAACAGCAAAACGAGCAGGCAGAACGGACCGAAAGACCACTCAGGAGATTGACTAGGGTCCGGTACGGTAGGGGCATGTGCATATATGCAACATGACGTAGTGGGAGGGGGATTGTCGGAAATGTATAAAGCACACGGGCGGTGTACGCTCAGCAATTCAGTGAAAGCTATTGCACGATATACATCAGTTTGAACGACGTCGAGTTGCTGCCACTGTGTGATATGGCCAACAAGCAATCCAGCAGACGACATCTGGATGACTTTACCCCAAGTCGCGTCATTGGGAAGTTGGAAGAAGGTCAAAGTGTGACTAGTGTGGCAGAGGAGTTCGGGATCACTCACAGCATCCTTTCACGAGCTTGGAGAGAATTTCAAACGACAGGAACAGCTGTCCGACAGTTTAGCAGTGGTCGTCCACGAGCAACTACGGCGGCGGACGACCGGTATATTGTAAAGGCACATGCAACAGACAACTGGACATCCGTTATCGCGTTTTACCGTGGCCAGGAGGCTGCACAAAGGTGGTCTATTTGCACGACGACCAGTACAGTGTGTGCCATTAACGCCTGCTCATCGGAGACGGTGGTTTCTGAGGTGCCAGGAACACGAGAACTGGACACATCAGCAATGGGATTGAGTTCTCTTTATGGATGAGAGCTGATTTAGTCTGACGAGCGATTCTGGACATATACACATCTGGAGAGAGCAGGGAACACGCAATCACACCTCCAACGTCATCGAAAGGGACCGGTTTGGAGGTGGCGGAGTTCTGATTTGGTTTCACGGAATCAAAGGCCTTTTCATAATCGATAAAAGCCATGCATAATGGAAGTTCATATTCTTTCGCTTTTTCAATTAGTTCTCTCAATACGTGGATATGATCTATAGTGCTGTAGCCACTCCTGAATCCAGCTTGCCCTCTCGGTTGAGCCATGTCCATTGTTACCTTCAAGCGGTGTGAAAGAACTTTAGTGAAAATTTTATAAACCACTGATAGAAGGCTGATAGGTCTGTAGTTCCTGAAATCCTCAATGCCACCTTTTTTTATGTAGCAGGATCGTTGTAGCACTGTTCCAATCCTCAGGAATCTTCCCTTCATTAAGGCATCGAGTGAAAACTTGGGCGAGTACTGCTTCAATTTCTCCACTTCTTGTATGATGTCTACAGTAATTCCATCTTCTCCTGGAGCTTTTCCCCACTTCATGTTCTTGATTGCATGTGCAACTTCTGCTGGGAGGACTGGAAGAACTCTGGTACTGGTACCTTTCATGTACTGTACTTTTCAAAATTTTGCCTCCATTTCTTGTTACAGAACCATCTTCTTTTCTCAGTGCCATAATCTGTTTTCTTCCCTTACTGAGATGTCCCTTTGCTATCTTTAGGCTTTGGTTGTTTTCAATTGCTTTCCTCACTAGTTCACAGTTGAATTTCCTTGGCTGCCCCTGTGGTGCAGTGGTCTAAGTGATGGCCTCTGATCGTTCGTCCGAAAAGGGTCCGGGTTTGAATCCCGGTGAGGCATGGATGTTGTGTTTGTCTTACGACACTGGGTCTCTCCCTTCCCTGGAGCCAGCGACCCAAAATTAGGGACGGGCGACTGCTTATAGCCCATTGGGTTGCTCACGGTGGTCGTTAAACCTGCAATTAAAAAAAGAAAAAAGAAAAAGAATTTCCTTACGTCTTCAGTGATACTTTTTCTTACTGTCTTGCATTGCTCTATATATTCCACTTTGGAAGTCACATCTTCTTTAGTTGTCCTCATCTCTCTTCCTTTTTGCATCAACATTTTGGTTTTTCCTGATAATTTGTTCACATGCAATTTGTTCTTAGATCCAGCTAATTTTGTTGCTGTTTCCATAACAGCTTTCGTTACTTTTCTGTTAACTTCAGAAATATCCACTTCTTCCAGTGTTAGGCCTTCTAAAGCAGAGAATCTGTTCTTCAGTTCCAACTTGAAGGTATTATGGTGTTTTTTAAGGTTGGTTATGTCAATATATTTTGTTTGTCTTATGAGCTTGCCACGTTCGAGTTTAGTGTTGAGGTGCATCTTACATCTCACCAATCTATGGTCACTACCTGTGTTGAACTTGTTTAGCATGCTGCAGTCTTCTATGACGAATTTTTTGTTACACATAATAAGATCAATTTCACTTGTCCCATTTGAATGTCTCCATGTCAATTTCCTTTGTGGCTTTTTCTTAAAAAAGGAGCTCAAGATGAAAAACCTTTCTGCCTCTGCAAACTCAACGAGAGTATTTCCACGCTGGTTTCTGTTGCTGTGACCGAATTTACCTACTAAAGTTTCATTGCATTGAAATCTCCCATAATTATCTTCAAGTGCTGCTTACCTTTATTATCTAGATGACGAATTTTCTCATAAAATTCTTCAATTTCTTCTTCATGATGACTTGTGGTGGGTGCATAAGTTTGAATAATCTGAGCCTTGTATCTTCTCAAGAGTTAGATAATGAGTCCTGCAGCTCTGTCAGAGGAACTTTCAACTTCTACAACTTTATCCTTCAGTTTCTTGTTTATTATAAATCCAACACCACTAGTTCTGCCAGTATCTGTCCCACGATAGTAGAAGAGATGTCCACTTTTCAGTTCAATGAGATATCCTTTTCTCCTTACCTCACTTAGCCCGACGATGTCCCACGTGATCATTTGTAGTTCCTCTTCCAATTCAAGAAGCCTTGAATCAGAAGATAGGGAGCGTCCATTATACGTAGCCAAGGTCAGCATTAGATGGCAGCCTAGTCCGGTCCTCCGGGATTCTTAGCACCCTCTGCCTTCATGTCGCACTGGCCGCTGCCTTGGCCAGGTACATTCCAGCTGCCAGAGACTGAGGGCCAAGATTTAAGTTGTGGAGTCATTTTGGAAGGGTTTAGCCATAACTCGCCACGCTGGTCAAGCGGGTTGGTGAGTGTGGGATAGCATTTCCTCTAATCCCGATGGTATAGTTATACTGCTATTGGCGGTCGTCAGAGCATCTTTCGTTTTAAATTCTAAAGTTTTTCTTATGTTTTCGGCTTTGCTCTTTAGTATATATATATATATTCTAAAGTATTTCTTTTGTTTTCTTAGGAGTGTAGTTTATACTCGAGTTTTGGTAATTTCTTTGACTACTTATTTCTATGACTTTGCAGAAACCCATTTCCAAATAGGTCTTTGTGGAAGTGAGAAAATGCAGAGTTTTTGCTGGTCCTTGATAAAGCCAAGGCTCAGTATTCTCGACACTTTCTACATTCAGTTGTTTTATTTTCCTCTTTTTACTCACACCGGTCAATAAATAACCTTTTCCATGTTGTACTTGGTGAGAGTTAAAAACAATTTTTTTGCTTCAGTCTCTTAATAGAATGTGAATTCTGAATTTTCATAACTGCTGCGTTGCGCATTTTGATCTTCAGGTTATTTTGCGTCTTTCGTTTTAAATTCTAAAGTATTTCTTTTGTTTTCGGCGTTGCTCTTTTATATCATCATCATCATCATCGTCAACCATTATCAATCCACTGCTGGACGAAGGTCTCCCCAAGTTTCCTCCACAACGGTCTGTCTTGTGCCAGTCTCCTCCATGTCACTCCCGCATATTTACGAATTTCATCCACCCATCTCCCATGTGGTCTTTTTCTGGGTATCATCATCATCATCATTGTCAACCATTATCAATCCACTGCTGGACGAAGGTCTCCCCAAGTTTCCTCCACAACGGTCTGTCTTGTGCCAGTCTCCTCCATGTCACTCCCGCATATTTACGAATTTCATCCACCCATCTCCCATGTGGTCTTTTTCTGGGTCTTTTCCTGTCCCTTGGAATCCAATCTAAAATTTCGGCTGTCCATCTATGGTCTGTCCTTCTGGCAGTATGTCCAGCCCATTGCCATTTCAGGGATTTAACTCTGATCATGATGTCTTCCACTCTCGTCATTTTTCGGATCCACGAGTTCCTCTTCTTATCTCTCCTGGTTATACCAAGCATGCACCTCTCCATGCTTCTTTGAGTTGTCTGCAGTCTTTGTATGTCTCTTTTAGTTAAGGTCCACGTCTCTGCACCATACGTAAGCACTGGAAGGATGCATTGATCAAACACTTTTCTTTTAAGACATAACGGCATATTGCTCTTGAAAATTATGCTGTTTCTTCCAAAAGCTCTCCAGGCAAGTAAAACTTTTCTGGGTATATATATTTATATATCATCATCATTGTCAACAATTATCAGTCCACTGCTGGACAAAGGTCTCTCCAAGTCTCTTCCACAACGGTCTGTCTTGTGCCAGTCTTCTCTATGTTACTCCTGCATACTTTCGAATTTCATCCACCCATCTCCCATGTGGTGTTCTTCTGGGTCTTTTCCTGTCTTTTGGAATCCAATCTAAAATTTTGGCTGTCCATCGATGGTCTGTCCTTCTGACAGTATGTCCAGCCCATTGCCATTTCAGGAATTTAACTCGGATCATGATGTCTTCCACTCTTGTCATTTTTTGGATCCACGAGTTCCTCTTCTTATCTCTCCTGGTTACACCAAACATGCATTTCTCCATGCTACTTTGAGTTGTCTGCAGCCTTTGTATGTCTCTTTTAGTTAAGGTCCACGTCTCTGCACCATACGTAAGCACTGGAAGGATGCATTGATCAAACACTTTTCTTTTAAGACATAATGGCATATTGCTCTTGAAAATTATGCTGTTTCCTCCAAAAGCTCTCCAGGAAAGTTTTGTACGCCGATTAATTTCTTCATCAATGTGACCCTCACTTGATATCTGCTGTCCAAGATAAACGTACGTGTCTGTTATCTCCAGCTTTTCTCCATCAATCCATAAATCTTCATTTCTTGTAAAAGCATTGAACATCACTTTTGTCTTTTGAAAGTTCATTTTCAATCCCACTTCTTTACTCTTGTCAGCAAGTTCTTGGATCATACTCTGCAGCTCTGGTGGGGAAGTTGCAAAAATGACTACGTCATCAGCAAAACGAAAGTGGGTTAGATAATCTCCATTAATCTTTATCCTTTGTTTTCCCAGTTCAGTGATTGAAAGGCATTATCCAATGTGGCATTAAAGAGCTTATGAGATATGGTGTCGCCTTGTCTCACTCCCTTTCCAATTTTTATGTATGTTGTATTTTCAAACAGCCGAATCTTTGGACTTGCATTTTCATAGATGTTATTAATAATATTAATGTATGCATCTTCAATACCGCAGGATTTCAAAGCCATTGTAACTGCTGTTGGTTTCACCGAATCAAAGGCATTTTCATAATCGATAAAAGCCATGCACAATGGAAGTTCATATTCCCTTGCTCTTTCAATTAGTTCTCTCAGTGCGTGGATATGATCTATTGTGCGGTAGCCAATCCTGAATCCAGCTTGTTCTCTCGGTTGAGCCATGTCCAGTGTTACCTTCAAGCGGTGTGAAAGAACTTTAGTGAAGATTTTATAAACCACTGATAGGAGGCTGATAGGTCTGTAGTTCCTGAGGATCTCAGTATTCGTAGATGAATATCTACGAATGCGACACCCCCAAACAGAACGAATAATCCCTAAACTCGAATGCATAATAAGCAAACTGCCAAAAGGCATACAAAACCCAGTCCGATTTAAAATTGTGAGATCTATGAATAACCCCAGTAACAGTAAAACCTCAAGACCTGTAATCAAGTACGAAAGACAAGCCCTCGTGGACCTAAAAAAGAATCCGACTATCAAATGCCTCTTAGCAGACAAAGCTAAACAAATTGTCTTCCTAAACAATGACGAATATAACTCAAAGATGGAAACAGCAATCAATGATTTAAGAGCAAAATGCATAACTAATGCCCCAACTGATAACATCATTAAACAGTTAGCAAAATATAAAAACCACAGTGAGTTACCAACAAGTATAAAGATGAGAACTTTCCCACCAGTAGGAGCAACTATACCAGTAATATTTGGTAGAATTAAGACACAAAAACCTGACAGCCCCATCAGGCCAATTGTAAATAAATGTCTTGCCCCAATTATCAACATGGAAAGGGCTATCTTCCAGTTTCTGAAGCCATTCTTTAGTAACCTCCCATACAATGTTGACAACTCCATTGAAGTCATTAATAACATCAAAACTATTAACAATACTAATTTCATAATGTATAACATGGACATTATATCACTCTACCCAAATATCCCAGTTGAAAAATCCATTGAGCTTATAAACAACAAGCTACAATCTGAAGGTATTAACAACGCAGAACGTGACAGCATCATCAGTGCCCTAGAATTTGTCAAAAACAGCAACTTCTTCAGATATGGAAAAACAATATACCAACAGGACTATGGTGCACCTATGGGTTCACCCATTTCAGGGTTATTGGCTGAAGCCATACTGCAAGATATGGAAAACCAACTCCTCAGCAACATGAATGATGTACCCCTCATATACCTAAGATATGTCGATGATATCCTCATCTTCTGGCACCACAGTGAACCCGAACTACAAGACTTCCTGTGCAAATCCAACAATTTCCACCCAACCATCAAAGCAACAATAGAAAAAGAGATTGATCAACACATCAATTTCTTAGACATAACCATACATAACAGCAAACACAAGATTGAATATTCAGTGTACAGGAAACAGGCATATGTGCCGACAATTATACCATATGCATCTAACCACCCATGGAAATATAAAATATCAGCATTACAATTATTTGTCAGAAGAGCTATATCCCACTCATCCAATACGTCTGCTGAACGGAGAGAGGTTAAGTGGATCCAGGACACTGCCACTGAATTTGGCTACAGTAAGAACTTGATAGCATCAATTTATAATAAATATAACAACAACAACCAGTTTATAGGAAAGAGAAAGAAAAAGTGTACTGTGGGAAACTCCCATATATGCACCAAATCAGTAACATCCTTAAAAAAGAAGGCAAGAAACTGAATTATGAAATTGCTGATACTGTTAAGGACATATCAAAATTTTTGACAACTGACTACAACAACCAACCCACCCTAGAAGCTGCAGGTGTATACTCCATCCCTACAAGAAAGGCAAACAACAAACGCACCGATAAAATATACATAGGCAGCATGAAACGACAATTCAAAACTCGCCTTATGGAACATGTCAAAAATTGGAACAGGAGAGAGATGAAAACGGCATTAATCCAGCACTGCCAAAAGAATGTTATCCCAGATTGGGAAAACGCAAAAATCTTGACAACACACAATACACACCAACAAATCCTAATGGCAGAGGCAGTATTGATCGAGAAAACTCGTGATATAAATTGTAATAACAACACCCCCTACGACCTGCCATATGCATGGAAATTCTTGGTGGAACGTGAGAAGAAAATAAAAAAGAAGATGACCAAACAAACCCACGACCATAATAGGCATGCGCAACAAGGACACAGCAGATAATGAGAACGATCAGTGACCCAGTGATACAACGACCTCTTTGGAAACACAAACATCGTACGCTACTGAGGATGACTTGCAAAATGAAGAGTTGAAACTAGTTTAGTTAATGAAACAACACAACGTGTGAAACATTAATAGATAACATTGTATACCAATGTGCATAATACCATGCAACTAGCCATGTATTGATGTAGAGCATTTATAGAATATTTGACTCACAAACCACATGAAATCTGAGATGGTGAGCTAAAATTCATATTAAAATTGTGTTGATTTGACACGGAATGAACCCATTGCTTAAATGGAGATAAAACTAATTTGCCCAATTTTTGGTTCCCCTGACGACCTGCTTCTTTTTTGAAAACAGCACACAATTTTTGCAAAATGCATCATCAAATTTTGCTGAATAACATACCCATGGGAATCTTTCGAACCATTGGTACTGGAATTTTCTTTTCTTTACTGTTAACAGGAAAAGAATATGATGAATCAGGCTTCCAGCAAATTTGTCTAAAAGCTTTAACTTTTTTTCATCGCTTAGATGAACACCAACGTACTGTCCTATATCGAGATCACTTACTTTCTTTTAATGTAGATTGCTGGAAACTCCACCTCCAGTTTCCATCATGTCTTTATCTGGATCAGCTGAAGATAATGATGCAGCTGCTGTGCTGTTTATGTCATCAGGATGAACATTATCCGACGGCAATTCTTGTTTTAGTAGGAATATTTTAGATTTACTATGTACGTCTTCGCAACTTTCATTTAATTTAGGGATTTTAGTAAAGGAAGCAAATAAATCATTTCTTGTTCTTTTGGAAGACATTCTATGATTCTGAACAAACAAATAAAAATACTGGGCAATGCCCAACAGACCCAGACTGCACTAAGAATGAATGTTAACATAGAGCTTAGCTTGCATTATAGTTTCTCCATCCGTCGATGTCGATGTGCATTGCAAGGGAAGCTGGGAGGGGAAAGGAAGCTGGCGAAGACCAATTTCCTCACTGCTGTGGTGAAAGGAAGCTGGGAGGGGAAGGAAGCTGGTGGGGACCGGTTTCCTCATTGCTGTGGTGAAAGGAAGCTGGTGGGGACCGGTTTCCTCACTGCTGTGGTGAAAGGAAGCTGGCGGGGACCGGTTTCCTCACTGCTGTGGTGAAAGGAAGCTGGCGGGGACCGGTTTCCTCACTGCTGTGGTGAAAGGAAGCTGGCGGGGACCGGTTTCCTCACTGCTGTGGTGAAAGGAAGCTGGCGGGGACCGGTTTCCTCACTGCTGTGGTGAAAGGAAGCTGGCAGGGACTGGTTTCCTCACCGCTGTTATTAAGTGATAGTTGAAATCTAGAGTTATGCTGCATGGCAGGCATGCTTCACCTTTGTCAGATCACCCAACCCAAGTCTCGGAATCTCTGCACCCCCACACACCCCGTTCTAAAATTTGTGTGTACTCCCCAGCAGACCCCTGGATGCACTTGGGGCCAGGCCAGTGGTAGGGAATAGAAGGGTTGCTTACTTTGTACCGTCCCCAGTCAGCAAGCTAATGTATACTTGTGAGTTCACTCTCCTACTGAAGCTCATGGCTGTCCAAGGAAAATTGACCACTGCAGTTGCATTTGACCTTAATGTGACATTGTGATTTCAGACACTTGAAACAGCTGAAGATCCACCCTCCACCCCTCCACCCCCACACACACACTAACACACAAAGACACACGATCCCTCTCTATGTTCTAGAATTAACATTCATGTTCAAAACGAAAAAAGTTTTAAGTTTTGGTTTTCCTCCTCTACTCTGGAGAAAAAATGTAAAAACAACCAAACTAAACATTGAAAAACAAAACTTATATATAATATATGGGGGGGGGCATTGAGCCCCTCCCTCCTCATTCCTACACCCCTGCTGTCTGCGTGCTGATATCGCCTTAATATGTTATACTAGTTATAAGTTAGCTTTATTTTACTTTATTGAGAGCCTTTTGGTCAAAAGTTGAAAGTCATTTCTATATGGTTGTATGGTTGAAAGTCATATTTCTATATGGTTGTATGCGGTGTCCAGCCGTTAGGGCTAACTTGGTTCCCACACACTAGGTTGTGTTGACTTTGTATAGAGTAGGGAAAGGTTTTCCAAGTAACAATTGAAAAAAATTCTTGAAAGCATTTTACTACTCTATCTGGAAACTTGAAAACCTTTCCTACTCTATCTGGAAACTTGAAAACCTTTCCTACTCTATTATTTCCTACACTTATCTGGATGTGGCATTCAAGAACTCATGGACAAATATTGACCAGTTTGTTGGAAAATAACCAGAGGTTGGTGTGCATGCAACTGAGGTGATACAAAAAGTTCCAGCGTGTCCAGGTGCACGTTACATGTTACTGTGGGCTCTGTAAAAAAACGAGGGTTCCGAGGATTCTGTCATGCGTTAGGCCACACCATACATTCACTTTCAGACTAGCCCTCTGTTGTTCGATGACATAACGGGGATTTTCTGATCCCCAGATTCGCACATTGTGCCTGTTTACTGTACCAGAAACGTGAAACGTGGCTTCATCTGAGAAACAGACATGGTGCAGATAATCGCTGTCATGAGTTATGCGCTGCAACATCTCCGTCACAAATGCAGCGTGGCAAGGCCGGTCATCAGGCAGAAGAGCTTGAATGATTTGTACCTTATAAGCATACAGATGAAGATGTTTGTGTGAAATTTTATGAACCGTGGCACGGCACATCCCAGTTTCCAGTGAAGCTGGACGAATAGATTTCCTGGGGCTTTGCAAAAATGTCTCCTGAACAGCTGTAGCTGTCTCTTGTGTAACTGGTGGTCGACATACCCGGGGTTGATTGCCAATACTACCCATCGCTCTAAAATTTTCATACCAAGCTTTTATGCTTTTTTGGTCCGGTGGTGATCATCTGTACGCTTTTCTGAAATGACGTTGGACAGTAATCGCCGATTTGGTTTCAGGGAACCACAACACACACACCGCATCTTCTTGTATGGAAGCCATTATTGATGAAATGCTTCTCTTATTCAGCAGTAGCACTCACCTAGAGAACACACACACACACACACACACAAAACTTTGAGTGCTAAATCAATGAAGGAAGAAATATTCTCCATAATACATGGAAATTTTTCACAGAATATTCAAGCAAAGCAAACTGAATTTGCTTGTACCACTTACTGGTCATCCATGTAACACTTCTCAGAAAATTTGAAAATTTCAATCTGGTAACAAGACAAAACACACGAAGGAAGAAATATTCTTCATAATACATGGAAAATTGACAGAATATTCAAGCAAAGCAAAACTGAATTTGCTTGTGTCACTTACTGGTCAACCATGAAACACTTCTCAGAAAATTTGAAAATTTCATAGCCCTGGAGCGGGAACTGAACTCCGCATCTCCCGATTACCGGACGAGTATGCTAACCATTAGACCACCCAGGACAGTGAAGTTCAAAGCAACTGAGATATAGGAATCTGAAAGTCCTCAGATTTTCGCCAGTCAAAGCATCCATGCTTCCTCATAGCGCTTTGACCCAATTTCCATCCGTCCAGATGGAAACCAGAGGCTTTGACCCAATTCCCTTTTTTTTTTTTTTACTTAATTCCCATCCGGACGGATAGGAATTGGGTCAAAGCACTAGGCTAGCCCTCTGTTGTTCCCATCCGAATGTGGATCTAATTTCCATCCGGATGGATAGGAATCGGGTCAAAACGCAATGAGGAAGCGTGGATGCTTCAACTGGCAAAATCTGAGGACTTTCAGATTCCTATATCTGAGATATAGGAATCTGAAAGTCCTCAGATACTGTATCAGAAGTAAAAACAACACTGATACAGTATTGCTTAGATAATCAAAGATACCCGAAATTTGAAGACATCAAAATAATAAAATCGTGTAACAACGAGACATTTGCGTATTACAGAATCTGTGCTGATAGAAAAAAATGGGGATCAAGTATGTAATCATAATGACCCAAATATACTTAACGAAAAATGGAATGAACTAACAAAAATAGAACAAACAAAAATACTGCAGATGAAAATAAAATATTAACTACAGTTCCTAACAGATGGAGCCACGGTGACAAAGTTTTCAATATGACATGGGAGATGAGCTGACGTTGATAATGCTGATAATTGCTTCTCTCACTCACTCACACTGTGATAGCAGGGCTGATACCACCTAGCCTCCTGAAGACAACCCTGGCCGGGAAGAAAGCTGCTAGAGGCAATCTACGTTGGGAACAGCAGAGGTGTGGTGCATGAATGAGAGAGTGAGATGAGTTTTGTGTAAATAGTAGGCAATGAGATGAGTTAGTGTAAGTAATGGCATTTCAGTTGTAATTTTTTTATTTTATTTTTGTTAGATGTTTTTTGGTGTTTGTAAATAAGAAGTTAGTTTATGTTAGTGAATGTGCATGCAAGTAGGTTTACTGAATAGTAAGTTTTTATAAGTCAATTAAACTACCTGTTAGGATTATGTAAACGTCAGTGAAATAATAGGTTTTTAAGTAAAATAGAGGTTTCTTAGACCAACCAAGTATCATTGCCGCAGTACAGATTAAAGAATTACTCATTCAGTCAAATAAAGAACAAGCTGAAAGAATTACTCATCCTGTCAAATAAAGAACAAGCTGAAGACAACGTAAAATCGCTGCACCAGAAGCCCAAACCAACTGTAGAACTCAAAATGGGAAAAAAACATGCAAAGAAATGTATCTGTTTCAAATGAGAACATACCTTCTAGTAAAGGTAAGTTTCTTCTTACTCTCATTAAACATAATAATTTATTTTTGAGAGGCCATTGAAGTTAGATGTTTGATTTTTTTAATAATATTTAAAACAAAGGGACAAAAGCTAGGATATATATATACATAAAGTGGTACTAATAATGTTGATACAGTTTACCACTGATATGTATTGTGTTGATCTTCCCATCATATGTATTTGCCACCACAACGGAATAGCATTTTAAGGATCAAAATCTTCAATTGAAGGGCCATTGCAGCTAATCATCATTAAGTCATTTAAAGTGTCACTTTTATGAGGTTCATTGTTGAAAAGCCATACTCACAAGAAGCATGGGACATGGCATTAGATGTAGCAGCTGCATCATCTTAAAAACATTGCCATAACAGTTTGTTTCTTTTTGGTTCAGCATATATCTGGCTAAACAGAGATTCAAAGATAATTATTTTACTTGTACATGACATTATACTTAGTGCAAAGTATACCATGGCAAAGGTTGGCATGGCAAAGATCAAATATACCATGGCAAAGGTTGCTTTAGTAACCTTAACCCTTTGGTCGCTCCAGGCTCAGCAGATTAAGTTTCTCTTGGATCCCACCTTCACTTCCATTCAGTTTGGAAGCAGCTGCACGAACACGGGTGAGAAAACTGAACTTGATGTTCATTCACAAGTGGGGGGAAAAGTTGGACAAAATAGTTGCTTTATTTGGGAGAAAATCTACTGGCCATCATTGGCCAGTAGATTTTCCCCAACTAGCCACTACAAAATATCTGGTCGCCATTTGGTGACTGACATTCGCAATGGCTGTTTGCAGAGAGCATTGTGCATGAGCAAAGCGAATAATCTCCACATTAAAATTTGGCCAAACAATACTGACACAGTTGAACACTTAACAGCATCCTCCCTACATATAGCACATATCTTTCTGTACTTACATCACATTTTTTCCCACTGTAATAGAAAATAGTATTAAACGATGGAATTTAACTGTGGAATTAACTTTTTACGGGTCTTATAGAGATTATTATTCAAAAAAGTTGGTGGTCAAATTTTCAAACTAAAACCTAGTTCGTCATCAATACTACGTCACTGGAGTAGTTGCTGCCACTCAGTTGGAAGAGTCCAACCACAATTCTATGTTGTCAGAATTGCAGTTGGACTCTTCCAACTGAGTGGCAGCAACTACTCCAGTGACGTAGTCCTGATGACGAACTAGGTTTTAGTTTGAAAATTTGACCACCAACTTTTTTGAATAATAACCTCTATAAGACCCGTAAAAAGTTAATTCCACAGTACACTATGAATAGAGGTGCCATAAATTCATTTACAACTAGGATGGAATTTAATTTTTTTTTATCCATTTTCAAATCTATGCTAAATTAACACAATTGAACCAATCACACCAAACTCCTTTTATATAGACATGTTATAATTTTACTTTTTTGAATATGTAAATATCATATGATTAACCTTTAAAATTGATACCTAAGACATCTAGTGCCAAAATATAAATTACTTTTTATGCCACCCAATATAACTATTGTTTTGTGTTACTCATGCTACTCCAATGGTTGTTACTATAAAATCGAAGGGGCAGCAAATGATTCAAGAAACATGAAATGCTAATGAAGTGCTTTATGCTTATTTGCTATAAAACAGAGCCTATGTTTTCAGAAATTTTCTATTTGTCTTTCTTACTTTTTTCAGATCGCTCATTTTTGAGGCTGGCAGAACAATCTTTCCACCATCTGCCTGTGGATGTAAGTGAATTTCAGTAAAAAGAAATACTCCTTTTGCAAATGTATATTTATTTACAAGTAATTTATTGTCAAATCAAATTAGCTTGCATTAAAACTTTATTAAAAATAGCCAAGTAATGTGACAGAAAAAAATTAAAATTTCCATCAGTTTCATTAGGTAACACCTAAGAAAGGTGCTGCTGATTTAAAAATAAGCTTTCAGTACTAAATTCAGAAATAAGCTAAAAAATGGAATTATTAAACATTGGTAAGGCTCTTCAGTACTCCTGTAATGTACAAGATGTGCATAAAATGATGCCAGAAAAATAAATTGAAAAAAATAGCAGTAACAATCATCTCTTGGTTTGAGCAACAAAAGAACAAGAGTTTTCTGTAGGTGTTAACAGTGTGTGTGTGTGCCACACAGAAACAAGGCTCATTCAGAAGTTGTAATATCTGCACAGCACAGTAGAAGACTGCGTAAAATGGTTACAACAGGTTTAATAACAGCTGTTTTTAGAAGACTGCTACACTCTGCCTGCCCCTTAATTAAAAAAAGTCCCACCCTGCCTGCCTTCAAGCCTAAAGTAACAACCCCAGTGTTGCCAATTTGGGGGAAAAGTCGCTAAATTTGGGGGATTTGGGATTGGAGTTAGCGACTAAAATATTGTTTGGGGATTAGCGACTTTTTTAGCAGATTTCCTTGTCTTTTTAACGACTTCAGTGACTTTATGTTTACGGTTTCAAACATTTCTAATGCAGTTTTTTAATGAAGATAATTTCTTCGCTTTTCGTAGTTCTCATAACCGTAACCGTGAAAAAAAAATTTACATTCAACAGGCTGCATAGGAAGTTTGTTCGTGCCATCTGAGTTGGTTTGGGTACTTAGGGAGGAAATTCATTCCCCTGTTCCCTTAGGCTAAGATCCTGATTCCTGAGAATGGGATGAGCACTTCCCTTCTCTTTTACTCTTGATGTGGGTGGCAGCTGGGGGTTGAACCCAGAGCATTGTGATAACAGTGAGCACCATTGTATTAATAATGAAAACCACATTGTGCCCTACTGAGATGAGCATTCAAGGTCTGGACTAACTCGTGGGAAAGCAAATAGGTAAGTGTGTTTTCCATTACTGAAAATCTCTTTTTCGATCCTTGATTAGAATATGTTCCTTGTTGTCGGAAATTCACAATCTCTGTTTGGTGGGCATGGTTTACTTTTAGTGTAATTCTTATCTACATTTCTTTTTAAAAATTGCTGCAGGGTTTGGGGTCGGTGGGAAAATGCGACTTGGTTCCGACAAAAAGTTTTCCAGTCCCCATCACTGTTATTCGAATTTTGTCTTTCAGACTGTTCGGGTGTTTTTTTCTTCTTCTCAGTGATTTACTTGTTTTGCCTACATATTTATTACTTACCGCAGTGTTTCACAATGCCGAAGTATGATCAACATTATCGAAAATCATGGGAATGTCTTGAAGCATTTAAAGGTTGGTTGAAGCCTGTTGAATCAGATTCAACTCGGGCATACTGTACGTATTGCAAGAGTGATTTTTATGCCAAGTTGACTGACATTAAAAAAACATAGCAATACCTCTAAACATAAGAGGAATTCTAGTGCTATTTCAAGCCAAAGACCACTGACATTTGATGGAGTTTGCAGCAAAACTGCTGGATCTGTGAGAGATGCTGAAGGAACAATTACCATGTTCATTTCAGAACATTGCTCTATTCTGACAACAGATCACCTTTCTGAGCTAATAAAAAGGAAATTTGCGGATAGTCAAACAGCCAAAGAACTACAGATGCATAGAACAAAATGCACCGAAATCATAAAAAATATCCCTGCTCCCCATTTTTCCAAGTCCTTGCGAGAAGATATTGGTGATCAAAAATATAGTTTAATTATTGATGAGTCCACTGATATTTCAGTTCTCAAAATGCTGGGTGTCGTCATACGATACTTCAGTATGTCTTTGAAAAAGGTTGTTGCAACGTTTCTTGGACTGGTGGAGATTGTAGCCGGAACAGCTGCTTGCATTGTAGAAGCTATTAAGAATATTTTAAAGCAACATGACCTGGATACTCAAAATTTGGTGGGATTAGGAGTGGACAATGCCAGTGTAAATGTTGGCATCAATAATGGGGTTTATGCAACCCTGAAAAAGAATTGGATCTACCAAATTTAATTTTAATCAGATGTGTTTGTCACTCATTACAACTTGCGGTATCTCATGCATCTGAAGAGACAATGCCAAGAAATGTTGACTATTTAATTTGAGAAACATTTAACTGGTTTTCTCACTCAGCGAAACGAATGCTACAGTATAAGAAATTATATAAAACTCTCAATCCTGGAGAACATTTGTTTCGAATTCCCAAAATGTGTAACACTAGATGATTGTCAATCAATGCAGCTGTTGTACGTATTTTGCAGCAATGGGATGAACTAAAATTACATTTTGATTTCTGCAGAAGAAGTGAACACTGCTACACTGCAGAAACACTGTATGGCATGTACAGTGACCCAGCAAACAAGCTATACATGATGTACTTAAAGCCTATTCTTAGTGAGGTACAGAGAACCACTAAGGCATTTGAGGGGGAGAACACAGACCCATTGTGCCTTCTTGAGGATTTGCTAAATTTGGTTTTATCAGCCAGTAAAAAAATTCTCATTTCAACTGCAAAAATTAACATAATTGAGGAGCCCATAACGAGTTATGTAGACCCAAACCCATATCTGGGGTATGAATTCGAAAAATTGGCCAAAGAGGCTGGTATGCTGCCAGATGCAGAAAAACTTGTGTGGAAAAGATGTATTGATTTTTCTCTTAAGTTAGTTAGAGAACAACTGAAAAATAGGCTCCCTGACAATGTTGCTGTACTTAAGCAGATATCTGCTTTAACTGTAGCAGAAACACTGAAGGCAGTAAAGCCACCAATCACCGAGTTAGCAAATTTGATGGGTTTTACACCAGAAGATATTGGCAATATTGAAACGGAGTGGAGAAATATTACCTTTATTAAAGTGGGAAAATTTGTCGAACACTGTTAATTTCTGGATTGAAGTTTTTGGTTATCGGGATGCTGCGGGTAACAACCCTTTCCATAATTTATTGCAGTTGGCTGTTACAATGCTTAGCTTACCACATTCCAATGCAGAAGTAGAGAGGGTGTTTAGCCAACTGACCATTGTAAAGTCAAACCTCAGGAATAGGTTGAAAATAACGACAGTTAATTCAATTTTAACTGTCAGAAGTGACCTCAAAAGAATTTCAGAAACCTGCTACTCTTACAGATTGCCAGCCTCTGTTGTTAAATCTATTGGAACAATGGCTGCTTATAAGCCTTTAACTACTTTGGACATACAATCTACATCAGAATGTTGTAGTTCTGATACGGATGATATTGAATTTCTGCCCCTATGAAAAAAAAAATCATACATATATGTGCATTTGTAAATAAAATTTTGAGACATCTAGTTAATCAAGAATAAGAAACTTTACATTGTTAATCAAGATATTGTACAGAAAATAATTAATTTTGAAATCATTCGTTTCAACTTTTAGCAAAGACTTTGGAAGAATTCTACATTTCTTATCAAATTTCATAAGCATGTCCAAAATCTTAAGTTTTGCCAAGGTAAGCACTTAATTCAGTATTTCCATTTGCAGAAATATTTTAGGATTAAACCAAAACGTTCTGTTTTATCTAAACCAAAGTATATATTAGTAACACATTACTGAAAAAAAAAAAAAGGGTTTTGTTGCAAGAAATAATTTCACCATCAACCCTATAATTTATTGATCAATTTGCGTACTATGTTTTTTCAGCCATAGTTCTTTAGTCATTAAAAATTGTTACACTGTAGCCCCCTAATTATTATATATATTACTGAAGCCGTATTAAGTACAGAAGCAAGGAAAGTGGAAATAATAATAACACATTTACTTCTTTTTACATTATTAATTTACGGTGTCAAATAAATTATATTAGTAATGCATCACATTAAATTTGAAATGGCATGAAGATGACAAGTACTAAAATTTAACATTATTTAAATCTTAGTTTTAGGGACTTTTTTTCACTTTTGCAGACTTTTTATGGTTGATTTGGAGACTTTCAGAGCAAGTGAGTTAGCAACACTGAACAACCCTAACAGTCCATTTGAAAAAGGTGCACATGCATTTTTTGATCACTTGCATGAAACCATTTATAGACGTTTAGAAAACTAGCCTATCATTACAAATCTTGGTATCTTAGAAAAGTAAGGTCAAAAACCACTCATAAACCTTTATGACATTGCTGAAGTAATGGAGCTGGCTGAGTACTTCAACCTAGACGATGATTTATTATTAAGTCTATTATTACAAATCTTGGTACAGTATCTTAGAAAAGTATGGTCAGAAACCACTCATAAGCCTTTATGACATTGCTGAAGTAATGTAGCTGACTGAGTACTTCAACCTAGATTAAGATTTATTATTAGGTCTATTATTACAAATCTTGGTATCTTAGAAAAGTAGGGTCAGAAACCACTCTAAGCCTTTGTGGCATTGCTGAAGTAATGGCTGGCTGAGTTCTTCAACATAGATGAAGATGATTTACTATTAGGTCTGTTATTACAAATCTTGTTATCTTAGAAAAGTAGGGTCAGAAACCACTCTAAGCCTTTATGGCATTGTTGAAGCAATGGAGCTGGCTGAGTACTTCAACCTAGATGAAGATGATTTACTATTAGGTCTGTTATTACAAATCTTGTTATCTTAGAAAAGTAGGGTCAGAAACCACTCTAAGCCTTCATGGCATTGCTGAAGTAATGGACTCCACTCTAAGCCTTCGTGGCATTGCTGAGTACTTCAACCTAGATGCTGATTTACTAGGTCTATTCAGTGCTTTTTTTTTTTTTGGAAAAAAGGTGCCGGTACTCACCATGAAGATGTTATTACAGCAACTTTCACACTTTTAACTTATCCTCCGATATACCCTCATCGTCTCCAGATCGCTTCTTGCTTTTGGTATCAACTGCAGAATGATGACCTCGGAGCAGCCATGAGTCCACATATTTGCTAGGGTTGAACTGAGTGAGAGGTGGCCCTACTATCCTGATGAACATCAGTGCAGAAGTTGTCCATACAATCAAAAATAAACTAGATGAAGTAACTATAAGATTCATCTGAGAGAAACCCTTTTCACCTTCGCTGGAAGATATTGCAATTGTGTTCAAAGTGTGCTTTAGATGAAATAGTATGTCCGGGACTTTATTTACTTGAAGATATTCACGGAAACCACGAACTGCTTCTCTTTCATTTAAGCGGAATTCGCGTGCTAACTTTCTAATTTCAGTTTCACCAAATGTCAGATGCTTCCCAGGATTTTTTGGCTAATACTTTGAATCTAAAATTTTGGCACATTCAGGCAAATCAACACATCTCCTTCAAGCAGACATTTTCCAACAGCCTCTTTCAGACTTTTATAAAAAGCAGATGAACTTATAGCAGGACTGTCTTTCATTTTTGTGGAGCTCAATCCCTTTGAACTTCATGTTCTTCCTACTTTGAAGAGACGTACGGACCAGGAATTTCAATTCTTTCCTCAAAAAGTTGAACTGTTTTCTTTATCTTCCTGTCTGCATTGTACAAGTCAATATTTCTCTCATGTAAATCTAGACTTAGTTCACTAAGTTCTTGGAGAGGATCACACATAAGGCCCAAATCAAGAACAAACTCGCATTGTTATTTTTCTTAAAAGGCCCTCATAAAGACAGCGATCTGTTTTGCTTCTTCTGAGCAATCTGTTTTGCTGCTTCTGAGCCATCTGTTTTGCTGCTTCTGAGCGATCTGTTTTACTGCTTCTGAGTGATCTGTTTTGCTTCTTCTGAGCGATCTGTTTTACTTCTTCTGCTGTCTTCTTTTGTCTCCTGAAAGTGATGGACAAGGGCTTCAAAGTCTTGCCACACTGCAGAAACAGTGCGAAAGCTTGTTGCAACCCAGCGAGTGCTTAAAATTCTGCAAATTTTAAGAAGTTGAAGTTCTAGAGTCGCTGAACATTCCTGTAATTCTATAACATTCTCAGGTGAAGCATGATAAGTCACATAAAGTTCATCCATGAAACTCTTAAAGCAATTCACTCCTGCCACATTGTTCACTGCGTCATTAATGGACAATTCAAGGCGATGACTAGCACAATGCCTGAAAATAACACTAGGAAACTTGTCTTGCCTTACTTTCCTTACACCATTACGTGCACCAAACAACACCACTGCACTATCACAAGTTACAGACAATAAATACACCTTTAAGTAATCTTTAGATAATCCTAAACACTCAAGATGACTAATTAAAGAGTTTAGAATTCCTCTAGCAGTTGCATCTGATAATTCGATGAAATATAGGAAAAGACTCACGGGAGCCGAAAGTTCAGGAAGTACTACACGAACAATAACAATCAATGTTGATCTGTTTCTCACACTTGTTGATTCATCAATAAGTAACAATATTTTGTTCTTGGAGTTCACTATATTGTCTATTGATGTTTTTCATTTCATTTGCGATATGGCTCACAATGTTAATGCAGGCATTTGCAGAATGAGGAATATATCCCATGTCTAGGCCATTAAGTTCCTGTAAATTTATTTCATCTTCAAAATTGTTAAACGATTTATTTTTCTTCGCAACTTTGTAAGCGGTTCGAAACAGTTTTCCTGTTACGTCTTTATTATGAGACAAAGTATTTAGGAAAACTTTCTCTAATGTTTCGTTTTTTGCTTCAGATTTTTTTTTGGCACACTTTGTGCGCTGCACTCTCCTTATGATCGTAAATCTTTTCTCTTAATGACATTAACTGTTGTTTCCCAGATTCTCCAAAATGACTGATTTTACAATTTGCCCACTCCACTGAAATTTTCATTCCCATCTGTTTATCGACGGCAAGACTTCCAACATAGCTACACACTTTACAGCCCAACATTTTATTCTTGACATACAACCACTTGTTTCTCTCGCAGAAGTCATTTTTCTGCAAAAGTGTCTAACATTTGGGCCAGTCATTATTAGAATCTGTTTCTTTTTGACTACGTGGATTTTCGGCCTTGGTTTCATGATCCTCCTCACCACAGGTATTTTTGGTGCTAGTTTTCTATTTTGCAGGATCACAAGTAGATTCGACAATTTCTGCTTCATCAGCATTCCTTTTTGTACTCATTGGCATGAAGTAACTACTTATTTTACTCATTTTGAACAACGATTGCACTGATTTAACTTAGATTAATTCAAAATCCACGTGAACACCTGCCAACACCTGTCTGTTGCAGAGCGGATATAGAACTCAAGTGATAACTGATATTGAAAGCAATCAGAAGTGAACACAACTTCCTGTTCTGGTTCAATCTTGCTATATTAGGCCATCTTAATGATTCTGCTGCATTGCTGAGGTACCTCTCCACGAAGTCTGGACCTCGCCCATGCGCATGCTCCAACCGGCGCTCACACCTGTGGGCAATCACCGCAAAGCGCCGCCATTCTCTCCCTACTCCGAGGATAGAGAGAGTGTGCCTTCCAAAAAATTCCTCTCTGGGATGGAAGTCTGTGATGAAAGGGGGGGGGGAGGGTAATCGTCCAAATCATACTTCCGCAACTTGTTCTGCTCTCCCAAAAAAGGGGACTGACGGAGGTCTGCTGTCAAACTCCAGGCTTCTATCCCCCAACTAACTAAGAGCGATACATCAACCTCAAGCTGCATTCTTCTTTAAGTGATTGTACCAACCTATGAAGCCAGTGAAACAGGAAAGCAGGGTACATACAAACTTATGAGTAATCAAAACTGAAAATTCAATTCATGAACACAGTACCATCTGCCGGAATATTTATAATACATTTTGCTGTCAAAAACTTAAGAAAAAGGTGCAGGTACTGCGTACCATTGTGTACCGCCAGAAAAAAACACTGGGTCTATTACAAAACTTAGTATCTTAGCAAAGTATGGTCAGAAACCACTCATAATCCTTTATGACATTGCTGAAGTAATGGAGCTGGCTGAGTACTTCAACCTAGATGAAGATTTATTATTAGGTCTATTATTACAAATCTTGGTATCTTAGAAAAGTAGGGTCAGAAACCACTCTAAGCCTTCGTGGCATTGCTGAAGTAATGGCTGGCTGAGTTCTTCAACATAGATGAAGATGATTTACTATTAGGTCTATTATTACAAATCTTGGTATCTTAGAAAAGTAGGGTCAGAAACCACTCATAAGCCTTTACAACATTGCTGAAGTAATGGAGCTGGCTGAGTACTTCAACCTAAATGATTTATTATTAGGTCTATTATACAAATCTTGGTATCTTAGAAAAGTAGGGTTAGAAACCACTCTAAGCATTTATGGCATTGCTGAAGTAATGGAACTAGCTGAGTACTTCAACCTAGATGAAGATGATTTACTATTAGAGTGGGCTGAGTACAAATCAATGTTTTTATCTCAAATTGTTATTGCAAGTAGTTATTTGTCAGTTCCAAAAATATGTTAAATTCTGTCAATCAGAAGGAACTGTGTGGGTGGAAGATTCCTGCTAATACAGAAACTTTTAAACATTGCATGTACCTTAGCAATTTCAAATGCTGAAGTAAAAAGAATATTATTTGAAATTAAACTAATACTGACTGATAACAATATACACTGAAGAGCAATTGAATTAGAGATACCTGTCTAGTAACGTGTAGCACCACCTTTTGCCCTGATGACTGCAGCGATTCGTCTCGGCATGGACTCGACAAGACACCGGAAGCTTTGGGAAGCCATACGGATCCACGACCCCTGAACAAGCTCCCGCAGTTCACGAAGATTTGATGGAGGGGGTCAAAGCCTCGAATATCACTCTCGATGGGATGAGTTCAGGTGACCTAGCAGGCCAGGAAAGCGAGGCCACGTCGGTGGAGTGTTCATCCAATCATTCGGATACAATTCATGAGCAATGGCATGGTGCATTGTCTTGTTGCAGGATGAGGTTCCCAGTGGGATGTTGAAGACGCACAAACGGGAGCAAATGGTCGTCCAACATATCCCGGTAACGTTGACCTGTGAGGGATGATGTCACACGTACCGGGGGTCCCATTTCAGTCCACGTAAACAGTCCCCAGACAAGAATGCCACCCCCACCGGCTTGAAGAGTACCCTGCTAGCAAGAAAGATCCATTGTTTCATGTGGTTTGTGCCATACTCGTATCCTGCCATCCGCATGTACCAACGTGAATCCCCCACACGGGGATAACTGGTTTTCCAGTTATTTGGGGAGCGGCGCCCCCACGGCCCGAGCTGACCTTGTGACTGGTCAACATCTGATGTTATGCCACCGCTTGTTTTTTGTTTCGGCGCTGTTGGTGTTTGCAGGGACGGCTGTTCATCCAGCTGTTGGGGAGTCGCGTCCCCACGTTCCCGAGCTGGTCTTGTGTCTCGCTTTTTCGTTTTTATTTATTTTCTCCACTGGCTAGTTGCCCGTGTTGTATTCTCTACCTAATCTCTACCACGTTATGTACTAACACCCCGGTCTTGTGGTTTTGTTACCCTCCACCACTAACTGATTTATATTAACCGCTCAGTTCGTAGGTTGCTGAGATTCCGTTTAGGTTCCCTGCCAGGATTTGTCTTCTTTGGATTTCTTTTTTTTTTCGTGCGGAGACCCGTGCGGCGGAAATGGGATGTCTGGCGGCTGAGGTCGCAGGAGACCGGTTAAGTGCCTCCTGTGTACCAACACTCCTCTTCGACCCCGGCTTCGCTGTAAACGGGAGGCTAGAGACTAACCCACCTCTAGTCAGAAGTTTTGTACCAAGTTGTGTACAGGGCTTTAGCGGCTTTTTTGTCGTATGGCACGGCAGGGTGAGCCCGGGGGCTGTGGGATCATGCCAAAGGCGTTGGCATGACGGTACCAGGAGACCGAAGTGTCCGCCGAGTGCATGTGAACACAACCATTGGACTATATTTGCAACTAAGCTCTAGAACTGTGTCTTGCGTCATGTGTTTGGCTTGCGGACCTCCAGTTCTCCCCTGTTGGGCTCGATTGTGGGCGGAGTACGTTGCTGATGAATTTTTTCTTACTCCCATGGGGAAACATAAACCCTCCTCAAAATTTAAAAAGCAACAGGATATGGTGATTGATCAGGCGCCAAATTTGCCTCAACCACCTCCCAAACATACCACACTGAAGAGAACTTTCGTTGAAAAACGACATCACCCCGACGTATCTTTAGATCCAGGTGTTGAGCCGTCAGCTTGGAAACGTCGCATTTCACTTGCAGATTCGATACCTCAAGCTACTTTTCTCGTCATTTCTTCAACTGACCAGATGTTGAAACTTTCCTCAAAGTCTCCTTTTTTCATCTCGAAGGCACTTGCGGGTGTTGCTGGCTCTTTGAAGTCAGTGAAGAAGCTACGCTCTGGAGACCTGCTTGTGGAAACTTGCACTCTCTCTCAGAGCAAATCTCTTCTGCAGTTGACCAGACTTCAAGATATTCCAGTTCAAGTGACGGCACATCCGTATCTCAACACCTCCAAGGGAGTCATTTCTGAGCCCGACTTGTTGGTCTGCGATGAAGATGAACTTGTGTGTGAACTTGCTGATCAGGGTGTCATAGCTGCCAGACGCATGACTTTCAGGTGCGATGGCGCGCTGATCAAATCACGAAATGTTGTTTTGACTTTTAACAGCCCGAAGGTACCTACTGACATAAAGGCTGGTTACTTGTTATGCGCAGTTCGTCCTTATATTCCAAATCCTCTACGCTGCTTCAAGTGCCAGAGGTATGGACATTCCCAGCGGTCCTGTAACAGTGCTGCGAGGTGCGCCAATTGTGGATCCCGAGACCACGAAGGGACTGGATGCACTTCAGAGCCCTGCTGTGTAAACTGTGGTGACTCCCACGCTGCTTATGCCCGGTCCTGTTCGAAGTGGAACGACGAGAAGGCGATCCAGCGCCTCAAGACCCTGGAGGGCCTCTCGTACCCTGCTGCCAAGGCCAAGTTGGGTATTCCCAACAACCGTCAGCGTACTTTTGCCGCAGTTGTTCAGTCTCAGCCACCACCCGTGCAGCCCTTTGTTCCGCGCCCTGTAGCTCCCGCCGCACTTGCCAAGCGATCTACAGTTGAACAAGCGACACAGGTGGAGTTTACCGAGCTCCAGCTTATTCGACCAGCTGAGTCTGCGCCTTCTCTTTTGAAGACGACCGACTCTTCCAGTTCCCAGCAGAAGGCCTGCACGTGCTGGAGACCCGGCCCTCAATCCGCTAAGGTGTGCAGTGTCCATCCACATGTCGCGGTCTACATGGCCGACTTTGCAACTGTCTCGGACTCAGCGCGGTCCCCACCCTCGACCAACATTATAGAGGAACATGGGGGGGAGGAGAGTGACAGTTCGTCCCCAACCTCACCCACTATTGCAGAGGAACATGGGGGGAGGAGAGTGACATTTCGTCCCCGCCCTCGGCCAGCGTTGCAGAGGAGTGGGGGGGGAGGAGAGTGACAGCTCAGCCCTCTCCTTTTGACTCATCCTATGTGTAGTTGTGTTCGAATTCGTACTGTGTTTTATCATTCTCATTCCTCAGTTTTACTTAATCGGCTTGTTTCTCACCATTGTACCATGTTTTTCATACTGTTTGTTTCATTGTCTTTTTTGGCCCTTCCTTCGTACTCATGGTTCGGTTTTACTTGGTCTGCCAGATTTGGGGATTTATGCCACGTTTTTTAATTCTCTCTGTTTGTCTTGTGTCTGGCGCTCTTTGGCCAACCATGGCCCTTGCGCCAATAAAATCTAACCAACCAACCAACGTGAATCTCGACTCATCAGTCCAGGCAACATTTTCCCCCATGTCTAGGGTCCAATGGCGATGTTCCCGCACCCATGCTAATCTTTGCACCCTGTGATGTGCGGTCAAAAGCGATACCCTCGCTTGATGATGGCTTCTGTACCCCATAGTGAGGAGATGGTTCTGGATGGTGTGGCTGCTTACACGTTTTTGGGAGTGATTTCTTGCACTGTGGCCCGTCTATCCACTGTTAACAGTGCGAGCTAGCCAACGATGACCCCGCTCTTCCACCAGCTATTGTTCACGGCAGTTGACCCTTGCAGGGATGGTTTTACCGGAATCGATGTACTCGCAGTGCACCTGTGACACAGTGGCTCGTGAAAATCCCAGTGCCTGTACGACTTCCGAGATGGAGTGACCCATTCGTCGGGCCCCGACAATTTGCCTGCGATCAAATGTGCTTAGATCCTTCGTCTTACCCATACTGCGTCCGACTCTTACTGATTCCCATTTTATCACTCCTCATATTGTTGGATCACTTCATACGTCATGTGGTTTCCGTTTACAAGGCCGCCCACAGCGCCACATTTGCATAACGCCAGCTGTCTCTAATTCAATTGCTCTTCAGTGTATATAATAATATTTTAATATCCACAGTGAATTACTGTTGAACTTCTCCAGTGAATTGACGCTGCTTGTGTATGGTCTTGTTTTTGTAAGATCGAAGTATACTCTAATGCTCTTTGAAAGTGTAACTGTCCTTTTTTTTTTTTCATAACAAGCACCCTGCCTTTTTTTAGTTCTAGGATGAACCTTGGTTACAATCAAATCCACTTGGGCACAGCCAAATTTTACTAAATCATATGCTGTGCATAATGAACTCCTCCAAAACATATGCTATAGTCCACCATCAATTCATGAAATGAAAGCTGTTATGAGTAGTTTGTTACAATAAGTAGCATTCTAAAGAGATCTCAACTAGGAAAGCATTGTATAACTGAAGTGAAGGTTTAATTAATCAGAGAAGCATTCCACCTTAGCCTAGGAAAGTCAGCAAAATGTTCATCTCTTTCAAACAACATGAGCTTTCACATGTATCCACCACATACTTTGTCTTACATACTTCGTCGTATTGCTAAATATAATCATTTCCTTTGCATTCCTTAAATTTCTTTTCCAGTCCCTTGAGTTGAATATTGTTGAATAGCCCTTCGCCATTTATTTTTTTAACATGTCTAAACCCCCTCACAATATTTGTTTCCATCCTGCTAATAGCATATTGTTCCACCTAGCACATTTCCTAAACATTCTGCAAATGATCAGAACAAGTATCGTCACAAATTTTCCTATAAGTAACTCATCTCCACCACACACAACTTATTCTCTTTGGCGAAAGTGTAATGCATCAGAGTCTGATGAATTACACTTTCATCATACTCACCCTTTTTGGACCTTTTTGGTAATATATCATCTGCAGAGCTGCCAACCATTATAGATTTTCAGCTGACTTCATGGCATTATGGACAACACCAAAAGAATTACAGAAAGTCACTTGCTTGCTAATCTGCTACACAATGCATGGATTTTTGCGTTTTCGTCCTTACCAACAACAGTTTGTGCCAAACGACCAAAGGCACCATAACTTCAATCTTTCTTCCCTATCCAAGCATTTTATCTTCTTGTGCTCACCCTTTTTTCATAAAGGGCTCCAAATTTGATGCTTCACCTTCAACTACTTCTGTTAGTGATGAAACCAGTCATGATTAAAGAATTAGATAATGTTTTTCAAATGAAGCTGTCAGATTTTGGAGTAGCATAAATGGCGGCTAAACTATTGATGCTATACCAAAAATAGTAGCATTTTTGAAATCCTCACACCAAAATTAAGAAAGAAACATCAAAATATTCAGATAAATATGTAAATTGCTCTGATTTTGTTAAACAGTGTAAAGCTTCTAATTTTTTATGGGAACAAAATTTTACAAGAAACTTGATTGGTTTTGAACCCTTGGAAGATTTCAGAAGGCTTTTGTATTCTCTTTGACAGTTTTTCAACATCTCTATGATTCTATTTTCACTGACAATTGGTATTCATGCTTTTGTCCAAATGTTTGTTTGTTTCTGAGTTTAAATACCACCATAAGCAGCTTGGAGGGCAAAACTCTGTTCTCGTAAGATCATGGCCAAATTTTGCTTAAAAATGGAAAATGAGACATGCCAACTGAACAGCCAGTTACACACCTGTGATTTAGTGTATGAACCACATTTCAACCTATGTCTCTGTAATATGTTTGGATTTGAATAATTTTATGTCACATTATAAGATTGACCAAATTGTTGCTTTCATTTTTAACATTTTGTTTTTTAGTTCAAATTGAATGCCTGGTGGGCACCCGAAGATGACCTCTGAAACCCTATGTTTTTTTGAATGAAAAAACACTTCAGATCAATGAATTTAAATCCATCACCAAATTTTTTCAGTCGACCTATGGCTATAAAAAATTGCCCGCAAAACTCCAAGATTGGTTTTAGAGTTAATATTTTGATAATGTTGGGCACCTATTGAATGTCACCTATTGAAGTTTTTTTGGTCTTATTTTTATTCTGGCTGCCAATTTTTGGAGGTATTCTTCTCTTCTTCTTGGTTACTCAGTTCAAGGACTGGCTGTTCAGTAGATGTACTCTGTCTCTCCATTCCTCTCTATTCTCTGCCACTCTCTTCAAGTCATAGTATGTTCTGGTATTAATTTCTTGGAGTAGCTATGCCACAAAACTATTCTTAGGCTGGCTTCTCCCTCTCTTGCCTTGAATTTTTCCTTCGAAAACTTTCAGAATCAGGCCTCCATGGCGCAATATGTGTCCCATCGATAACATTCTTCTTCTGATGTTGGTCAGATTCTGGGTTTTCCCACTCTCTCCAGGACCTCCTCATTAGTCTTTCTATCGAGCCAACTTATTCTCTACATTCTCAAAATATTCTCTTATTATCCACATCTCAAATGCCTCCAACCTTTTCACTTCCTTCTTGGTCAATGTCCATGTCTCAGAGCTGTAGAGAGCTACAGGCCAAACATATGCCTTTAAAAGTATCTTCCTCAATTTTAGATCTATATTTCTGGCAGTCAGTAGTCTTTGATTATCTCTAAAGGTCGTTTTTGCCATCCTTAGTCTCATTCTAATTTATTTTTCATATCTCGCATCTTTAGTAATAATTTGACCCAAACAGCGAAATTACCGTAATTTTCGGACTAAGAGCCGCAGGTTAAAAATTTTGCAATCTTGGAAGCAAAAGTTGCCGTAAGGGCTGCACACTGTGAAGTCGTGGTGCTGCTCAGAAAGCTAAATTATCTTCCTTGTTTTCATGAATTAACTCACACCCAGCGTGATTATATGTATACTTCAAAGGCTAATTCTGCAACTCAGTGTCGATCTGCTTTATACACTTATTTTTTCATACTGGCAAAAATTTTTGTTTATACATTTTTTAGTAATCATGTTAATGATGTTATTTGTTTGCCTTTATTAAATGCTCAAAACCATTTATGTAATCAATATAAATCACGGTTAATCTTAAGACTGCCGTTAGAATATCGCATTGCTCGTAAAACCGCACAATTGTCTAAATTCCATTCAATGTGGATGTCTGCTACAGGATGGTTCTCTGTTCACCGCAATAGAATCCGTCTTAGAAGTAATTAACTTATAAATTATCGCTTGTAATGCTTTCGATTAATGTTTTCTTTAATAATACGTTCCTTCTATGTTATGCTTTTTTCTTTACCAGCTGCCTCGCACGTGTTCGCGGATCTGGCCGCCAACACTTCCATAACAGCGGTGCCGCTCTCTTTCAAGTGGTTTGACCTACTTTCATTAACTGCGCACAGAGCCTTCGCGTTGAGCTCCACTTTTATATGAATCCCTTCTTTTTTTCTTTTCCAGCCGAAGCCTTCAACTTCCACTATCGTCAGTCAATAAAAAAAAATTTAAATCGAAGCAAAACTCAGGAGCACGAGCCAAGAAACACCTGTATCGCATGCCAGATGAACCAAGAAGAGTGAACAGAATTTGTCTTTCCGTCCCGCCAGTATTGTTTGGAATAGGTCACTGCTAATGGAATCATCCTGGGGCAGGCTTTTGCATTGTTCATGTTCTTAAGCTTTTGTTCAGGAAAGTGCCCATCAAACCGGTCTCCCCACCCCACTGAAAATCATCGCACCTTCCTGCACGATGTATGCTGCAGCCAACGAAAGAGATACGCTAGGCGCGATATCCACAGAAGCCTCGGACGTCACGCTACTCGTCTGTGTGCTTATGTCCCCTTCCATCCCCCATTCCTCCATGCAAAGGGCATTTAAGTCAGGCATTCCTGTCCTCCCCCACTTTCCCTCCTAAACCAACATCAGGACAGTGGAGTTATCGTGTCTAACGTATGAGTAGAAAGGGAGGGAAACTTGATCACAGTCGAGTTTGTGAAAAAAAAAGACGTGGTTTGAAAAAATTTACTAAGCATCTGCATGGAAAAAAAAAAAAAAGGGAGGGAAGAAACAGTCTTATCGAAAACAAATTCGGCATAATGGCCGCACACCCGAAAAATTTTACTTTTAGTAACGTAAGAGTCGCGGCTCTTAGCCCAAAAATTACGGTATTTAACTTGCTCGATAAATTGTCCTTCAGTTTTAAGGAATGCCTGTTCTGGATCCTTCCTTATTACCAATTTTTTTTTGTTCTTATTTTATTTATCTTCATTCCATAGATAATTACATTTTTGTGTATTTTTGACATCATGCGCTGTAATGATTTGGCTGATCCTGATACTATTGCCTGGTCGTCCGTGAACTTAATTTAATTCTCTCTACATTTACCCAGACTCCTTCATTGGTGCTTCAGTGGACCCATCTATCATTGTTTCAGCATAAATACCAAACAGACCAGGTGACAACAAGCATCCTTGCCTAACACTTGTATTTATTGAGACTGGATTTGTCATTCCCTCTTAAATTGAAATCAATGCTTTCTGATTTCCATAGAGATTTTTGATAAGCTGGATATTGTTGTCATTTATGCTGAGTCTTCTTAGGATTGGAAAAAGTTTTGTCCAAGGCACTCTGTCAAAGGCCTCATAATCAATGAAACATACGTAGAAGGAGCGCCCCTGTCGATCATTCTTTCAGCCAAGAATCTCAAGGTGCCAATCGCATCCCTTGTACCTTTTACTGTTCTAAATGGGTATACAAGTCAGAAGGTATTACAAGTCAAAATCAGAAAAAAAAAAAAAAAAAAAAAGCATTTATTGATCCATCCTAATGCACAGTTCCCATGTGGAAGGGGCCTGGGTTCTTCGAACCTAGGATGAAGTCCTGAATTTAGGTCAGTAGAGCCATCTGATAGGTTGTGAAGTCCAAAATATTGTATTGAACTTGATGCCTGAAAATCTTAGTTTATGTATTGAATGTACACTTGAATGTAAGAACTGTCCTGGTATCAGTGCTGAGTGTGCCAGGAAAAGTATTTGAGAAGATTGTTTTTGATAAGGTACGAGGTCTTGCATTAGAGAAAGTGTGAGATGTGCAGAGTTGTTTTATGCCTGATAAGGGCTCCACTAATCAAACTTTAGCATTACACTTGATGATTGAAAAGTATCTGTATGTTGATAAAAAACTGTTTGCTGCCTTCATAGATTTAGAGAAAGCGCATGAAAAAGTAAATAAAATAGGACTATTCTGTGGAAGGTACTGAATAAATGCAGTATTACTGGGAATCTATTTAATAATAATGGGAATCTATTTAATAATATAAAAGCCATGTATGCTAGCAGTAGAGCTTGTGTGCAAGTGAATGGTATTTTATCAAAATGGTTTTCTATTGGTGCAGGAATCAGACACGGTTGTGTAATGTCACCATGGCTATTTAATATATTTATGGATGCGTGATGCCAAGATGGACAATGCTGGTTTATCTCTTGGTAATATCCATGTGTGCAGATTGCTGTATGCTGATGACACTGTCCTGTTGGCAGAGAGCAAAAGTGAGGTACAGAGTATGTTGTGCCAGATGTACAAAGTTTCCATGAAATTCATTGAGTATAAATAAAGGAAAAACCAAAGTCATGATTTTTGAGTGAGGAACTGTTAGCACTGAATGTAATAAAAGTTTAAATGGCACAGTGATTGACCAGGTGAATGAGTTTGTGTATTTGGGAAGCCTGTTTGACAGAGAGAACAGATTAGATGGCATCATTAGTAAGCAAGTGAATTCTTCATTGAAAGTCATATCTGCTTTAGGAGGTTTTCACAGGAATGACAGTTTCTCAAAAGAGTCCTGAATGGCTGTGTATGAAAATGTAATTGTTCCTACTCTGATGTATGGCAGTAAAACCTGGCTATTGCAGAAGAGACAGGAGTCATTTGTGTGCTGGAGAGATGTGTTACTTATGGGGGATTTATGGCAAGACACTCAGATCATGTGAGGAAGGAACATGTGTTGCAGTTGTGTAATGTGAGGCAAAATGTTGTTAGCAAGGTAGAGATTATTATGCTTCGGTGGTTTGGCCATGTTGAGAGAATGAGTGATGAGATGCTGATTAAAAGAATTTTTTTCAACCCAAGTGGCAGGAAAGAAAGGGAAAGGAAGGCCAAGGAAGTCATGGGAGGATCAGATTCAGGAGTGTCTACATGAGAAAAAGATTATGAGTTTGAAGTATAGAAGGTCTTGTGTACGTCGTGTGATGGATGTCACTGAAGCTCGTGTTGTATGTCAAGATCACTGTAAATGGAGAAGTTTGATATGGCAACAGTAATTAAATAATCAGTTAAAAATTTATCTGGTGGACTGTGTCTTTCTGGAGCTAACCTCTGAATCTCAGAGAACAGGCTTAGTGATATTATGTTAAACTTTCCATGTTTCGTTTATAGTTTTCTTCAGTTATACGTTAATTTTAAGCGATCCCTTGAAAAACATGTAAACATAATTCCGCTGTATATATTATTTAGTATTTGAAAATGCTTTATAAATTATATGCAGTTGCCATTTAAATTTAACATTATGTACCTCTTAGCCTTCTTATACATGTAGTGTTTCTTTTGTAACTGTTCCATTTTACATCAAAATATATAGAACCTCATGCTTAACAACCTAAGTACATTTGATAACATTCAATGCCACAATTTTTCCCAATTTCTTCTACTATTACATTGTCAAGCCTTTGTTAGGAGTCTCATCCTTGTATCATTTCATACAACGCCAATGATGAATATTGTGTTATTCATTCCCACAATGTGGAGGTGAGATTTACATTGTTAGAGCAAAACATATATGCCTATGGTGTTAATTTCCGGTGATTGTACTGGGCTCTGGGAAAAGACAAGGAAGAGTTGATAAGACCATTGTTTTGGACAATCTTTGTAAAGAATTTGCCATCATAATCACATTAACCTTCACAAGGAAGCGGAAGAGAAAAATGTGCAAACAAGAGAGCAAGCAGTGAGATTTTAACATTGTAAAAGAAACTGAACTTCATCATTAGGTGACCTAAAATTTATCTGGGGCTAAATATTTTTAAAATTGCTCTCAACCTTCTTTCGTTCTATGAAACATAATTTCAGTGCATTGTGAGGTGTATCCAAACGTCACCTGCTAAAATCGTACTTAACCACATAAAATGAGGTGCAAATTTTATTTGTTTATTTATTTATTTATTTATATGCAGTACACTGTATATCATAAAAAATCTGAAACAAAACAGTAGAAACAAAGTAAAGTATGTTTGCTTTCGCTTCTAGTTAACCAGGATATTTTACTATAACTCCACATTTAAAGTTCTAGACTGCTTATGTTTTTGCACTGAGCAAATATTTGGTCGATTTGGGCCCAAGTCTTTAACGTTTTTAATTTTTTTTTTCATCCCTTAATAAACTAAAAGGGTGTTCCATTAAAAAGTCTATTTTGTTCGTTTTACTTACACGAATGAACATGCAGCTTGCTTAACTCCACTAACGAAAATCAGCTGCTCACTGTCCAACGACGTGGTAGCAAAATTGCCACTGTCAAACAGAACAACTACCAATCCCAAAAGGATAGTTTGACACATGCACTGTTCAGCGTATATCTGCTCATTCATTACTGTTCTCCGAAGTTTCAAGAAGGGCGCCAAATTGACGAGAGTTGCCTCTCTGACCTACGCTGTATTCAGAGTGCTCTAGTAAACAGATGTGGAAGGCTGTAATGTGTTACTCAACTATTGTAGTGGTTCACATTTACATTCAGAAAATCTGGGGACTGTTAGTAATATAGATTTTATTTTCGAATTTTTCCAATCAGAAGGAAAAATCTTTTTCTTCTCATTTTTTATGTGGGGCTTAGCCCCGGATTCCCATAATGGCCCGACGCCACTGGAGTGCAAACACAATAGGGTTTTAAGCAGGGGTAGATCCAGAATCTTACCTTAGGGGTAGGCTGTTGCTCTGGTCTAAAAAGAAGGATAGAGATTTTGTGGAAGGGTTACACATGCACGCACGCATGCACACACACACACATGGGACAGTAGTGCCCCCTGGATGTCATATAAGAGTGGTGAACAAGGAGTCAGTGTTAAAGTACTCCAATTGTGTTTGCTCGCCAGGGCTCGATTTCGACCGGTAGGTAGTAGCAAATTGCTGGCAAGCAAATGTATTTTGCTACTGATAAAAAGTGGTTCTAGCAAAAGTTCCTAGTGGAAAAAAATTTGAATGTTTTAGTGGGAACTGTAAAGTGCCACTGCATTGTGCTCATGTAATATTTTAGACACATACAAAAAGGAACAACTGCTTTCTGGAAACCAATGTTTCTTGAAATGTACAAACATTATGAAGACATTTTGGCACTGGTAGAAATATCCAGTATATTTCCCTTATCTACTTCTGCATATGAGGTTAGGTTCAGTTTCATGAAGAGAATCCAGGGTGATTGGAGGGGCAGTTTAAATTTACAAACATTGAATTCTCTCATGAGTATTGAAGTTAAAGGTCTGTCCAAAGACATGTTTGACACCAGGCTTGCTGTTTTAAAGTGGTATGATGAAAAGACCCGAAACCCAGATCGTAAACCATATGGAAAATAACCTAAGATTTTGAACGGTGTTCTTGAATTTTGTGAATAAAGTTAAATAAAAAAATGTTTTTTAAATATTTGCATTTGAATTAAATTGTTAGAATTAATCTGTCAGGTCTTGAAAAGGTGAGGTATATCTAAATATTTGTAATCTTTTCAGCGTTACAATGTGGCAGTTACAGGGGTGAAATCAAAATTTGTCATGATCAGGGTTCAAAAAATGTGGTCGCCTGGTGGACCAAAAAAGTTGTCTGAGCCACCAGGGAAAACATCACTGAAAAACATGTATCGTAAAATGTACGGTTTTCATCATATAATCCGCAGATAAACGCCAATTAAAAGATTTAAAAAAAATTGCTGCCGTTTGATTTAAAAAAAATCCACAGGGTAATTGTGCAGGAGAGGGGGTTAATTGGAAAAGGAACTCCCTCGGAAAACTTTTCCTCCGTTCAGGAGTTTGTACGGAGCGGAGCCAAGAGCAGGGGTGAGGGGTGTCATAATGAAAGACCGTAAAAGTTTTAGGGAGGGACGGCGGGAGTTACCTTTGTCTTTGTATTGTTAGGAAAGACAAAACGCTGACTGTGCTTGTGCCCTCTCTTTGTCAATCCGCCAATAAAAATATATGCACAGCGCCACTCGCTTCTTCAATCGGCCAATAAAAATATATGCACAGCGCTCACTTCGTCAATCGGCCAATAAAAATATATGCACAGCGCTCGCTTCGTCAACCAGCCAATAAAAATATATGCACAGCACTCGCTTCGTCAATCGGCCAATAAAAATATATGCACAGCGCTCGCTTCGTCAACCAGCCAATAAAAATATATGCACAGCACTCGCTTCGTCAATCGGCCAATAAAAATATATGCACAGCGCTCGCTTCGTCAATCGGCCAATAAAAATATATGCACAGTGCTCGCTTTGTCAATCAGCCAATAAAAATATATGCACAGCACTCACTTCGTCAATCGGCCAATAAAAATATATGCACAGCGCTCACTTCGTCAATCGGCCAATAAAATATATGCACAGCGCTCGCTTCGTCAATCAGCCAATAAAAATATATGCACAGCGCTCGCTTCGTCAATCGGCCCATAAAAATATATGCACAGCGCTCGCTTCGTCAACCGGCCAATAAAAATATATGCACAGCACTCGCTTCGTCAATCGGCCAATAAAAATATATGCACAGCGCTCGCTTCGTCAATCGGCCAATAAAAATTTATGCACCGCACTCGCTTCGTTAATCGGCCCATAACAATAAATGCGCAGCACTCGCTTCGTCAATCGGCCCATAAAAATATATGCACAGCGCTCGCTTCGTCAATCGACCAATAAAAATATAGGCGAAGCGCTCAGTGCACAAACCTGTATATACATACGTGCCTCATTTCAAAGTTCCAAGTGCTGGATCTCGTGTGCGCTGTGCCTTGTATTTTAGTTCATCCTTCACCATTTTGACCAGTCTTTGCTGCTGATATGTTCCTTCATTGCTATTTATGATATCTCCGAAAAGCAAATGTTTTAGTTACACTGCTGAATTTAAACTTAAAGTGGGGGCATAGCTGAGGATATGATCGTGTCACTACGGGATAGTTTTCAAAAGGTCAGAAAACTAGCTCACAGTGACACCCGAAAAGCCGCTGTCTAAAACGTAAACAAACCCGTCGGTAAATTCTGCGGGAGAATTCAGAGAAGTCCAGACCTTTTTTTTTTTTTTTTTTTTATACTTGTGTGTAAGCCGATTCTCCTACTTTGAAAGCAGGATTTCTTCGAAAAACTTTCAACTTACACACGAGTATATACGGTATTTCTATGAAATGTTCTGTATCAGTGTTTCATCATTGGCAATGTGTAATGCAATTAGAGCTGCTGCATCGGCGTGATTAAAATTTGTGCTTTATGGATGCCACGCCACTAAGCTTCTTTTGTGTCCAAAGATCAAAATATATTTTAAAAATTTCCTTTAAAAATGAATTTCTTTATTCAGCAAGATCGTTTTTCTTTATTTCTTCAAACCCCGGGGTCTTTATGTAAACGACTTTTCTGTCGAAAATTCCGCTTCTGGATCAGCATTTGTGATGTGCAGATTACACTGCGATTTTTTTTCTCTCAATGTCACAATCTGCGAATTATATGCCGGCGCAGATTATACGAAGGTAAAAAAAAAAATTGTGCAGATTCCAGGGTCTGGGGATAAACGACGAAAATTATGATATTTTAATAATTTGTGAGCCCTAGACAAAAAAAAAAAAAAAAAAAAAAGAAAAAATGAGATTACCCTTTCGTTGTTGTTCTCTTTTTGCCAGGGAGAGATAAGCTGAGGGTAGAAAAAAATTTTTGGACAAAAGTGTACATGACTTTGAAATTATATATACCAAACCCCGGGCCCCATGTCTCGCTCCTAAGAAGTTTAGCTGGCCACCAGATTTCAGAATATTTTTCTACCCCTGGTCATGATTGACTAATAGAGGGGAACATGTTAAAGTTTCTTCAGTATAATGTTAATAAACTTTCACTAGTAGATAATGCAATTTGCTAGTAAAAAATAAGGCCACTAGCAAATGTTGCTACTGATAAAAAAAAAAGACGAAATCAAGGCCTGTTGCTTGCCATACCTGGCCATAGACAGCTGCATCATGTCCCATCAAAGACAACGGCAGCCCTACCAACAGATTTCTGACTTCGATCGCAGGAGAATTGTGACGTATCGTGATTGCAGATTATCACTCCGAGACATCAGTGCTTGTGTGAGATGGCATGCAGCTACGGTGGGGAGCAGAGGGACGAACACACCGACGTGCGGAATCCCAATGGACCTGTCACTTAGGTGGATTTAGTTATATCCATTTCAGCAGTAAAGTTCAGGTGGAGTGCATATCCATATTCCCCTTTAAAAATCATATTGTTTGAAAACATGCTGTTTTGCTTTTTTTTTTTTTTTTTTTTTCATATTTAATAGGAAAAAACGTACCTAATTGTTTTTCAGATAATCATCCAGACAGTGCTCAGTCTCATTCTAACGATATGTGGCATTACATCTGTTGCTGGGCATTTTAAAGAAATAAGGGCAACTACAGAAATAAAGAGCAAGTAAGAGTTACATGTTATGTTTTTCTTTACTGTTTCTGTCTTTAAATGCTGTTGGTGCAAAATAAGTTGCTCCAAGTTTCATTAATACTGGAAATAAGTGTTATCAAAACAAGTTATCTGAGAATTTATATTGCTGATATTCTTATTAATAAGGCCATTTGCCTGACAAAGCATTTGTATGGGAGAACCCGCTTATAATGAGCCCATATTTAGCAAGATTTTGATTTAATAAGAAAAACAGAAGCTTTTGGGTTTTTTTATAATGTTAATACAAAGCTAATTTGATTGTTTTTAGTGAAAATAATTTAATAAAATCCCCAGATTTAATGAAGTAAAGAAAAGCTAAGCTGATCACTTTTTACAAGCAAAGTTACAAAATTTAATGAAATTCCATATTTTACAAGGCAGGGAAAAATCTGATGTGCATTCTGCTACCTTCATATTCAGCAGCCACCAATTGGGCAGAAAATCTCCATCTTATATTAACAAATGATGAGTAGATACACCAGAAACAACAAGAAAAATGATGAAAAAAATCCGTTCTATCAGTGTATACTAATATAGTAAACAAGCAAGCTTTCACCACAAAATGTGGCTTCATCAGGCAGGATTACCAGCTAAAGCAAACTTAGAGTTCTAAACAAACCAATTCAGAATCCTAGATATTAGATATTATGCAGAAGGGTAACAAATGCCACCAGCAGGTCACGTGCTGTTCACGGTAATGCAATGCATTAGGAATGCGGCTCGTGCAGAAGAGTGTACTAGGTGTCGGGAAGGTCGACCAATATTTCTTCACTGCATACACTCTGGTTTGTTAAAATTTCAATAGTTTCTCTGAAAGCAGTAGCTCTGGTTTTTGTGAACGGGGCAATCTTCTATTGTTGTTCCTGGTTCCATGAATTCAGTCGAAAGATTGCCCCATACAGTTAAACAAACCAGAATGTTTTGCATACACTCTGGTTTGTTAAAATTTCAATGGTTTCTCTGAAAGCGGTAGCTCTGGCATTCGTGTATGGGGCAATCTTCTATTGTTGTTCCTGGTTCCATTAATTCAGTCGGAAGATTGCCCCATACAGTTAAACAAGCCAGAATGTTTTGCATACACTCTGGTTTGTTAAAATTTCAATGGTTTCTCTGAAAGCGGTAGCTCTGGCATTCGTGTACGGGGCAATCTTGTATTGTTGGTTCCATTAATTCAGTCGGAAGATTGCCCCATACAGTTAAACAAACCAGAATGTTTTGCATACACTCTGGTTTGTTAAAATTTCAATGGTTTCTCTGAAAGCAGTAGCTCTGGTTTTGTGAACGGGGCAATCTTCTATTGTTGTTCCTGGTTCCATGAATTCAGTCGAAAGATTGCCCCATACAGTTAAACAAACCGGAATATTTTGCATACACTCTAGTTTGTTAAAATTTCAATTGTTTCTCTGAGAGCGGTAGCTCTGGCATTCGTGTACAGGGCAATCTTCTATTGTTGTTCCTGGTTCCATTAATTCAGTCGGAAGATTGCCCCATACAGTTAAACAAACCAGAATGTTTTGCATACACTCTGGTTTGCTAAAATTTCAATGGTTTCTCTGAAAGCAGTAGCTCTGGTATTTGTGTACGGGTTTAACTGTACGGGGCAATCTTCTATTGTTGTTCCTGGTTCCATGAATTCAGTCGGAAGATTGCCCCATACAGTTAAACAAACCAGAATGTTTTGCATACACTCTGGTTTGTTAAAATTTCAATGGTTTCTCTGAAAGCGGTAGCTCTGGCATTTGTGTATGGGGCAATCTTCTATTGTTGTTCCTGGTTCCATGAATTCAGTCGGAAGATTGCCCCATACAGTTAAACAAACCGGAATGTTTTGCATACACTCTGGTTTGTTAAAATTTCAATGGTTTCTCTGAAAGCGGTAGCTCTGGCATTCGTGTATGGGGCAATCTTCTATTGTTCCTAGTTCCATGAATTCAGTCGAAAGATTGCCCCCATACACGAACGTCAGAGCTACCACTTTCAGAGAAACAGTTGAAATTTTAACAAACCAGATCGTATGCAATGAAGGAGTATCAGTTGACCTTCCTGACACCTGGCACACTCTTCTGCGTGAGTCGCATTCCTAATGCATTGCATTGCCGTGAATAGCATGCAACCTGCTGGTGGCATTTCTTACACTTCTGTGTAATATCTAATATCTTGTGTTTTGAGTTTGTTTGTTTAAAACTCTTAAGTTTGCTTTACCCAGTAATCCTGCCTGATGAAGCCAAACGTTTTGTGGTGAAAGCTTGCTTGTTTACTATATCAGCATACACCGTAAAAAGTGGATTTTTTTCGTCGTTTCTGGTGTATCTACCCATCGTTTGTTAATGTATAAGATGAAGATTTTCTGCACAATCGGTGGCTGCTGCATGTGACGGTAGCAGAATGTTTACTATGTCATCATACACCGATAAAACAGATTTTTTTTCATCGTTTTTCTAATCTCCATTTTTTTTGGAGCAACAGACTATGGTGATTACAGTCCCTTGGAATCCAATCTAAAATTCCGGCTGTCCATCGATGGTCTGTCCTTCTGGCAGTATGTCCAGCCCATTGCCATTTCAGGGATTTAACTCTGATCATGATGTCTTCCACTCTTGTCATTTTTCGGATCCACGAGTTCCTCTTCTTATCTCTCCTGGTTACACCAAGCATGCACCTCTCCATGCTACTCTGAGTTGTCTGCAGCCTTTGTATGTCTCTTTTAGTTAAGGTCCACGTCTCTGCACCATACGTGAGCACTGGAAGGATGCGTTGATCAAACACTTTTCTTTTAAGACATAATGGCATATTGCTCTTGAAAATTATGCTGTTTCTTCCAAAAGCTCTCCAGGCAAGTTTTGTACGCCGATTAATTTCTTCATCAATGTGACGTATGTGTTGTTCCCTTAATATGGGGGTTAGCAAGGGTTTTATTTATTCTTTCTGAAGACTGGTGCCAGTGCTAAAAGTCCTCCTAGCTTTCAACTGTGAAGGAACTCTGTAAACCATCATGTTTATTTGAAAGGAAGAAAATGAACTTAAAAGGGGAGAATCTCCTCCCACTTTTAGCCTGTGTGTCTTTTTGTAGTGAGCAGCAAAGACTAGATCCATCTCAGGGAGGGCAAAGGAGGACCCCTGCTGTGTTATCTGCCTATCTTTCTTAAATTCCCTGCCTCTGCTGGGGGGAAGAGGTGCCACACTGCAAAACCTCTTCCTGTTTTCTCCTGTCCAACTTGTTCTTCCTTCCACCATTACGATGCCTCAAATAAAATTACAGTGACATACATACCTAGCTCCTCCCTCCCACAAGCACCCCCAGTGAACTTGGTCCTTGAGCAGGGAAAACAAAAAGCCTTGTATGTTATCACTTCCAACTTTTCTTTCTTCTGAATGCTGGCAATGACTGGTTAGTTTCTTTGGGTGGTTAGTGTCTTAATGATTGTTTTAACCTTGATTGTTTATTCAGTTTTTCACACATGCCATAAAGGGCAACAACTACAACATATACACTGAAGTGCCAGAAAAACAGGTACACCAGTCTAATACTTGGTAGGTCCCCCACGGGAGCGCAGGACTGCAGAAATACGACGAGCCATGGACTCCACTAGCTTCTGGAAATATGCTGTAGGCAATGCACACCATACTTCCTGCAGAGCATTCCACAATTCGGGTGTATTCCGAGGACTCGGATTCCTGAGTTCGATAGCGCGTTGCATGGCATCCCAAATGTGTTCTATCATGTTCAGATCTGGGGACTTAGGTGGGAATTGCAACACTCCAAACTCAGATGAATGCTCCTCTAACCATAATGTGGCATCCCGACACTTGTGTGGGGGTGCATTGTCCTGTTGGAACAGGCCCAACCCATCAGCACGAATGCAGGACATGAACGGGTGTACCTTGTCAGAAAGGGTGCGCACGTAGCGTTGACCGGTCACAGACATTTGTAGACGTACCAGGGCTCCCAGTGAAGTCCAGCTAAACACACCCCATACCATTACGGACCTCCTCCCCCCCCTCCAACCGGTACAGTTCCCTGTTGACAAGCGGGATCTATGACTTCGTGGGGTTTGCGCCACACACAAATCCTTCCATCTGCCCGACACAGTTGGAAACGCAACTCGTCCGACCGGGCTACTTGTTTCCAGTTGTCAAGTGTCCATTGGCGGTGTTACCGTGCCTAAGCGAGGTGCATGGCTCTGTGTCGTGTACCCATCAAGGGGACTGGAGTTGGGCATTGGCTCCCAAAGCCCATGTCGTGCAGGGTACATTGCACAGTCCGGACGCTGATGCTTGGCGAGGCTCCAGCATTGAATTCCGATGATACTTGCAAGAGTGTTGAACGCCTATCATGTGAAACGATTCTTGACAGCCGACGATGGTCACGTTCACCCAATGTCTTTTTATGGCCACACTGATATCATAGGTTGGAGGTTTTGCTGGTCATCCGTGAAAATCCGAACTTCGTTTCTATCTCCGAAATACTATGGCCCATCTCACGAGCGCCATCTATGACACCGCGTTGAAAATCGCTTAAATTATTACTTGCCATTCTCATGCCGAAAACAGCTCTGACAGCTGGCAAGGATGTCTATTGCTTTGTATACGCACTGGCAGACGCAACCGAGTACGTGCATAGGTGATGTTGCTATGTATTTTGTATAAGCTCATCTGTACCAGTTTTTCTGGCACTTCAGTGTACATATTTACATACAGTACTTTGGTGTATGAGGTCCCAAAATCCCGAAAATCCTGAAATCCAGAAATCATTTGGTCTCAAGCTTTCTGGACTTGGGGTCCCATACTGTATCAGCCTCTAGTGTGTTGTGAAGAAAACAAGCAATAAGAGCTAAATATTTTATTGTATACGAAACATACTTACAGGTCTAGGCAACTTTTCAACATAGTCACCACCTAAATTGAGACACTGATCATATCAGGGACATGAGCTTTTGTATCCCTGCATCAAAGAAGGTTGCCGCCTGGGAGCTCAGCCATGATTGGGCACAATTCTTCAACTCTTCATTGTCATTGAAGCACTGCACTCCCAACCAGGTTTTCATGTGGGTGAAGAGGTGATAATCATTCGGTGCCAGGTCTGGGCTATGCGGAGAGTGGTTGAATACCTCCCAATCAAACTGCTCCAGCAGTGCATGTCTGCTGCGTGCTGCCATGCTTTGTCATGGAAGATTACAATCAGTGTTAGAATTGGAAATAAATCTTTTACTGTTCCAGCGGACCACTAGAATTTGCAAGACACTGGTCCGTAAAACAAAAAACTAAAAAAAAACTTAGATGTTTACAATATATGTAGAAAATAACTATCATTTCAATGGAATTATCTCCAATATTTGTTTTTAAAACATCTAATTTGAAAGTGCAATTCACAGGACAAAAAAAGTTTCCAGAATAAGATTCCAATGGATTATTGATATCAAAGAGCAAGAGTGCATTCTCAATCTGTTTTTAGTCTTATTGTTCATCCCTCCTACTTTCTGAGTTAGTTTTAGTCCCCCATTGAACACTATTTCATGTGAATTGCTCTTTTGCAAAAATTACCTTCACTCATCCAATTGACCTCCTCTGCTAGTGTGTTTCCTTAGGGCAGAAAGAAAAGCTGGCTTGTGTTTGGTGTCAGAATCTGCTGCATTCACTAGGGTGGACAAATCCAAGCAAGAGCAGGATGTTTATTTTGCTTACTTCTGCTCATTACGAATGGTGGGGACGGAGGTAACAAAAAATGGTGTTGCCGTTACAAGACAAGGACTAGGAAACTGCCTTTCTCTATTTGTTGTTTCTTCCACTCTTTACAAATCATGAGGGATAAAAAAATAGCTGTTATCCAATAGCATTTCATGAACCTATCACTAGTTTGAAGTCTAAAAAGGAAACCATAAAGCAAGGTAAAAGAAATAGAAATTCATTTTTTAACTTGTGACAAATTCATACCTGCCAACCTGAGAAAATTCTGATGTGTAAAATTGTGCGCAAACATTTACAATGAATTTAGCTGTGTACAAGTAAAAATAAATGGAAATATTTGTGCATTTTATAATTTTTAGATGTTTATAATATAAACAAATTGCATCACATTTTGATACCATACTCTATGTTTTCCGTTGTCCATAGCGGACCGACGATTTCCTTAGCATACTCGATATTTTCCGTCGTCCGTAGAGGACCTACTATTTTCCTAGTAACTACGTAAAATCCACAGAATCTTTCTTTCCACCGTATGATCTTCATTCAGCTTCAAGCATAGCAGTGTGCACGGAAAATTTACTGTGCCAAAGTCCCGCCGATGACGACGCGGAACGGGTGTTCTGGCGCACAAGGGCGCAAACATCCCATCTGTGTTATATATTTTATTTATAGGGATATTTTTAACAAAAAATACAGAAAGTTTTAAAAATCCAGGAGAGGAGTTCTTCCGGCCGAAAAACCGGAAGACTGGATTAAAAAAACGGAAAACTTCCACAAAATCCGGAGGAGTTGGCAGGCATGATTTAACTGAAACATTAACAAATATTTCTCAAGGAAGATTTATAATTTTTTTTTTTTTAAATATACGGAAATGCGTGAAAAAATGTGGTGATCTATGCATAAAATCATAAAGAACAGTTAACATGCGTAAAATTTGGTAGGTATGCAAATTAGAAAAAAAAATTTATTGGCCATCGGGGCCAGTCAAGTCAATAGTTCAGTGGTCCGATGAAAGTTTTACTGGCCAATGGCCAGCGGACGACTGGGTAATTCGAACCCTGCAATTCCTGATATCAGCATTCCTCACCTTTTATTCTGAATTGCCCTGCACAATTTTCTTAGTGTTTCACAGTACCTCTGTCGTTATTGTTGTTCCTGGTTCCATGAAGTCAGTCAGATGCACTCTTTTATGATCCCAGAAGATGGTTACCATCAGCTTCTTCTGTGAAAACGTTTGTTTGCACTTTTTGGGCTTGTTTTGGTGAATATGTGTGCATCCACTGCTCTTGGTGTTTGGCATCCACAAACTGAAAACCCACGTTTCACCACCGTCACAATGTGGTCAAGAAATGCATCCCCAACCTTGCTATAATGCTGCAAGAATGTATTAAAGTTTATTCCATTCTCTGCAGCTCAGTGTTCGCGATGCCCTTGAGTGCTCTCTGGAAGGATCCTCACGTGCAATAGACCAACAGTAATCAGCCATCATACGCTCATCCCAACGTCCCTGATAACGTCGCTCTGCCTCTTTTAAGTCCTGGTGGAACCTTTCACCTTGCTCTTCACTCAAATCTCCCAAGGCTCATATTACAACCAAGCAATTTGAATTTGTCCAACATATTTCGTACAGTTGTCTTATGTGACGGGTCCTTGGCGTTTCCAAGAAAACTTTTCACCACTTCTTTGAAAGCGTTCCACACCTCTTCTTCAGTTCGATCATTGCACAGGTGAAATTGTTATCCATCATCAGTTTACGAATTTGCGGGCCATCAAATGTTCCCACTCTGATTTTAGCTTGTGACGATGAAGGAAATGTTGTGCATGGACGACTTTTGTCTAGTGCCTTTACAAACTGTTTCATAATGCCAAGTTTTATGTGTAACAGAGGGAGTAGAATTTTCTCACGATCAACTAGACTTTCATTAATGACATTCTTGGAACCTGTTTTCAGTTGCTTCCTCTCAGACCAATGTGTAGTATCCCAATGTTTGTCCCTGGCTCTGCTATCCCACTCGTAAAGGAAACAGGGAAATTTTGTGTATCCTCTCTGCTGTCCCAACAATATTCCAATGACTTTCAAGTCACCACATATTTGCCATTCATGTTAATGGAATTTAATTTTTTCAAGCACTAACTTTAACGTTTCGTATGATTCTGACAATTGTGTGGAATGAGCAAGTGGTACAGAAGCGAATTTGTTGCCGGTTTGAAGTAAAATCGCCTTGTTGTTTTGGAAGAGTCAATGAAAAGGCGCCAGGAACTAGGTTGATAGATTTCCTCTCCCAACTTATGAATAAGATTACAGATGTCCGTACAAAAAAAAAACAGATCATCTTCCTTTGAGTAGTAATTCCAAAAACACTTGTCACGATTCATGTACCAAGAAAATGTAACTCCAGGTGCCAGCGGGTTTTTCTCATAAAATCTTGAGCCTAGTAATTCACTCTTTTCCACCGTGAGCCCCAGTACTCTTATCAAGTCATTCAAGTAGAGTTGAGTAAACATTTTTGGTGAATGGTCAAATTCTTGTGGTTCGAAACTTATGTCCTCAGTGTCTGAAAGTAGAGGACTGCTTTCAGATTCATCACTCAAGTTAGCTGGTGGTGTAGGTAATGGTAAGTCAAGTCCATGAGGAACAGGCCGTACGGCTGATGGAAGATTTGGGTATTTAATTCCTTTATTATTCTTTTTGTCATAACCAGCAACATTGCACATACAGAAATAACAGTCATCGTGGTGGTTCTTCTGTTCACGCCATATCATTGGAATTGCAAACGGTATTGCCTTCCGTTGTCCTTCGTACCAGTACCACAGTCCCCCGACACAACTGTTACGAGCAACGCGAGGCGCAAACGACTTATCTGGTCGCCAACTTTCACTTTGAAGTACGCAAAGTGTAGTTTCTTCAAGAATGAATCTAGTTTACGTACCTTACCATCAAACACATTACATCCACAAATGTAACAATATTGCTGAGGACTTCTCACACACTGTCTTCTACACAATCCCAACGCACTAGCCACACTTACAAACTCACATTTTACTTTCACACTTCCAATATAGGACGGGCACATGCACAGGTATGTCTGCCCAACCGATAGGATATTCAGTGAGGGAATGTGAGGGTTCTTTAAACAGAAACTCCTAAGGGTACAATAAACAAGCGCGGCGCGCCACTCCAGCGGCGCGCCAACGGCTCTGACGCGACGCAGCGGCATCTGAAAACATAAAAAATAACGAAACGCAGAAACATTCGTTTACAAGGGGCATTTCTCATAGTAATATAGCATTTCCTAGGTTTAAGTCAAGTTCTTTGTGGATATTTAAGTGCGATTGTGAGGAGATGGCTCTACATTACATACAATGTGGGTACGTCAATTCACGTATACGGAAAAAACAATATTGCAAAACAACTAGATGTGATGGACCAAAACTAACGTTATTTTTGGATTCAGGACACAGATTTCCACAAGAATCACCTACTTTCGCTTTTACTGCAGAACCATTGTTGGCTAGTGTTATTTTTTTTAAACATTTCCATATGATGTCTACTTCAGAATACCCTGCTGCTATGTATTCATGTATATGCTTATTTTAATTTGTACTACTCTAGTTAACATAATATAAACATACACTGACGGAAAAAAAAATCCCAACACCACAAAAAAATAGTTGTAGAGGAATGAAATGGCGGCAATACATTTGTATAGGTAACATATTTAATCGATTAAGGTTTCAAGACCACAGCTTAATGTAAGCGCAAGAAGAGGCATTTTAAATGTGAATTGCTGGTACATTAATAACCGGTGTAACCGCCAGAATGTTGAATGCAAGCACGCAAACGTTCATGCATCGTGTTGTACAGGTGCTGGATGTCAGTTTGTGGGATGGAGTTCCATGCCTGTTGCACTTGGTCGGTCAATACAGGGACGGTTAATGCTGGTTGGGGGTGACGCTGGAGTTGTCGTCCAATGATGTCCCATACGTGCTCGATTCGTGAAAGATCTGGTGATCTAGCAGGCCACGGCAACATGTCGACACTCTGTAGAGCATGTTGGGTTACAACAGCGGTATGCGGGCGAGCGTTATCCTGTTGGAAAACACCCCCTGGAATGCTGTTCATGAATGGCAGCACAACAGGTTGAATCACCAGACCGACGTACAACTGTGCCGTCAGGGTGCGTGGGATAACCACGAGAGTGCTCCTGCTGTCATAGGAAATTGCTCCCCAGACCATAAGTCCAGGTGTAGGTCCAGTGTGTCTCGGCCACAGACAGGTTGGTTGCAGGCGCTCACCTGGCCTCCTTCTAACCAACACACGGCCATCACTGGCACCCAGGCAGAACCGGCTTTCATCAGAAAACACAACAGATCTCCACTCCGTCCTCCTATGAGCTCTAGCTTGACACCACTGACGTCGCAAACGGCAGTGTTTTGGAGTAAGTGGAATGCACGCTACAGGGCGTATGGCTCGGAGCTGTCCTTCAAGTAACCGATTTGTAACAGTTTGTTGTGTCACTGTGGTGGCAACTACAGCTCGAATTGCTGCCGCAGACGCGGTACAATGCGCCACGGCCATACACCATACACGGCGGTCTTCCCTTCAGTAGTGCCACATGGCCGGCCGGAACCCGGTCTTCTTGGGGCAGTACCTTCCCTTGACCACCGCTGCCAACAATCATGTACAGTGGCTACTTTCCTGCCAAGTCGTTCTGCAATATTGCGGAAAGAAAATGCACCTTCTCATAGCCCTATTACACGACCTTGTTCAAACTCCGCGAGCTGTTGATAATGGCTTCTTCATCTTCTTAAAGGCATTCTTGACTAACATCAACACCCTACGTTGAATCTCAACGATAACTAACGCTCACGAACGTTACAGCGCGTGTTTACAGCAAACCTGCTTTGCATGTTCCGAGGGCGCTAGTAGCGCTACACGTATGTGCCGAGCGCGAAATTTGCATAGACGTCATCTTACAGATGTACTCTCACCGCCTACCAACTGTCGTTTATCTAACACAACCCCTTCTTGGTGTTGGGACTTTTTTTTCCATCAGTGTATATATTTTTACACCATGGGATTGTTCACCCCAAAACAGATTATGCAGGCGGGATCCAGAAAAGTGGCCCCCCGCATTTTGCCCCCAGCAGATAATGAGTGGGCTGCAAAAATGTAAATAATACACCTAATTTTTTAATAACTCTAATTTATTTTGTTTTAATAGAATAAATGCACATTATTGTTTAAAATTCAAAGTTGTATGCAATGCCTCTAAGGTAATCAATCATATTACGATTTTGAAAATCTTGGACTATTCTTTTGATTCTAGCAGAAATTGCAGCATACTTCTTGTTTCTTTGATTGCCTGAATTACCGGCAATTAGTTGTGTAATTTCGAAATTGTGCAGCCCTTGTTGTTTCTTTAAAGAATCAATGAATTGGTAAATATTTGGGAATAAAGTAGGTCAAGTTTCCTGAAATATCCTGTGCCACCCCTCCACACCATTGTTGGTACGTTGCTGATCATTCAGTGTTCGTGTGTAAACATTCCACAATTCGATGGCAAAAATGGGTAATTCCCGGCCTCTCCGTTGTCGTCTTCCAATATATGTATCTTCAGAGCAGTTTGCAATTCCCATAGCTTCAATGGGGAAGTCATCAGCTTCAACTAAATCTTAAAATGCTTGAATAACGTTAGCAGGAGGAATAAATGCCAATGCCAGAATCATTCGGATCCAATGAGCAAATTCATGGTCTTGTTCGTATCAGGCTTTTAAACCTTCATTCTGTACCTTTCGCCAAACGCTTTGGGAAAGATGAAAAAAACAACCGGTATATTTACAATACCAGGAAATTCTTGTTGGAAGGCTTGCATGGCACTTTGTTCGAAATCTGTCGTAAGTCGCTGGGGTTGGAGACCCGGTTGTAGATTTTTAGCTTCTTGAAGCAACTTGACTTGTGTGGTACAAGTTTTGTTTGGTAGAAGCATGTAGACCACTGGAATAACTGCATTGAATTGAACCACATGAATTGTATAAAACTGCTGGAAATGCGTGGGTACTGTGCTAAAAGTTCCATCAGAAAACCACTCCTGGCTATGCGCCAATAACTGAAGATTATTACTTGTGGAAAAAATAAGCATGTGACCCGGGAGCAGTTCGTCCTGAGAATCATACATCAAAAACTGTTGTACATTGCCATAGATAATAATTTCTTGATAATTTTGTGGAATTACTAGGTCCCGGAGATTGCTCGGTAAAGCAGGAGTGCCTTTGTTGCATCGAACATGACGAACAGTTCGTTTAAGTGGATCCTTTTTAGGAAGTAATGCCGTGACATTGGCATGAGCCTCTGCAATTACTGATGCAACAATTTGCTGTGGCCGTAGTTCGTGGTTGTTGCATGTTGCCGTATTTGACCAATCAATTGCAATGCTTCCGACCTTGCAGCTTGAGCTGCATGGTTATGTTTAGTAACGACTTTCACAACTGGGGCTTCCAAAACCCTCTGTACAAACACACCCTTTGCAGGTGGAATGTTTTTCACAAACCCAGATCCCATGTTGTTCATCTATCAGTTCTTTTTGAAAACACGTAAATGTGGTTGTCATGATCTACCAATTTTCCTTTTGCCTCTTATTGACGGAACACTTTTTGCCATAGTACACACATGATTAATCAATTAAGATGCAAAAATAATATGCAGATATTGCACTGCCTGCGACGCTCAGCTTGTTCACACGATGCACCGCTTAAGATGGATAGGAAATCATGTAACTGTTACTTTGTCACCGTCACTGAAAAAGCTCTGCCACCATTATGACCAGTGACAAAAAGTAACAATTCTAAGGTCACTGATAAGAATGACACTGTTAGCTGTGTCTGTGAGGTCCAAGGTTACCATGTCACCATGTAACAACCTCTTGAAACATCACAGAGGTCACTAGTGCTGCTAGCTTTCTTCAGAAGAAACCGGTTTTTCCTGCTCGTCTCTTCACGAGAAATCTTTAGAAATGGACGTGAACGATAATAAAGTGTGCTGTTCAGCATTCAACATAATTGAAAGTCTGACCCCAGGCGTAGAAAAAACAGTGAGATGTTGAATTATTTCCCCGTCGTTGACAAAAATTTTGCTTCGTGTGATAGTTGTAACCAAAAGCTTTCTTACAAAAGTTCAACTCGCCGTTCAGTTACTGCTCTGTCACCCTTGTCGTACACTGATTTTGTCACTGATACTAGTAAGGCGGTGACTCGCCATCCTGTTACAGTTCCATCAGCATTGTTGTAAAAGGTGATTTTGTCACTGATACTAGTAAGGCGGTGACTCACCATCCTGTTACAGTTCCATCAGCATTGTCATAAAAGATGATTTTGTCACTGATACTAGTAAGGCGGGGTGACTCGCCATCCTGTTACAGTTCCATCAGCATTGTCATAAAAGGTGATTTTGTCACTGATACTAGTAAGGTGGCGACTTGCCATCCTGTTACAATTCCATCAGCATTGTCATAAAAGGTGATTTTGTCACTGATACTAGTAAGGCGGTGACTTGCCATCCTGTTACAATTCCATCAGCATTGTCACAAAAGGTGATTTTGTCACTGATACTAGTAAGGCGGTGACTCGCCATCCTGTTACAGTTCCATCAGCATTGTCATAAAAGGTGATTTTGTCACTGATACTAGTAAGGTGGTGACTCGCCATCCTGTTACAGTTCCATCAGCATTGTCATAAAAGGTGATTTTGTCATTGATACTAGTAAGGTGGTAACTTGCCATCCTGTTACAGTTCCATCAGCATTGTTGTAAAAGGTGATTTTGTCACTGATACTAGTAAGGCGGTGACTCGCCATCCTGTTACAGTTCCATCAGCATTGTCATAAAAGGTGATTTTGTCATTGATACTAGTAAGGTGGTAACTCGCCATCCTGTTACAGTTCCATCAGCATTGTTGTAAAAGGTGATTTTGTCACTGATACTAGTAAGGCGGTGACTCGCCATCCTGTCACAGTTCCATCAGCATTGTCATAAAAGGTGATTTTGTCATTGATACTAGTAAGGCGGTAACTTGCCATCCTGTTACAGTTCCATCAGCATTGTTGTAAAAGGTGATTTTGTCACTGATACTAGTAAGGCCGTGACTCGCCATCCTGTTACAGTTCCATCATTATTGTCATAAAAGGTAATTTTGTCACTGTTTAAAGTCACTGTTGTCACTGTGACAGGAAAATCACTGTTAATCCCAACTCTATGCACCGCCGATAACGAGGCGGCAAAAACATGTGTTTAGTTAATAAATAGAGAGAGAAAGCTGTCCACTGCACTAAGAAATGTGAGGAGAGCGAGATGCAGGAACTTTTATTGTTTGAATTTAGACAAATCAGAACAAGATTCACTTCTTACTGAAAAGACTCGTATAATAAGATTAGCCACTGCCCCCCCCCCCCGTCCATCACTAACCACGTGACTATCGCCCTTGTGGTCGAGTATGTATTCTTTCCATTGTGAAAGGATTAACAATTCCATTAACCCTTTCACCATGGAAATAGAACCCTGAAGACATACAAGAGGGGAGAAATTAGTTTAAAAACTACATGACAATTTGTACACGAATGTAATTTTGAAAATTTGTTTGGAAAAGTTAGAGTAATCAGAAGTTCAGTTCGAGTAATTGATAGAGTTTAACATTGAATCTCCACTAAATGGGCTGGAACTTCAATAAAAATTTGAGTTATCGAGAGTTGACAGTATTTATACATTTTTGTTACCTACTTATTATCTGCAGGGGCGAAATGTGCATGGGGTGAAATGTGCGGGGGGGGAAGAATGCCATGGGCCACTTTTCCGTAAACCTATGCAAGCGCCCGGATTTAGTGAGGATTTCAGTCAGTCCCAAGATCCTCATTAAAATCAAGTTCCATTGTATTACCATTGTGGTGTCCCTCTATTAAAGTTAGTTACTTCATTTTTATTTGAGATACATGGTCTTTTATGTTCCAGTTTGGATGTATTTTTGCCCTCAATATTTCTATAAGCTTCATGTAAAACAAAAAAGCATTTTTTTTTCTTGTGTAACCTCAGGTATATTGAAACCAATTTGGAAGTAAAATATTAGTTCTTTGAATAAAGCTCATATTGAAAATTGGCTTCCTAGTTTCTTAATTCAATTACTTAATTCAAACTTCTAAAACGAAAATTTTGTACCCGGAAACATTTTATTTTAATCATAGATTTTCAGAGAAAACTCTTCTCCTTCTTCTGGTAGTCTTTTGTTGTCACTTTTTTCTGTCACTATCACTGTTATAGTTAACCTTGGTGATCACGGTTATTTTTCACCAAATCCTGCCAGATGTTAAGCAGAGACAAACCTCTGCAGCCATTGATTATGGAATTCTGATTTTTCTCAATTTCTATTCCTTCTTTTAGTTTTCTTTTTGAAAATTGCTTTGGAAACTGATGACTTTAAGGGAATTCCAGTCCATGTTGTGACCAGTTTCTCTAACATGTCTATCTAAACCTGTCTTGTTGGAGCAATTTCTATTCCTTCTTTTAGTTTTCTTTTTGAAAGTTGCTTTGGAAACTGATGACTTTAAGGGAATTCCAGTGCATGTGATTAGTTTCTCTAACATGCCTATCTAAACCTGTCTTGTTAGAGCAATTTCTATTCCTTCTTTTAGTTTTCTTTTTGAAAGTTGCTTTGGAAACTGATGACTTTAAGGGAATTCCAGTCCATGTTGTGACCAGTTTCTCTAACATGTCTATCTAAACCTGTCTTGTTGGAGCAATTTCTATTCCGTCTTTTAGTTTTCTTCTTTTTGTAAGTTGCTTTGGAAACTGATGACTTTAAGGGAATTCAGTCCATGTTGTGACCAGTTTCTCTAACATGTCTATCTAAACCTGTCTTGTTGGAGCAATTTCTATTCCGTCTTTTAGTTTTCTTTTTTGAAAATTGCTTTGGAAACTGATGACTTTAAGGGAATTCCAGTGCATGTGACCAGTTTCTCTAACATGCCTATCTAAACCTGTCTTGTTGGAGCAATTTCTATTCTTTCTTTTAGTTTTCTTTTTTGAAAGTTGCTTTGGAAACTGATGACTTTAAGGGAATTCCAGTGCATGTGACTAGTTTCTCTAACATGCCTATCTAAACCTGTCTTGTTGGAGCAATTTCTATTCCGTCTTTTAGTTTTCTTTTTTGTAAGTTGCTTTGAAAACTGATAACTTTAAGGGAATTCCAGTCCATGTTGTGACCAGTTTCTCTAACATGTCTATCTAAACCTGTCTTGTTGGAGCAATTTCTATTCCTTCTTTTAGTTTTCTTTTTTGAAAGTTGCTTTGGAAACTGATGACTTTAAGGGAATTCCAGTGCATGTGACTAGTTTCTCTAACATGCCTATCTAAACCTGTCTTGTTGGAGCAATTTCTATTCCTTCTTTTAGTTTTCTTTTTTGAAAGTTGCTTTGGAAACTGATGATTTTAAGGGAATTCCAGTGCATGTGACTAGTTTCTCTAACATGCCTATCTAAACCTGTCTTGTTGGAGCAATTTCTATTCCTTCTTTTAGTTTTCTTTTTTGAAAGTTGCTTTGAAAACCGATAACTTTAAGGGATCCTTGTCCATGTTGTGACCAGTTTCTCTAACATGCCTATCTAAACTTGTCTTGTTGGAGCAATTTCTATTCCTTCTTTTAGTTTTCTTTTTTGAAAGTTGCTTTGGAAACTGATGACTTTAAGGGAATTCCAGTCCATGTTGTGACCAGTTTCTCTAACATGTCTATCTAAACCTGTCTTGTTGGAGCAATTTCTATTCCTTCTTTTAGTTTTCTTTTTTGAAAGTTGCTTTGGAAACTGATGACTTTAAGGGAATTCCAGTGCATGTGACTAGTTTCTCTAACATGCCTATCTAAACCTGTCTTGTTGGAGCAATTTCTATTCCTTCTTTTAGTTTTCTTTTTTTGAAAGTTGCTTTGGAAACTGATGACTTTAAGGGAATTCCAGTGCATGTGACTAGTTTCTCTAACATGTCTATCTAAACCTGTCTTGTTGGAGCAATTTCTATTCCTTCTTTTAGTTTTCTTTTTGAAAGTTGCTTTGGAAACTGATGACTTTAAGGGAATTCCAGTGCATGTGACTAGTTTCTCTAACATGCCTATCTAAACCTGTCTTGTTGGAGCAATTTCTATTCCTTCTTTTAGTTTTCTTTTTTGAAAGTTGCTTTGGAAACTGATGACTTTAAGGGAATTCCAGTGCATGTGACTAGTTTCTCTAACATGTCTATCTAAACCTGTCTTGTTGGAGCAATTTCTATTCCTTCTTTTAGTTTTCTTTTTTGAAAGTTGCTTTGGAAACTGATGACTTTAAGGGAATTCCAGTGCATGTGACTAGTTTCTCTAACATGCCTATCTAAACCTGTCTTGTTGGAGCAATTTCTATTCCTTCTTTTAGTTTTCTTTTTTGAAAGTTGCTTTGAAAACTGATAACTTTAAGGGATCCCTGTCCATGTTGTGACCAGTTTCTCTAACATGCCTATCTAAACCTGTCTTGTTGGAGCAATTTCTATTCCTTCTTTTAGTTTTCTTTTTTGAAAGTTGCTTTGGAAACTGATGACTTTAAGAGAATTCCAACCCATGTTGTGACCAGTTTCTCTAACATGTCTATCTAAACCTGTCTTGTTGGAGCAATTTCTATTCCTTCTTTTAGTTTTCTTTTTGAAAATTGCTTTGCAAGCTAATGACTATAAGGCAGTGTTGTGACCAATGTTTTCCAGCTTCGGTTATGCAGTTGCTTTATCCTATTTTTGTTTTAAACACTTTCCCTTCAATCCTTAAATGGGGACAGTTATTTGGAAAGCGGAATCCCAAGAACCAAAACTGACTGACACTGTTTTTTAACTACTTTATGCACTATAAAACTTCACAAATCAGCTACTCGTTATGATGTTTCAAGAATAACATTATTTAGATATGTATAATTATTATTTTCATGCTTATACAGGTTCTCATTTTTACATATTGCTCAGGGAACACTGATGGCTCAGTAATTCTACCCTTACGTGTGACTGCTGTGTTAAGTGATTTTCAATGTAATTTTTGAGCATGTGGAGGGTGGAATATTAATAATGGTCCAACATGCAAAGATATCAGCCATTGTTTGCCAGAAATACATAATATTGTTACGGATATTTTATACTAGGTTTTAGGATATGATATTAAATCTCATTTTGCAACTTTTATTTCATTTCGTGCTTTTTTCCTTTGTTTCCACGAAGTGTGAGAGAAATTTTGCTCTGTCACTTCTATATTAAACATTGGAAACACGGTTCATTTAAAGACGCCAGTTTATTTCATTTGAGAGTCTACACCTTTGTATATTGCACGAGATTTTGTATTGTCGTGCTCATTTGATCCTTTACATTCTTTATTTCAAATCAGCCAACTGAAAGCACAAGCCCTCTTAACTTTTACCTTGATGCTTTGTTTTAGCCGATACCGGCATGTTTCTCACTGGAACTTGGGAGCCGATAGGGTTTTGTGGAGGCAATGGGGTAAGGAAGTGGAAGCAGGGAGGGGGGGGGCAAAGACAGTCTTTTCTGGATAGGAAAGCAAGCAATTGTAGGAACACAAGGGTCAGGAAAAGCCTGGGGTGTTAGGAAGAGGTCTTAAGCTGACCGGAGCGATGCAGGGATTCTCCACAGCATGAAAAGGTGATAAGAGAAGTTTTAGGGAAGGATTGCAGAGCTGACGGACAACCTTTCTGTGATTAAGCAAAGAAAATAATAAATGTTTCTAAGAGATATAAAAGGATCACAAGAATGATTTGCTTATAACTATTATCATTCGTATTACTATCTTCAACGACACAAGACTTTGCAAGTTAACATGAACCACTTAACAATATCAAGAAATCTTAACTATAGTTTAAGAGACAAAATAGTGAACATGTGGAGTGACAATATTTTGGTGAACATTATACAGAAGCTGCTCTAAGAGGCCATCACACCATGTATTAGTATGGATCAGAGTATCAAGAATGCAGCTTTTAAAGCATCTATGGAATAATAGCTCTGATGAATTACTTTCAGGTAACTTTGGGAAGCTCTGTTGAGTTTTCCAGAGTGTATATTTATGTGAGGGATTTGAGAAATGTTCAATAGCCAAGACTATTTGTAAAGACTGTATATTGAATTGGGTCAAACTGTTCTCAGCAAGCAGTTCAGAATTGTTGAGTGTTCCTAATCTAATACATATACTCTAAAGCTGGGTTGTTCAACTTTTTGTGTGAAGGGCCACTTAAAAAATTTCACCGAACTCGCAGGCCGACAGTTGCTGCGAATTCCGTAATACACATATATATAAATAAAAAATTAAAAGGAAAAACATTAGAAATGGACCGCAAAATTAAACATAAAAATTCCAAAATAATTTGACATTAAACATAATTTATTACCTTTTCTTTCATTGTTAATTCAAACGCTCGGTTAATGTGAGGTCTGACATAGCTTTTGCTTACAAAGTTAGTCAATGTCTGCCCGTACACTTCATGTAGCAACGCATAGAATTCTGGTAAGATGTCTGTCTGTCAGATGGGACCTTGGTCTTGTTTTTATGGCTTTCATTCTTGAAAACAGCTGTTTGCAGCATATGTACTACCAAACAGTGCAATGCATTAAAGGAGGTGTTTTGAAACATTTGGATAAGAATCTGAGGGAATGTATTTATAAATAGTTAACAAATCTTGCTCTACAAATGCTTTCTTCATGTCAGTGTCATTTTTGATCTCGACTAGTTCCATCTGCAACATATCAGGACCTTCATTGACATCGGTTATAAATGAAGCTGGAAATAACTTCATTTCATCATCGTGTTCTCTGAAATCCGAAAATCTTTCTGTGAATTCATTACTAAGTTTTTCAATCAGTTTAGAGTACTTTTCATGGTTCACTGTCTCATACAGCCTTGTTGATAGCATAGTGAAATGAACAAATTTTTTCACAATCAGCTGTTGTTGAAACAGTTGTAACTTCTGCATGAACGCTTGGATATGCTCATGCAGTTTATGGGCAAGTTGATCCCTTCCTTGTAATTTAACATGCAAGATATTTAGTGATATCTACTAGGAATGCCAAGTTATTCAATCACTCATTGTTATTCATAAAACTTGCATCTTTTCCTCTTTTTTTTTTGCAATGAAGATCTTTATTTCTTCAAGAATCTGGTCAGTGTTGCTGCCCTGCTGAGCCAACAAACAGATTTTAATTTAATAACTGGCAATGGCAAGAGAAACCTGGCAATAAAATTTAAATTCTGTTTGTGTAAATGAAACTTCTGATTAGTTCCTATACATTGAGAACAGGCCTTGATAAAATCTAGAGGCCAGAAACATTTGTAGGAACAAAAGAACTCAGATGTGAAAAATAATTGAAAGTTTTTCCAGCTAAAATTGAATTAAGTATATATATAAACAAAGACATTGCTCTTTCCATGTTTTTAGCAACCGAAAAATTGTTATTCAGTCACCGTCGGGGAATTGAACCCACGGATCTCTTGATATCTGGCCGAGCGCGTTAGTCTTACACCACGGCAGCCAACAATCCATGGTGCTATGTGTGTTTTTCAGTCAGCTTCTGACATCATAAATCTGTATGATGGGCTCAGCTACTGAGATGTCTCCATCTAGTGGGCATTAACGGCAAATTTTGCATTTTTTCTTTATTTACCGACGCCACGTATTTGGAGGATTTTCACATTGGAATCTCGCCCTTTGAATTTAACTGCTATAATTAATATATAGCCAGTGCTGTTAATGCCCACCAGATGGAGACGTCTCAGTAGCTGAGCCCATCTTACGGATTTATGATGTCAGAAGCTGACAGAAAAACACACACAGCGCCGTGGATTGTTGGCCACCGTGTTGTAAGGCTAACGCGCTCGGCTAGATATTGAGAGATCCGTGGGTTCAATTCCCTGGTGGTGACTGAATAACAATTTTTCGGTTTCTGTGTGTTGCTAAAAATGTGAAAAGTGCGATGTCTTTGTTTATTTACTGACACCACGTATTTGGAGGATTTTTACATTGAATTAAGTATATTAATCTGAATAAAGCTTTCAGTAAGTATTATAATTGCTGTAAATTACATTTTTTTTTAAATCTACAAGCAATAACTATCTGCAAAATCTTCCAATAATTTGGAAACTATCCGCGTACAGTGTACATCTACATTCTGCTACTCTGGTGTTTACTACTGAAAATTTTCAATCAGGGTTGGAGTCTGCATATTAAACTATTTAGCTACAAACTGAACTTTTGAGTCACTCTGGCATTGTTCATGAAAAATAAGTGTTATCATCATCGAGAGACTACTTTTCCAACCCTCGTAGAGTAAATGGAAGGAGTCGTTTGTGCTGGAGAAATGAGTTACTTACGGGAGTTTGTGGCAGGACATGTTCTGATTGTGTGAGGAATGAAGTTGTGTTGCAGTTGTGTAATGTGAAGCAAAATGTTATTAGCAAGGTGGAGACTAATATGCTTCAGTGGTTTGGCCATGTTGAAAGAATGAGTGATGAAATGCTTACTAGATGAAGATTTATGGTGGGTCTGTGATAAGACATGTTCTGATTGTGGGGGAATGAAGATGCGTTGCAGTTGTGTAATGTGAAGACAAAATGTTGTTAGCAAGGTGGAGACTCATATGCTTTGGTGGTTTGGCCATGTTGAAAGAATGAGTGATGAGATGCTTACTAGATAAAGATTTATGGGGGTCTGTGACAAGACATGTTCTGACTGTGGGGGAAATGAAGATGCGTTGCAGTTGTGTAATGTGAGGCAAAATGTTGTTAGCAAGGTGGAGACTAATATGCTTCAGTGGTTTGGCCTGTTGAAAGAATGAGTGATGAAATGCTTACTAGATGAAGATTTATGGTGGGTCTGTGATAAGACATGTTCTGATTGTGTGAGGAATGAAGATGTGTTGCAGTTGTGTGTGAAGCAAAATGTTGTTAGCAAGGTGGAGACTCATATGCTTTGGTGGTTTGGCCATGTTGAAAGAATGAGTGATGAGATGCTTACGAGATAAAGATTTATGGGGGTCAGTGACAAGACATGTTCTGACTGTGGGGGAATGAAGATGCGTTGCAGTTGTGTAAATGTGAGGCAAAATGTTGTTAGCAAGGTGGAGACTCATATGCTTTGGTGGTTTGGCCATGTTGAAAGAATGAGTGATGAGATGCTTACTAGATAAAGATTTATGGGGGTCTGTGACAAGACATGTTCTGACTGTGGGGAATGAAGATGCGTTGCAGTTGTGTAATGTGAGGCAAAATGTTGTTAGCAAGGTGGAGACTCATATGCTTTGGTGGTTTGGCCATGTTGAAAGAATGAGTGATGAGATGCTGGCTAGATAAAGATTTATGGGGGTCAGTGACAAGACATGCTCTGACTGTGGGGGAATGAAGATGCGTTGCAGTTGTGTAATGTGAGGCAAAATGTTGTTAGCAAGGTGGAGACTCATATGCTTTGGTGGTTTGGCCATGTTGAAAGAATGAGTGATGAGATGCTTACTAGATAAAGATTTATGGGGGTCTGTGACAAGACATGTTCTGACTGTGGGGGAATGAAGATGCGTTGCAGTTGTGTAATGTGAGGCAAAATGTTGTTAGCAAGGTGGAGACTAATATGCTTCAGTGGTTTGGCCTGTTGAAAGAATGAGTGATGAAATGCTTACTAGATGAAGATTTATGGGGGTCTGTGACAAGACATGTTCTGACTGTGGGGGAATGAAGATGCGTTGCAGTTGTGTAATGTGAGGCAAAATGTTGTTAGCAAGGTGGAGACTCATATGCTTTGGTGGTTTGGCCATGTTGAAAGAATGAGTGATGAGATGCTTACTAGATAAAGATTTATGGGGGTCTGTGACAAGACATGTTCTGACTGTGGGGGAATGAAGATGCGTTGCAGTTGTGTAATGTGAGGCAAAATGTTGTTAGCAAGGTGGAGACTCATATGCTTTGGTGGTTTGGCCATGTTGAAAGAATGAGTGATGAGATGCTTACTAGATAAAGATTTATGGGGGTCTGTGACAAGACATGTTCTGACTGTGGGGGAATGAAGATGCGTTGCAGTTGTGTAATGTGAGGTAAAATGTTGTTAGCAAGGTGGAGACTAATATGCTTCAGTGGTTTGGCCTGTTGAAAGAATGAGTGATGAAATGCTTACTAGATGAAGATTTATGGTGGGTCTGTGATAAGACATGTTCTGATTGTGTGAGGAATGAAGATGTGTTGCAGTTGTGTGTGAAGCAAAATGTTGTTAGCAAGGTGGAGACTCATATGCTTTGGTGGTTTGGCCATGTTGAAAGAATGAGTGATGAGATGCTTACTAGATAAAGATTTATGGGGGTCTGTGACAAGACATGTTCTGACTGTGGGGGAATGAAGATGCGTTGCAGTTGTGTAATGTGAGGCAAAATGTTGTTAGCAAGGTGGAGACTAATATGCTTCAGTGGTTTGGCCTGTTGAAAGAATGAGTGATGAAATGCTTACTAGATGAAGATTTATGGTGGGTCTGTGATAAGACATGTTCTGATTGTGTGAGGAATGAAGATGTGTTGCAGTTGTGTGTGAAGCAAAATGTTGTTAGCAAGGTGGAGACTCATATGCTTTGGTGGTTTGGCCATGTTGAAAGAATGAGTGATGAGATGCTTACTAGATAAAGATTTATGGGGGTCTGTGACAAGACATGTTCTGACTGTGGGGGAATGAAGATGCGTTGCAGTTGTGTAATGTGAGGCAAAATGTTGTTAGCAAGGTGGAGACTAATATGCTTCAGTGGTTTGGCCTGTTGAAAGAATGAGTGATGAAATGCTTACTAGATGAAGATTTATGGTGGGTCTGTGATAAGACATGTTCTGATTGTGTGAGGAATGAAGATGTGTTGCAGTTGTGTGTGAAGCAAAATGTTGTTAGCAAGGTGGAGACTCATATGCTTTGGTGGTTTGGCCATGTTGAAAGAATGAGTGATGAGATGCTTACTAGATAAAGATTTATGGGGGTCTGTGACAAGACATGTTCTGACTGTGGGGGAATGAAGATGCGTTGCAGTTGTGTAATGTGAGGCAAAATGTTGTTAGCAAGGTGGAGACTAATATGCTTCAGTGGTTTGGCCTGTTGAAAGAATGAGTGATGAAATGCTTACTAGATGAAGATTTATGGTGGGTCTGTGATAAGACATGTTCTGATTGTGTGAGGAATGAAGATGTGTTGCAGTTGTGTGTGAAGCAAAATGTTGTTAGCAAGGTGGAGACTCATATGCTTTGGTGGTTTGGCCATGTTGAAAGAATGAGTGATGAGATGCTTACTAGATAAAGATTTATGGGGTCTGTGACAAGACATGTTCTGACTGTGGGGGAATGAAGATGCGTTGCAGTTGTGTAATGTGAGGCAAAATGTTGTTACAAGGTGGAGACTCATATGCTTTGGTGGTTTGGCCAATGTTGAAAGAATGAGTGATGAGATGCTTACTAGATAAAGATTTATGGGGTCTGTGACAAGACATGTTCTGACTGTGGGGGAATGAAGATGCGTTGCAGTTGTGTAATGTGAGGCAAAATGTTGTTAGCAAGGTGGAGACTAATATGCTTCAGTGGTTTGGCCTGTTGAAAGAATGAGTGATGAAATGCTTACTAGATGAAGATTTATGGTGGGTCTGTGATAAGACATGTTCTGATTGTGTGAGGAATGAAGATGTGTTGCAGTTGTGTGTGAAAAGTAAAATGTTGTTAGCAAGGTGGAGACTCATATGCTTTGGTGGTTTGGCCATGTTGAAAGAATGAATGATGAGATGCTTACTAGATAAAGATTTATGGGTGTCTGTGACAAGACATGTTCTGACTGTGGGGGAATGAAGATGCGTTGCAGACTTGTGTAATGTGAGGCAAAATGTTGTTAGCAAGGTGGAGACTAATATGCTTCAGTGGTTTGGCCTGTTGAAAGAATGAGTGATGAAATGCTTACTAGATGAAGATTTATGGGGTCTGTGACAAGACATGTTCTGACTGTGGGGGAATGAAGATGCGTTGCAGTTGTGTAATGTGAGGCAAAATGTTGTTAGCAAGGTGGAGACTCATATGCTTTGGTGGTTTGGCCATGTTGAAAGAATGAGTGATGAGATGCTTATTCCTAGATAAAGATTTATTTCTGTGACAAGACATGTTCTGACTGTGGGGGAATGAAGATGCGTTGCAGTTGTGTAATGTGAGGCAAAATGTTGTTAGCAAGGTGGAGACTAATATGCTTCAGTGGTTTGGCCTGTTGAAAGAATGAATGATGAAATGCTTACTAGATGAAGATTTATGGGGGTCTGTGACAAGACATGTTCTGACTGTGGGGAATGAAGATGCGTTCTCCCCAGTATTGTGTAATCCTTTTGTTGAGACAAAATGTTGTTAGCAAGGTGGAGACTCATATGCTTTGGTGGTTTGGCCATGTTGAAAGAATGAGTGATGAGATGCTTACTAGATAAAGATTTATGGGGGTCTGTGACAAGACATGTTCTGACTGTGGGGGAATGAAGATGCGTTGCAGTTGTGTAATGTGAGGCAAAATGTTGTTAGCAAGGTGGAGACTAATATGCTTCAGTGGTTTGGCCTGTTGAAAGAATGAGTGATGAAATGCTTACTAGATGAAGATTTATGGTGGGTCTGTGATAAGACATGTTCTGATTGTGTGAGGAATGAAGATGTGTTGCAGTTGTGTGTGAAGCAAAATGTTGTTAGCAAGGTGGAGACTAATATGTTTCAGTGGTTTGGCCTGTTGAAAGAATGAGTGATGAAATGCTTACTAGATGAAGATTTATGGTGGGTCTGTGATAAGACATGTTCTGATTGTGTGAGGAATGAAGATGTGTTGCAGTTGTGTGTGAAGCAAAATGTTGTTAGCAAGGTGGAGACTAATATTCTTAGGTGGTTTGCCCATGTTGAAAGAATGAGTGATGAGATGCTTACTAAGAGAATTTTTTCAGCCCAAGTGGCTGGAAAGAAAGGCAGAGGAAGCATAAGGAAGTCATTGGAGAATCAGATTCAGGAGTGTCTGCATGAGAAAAAGATTATGAGTATGAAGTATAGAAGGCCTTGTGTATGTCGTATGATGAATATCAGTGAAGCCCGAGTTGTGTGTCAACATTGCTGTAAATGGAGAAGTTTGATACATCAACAGTAAGTAAAAATCAGTTAAAAATTTATCTGGTAGTTTGTATTTCTTTGTGGAGATAACCTCTAGATCTGAGAGAACAGCTTAGTAATACACTGAACAGCAATTGAATTAGAGACAGCTGGCATTATGCAAATGTGGCGCTGTGGGCGGCCCTGTAAACGGAAACGACATGACGTATGCAGTGATCCGACAATATAAGGAGTGATGCGACGGTAATCAGTAAGAGTCAGACGCAGTATGCGGTAAGACGAAGGATCTAAGCGCATTTGATCGTGGGAAAATTGTCCGGGCCCGCGAATGGGTCACTCCATCTTGAAAGTCGTGCAGGAACTGGGATTTTCATGAGCCACTGTGTCACGGGTGCACCGTGAGTACGTCGAATCCGGATTAAAATTCCATCCCTGCAAGGGCCAACTGCCGTGGGCAACAGCGTGTGGATGAGCGGGGTCATTGTCGGCTAGCTGGCATTGTAACAGCGGATAGACGGGCCACGGTGCAATAAATCATTCGGCAATTTAACGCTGGTGCACAAAAACGTGTAAGCAGCCACACCATCCAGAACCATCTCCTCGCTATGGGGTACAGAAGCCATCATCCCACGAGAGGTACAGCTGCTGACCACACATCACAGGGTGCCAAAGATTAGCATAAGCGCGGGAACATTCGCTACTTACTGGACCCCTAGACATGTGGGAAAATGTTGCCTGGACTGATGAGTCAAGATTCACGTTGGTACATGCGGAGTGCAGGATACGAGTACGGCGCAAACCACATGAAGCGATGAATCCTTCTTGCCAGCAGGGTACTCTTCAAGCTGGTGGGGGTGGCATTCTCTTCAGGGGGCTGTTTACGTGGACCGAAATGGGACCCTGGTACGTGTGACATCGTCCCCTCACAGGTCAACCTTACCGGGATATCCTGGACGGCCATTTGCTCCCATTTGTGCGTCTTCAACATCCCACTGGGGACCTCATCCTGCAACAAGATAATGCACTGTGCCAAATGCACCATCCTGCAACAAGACAATGCACCGCTCCCGAATTGTATCTGAATGGTTGGATGAACACTCCATCGACGTGACCTCGCTTCCTTGGCCAGCTAGGGTCACCTGACCTCAATCCCATCAAGCACATCTGGGATGCCACCGAGAGAGATGTTCGAGGCTCTGACCCTCCATCAAATCTTCGTGAACTGCAAGAGCTTGTTCAGGGGTCTTGGATCCATATGGCTTCCCAACGCTGCCGCCGTCTCGTCGAGTCCATGCCGAGACGAATCACAGCAGTCATCAGGGCGAAAGGTGGTGCTACATGTTACTAGACCGGTATCTCTAATTCAACTGCTCTTGAGTGTATGTATGTGATAAAGTAAATGGAATTTATCATTGTTTGGTGTTATATGAAATCCAAATGCAGTCCTCGTGTACATGTATGAAGCTTTGCAGCCCATTATTTTCTCATGTATGTATGTAATTCTAAATCAAGTGAATATGGAAATCTTGTTGAAATGTAGCTTACTAATAGAAATATGTTTTTTTATGTGTCATTTAGATCTTAAAGAATTCCTTTAATGATTTTGTTATATTCGGAAGAATGTTGGACATCTATATGTATATCTTTAACACTGTTCTATCATATATGTAATACTCATTTTTTCTCATTCAGGTCTTTTGAAACTATTGGAAACCGACCTTCCTTCTACACATTTAGCCATCGCGGTCATGCGCTCACTTGAACAATTTAGATTTCACGGTTCATTTTCTAATGCAGTAGCATGGTATTTGCATTTGTTTGGTAATGTTGGTAACTCATTTAATACTGAATATACCATGTTGGTAAAATTATCAGCTCCAATATTAAGTGTAATTTTCATGAAACATTTCAGTAAGCAATAAAAAAAATCACCACATATTAAAATGAATTATTTTTAATTTATGTGGACTTTATATAATTTTTTTTTTTTTTTCTAGATTCAGTAGTTGATTTGTCGAAATTTTACTAAGCAAAAATTTAGCAAGTTTAAGGGAAGTTCATTTCCTTAATATACAAGTAATGATTGATCTAAGTAATTACTTTGAAAATGCTTCTCATAAAGTTTTAACTTAATTGTCTGTTCTTTCGAATATATATTTGTTAACATCTTGCATTCTTCTATATTATGCTAGAAACTGTGCTGCTGAAAATATTGAATCTATAAGAAATTCGCATCTTTAGTTGTTTTTTAGTAGTTCTTTCATTGAAACTACAATATTAATGGTTGTTACACTGTTTGTGTGAGTCATTGTGTTATGTTTCTGTTAAAGTATTTTTTAAATGTGTGAAATTAAATGCTTCCTGTTTTTAAAAATCTTGTTCCTTGAAAGTTTATTTCTCTGACGTCGTTGACATATCTTTCCATTTCACCAAGGACAATTTTCAAGGAGTCATTCAGGAAAAATTCTTTCTTGAAAAGAATTGATTCTAAAAAAAAGCCAATTCTCCTCAAATAATTAGCCAGAATTACTTTTTACTAGCCATCAAATTCGCCATTATGTCTTGGCAAGGTTCATCTTCCATTCAGAAAATGTAACTATTTTCAAAAGTGTAAGACATGCAAAAGATTTTATTAATGTTTTGAAACCAATTTATCTGAAAACTAAAAAGAAAAAAATCTGTAAGATTTAAAAATAAATTTAAATGGAAAATCATTCACAAAACTAGAAGAGTCAATAAACGTATCAGACTCGGAATTGATGTGCTAAGGACGGAGTCTTTCACATTCCCACTTGGATCATTCAGATAGAATTTCATCTTTCAAAACTTTTGAAAATAGAAGTTAAATAGAATGAAGATTCCCGTAATAGGAATTATTTTCTCACAAAGTTCTTTTCTGCTCAGTATTGTAGTTAAATATAATTTGATTCCATAAATATTTGTATTTCAGCTTGAAAATCCCGGAAAATGCTCTGACAATGGTATTTAGATGGCTTTAAATTTCCCTGTAATCTTCAGGTACAAGATTCTTCCATTTCTGCGGTTCTCAACATCAATGCATAACTGAAGATTTCTCCCGTAATAGGTCCTTTATTTTCTTGCGATGTATCTTCTCCCCAGTATTGCTGTTAAATATCCTTTTGTTCCAAAAATATTTGTATTTCAGCTTGAAGAACTGAGGAAATTTTCCTGAAAACATGAATTGAATGGAGCAAAGACTTCGCCATAAATGTCATTTTTTCCTCCCGCAATGTTTCCTTTGTTCTGTGTTGTGTTAAAGTCAGTTATTTTATATTTTGAATACAGTGATATGCTCCAGTTTAATCCTAACATAAATAAATTTCAGTGAACAATTCTGTCTTGCTCATATTCCCACTATGTAGCAGCATGTTCTGATTTTTTACCCAGTTAAAAAATTCAACTTTTTCTTCATCAGAGTTGTGTGCATATATGAATTAAATCATGTTTGTGGATCAAATTTTAAAATTGCACTGCTAAATGTTAAGTATTAATTATTAAAATACACTCAGACACCCCAGATTATTTGTCAATGCTAACAAGAACACTACAAAGATTCAGTATTTTAATTTACCTACTGTTAAGTTCTGACTAATTACCATATAAACTTCTATCTTATCCACACACACATTTTTTTTTTATTGAAGGCTTAATTATCACCATGAACAGCTCCATGGGCTATAAACAGTCACCTATCCCTAATTTAGGGTCACTAATTTCAGGGACAGAGAGAGAGCCAGTTCCATAAGACAAACATAACATCCATGCCTCACAAAGATTCAAACCCAAACTCTTTCTGATTAATGTTCATAAGCCAGCGCTGCGCCACACACATTTTCAACAAGCTTTAGCTGTTTGTTAATGACTGTGTGACAAGAATTTTGTTAATGACTGTGTGACAAGTCATTAACAAAATTCTCAAATTTCATCAAAATGAAAAATATATGAGGATATATGGGAACTATTTTTACAGAACTGGAAATAAAAAGAATCACTACTGTAAGTTCAGAATATTGATTTTTGTTTCCAGCAGGCTAAGATCCCTGGCTTCCCACAACACAATGTTACTATTGCATCCCAATGAATGATGAAACAATGTAAAAAAATGTAAAAGAAGAAGAGAAAAAAATTGAGTGCTGAAATGGAAAGTGTCTCGTAAATTCTTAACAGGAATTATAGAGGATAAATTTATTAAGGTACATTACGTTTTCAAATTTTTGGATCATCAGGAGTTCCTGTGTCTTACTACTTCCATAGCTCTGGCACCAAAACCTGGTTAATTTGCCACCTTGTGTTTTGTAATTTTCCAGAGATTCCTCTAATTTCCAGATAATTGTGTGGGATTGATGCTTAATAACTTGTAAGGAGTCCCATTCCATTTTGTGGCCTATCTAATCCTTTTTTATTTGAAATGTTTCTTACTGCTGCTACCTTATGTTCATTAATTCTGGTGGTTAACTTTCATCCCTGTTCTCTTACGTATGGTAAACCACATGAACACTCGATTTGTATTGATTAAAAATTTGAGAGGTAATGTACCTTAATAAATTCATCCTCTGTGATTCCTGTTAAGAATTTACAGTATTGAAAATAATTAGAGGAAGCTGTAAAGTCATTAATTATTGGTAAATGTCTGTTATACACTATCTACCAACAAGTAATTGGACACCCCTGCAATCGACAATATCTGCGGTCCTGATAGACATCACGTGCCACCGGCGTTAAATATCGTGTGGGGAAACAACCACGCAACCAGTCGCATGCAAGATGCCACGCAGTTCGGAGCTCTCTGATTTCCAGAAAGGTGTAATCATCGGGTATCACAGAAATGGCCAATCCATACGTGACATATCCAGCGAGTTGAAGTACCCAAAATCGACAGTGGCCTACGTGATTGGCAAGTGGAAGATGAGAGGTGACTGTTGGAATGTGCCCCGACCCGGCAGACCCACAAAACTGGGAGTTAGAGACCGACGGGTGCTGGCCAGAGAAATTCGGAAGAACTGCACACCAAATCGATGGGCCACATCTGCGAGGAGTTTCAACAGGCATCCAGGAGTGTTCTTTCGATGAATACCATCCGTCAGGAAGCCCATCTGCTCGGTTATCATGGACATGCTGCCGCCCACAAGCCTTTGATCACCAAGTCCAATAGCGCTGCTTGGCTAACGTGGTGCAAAGAACGTCCACAGTGGACTGTTAAACAGTGGAAACAGGTTCTCTGGAAGCGACGAATCCAGGTTCACCCTCTACCGTTCGGATGGTAGGGTCTGGGTTTGGCGTCTGCCTGGAAAACGCTCCTGCCGGAATGTATTGTGCCAACTGTGAAGTTCGGCGGCGGTGGAATTATGCTATGGGAGTGTTTCTCCTGGTATGGGATGGGACCCTTGGTCGCTATTCCTGGTAGACTCAACGCCGAGACCTACTGCACCATTTTGGATGACCATGCGCTTCCTACGTTGTGGCAGTTTTACAGGGTGGACCCATGTTACTTTCAGGATGACAATGCCACCTGTCATGTTGCGAGGTCCACCATGGCTTGGTATGGTGATGATGGGGTTAATCGAATGGACTGGCCTGCACAGAGCCCGGACCTTAACCCTATCAAGCACCTCTGGGAACGAGTTGGAGCGTCGACTTAAGGGGTGCCCCAACCGTCCGAAATCGGTGAAGAAACTGACCTGTCTTCTCCAAACCGAGTGGAAGAAAATACTGCTAGCCGTCGTAGAACGCCTGGTTGAGAGTATGCCCCAGAGGGTTGCAGCTGTAATCACCGCTCGTGAAGGCTCCACCAACTATTGAAGGTGAATAAACTTCGTTTTCCTTTGCTATCACAGGTGTCCAATTACTTGTTGGTAGATAGTGTACATATAATGCCAAATGACTCCACCAAACCAGCTGCAGAGCTCCTCCACATGTATTGTACACCAGTTAAAATTATTTATGATCAGAAAGCAAATGTAGTAATGCAACTAATTGGAAGTTTTTGGTTTCTGCTTTGTATAGCAATTTGAGTGGGGTTTTTTCCCCCCGAGTTCTGCAATTAAATGCAGAAACTATTAACATCACAGGCTATTTGTTCAGCTACTTTATGTATTGTTGTTAAATAATTTCCATATTGGAGATACTTTCTAGTGAGTTGAGATCTGCACAGGCCCAGCCTATAAAGTCTGAGGCTGACTTGGCTTTTTTTCTCTATCAGTTAAGTGAAAAAAGTCTGACCCTAACCAGAATTTTTTTGCTATCAATTAAGTGAAAAAATTTGGACCCAAACTGGGCTTTTTTTCTCTACCAGTTAAGTGAAAAACAAATCTGACCCCAACCAGACCTGACTTTGGGATATACACACAATACGTGCCTGCATAAGGAAGCTGATAAACAAATACATCGCTCTTTCCACGTTTAGCACAACAACCAAGAAAATTGTTATTCGGCTGCCATCGGGGAATGAACTCGAATGTCTCGATATCTGCGCTCTGCGCAGATGTCGAGAGATTCGGGATTCGATTCCCCAACGGCGGCCAAATAACAATTCTTCGGTTGTGCGTTGCCAAATGGGGAAAGAGGGATGTATTTGTTTATACTGACGCCACGTATGGAGGATTTTCAGCTTAAAAATGTCTCATCTGGCTTTGGGATATGCAGGCACGTATAATTGTGTATATCCCAAAGCCAGATGAGACATTTTTGAACTTTTTGCTGATTACAGCTCCATACTTTATAAACAAATACATCCCTCTCATTTGGCAACGCACATAGCAACCGAAGAATTGTTATTTGGCCACCGTTGGGCACAGGCTCGACATCTGCGCTTGGCTAGATATCGAGAGATTCGGGGTTCGATTCCCCGATGGCAGCCGAATAACAATTTTTTGGTTGTTGTGCATTGCTAAACGTGGAAAGAGCGATGTATTTGTTTATTCACTGATGCCATGTATTTGGAGGATTTTCACTTTGGATTTAACTGCTATAATTAATATATAGCCAGTGCCATTAATGCCCACCAGACGGAGACATCTCAGTAGCTGAGCCCATCTTATGGATTTATAACGTCAGATGCTGACAGGAAAATGCACATAGCACCTTGGATTGTTGGCCACAGTGGTGTAAGGCTAACGCGCCTCGGCTAGATATCCGAGAGATTCGGGGTTTGATTCCCCAGCGGCAGCCGAATAACAATTTTTTGGTTGCTGTGCATTGCTAAACGTGGAAAGAGTGATGAATTTGCTTATTCATTGACGCCACTTATTTGGAAGGACTTTCCATATTTTGTTTTTGCTTTCAGGGTCAAAATGGTACAACCAAGATTCACCCCCAACACCAATCCTTTCCAGGAAATCTGAATCTTCATAATGCAGCAAAAACCAGGTGGAGATCTCTACACACTCTTGTGTGTGTTGATTGGTCAGCTGTTTCGAGATCCATCTGGCATACACTATCCAGTATCCTAAATTGTCATTCACCATTACATAGTCAGAGCCATAACTTATCTCTAACATATCTGACACAGTAATCTGTTAGTCTTCTTGAAAATGAAACAGGGTGGCCTCATTTCTATTTTGTTGTGCATGTCCTAAAAATTAGTTATCCACAATGGAACAGAAACAGAACCACCCTAAAGGAAGAGAACTTTTCATTTCAGTGTTTATGTGCCTGTCAAAGGTAAAATTTATGAAACGGGAGTGATGAAACAACTCAATACTATGATGATATTTTTGCATTTTGGACTTACTGTTAAATTGAAGTTCCAGTTTTGAACACTTCCAACACGTGCATCTTGGTTTTTACCCGCATTTCCGTTATGTAGATGCAGCACGGGGGGGGGGGTTCATTCAGTTGCTGGTCCTCTTCAATTTTTTTCCCGTTGGTTTTTAATTGGCCTCGTTACTAAATGAATTTTTTACCCTTTGCTGCCCCTACGTTTACTTCATACGTTTTTTACCCGAGTACTTTCGGTAACATAGAATTGCTGACTCTGCTATTTCTGAGGTGCTTTCAGATTTACAGAAAACAATGATTTTTATATTTTCAAATTTAGGGATATTTTTGTTTAGGAAACCCTCCAATGGTATATATAGGAAGTACCAAAAATAAGCTTAAACACGGGTTAAAACAACATGTAAAAAATTGGCAGAAAAAAGAAGAAAAAACTGCACTTAATCAATATTGCCGGGTTAACCAAAAATATCCTAAATTTGAAAATATAAAAATCATGAAAAGCTGTAAATCCATAAAAACACCTCAGAATAGCAGAGTCAGTAATGATAAAAAAAAATAAAGTAAAAGTTTGCAACCATAATGATCCTAATATTTTAAAACAGTTGGAGGAATTTAATTAAAATTGAGCAAAAAAATGGAAAATTTCAAAAATGAGATCGGTGACCAACAACAGATGGCGCCACAATGCCCAAGAGGAAGCGATTAGCCGTTAACAGATGCAGCCATTGTTGGGTGAGAACCACCCAAAAGCTCTACTGACACGGGCCGTGCTGGTCAAGCAAACGTCCCTTCAGATGACGGTAATGAAGTGTTACCGAAAGTACTTGGAAGCAGAAAACGTATGAAGTAAACGTAGAGGCAGCAAAGAGAAAAAAATTAATTTAGTAATGAGGCCAATTAAAAACCAACGGGAGGGGCTGAAGAGGAAAAACCCCCCATGCTGCATCTACATAACAGAAATATGGGTAAAAACCAAGATCCACGTGCTGGAAGTGTTCAAAACTGGAACTTCAATTTAACAGTAAGTCCAAAATGCAATTGCATTAATGCACATCAAAAAAATTAACCTTCAATAGCGGACTTTTTAAATCCAATATGGAAGTACTTGAAAAATGATGATATTTGCTTTTCCTGGGACTTTAGTGAAGAAGTCTCCATCTAAACTGCACGTTGAACAAGTCTGTCGATGGAATAAGGACATCTACTATATTTTGATCAGAGACAAGTAGGGGGACACAGACAATGACATTTTTACCTGTCTGTTAAAACCACAGCCAAGAAGAAGGAAATCACATTAAAAGGAGAAATTTTCTCTATCGAGAAAAATAGCCAGATCATAGTACAAAGCAAATTATTTTAACATGTTTAAGGTTAAAAAAAGTTATATGTTTACTGTAACATTTTTTTGAACTTGATCTGTGATTTATGATGATCATCAGTGGAAGATAGCAGCAGATATATTCACATGCAACAAGAAAACTGCAAACACTATGGACATTCTTTTCATTATTTATAGTGACGGAATATATTTTGGTGAATACGTTGAATTATATAATCAGAGGAAACTGTGCCTTTTGTGCATTATGCAACTGCGATTATGAGAATGTATGAAATAGAATAATAATTATCATTATTATTTGCTTTCACAGCATTCAGAAAAACAGAAGATAAAATGAGAATTTTTTTTTCTGTCACTGTAAATAGAGCAATAAACTACATGTATCCTTATCCAGCTGGAAAATGCACATATAACTAACTCTTCATCGTGTTTTCTATCTCACGTTCAGGATGGTGGTAAATCGAGGGGCTTATACATTGAAGGTTGACCGTAACTATTTTATGTACATATCTTTTATATGAAATGTAGTATTATAAGAGTTTTTATCATATGCTACTTTTTTACTCATTTTCATGCCTTTTATCACTTGTAGACCAAAAGTCTTCTACTCACAACTAATGCACTAATGACCAATATATAAACAAATGAATGAAATATTTTTAGCATTTCACAAAAGTAGCAAAGGTACTTCAAATGCCAAGAGTAAAAGCTGTACCAGTCCATTGTTGGGTGGTTGCACGACTACGGATATTGAACATCATTGATGTCAACAAGGAAATGAATCGCCTTGAAGAAATATTCCTTCAAAAAATACATGGAAGCAGAACCATAGATAGAATTTTGGGCACTTGTGGCCGTATGTGCCTTAATGAAGGAAAAATAATTTAAAAATGCAGTTATCATAAAATATATAATATCAGGTTGCTCCAGATCTAAATATTTTACAAATTAAAGAAACAGCTTTAAAGCAGAAAGAAGTGGGCATCTAATTGCAAGAAGGAGTAATATATTGCATCAACTGTAACTGCGGACTCAGCTATATAGGAGAAACAGGCAGAAGTATTAAAGTCCAAATGAAAGAACACCAAGCAGCTATTAGGAACATTAGTAACAGAACAGGGCTAGACAGACATATACAAGCAAGTGGACACTCCATAAATTGGGACTCAGTAAAAATAATCGTCCACCAGTCAAACTTAGTAAAGAGGAAACTAGAAGAAAGGATCAAAATAGCAAGAAGAAGAAGTACCACAATTAACGATAATTGCGGTTGTACTCTTCCAACTGAGTGGCAGCAACTACTCCAGTGACGTAGTCCTGATGACGAACTAGGCTTTAGTTCGAGAATTTGACCACCAACTTTTTTAATAATAACCTCTATAAGACCCGTAGAAAAAGTTATTTCCACAGTACACTATGAATAGAGGTGCCATAAATTCATTTACAACTAGAACTTTATTTATTACAAAAATCAAAATTTTAACTTTTATATAAAGTTCTGTTTTTTTTTTTTTTTTTTTTTTTTCATATTAAAAACAGAACTTTATATTGGGTCGGTGCGAGTGAAATGTCCGGCAAAGGACCAGCACACGTGGATGGCGAAAACGGAAGAGGTGGACAACTTACCTAGGCAAAATAACTCCCCTCGGCATTGACACATAGCTGCCATCTGTCCGGCAAGGCCATGATCCTGACGAAAAAAATCCTGTGGCTGGGACCCGAAGAAGTCATCAACCACGTTGAACTCGTTGTCTGTCGTGAACTGTTGCCCAGACAGGAAGTGGTCGAGGCGACGAAACAGATAATGGTCTGTCAGTGACAAGTTCAGGGAATGGGGAGGACGAGGCAGTGCTTCATGGGCCGAGGCACTTAGTGTCAGCGTCGTTTGTTGTGCGACATGAAAGTGGGTGTTGTCCTGCATCAGAATACCACCATGTCTGTTGATCAAAGCCGGTTGTTCATGCAGAAATTTTCAGTGCATCTGGTGTAATTCAGCTCAATAATGTTCTGCAGTGATGATTCGGACTCTTGCCAAGAAACTCCCAATGAATTATCCAGGCTGTGGACCACCAGACAAGGAGCATCATCTTCTTGGTGTGTAAGGGTGGTTTAGGATGCCGTCCAGCAAGCTGTGCCTTGCTTAACCATTGTGCAGATCATTTCCGATTATCATAAAGGACCCACTTCTCGTCGCAGGCAACGATTCAATGCAGTAGAGGTTCCTGTTTACTCCTAGCGAGGAGCGATGTGCAGACTTCCAAACGCCTAATCTTGTTGGCAGTTGTCAACTCTCGCGACATCCACATGTCCGGCTTTTACCTTTACCTAGTGCTGCCAGATGCCGAACAACTGTCATGTGATGGACACCTACCTCTGCTGCTATCTCACGACATGTATTTCAGGGGTCCGCTTCAAGTGCACGTAACAGAACATTGTCAGAAACAGCAACATGTCGGTGACCGTGTGCTCCGTTTTGCAGGTCCGGATCTCCGCTTCGAAACTTCACAAACCATCGCCGAATCGTTCGTTCATTGACTGCATTCTCCGCAAACACTATGTTAATGTTTCGAGCAGCAATTCCTGCAGAATGGCCCAGTTTGAATTCATACAGGGCCACCTCGGTGGCGCAGTGGTCTAAGGCGCTGGCCTCTGATCATTCGTCCGTAAGGGGTCCGGGTTCGAATCCCGGTGAGGCATGGATGTTGTGTTTGTCTTACGGCATTGGCTCTCTCCCTTCCCTGGAACCAGTGACCCTAAATTAGGGACGGGCGACTGCTTATAGCCCATTGAGTTGCTCACGGTGGTCGTTAAACCTCCAATCAAAAAAAAAAGAATTCATACAGGAAAATGACTTTCGAGTCTGGTGTCTGCTTGTTTCCTTTGCAAGCCATGTTACATCCAAACAAACCACACCTGATCGTTGTTCTTCTCACACATGCTAGCTATTTATAGTAACTCTATGACGTAATAACCGCAACACTTGTGGGTGGTTCCATTCTGCTGTGGTGAGGGCCTGTCTCCACTGCTTGTACGTGCTGGACATTTCATTCGCACCAACCCAATATAAAAGTCAAATTAATTTAATTTGTAGATAGTTATTTTGGTTTTATTATTTATTTTGTAGCAATAAAATATTTTCATCACCAAAGGCTAATAAAATAGAATTATTTGGTAATTAAAATATTTTATTGCTACAAAAATACATCATAAAAATAAAATAACTATTTACAAATTAAATGAATTTGACTTTCCATGCCTTCAATTACTTAGAGATCCATAAAAGTCAATTTCTACCTTATCAGTAACGTCGTCAAAGTTTGTGGTTAAGTCAATTTCTACCTTATCAGTAATGTCGTCAAAGTTCGTGGTTAAGTCAATTTCTACCTTATCAGTAATGTCGTCAAAGTTTGTGGTTAAAAGTCGATTTCTACCTTATCAGTAATGTCATCAAAGTTTGTGGTTAACAGTCGATTTCTACCTTATCAGTAACGTCGTCAAAGTTTATGGTTAAAAGTCGATTTCTACCTTATCAGTAACGTCGTCAAAGTTTGTTTTCGTGCACTGGTCCCTTCGAAGACCATTCAAAAATCCTCTTTCTGTTATATGCATAACTCGCACCCTGTCCATTAGGGTGGGCCGAAAAAAACCTTTTTTTTTTTTTTAATTTACATATTGCCTAGTGCGGAAAAGTTGCCATTTGGGTAAACAAACATTAAAAAAAATATATTTGAAATCAACCAATATCTTACGTTTCCGCACGATGCATTAAGTTCGCATTTTTCCGACCGCATGAGGCCGTAAACAAAAATGGATGAAATTTTTTTGTAATTGAAATTGAGTAAGCCCTGGTGCGGAAAAGTGTTCCTTTAGTGTTCCCAATAACAGTGAAAGAAAAAGTTTTGAAGTTGATCAATATGCTATGTCTCCGCACTGCACGCGAAGTTCACCATTTTCTTCCCACATCTGGCACGTAAGCCTAGGCTAGGTAAAGGCATCCTGGCATGTAGGGCATCAGAAAATTCCGTAGGAAATTACACTGTTTTGAGTGCACCATGAGTGTGCATGTGTAGTGCACTCAGTTTGCTTTGCAATGTGTAGCGTGTAGCTCTTCGCTTGCTTCCAATGCCACGTATGGCAACAACCCGGAACTCACTACGAGAAGGTGGCTACACTTCGAGTTCCGTCCACCCTCCCTCCAGCTCAGAATTTTATTTCTACATGGTATATCTTGTTCGGTAATCCACTTTACTCGAAAAATGTGGCATTAATTGCTGTGATGCAATTGTTGCTCTTATGAACGAATCTCTAGCTTCAAATCCACACACTGAGGCAGCTGCTTCGGTCACCAGTTTCACGCAACGTTCCACAGCTTGCGTGTGGCAGGGACACTTGGTTATTTCTTCGCCAGAAGTTGCGATTAGTCCATCCAGATCTTGGTCTGAGATGTGTTTGTCAGGGGTGGTCCGGTAAGACGTGTGTTAGGTTTTAGTCCAATCGATCATCTCATAATATTCATTAGCATCCAAATTTAATTGTGGCACTTTGAATTCTCTTATGACATCATTCATTTGTTATTGTCTAGCTTTCTTTATTCTTCTCCATCCAAGAGCTCTAACGTGGGCACGTTTGTCCGCAATAATACATAGCAATATATTCTCTGGGTGACTGAAGAACGCGTTTCTCTTAATCACTCACTCAATGATTACTTTGCACTTCAAATCCATGAAGCGCGATAAGTTGATCATTTTCCAAAAGCATTTGGCCCCTTCTGTGTACGAAGGCTTCTTCTCTATGGAAAACCAGACCGGGACATATACCTTCATTACGTAGTTGGCAACACAGATCAAAGTTTGCGATGGGTTTTGACTGGCGACATAGAGGCATACGACTCTGTTAGCTGTCGTCAGCAACCGCGAATGTGATAGTGGTCCTGGATTTCTTCTAGAAAGGCTAATATCACAGTCTCCCTGTGACACGGCACCACAGATTTCCAGTAAATACTGCTGGTCGGTACTCAGTTCATGTGTGTCCTGCAATTCTTTCATGTGTTCTGTCACTCTACATGAATAGCTCCAAAGTCAACTACTAGGAGGTTTTTTACAGCCGTCGAAAGCTGCCCCAATCTCTCCTGAACGAGTTGTAGGATCAATTTCCAAACACTTTTGGAAACTGATCAACTTATCACGCTTCATGGATTTGAAGTGCAAAGTAATCATTGATGCAGTGATCAAAAGAAACGCATTCTTCAGTCACTCAGAGAATATACTGCTAAGTATGATTGCGGATGAACACACCCACGTTAGAACTCTTGGATGGAGAAAAATAAAGAAAGTTAGACAACAACAAATGAATGATGTCATAAGAATTTTTTTTTTTTTTTTGATTGGAGGTTTTAACGACCACCGTGAGCAACTCAGTGGGCTATAAGCAGTTGCCCGTCCCTAATTTAGGGTCGCTGGTTCCAGGAAAGGGAGAGAGCCAGTGCCGTAAGACAAACACAACATCCATGCTTCACCGGGATTTGAACCCGGACCTCTTGTGGACGAATTATCAAAGACCATCGCTTAGACCACTGCGCCACCGGGGCAGCCATAAGATAATTCAAAGTGCCGCAATTAAATTTGGATGATAATGAATATTATGAAATAATCGATTGGACTAAAACTCATCTTACAGAACCACCCCTGACAAAACACATCTCAGACGAAGATCTTGATTGACTAATCACAACTTCTTCCGCAGCTGGCGAAGAAATAACCAAGTTTCCCTTCCACACGCAAGTTGTGGAACGTTGCGTGAAACTGGTGACCAAAGCAGCTGCCTCAATGTGTGGATTTGAAGCTAGTGTAGTCCTGATGAAGGGTAGGGTTACTACTCAAAAATTTGACTGGTAATAAATAAATACATACATGAGACCGACAACGAAGAAAAAAAAGCTGAACTTTTTAACTTGGTGAAAATCAAAACGTGCGACAAGTATGTGGACTACTTTCCATTTGCCTTTTGTTGACTTTGCAGCTGCACAGCATCCATTGCTTAATTTTTCTTTCTTTGATGCCTTTCTCTCCCTATTTCTTTATTGTCTATCTTCTTTTTTTAATGCCCTCTGATGAAAATAATTTTAATTGTGATGCCAAAAGAATTTTCAGCCTGAGGCCCATGAGTGCATGATATTAAAGCTTTAACTATTTTAGATAAATAATGTAACTTCGAGAATGCAAATACTTTTGATTGAACACAATACACCAGTTCTTACAAATTTACCAACTTTGAAAATTCCCTTTTTGGAAATTTTTACCTCCCTTATTAAGCTTAAATGCAAACACTTATTGGAGGAAAAAACTTTAACAACAAGACAGGAGAGTGGCAACAGTGCGAGGAAAAAAAAACGTGGTTACGGAAGAAATCTTCACTCCGCCCTACTTCCGTTTTTGGAACCCCCATTTCAAGTTGAAATACAAATATTTATGGAATAAAATTATATTTAACAACAATACTGAAACATAGCGAGAAAAACTAAATTACGATTACGGAAAAAAATCTTCACTCCATCAATCTTCCGTTTATGAAAGTTTCGTAAAGATGGAATTCTATCCTCCGACGAAAAAAAAAATCCCCCCCCCCCAACTTATCTTCAGTTGCCCATCGATCTCGAGAATTACTCAAACGACAGCGGAATTCCTTAAATTCGCGGAAGAATCTCATGCTGGAAGATCACAGGGAAATAAACTTTCGCGCCGCCAAACTTCCGATCTCGCAAATTCTTGCCTACAGTTTCAAGCTGAAATAGAAACATTTATGCAAATAACATGATGTTTAACAATAATATAAGAGGCAACGTCGCAAGAAAAGAAATTACGATTATAGAAAAATGTTTCACTCCGTTTAACTTCCGTTTTCGAAAGTTTTGAGACACAAAACACTTTCCCCAGACGGGAAACGACCCCCTACCCCAAAAAAATCTTCAGTTTTGCGTCGATCTCGAGAATGGCCCAAATGGTGACAAAAAAAGCTGGATTCCGTGAAAGAATCTCATGTACGTAAATAACATCCATTTATTCCTAAGTAAATCCCATAATCTGCGTGTTTTATCAAGCTTAATGTATTAGAAGCTTTCCACATACTGTATATTGCAACTCTTCATGGCTTGCCAATGGCATGACGTTGATTCCATTCCTTTCAAGCACGTGGGAACTAGAGATGAGTATGAGCTCCTTTTTTAAGGCCAGGGTTCGTTATATCATTATTTATGACTGGCCTGGTTTGGACATTTGTGCAAAGTTTCCTTATATGAATAAGAAAAAAATGAAGCATATTGTGTGTTACTCCTATGCATATTTTCATCATCAGATAAGAATATTGGTGCTCATCAATGTTAATATCACACTCTCAAAAAATAAAAAAGAGAGAGAGAAACAATTGTTGAAATTATTATTAAAAAGAGAGACAGGGTTCCCACTCTCTTTCTTGTACAAAAAATAAGCACTTTTAAGCACCTTCCAAAATTCTTTTAAGGACCTTACCAACTGCATACAAGACAATGACGTGCAGAAATATTCTTTTGCACACAACTATGCAAATTAAAGATGCTGAAGAAGTTTGAAATATTTCTCATGACTTAAGTTTTTATTAAACTAGAATTTATGCAATTTAAAAGACAGTTCTCTTAGTCAACTCAGTTTTCCTGTCTGAAACAATCACGTTCACAGTAATGAGCACGTAAATAGTAAAACTAGATAAAACTATAAGTTCAACACTAGAATTTTGCACATCATCATCTCGTGCAAAACCAAAGTCAAAATTGCATGTTCAAGATTTCAATTTTGCACTTCATCTTGCCATGGTATAACTGAATAATTTTTATTTACATACACAAAAAGGGTAAATACAAGTGTGAAGTATCATTACCAAGAGATGTGTGATGGGGCTTGTTGGGTGGAATCTGCTGGATGTATTTAATTTAGCCCATGGTTCTTCACTGTTTTCAACATATTACTTATCTCACACTGTCCCTTGCTTTCACATGGGATTCCGTGTGATGTCACATGACATCAACATAGCCAACCAGCAGCAGGAGTTCTACGCACTACATCATAACTTCTGGGTTCTCTGCAGCCAGCTAGGAAAAATAAGTACTTCTTAAGAACTTTTCCCCATTTTGGGCAAAAAATAAGGACTTCTAAGCATCTTAATAAAAAAATAAGCACTTTTTAAGGATTTATAAGGACCATGGAACTCTGAGAGAGAGAGCAACATGCAATAAACAATAATTAAGAATATTAGGCAAAAGAGAGACTATATAGCCTAATCATCCAGTTTTCCATTGTGTTAGTTAATTTGGCTTAGCAGTGTTAAATAAAATTACCTTATACACTGAAGAGCAATTGAATTAGAGACAGACAGCTGGCGTTATGCAAGTGTGGCGCTGTGGGCGGCTCTGAAAACGGAAACGACATGACGAATGCAGCAATTCGATAATATAAGGAGTGATGCGAAGGGAATCGGTAAGAGTCGGACGCAGTATGGGTAAGACGAAGGATCCTAAGCGCATTTGATCGTGGGCAAATTGTCGGGGCCCGACAAATGGGTCACTCCATCTTGGAAGTCATACAATACAGGCACTGGGATTTTCACGAGCCACTGTGTCACGGGTACACCGTGAGTACATTGAATCCGGCAAAACCATTCCTGCAAGGGCCAACTGTGGTGGACAACAGCATGTGGATGAGCGGGGTCATCATTGGCTAGCTCGCATTGTAACAACGGATAGACGGGCCACACTGCAAGAAATCACTCGGCTATTTAACGCTGATGCACAAAAACGTGTAAGCAGCCACACCATCCAGAACCATCTCCTCGCTATGGGGTACAGAAGCCATCGTCTCACGAGGGTACCGCTGCTGACCACACATCACAGGGTGCAAAGATTAGCATGGACGCGGGAACATCGCCACTGGACCCTAGACATGTGGGAAAATGTTACCAGGACTGATGAGTCCAGATTCACGTTGGTACATGCGGGTGGCAGGATACGAGTACGGCGCAAACCACATGAAGCGATGGATCCTTCTTGCCAGCAGGATACTCTTCAAGCTGGTGGGGGTGGCATTCTCGTCTGGGAACTGTTTACGTAGACTGAAATGGGACCCCTGGCACGTGTGACATTGTCCCTCACAGGGCAACGTTACTGGGATATCCTGGACGACCATTCGCTCCCGTTTGTGCATCTTCAACATCCCACTGGGCACCTCATCCTGCAACAAGACAATGCACCGTGCCATCACTCCTAAATTGTATCCGAATGGTTGGATGAACACTCCACCGACGTGACCTCGCTTCCTTGGCCAGCTAGGTCACCTGACCTCAATCCCATCGAGCACATCTGGGATGCCATCGAGAGAGATGTTCAAGGCTCTGACCCCCTCCATCAAATCTTCGTGAACTGTGGGAGCTTGTTCAGAGGTCGTGGATCTGTATGGCTTCCCAACGCTTCCAGTGTCTTGTCGAGTCCATGCCGAGACGAATCGCCGCCGTCATCAGGGCGAAAGGTGGTGCTACGCGTTACTAGACAGGTATCTCTAATTCAATTGATCTTCAGTGTATACTCACATATAAGCCAAAAGTTTTTGGAATTAATCCTGCTTTCAAAGTTGTGGGGTCAGTTTATATGTAGGTCAGTAAAAATTAGGGCTGAACTTCCGTGAATTCTCCCACGGAATTTACCGACGGATTTGTTTTTACTAGGAAATTTCTTACATTAATAGCAAATTTTCGGTGAAAACTGTTCTCCTTCTTCAGGCTGTCTTGTTGTTGTCACTTTTTACTTGTCACTAACACGGTTACGGTTTACCTTGACGGTTACGGTTATTTTTCAACAAATCCTGCCAGATGTTAGGCAGGGAAAGTCCTTTGCAGTCATTGATGATGGAATTTTGATTTTTCTCAATCTCTATTCCTTCTTTCAGCTTTCTTTTGAAAATTGCTTTGGAAACTGATGACTTTAAGGGAATTCCAATCCATGCTGTGCCCAGTTTCTCTAACATGCCTATCTAATCCAGTCTTGTTGGAGCAATTTTTATAGCTGCTTTATGCTCAGCTACACGAGTTTCTAGTCTGCGACCTATTTCACCTATGTAAGATAGTCCACAACTACAATTTACTTCATAAACTACTCCTTGCATTTTTAAAATATCTTCTTCTATTATGAAGTAAATTGTAGTTGTGGACTATCTTACATAGGTGAAACAGGTCGCAGACTAGAAACTCGTGTAGCTGAGCATAAAGCAGCTATAAAAAATTGCTCCAACAAGACTGGATTAGATAGGCATGTTAGAGAAACTGGGCACAGCATGGATTGGAATTCCCTTAAAGTAATCAGTTTCCAAAGCAATTTTCAAAAAAGAAAACTGAAAGAAGGAATAGAGATTGAGAAAAATCAAAATTCCATCATCAATGACTGCAAAGGATTTTCCCTGCCTAACATCTGGCAGGATTTGTTGAAAGATAACCTAAACCGTCAAGGTTAACTGTAACCGCCAAACTGTTAAAGCCGTTAAGATGCAGATTGCGCCAATTGGTTGGTCCCAGTTGTATTGCTGCACTTAATGAGATAACTCGACCACATGTGGATGTCTCTACCTCGAGACGCTAGTGATAGTGACAAGTAAAAAGTGACAACAACAAGACAGCCTGAAGAAGGAGAAGAGTTTTCTCCAAAAATTTGCTATTAATGTAAAAAATTTCCTAGTAAAATTCCCATAAAAAATGCTTTAGATTATTAATTCAATTAAACTAGGAAGCCATTTCTCAACATGAGCTTTATTCAAAGGATTTGTTTGTTTTTGATCACAGCTTTCTGCGTGTTCTTCGAAAATACTTCCAAAAAAAAATTATGAAATATTTTCCCACCCACAGTAGGATTCCTAAGGGAATAAATGCTGCTGATATGATAAGTGAAAAACCTAAAGCGTGAAATTTCTTGCTTCCAAACATGAAATAGAATACCTCATTACTTCCCGTTGCATGTATGCAACTGCGTAACAGCCACCCTGGTGGTGCAGTGGTTCAAGTGATGGCTTCTGATCATTCGTCCAAGATGGGTCCAGGTTTGAATCCTGGTTAGGCATGGATGTTGTGTTTGTCTTACTGCTGGTTCTCTCCCTTTCCTGGAACCAGTGGCTCTAAATTAGGGACGGGAGACTGTTTACAGCTCCCTGAGTTGCTCAGGTGATCGTTAAACTTCAATTTAAAAAATATTTGCAGCCGGAATACAACGTACGTAAGTGAATTCTTAAAAATGTAATATGAACAACCCATTTGCAGTAGATTAGAAACATAGTACACAAAACTGCCAAGTACCTGAATTACTTGGTTTTTTAAAAACTCCTAAACCTGACATGCCATTAAGACCAGTAGTAACCACAAAAGGTGGACCACTTTATAAATTGGAACAATATTTATCCAACATAATCAGACAAGAAATTAGTTATGGACAATTCACTTTGAAAAATACTTTTGATCTAGTAAATATGTATATTAAAAAATATGCATATCAATTTGAACACCAGAATGATAAGTTTACGTGTCAAAAATATGTTTCCTTCAGTACCTTCGAGGAAATTGTTTACCAAGATCAACAGTTCCTTTAAACAAAAAAATCAAAATAATTTCATTATAAAACATGGTATTACAACCAATAATATATTTTTCCTATTAAATTTATATTACAGTTCTTTAATTACAAAATTCAATGGGAAAATATCTTGACAAAAACAAGGTTTATCAATCGGATCAGCAATTTCTCCAATTTTAGCAGAATATTATTTAAGTTCATTGGAGCAACAGATTTTACAAGAAAATAAAATTGTCTTGGATCTTTATGTCAGATATGTGGATGATATATTTATATTGTATGATTCAAGCAGTTATTCAGCACAATACATTGGATTTTTTAATTCATTGGATTCTAGCATTAGTTTTGAATTAGAAAAAGAACAGTGAAATTCAGTGTCTAAACATATAGATCATGAGAGATACAGAAAGTTTGGAATTTTATTCATAATTTCAAGAAAGAAAAATCCAACATATTACTGAATTTTGGCTTGCACCACTCAAAAGCAGTGAAAATTAACATAGAAAGAAATTTAATAACAAGAGATTAATAACAGCAGAAAAACAAAGTAGCATATTCACTTTCATCAGATAAAAATCAAGTAAAAACAATGACAAAAATGGCATTAAATTTAATAGACAATGATTTTCCCAAAAAAAAAAATATTAATATTGTGCAATGTGTCAGACAAAAACAATCTAAAAGGACCAATGAAGAGATTGAAAAAACTCATAAAATAATCAAGTATATACCAATGGCCACCAATTATACAAAATTAAACACCAGAATTAACAAACATTTAATAAAGAATAACATAAAGGTAGCCACTACAGCAGAAAAAGTAGCATATTTAGCTAATAAAGGAACATACACAAATACAATAGACATTTAATAAAGAATAAGATAAAAGTCGCAACTACAGCAGAAAACAAAAGTAGCATATTTAGCTAATACAGGAACACACACAAATACGATAGACAAAAAAAACTATCGTTAACGTGAAAAAAAAAACAAAAAAACCCTATCATTAGCATTGTGCAACATGTCAGACAAAAACAATCTAAAAGGAACAATGAAGAGATTGAAAAAACTGATAAAATAATCAAGTATATACCAATGGCCACCAATTATACAAAATTAAGCACCAGAATTAATAAACATTTAATAAAGGATAACATAAAAGTAGCCACTACAGCAGAAAACAAAGTAGCATATTTACTTAATAAAGAAACGTACAGAAATACGATAGACAAGATGGAAAGAAAAAATGTAGTACATCAAATTCCACTTAAATTGCAACAGTAATTATATTGGACAAAATTCTCGAAAACTGGAAATTAGAATTAAAGATCAAATGGTTATTAATAACAAAGATCAAAACAGTGTATTAGCAAATCATGTGCAGTTTTGCAAATGTGAGCCTTTATGGGAAAGAAATCAAAATATTGGACTATGAATCTCATACAAACAAGAGACTAATTAAAGAAAGTTATTACATCCAAAAAAACAGTGCCATCAATGAGCCTTCAAAACTAATAAGTGGTGTTTTAAGCAACTTAATTATAACAACAGCAACAGATTTACAAAATAAACTGGAAACATTTCAGTTTGGTAACTGGCAACAGTTTGAGGAACTTGGAATCAGTATGAAGAACCTGGCAACATTCAAATTTTTCAGAAGTAAACAAAACTTTTGTTAATCCTTCTATACATTGAGAACAGGCCTTGACCAACATCAAGATGCCGCAAATGTCTGTAAATATCAAAAAGAACTCGGGGGGGGGGGGGGGAAGATTAAACAAAATTTCTTCAAGTAGAACTAGAACCAAAGGAATACATCTGGGTAAAGCCTTAAGTAAGTGATTTAACAATAGATGTTACTGAAGTTATTTGGAAACTTGTGGTGAATCATAATTCAAAGGTTTTTACAGAAAGAAATCTCAGAAATTTGCATAATTCATTTCAATAAATATATTTTTTAAACACTTGAAATTTAACGTTGGTTTATATGTGATATAACTTTGGAGATGTTGAAATATGGTGGTGACTCTGTAATTGACTGGTTAACTAAAGTTTGCCAGTGGTGCTGGGAGATAGGAATGGTCCCTCGGGATTAGAAGGATGCTATCATTGTTCCCTTGTATAAGGGAAAAGGTGATCAGAATGAGTGCAAGAACTATCGTGGTATTAGCCTACTGAGTGTGCCAGGGAAAGTGTATGGTAAGGTCGTTATTGAAAAAGTACAGGTCTTACTTCAGAGAAAATGTGGAATGTCCAGAGTGGTTTTATGCCTGGTAAAGGCTGTACTAACCAAAGTTTTGTATTACGCATGATGATTGAAAAATATCTGGCAGTTGGTAAAGTTTTTGCTGCCTTCATAGAGTTAGAGAAAGCTTACGACCGAGTGAATAGGACACTTTTGTGGAAGGTTTTTGAATGAATACGGTGTTACTGGGAATCTATTTAATAGTGTAAAAGCCATGTATGCTGGCAGTAGAGCTTGTGTAAGAGTAAATGATGTTTTTATCAAAATGGTTTTCTATTGGTGCAGGAGTCAGACAAGTTTGTGTAATGTCACCATGGCTGTTTAATATACTTATGGATGAGTGCATGTGTGATGCCAAAATAGATAATATTGGTTTATGTCTTGGTGACATTTGTGTGTGCAGATTGCTGTATGCTGATGACACTGTCCTGTTGGCAGAGAGCAAAAGTGTGTTACAGAGTATGTTGTCCCGGATGTACGAAGTTTGCATGAAATTCAAACTGAGTATAAATAAGGATGAAACCAAAGTTATGGTTTTTGAGAGAGGAACTGTTAGTACTGAATGTAATATAAGTCTAAATGGCACAGCGATTGACCGGGTGAACGAGTTTGTGTATTTAGGAGGCATGTTTGACAGAGAACAAATTGGTTGGTAAAATTAGTTGGTGAGTGAATTCTTCATTGAAAGTCATGGCTGTGTATGAAAGTCTAATTGTTCCTACTCTGATGTATGGCAGTGAAACCTGGGTACTGCAGAAGGAACATAGGAGGCATTAGTGTGCTGGAAAAATGTGTCAGGAACATAGGATTTTTGGCAAGACATGATCTGATTGTGTGAGGAATGAAGATGTGTTGGAGTTGTGTAATGTGAAGCAAACTGTTGTTAGCAAGGTGGAGACATGTGCTTCAGTGGTTTGGCCATGTTGGAAAAATGAGTGATGAGATGCTTTCTAAGAAAATATTTTTAGCCCAAGTGGCAGGAAGGAAAGGCAGAGGAAGGCCATGGAAGCTGTGGGAGGATCAGATTCAGGAGTGTCTGCAAGAGAAAAAGATTATGATTATGAAGTATAGAAGGTCTTGTGTACGGCGTGTGATGGATGTCAGTGAAGCCAGAGTTGTATGTCAAGATCACTGTAAATGGAGAAGCTTGATATGGCAACAATAAGTAAATAATAAGTTAAAAAATTATCTGGTAGTTTGTATTTCTGTGTGGAGATAATCTTAGAGAACAACTTAGTGATATGTATGTACTTTGGATATCCTTGTTGTTCCATACAATAGATTTACATTATGCTTTAAAACATTAAAATTATCTGGTAGTTTGTATTTCTTTGTGGAGATAATCTTAGAGAACAACTTAGTGATATGTATGTACTTTGGATATCCTTGTTGTTCCATACAATAGATTTACATTATGCTTTAAAACATTAAAATTATCTGGTAGTTTGTATTTCTTTGTGGAGATAATCTTAGAGAACAACTTAGTGATATGTATGTACTTTGGATATCCTTGTTGTTCCATACAATAGATTTACATTATGCTTTAAAACATTAAAATTATCTGGTAGTTTGTATTTCTTTGTGGAGATAATCTTAGAGAACAACTTAGTGATATGTATGTACTTTGGATATCCTTGTTGTTCCATACAATAGATTTACATTATGCTTTAAAACATTAAAATTATCTGGTAGTTTGTATTTCTTTGTGGAGATAATCTTAGAGAACAACTTAGTGATATGCACATGTACTTTGGATATCCTTGTTGTTCCATACAACAGATTTACATTGTGCTTTAAAACATTAGAATTTTGAAGATATTTTAATATCTTCAAAATTCGGGTATGTCTGGTTATCTAGACAGTATTGTATCAGTGCTCTTTTTGCTTTTTTTTTTTTTTTTTTTTTTTTGCCAATTTTTAATGTTGTTAAAATTGGCAAAAAAAAAATAGAAGCAAAAACAGCACTGATACAATACTGTCTAGATAACCAGACATACCCGAATTTTGAAGATATTAAAATAATAAAATCATGTCGCAATGAGAGACACCTACGTATTGCAGAATCTGTATTAATTGAAAAAAATAGAGACCGAATTTGTAATAATAACGATCCAAATGTCCTGAATGAAAAATGGAAAGAACACAGAAGGGGGAAAATGAAGAGTTCACTGAAGTCAATAACAGATCGAGCCACGGTAGAAGCTTTTCGTGGATGGCGAGGGAGCCGGGCGTATCGCTCACTCTTGCTGCAGTGGCAGAAGAGAAAACATCTAGAACACCTCCTGAAGATAACCCAGTAGAATGTAGAAAGTACTTGAGGCAGACTGCGTAGGAATGGCTTAGTGTGTGGTTGGTTGTTCATGGGGTGTTGAGAAGAAGAGCCGAAAGAATGAGTCGTATGTAAATAGTAGTATATACATTCTTGACATTTTCGTTCGGCATTTTGTATGTTTGTAAATAGACAGTTTATGTTCGTTGATAATATCAAAAGATTTTGTGTTCAGGAATTGGGTTTTTAGCAACGAAGGTTAGGTTTTACAAGCTGGTGGGAGGGGAAGATACAATTTTGCAACCTGGACAACAAGGCACTTCATGGACTTGAGCGTTCGTAGAACATTTGAAAGAACCTGAAGACCAAAAATAGAACACCGCACCGGAGGCTTGAAACAAGCATGACGGCAGAAAGAATGAAACGTGCAGTGAAATGTGAAAATAGGTAAGCAACCTTGTAATTCTTATAATTGTATGCACGTAAATTTAAGAACAACTGCGGCTTCTGCTATGGATGTTTTAACCTGAATTTAAAAGTTAAGTTCTGATTCACCGTCTGAATGCGATCATAACTAAAAAATGATTACTAAAAACTTATTTCAAATTAAAACTTTAATACATTAAAAACGTGAGAGATCCTTCGAAATGCCCATTTCATCCTCAGGAAAATAAATGATCAATGTGTATTTTCAAGCTTTAGTATTTGTGCATTTACACCAGTAGCACGTTATTTTCCTGAGGATGAAACCTTGGACATTTTGAAAGATCTCGCATGTTTTTAAAGTATTGAAGTTTTAGCTTCAAATAAGTTTTCAGTAATTGTTTTTTAGTAATGATTGTGTTCAGATGGTGAATCAAAACTTAACTTCTTGTCCCAAATATTTACCATCACTAAGCTGTTCTCTGATATTCAGAGGTCAGCTCCACAAAGAAATACAAACTACCAGATAATTTTTTCCTACTGTTGCCATATCAAACTTCTCACTCTGTTATTATTGTCCCTCATGCGCTTGATCAATGAATATTTGTCATCAATAAGTGCATTATTTCTGAATTAAGGGATTAAAATTTTGGATTTCTTTGTACTTTTACACACTGGTTTATACTGCAAAAACCATAATTTCCTTTACTTTAACTTAAAAGTCTAGGAATAATTTTAACAGATACAAAATATAGACCTCATTTTCTGGGTTTAATTGGCAAAAAAATTTGATTTGCAACTCCGAATAGAACCCGGACTACAATCACCCCTGGAATAGTGTCAAGTAGTTACTCTCATGCTGAAGTAGCAAAATTAAAGAAGCCGCCCCGGTGGCGCAGTGGTCTAAGCGATAGCCTCTGATCATTCGTCCGTAAGGGGTCCAGGTTCGAATCCCGGTGAGGCATGGATGTTGTGTTTGTCTTACGGCACTGGTTCTCTCCCTTCCCTGGAGCCAGTGACCCTAAATTAGGGACGGGCGACTGCTTATAGCCCATTGAGTTGCTCACGGTGGTCGTTAAACTTCAAAAAAAAAAAAAAAAAAAATTAAAGAAAAGATCCATCTGACCGAAGCCTTCGGTCAGACAGTAGCCCCCATACAGTCAGACACTGTGTAAACAGCGTAGCTGTTAGAGTTGGCCACAGCCAATTAGAAGTCTCTCTTGAGTATTCACAACAAGTATGGGCGTGTGTTTTTTCTGCTCTGCGCTATCAAACAGCAAAGACACAGACCATGTTTTATAAAAGGCGGTAAAACCTGAAAAAAAGGCCAACCTGGCATTGTTACTTCTTGAGTGAAAGAACTGTGGGATGCAATTTCACCAAAAATGGCTATAAAGTCTCTCCAAAACGCTACATAAGTAATGCAATGGATGTTACTGGAGTTATTTGGAAACTCCAATAATCAATTAGTACTTTGAAGTTTTTTTACAGAAGATAATCTCAGAAATTTGCATAATTCATTTCAGTAAATATATGAGGGTTGTTCCGAAAGTAATGCAAAAGTAGGCATAACTTTTTTTATTAACTGACAGAGGTCATTCAAATTGCACATGTTAGTAGAGTAAGTCTTCCTCTATAGTAACCCTTCTTCTTCATTGCAAATTTGAAGGAGAGAAGGGTGGAAGTCTGCTTTGATCTGCTGCAAGCATTTGAAGCCAATAAAGACACATTTTTTTCCGATCTGGTGACCGGGGATGAAACGTGGACGTATCTTTACATTCCTGAAACGAAGAATCAATCCATGGAATGGTGTCACACCTCTTCACCAAGGCCTAAAAAGTTCAACAGTCAGCACAGAAAGTCCTGGTGACTTTTTTGTATGACAGGGGCATTATTCTTCTTGATTTTCTGGAACAAGGCCGTATCATGACCAGCGAGCAGTACATTGAGACAATCGAGAAACCATAAGGAGGAAGAGACCAAACAAATATCTAAAAAGGATCCACATTCACCATGACAATACAAGACCACACACAGCTTTGGCTATAAATTAGGCTGGTTGATGGTCCACCATTCATTGTACAGCCCAGATCTGGCACCCTCCAATTTCCACCTGTTCAGTCCAATGAAGGGCAGTCTCTGGGGACAGCGATTTGATGACACAGACAAGGTGAAAGTGGCTGTGAAGAAGTGTTTACAAGAGTTGACACCTAATTTTTTTCAAAGAGGATTCAAGAGTTGGGTTAAATGATGGTGCGAATGCATCACTTGTGATGGAGACTATGTTGAGTAGTACCTTTGTATAAAGAACGGGTCGCTCTACCAACATATGCAATTCGAACGACCTCTGTCAGTTAATAAAACAGTTATGCCGACTTTTGTGTTACATTCGGTACAAACCTTGTATTTTCCAAAATTCTTGAAATTTAATGTGAGCTTTTATGTGGGTCAATGTTTTTCACAGATTTTTAGCTCTTGAATTAGGGTTTTTTTTTTATATATATGCGAGTATATAGGGCAGGGGCGGATTGGCCCACCGAGATACCGGAACATTTCCCGGTGGACCACCCCAGAAATGTCTCATTTTCTCATTTCCTCTTCGTCTGGATTGTTTAGAAAGAATGAATAATTATTTTGGTATTGATGAATAAGAATCGTTAACTTTATTTGAGCTTTCTGTTATCTGTCTAAAACGTTATGGTCTTAAAAAAAATTGGCATTTTCTTCTATCTAGATATACACTGAAGTGCCAGAAGAACTGGTACAGACGAGCTTATGCAAAATACATAGCAAAGTCACCTATGCGCATACTCAGTTGTGTCCGCCAGTGCGTATATAAAGCGATAGACATCCTTGCCAGCTGTCGGAGCTGTTTTCGGCATGAGAATGACAAGCAGTAACGATTTAAGCGATTTTCAATGTGGTGTCATAGTTGGAGCTCGTGAGATGGGCCATAGTATTTTGGAGGTAGAAACGAAGTTCCGATTTTCACGGACGACCATTGCAAAGGGTGTACCGTGACTACAAGAATTCCTCCAACCTACGATACCAGTGTGGCCGTAAAAAGACATTAGGTGAACGTGACCATCGTCGACTGTCAAGAATCGTTTCACGCGACACTCTCGCAGGTATCATCGCAATTCAATGCTGGAGCCTCAACTAGCATCAGCGTCCGGACTGTGAAACATACCCTGCACGATGATATGGGCTTTGGGAGCCGACGCCCAACTCCAGTCCCCTTGATGGGTGCACGACACAGAGCTATGTGCCTCGCTTGGGTACGGCAACACTGCCACTGGAAACAAGTAGCCTGGTCTGACAAGTCGCGTTTCCAACTGTATCGGGCAGATATGGAAGGATTTGTGTGTGGCGCAAACCCCATGAAGCCATGGATCCCGCCTGTCAACAGGGAACTGTACCGGCTGGTATGGGGTGTGTTTAGCTGAACTTCACTGGGACCCCTGGTACGTCTACAAACGTCTGTGACCTGCCAAGGCTATGTGCGCATCCTTTCTGATGAGGTACACCCGTTCATGTCCTGTATTCATGCTGATGGGTTGGGCCTGTTCCAACAGCACAATGCACCTCCACACAAGTATTGGGGCGCCACATTATGGTTAGAGGAGCATTCATCTGAGTTTGGGGTGTTGCCATTTTCACCCAAGTCCCCAGATCTGAGGTGGAAGAATGAATCCCGCTCCTATGTCCTGACCTTTGACTATTTTCAATAGGGATTTGACGAATTAGTGTGGACCCTAAGGTATTAATTTTGTCGAATCAAGCCAAGACATTTTCATGCGTCGTCATGCAGATGGACAAAGCACAGTTGGAAAGCATAGAGAACTTACTGACTAACCGACCAGCAAAATAAATGATTGCTGAAGAAGCACCGAGTCAAATGAACATTGGACTTTTTTTTTCCCCCCTATTATACTGCATTCTTTTGTTAGGTCAAATTTATTGCTAGAGAAAAGTTACGAAACCATGCCCCAAATGCATTTTTAATTTCACAAAACTGGCAGCTTTTGTTTAATTACGTCACGCTGGGTATTGATCTGGGCTTAAAAATTTCACAGATTTAAAATCTGCTTGAATTTCTTTTCCTACGATAACTACGTTCTGAGAATAGCATTTTGAACTGGGAGTAATAAAGATACGTATTCCAATGCAGGACACCGCCACGCTGGCCTACTGAGAAGGGGAAAACTTGCGAGAGATAAACAAGCCCAGGTGGGGAGGTTCAGTTTACACGCAGCACAGCTTTAGCGTTTGAAACGGCACAAAACAATAAACCTAAAATGTGGGAAAACTGCGGACAAATGTTCCCATATAAACACATGTAACTGAAAAGTTTATTCCTAACTTACATCGGCACTTCATTTTAAATGTATTAAGTAAAATGAAGTTTTAATGGTGGCTGCAAAATCAACAGAAAAAAATCTGGTAGAATCAACAAATCCGTAAAATTAATGTTTTGTTCATAAAACAAGTCACATTTCCACAAATTTTATGGATAAATCATAAAACCTGGCAGGTATGCAAATTACACTGCAGTTAGTCATCTGCATGAAGAAGCATGTGTTGAAAGCGGACTTTTTGAGTAAATTTTTTGGAGCATACATCACATTGACGAGACTTCACACTTGCAAAAAGGAGTTTCTACCTCAAAAGACGGCTTTTGACAGCACACACACACATTGGTGAAGTTTTTCACCTGTGTGTAGGATCATAGGCCTTGAAAGATGATTTCTGACAACATACATCATACTTGTGAGGCTTTTTACCAGCATGAGGGAGCATATGACTTGAAAGATGACTTTTGCCAGCAAATTGTTTGCAGCACACATTGGTAAGAATTTTCACTTGTCTGACAAACCACATGTTCTGAAAGATGAGCCTTTTGTGCAAATTGTTTGCATAAAATAAATCCACAATGGTGAGCATTTTCACCTGTACGAATATGTATATGTCCTGAAAGATAACTACTCAGAGAAAATTATGTGGATCACATTACTAAAGATTTTCACCTGTGTGTTGAAAATTCATTTTTCACAGTAAAATGTTTGGAGCATACATCACATTGGTAATACTTTTAACCTGTGTGAACAAGTATATGCTTTGAAAGTTGAGATCTAGTAGCAAAATGTTTGGAACATGCATCACATTGGTAAGGCCTTTCACCTGTATGAACAAGTATATGCTTTGAAAGTTGATATTTCGTAGGAAAATGTTTGGAGCATGCATCACATTGGTAAGGCTTTTCACCTGTATGAACACGTATATGCCTTGAAAGATGATATTTTGTAGCAAAATGTTTAGAGCATACATCACACTCGTAAGGCTTTTCACCAGTGTGAACACGTATATGCCTTGAAAGATGGCATTTCGTAGCAAAATGTTTGGAGCATACATCACATTGGTGAGGTTTTACACCTGTGTGAAACAGTATATGCTCAGAAAGATGACTTTTGTGAGTAAATTGTTTGCCACATATATCACATTGGTGAGGCTTCTCACCTGTGTGAATAAGTATATGGATTGAAAGATGACTTTTATGAGGAAATTGTTTGGAGCATATGGGGCATACAACACATTGGGGTGGTTGTTCACCTGTGTGAATTAACATATGTTTTGCAAGGCTTGATTTTTGAATAAATTGTTTGAAGCATACATCACACTGGTGAGGCTTACCTGTGTGATGGACCATATGCAGTGAAAGATAACTTTTGTGAGCAAATTGTTTGCAGCATACATCACATTGGTAAAGCTTTTCACCTGTGTGAAGGAGCGTGTGCCTTGAAAGATCACTTTTCCGGGCAAATTTTTTATTGCATACATTACATTGGTGAGGCTTTTCGCCTGTGTGAAGGAGTGCATGCCTTAAAAGTTTACTTTTCTGAGCAAATTTTTTATAGCATACAATACATTGGTGAGGCTTTTCACCTGTGTGAAACAGCATGTGTTCTGAAAGATAACTTTTGCAAGTAAATTGCTTGCAGCATACAACACATTGGTGTGACTTTTGACCTGTGTGAAGGAGCACATGCCTTGAAAGTTCACTTTTCTGAACAAATTGTTTGCAGCATACATTGCATTGGTGAAGCTTTTCACCTGTGTGAACTTTCTCTACTTTCTTGATAATCAAATTTTGAGCCACATCTAAAGAACAACTCAACAGTGACTCCATGTTGATAAACGTACGATTTTTATTTATTCAGAGCATAGCCCTTTTTGAAAATGTTGACATTATACAGTCATGAAGTGAACAAAGCCTGCCTCTTTCACTTAAACTGTGTTGTTCACACACGGAAAGAAAAATGCCATGATGTCATCTCTAAGGTAATATTTAGCATACTTTAAAATATCTAATTAATTAAAACCAGATAAAATAGAAATGACACTATACAAGATTTGAGAACATATGTTCTGAAATAACGGAACAAATGTTCAGGTTTTAGAATTCACGCAAAGACAAAAATTATAGATTCCATTATTTTGCCAGCTATACAATAACTTGCTGATATTTTCTCATTGAAGTATTTAAGACCTTTATGTCCCTGTACGATGCTGAGTACTGAAAATTGTTTACAGAAAAATAATACATGCATGCAAACTCCTGTAATCCTATATTACGCAACTTGTTTACGAACATTCAATCAACCTTCTCCCGAAATGGACAAGAAACGAATTCATGGTTTTTAGCTGTACGATGAATTTTTAAAGCGAAAGTTATCTCAGAGAAGTGTATTTCGCCAGAAATATTGGAAAAGGGGTAACTTTCCAAACGTTTTTCACTTTCCCAAATGTATTTATTACTTTGCTAAATGTTAAAATTTGGGAGTTTGTCTCCTTCTCCAAAACAACCCAAGTTATATTTATTATGCTCCTCTATTAGCTGGATTACATAACTTATTGGTTATTAACACAGATCGCTTTCATTTAAAAATAATTTTATAACTACGTAAAAGTAATTTCTTCCTTCCATTCCACTAGAACAAAGTAACGACACATGAAATACGGGATTACACCAGTATACGGAACCACTTCAAATAAATTTCTAAAGTAACAACCTAATTGCATGCTATTGCAACAGCCTTTTTACATATTTTAAAATGTGAAGTTAGTTTCAGCATAGTGAAGGATACTCTCATCTTGGAAAATCTCTTTGCTGCTCTTCCACAGTTTGTGCATTACTACAATAAATGACGTTTATCACATTTTTATAGATTTAGCGCAACAATAATTCTAAAAACACAATGAATTTGGGATTATGATAGCGTTCATTCTATCGATAATATCAATCATTTTATCTGTTAAGAATAAGACAAGTCCATTGAAACTTTTAATCTTTCAAAATACAGTTACCGCTGGAAACATAGGGGGCAATTAACCATCAAATAGTTTTCCATTCCTGAAAGCTGACAATTTTTGATTAACTGTTTAATTAGTTTGCATAACGGAAACCCTGTGCGCCTAAGGTGGCCAGACGTCCTCATTTTCTGGGGAAAGTTCTCAATTTCTATTATTTGTTCTCAATTTCCTAGAAACTTATTGAGGACGTCAAATGTCCTCAATTTCTTAGTTTTTGTCCACAATATTTGAAATTTCCCCTTCAAAATTGAAATAGGTAAATATGTGTTTAAAAAAAGGCGTAGAATTCAATTGAATTTACCAAATGCAACTAAATTTTATTCAGCATCAATTTCTTATTTAATTACTCGGAAATGGATTCATAAAAAGATATGAAACTATTTTCCGAAGCTGATAAATTTTTCTTTGAATTAAGTTAGAAATCATGCAGTATTAATGGGAGAAATGCCGAAGTATCGAACGAAATCATCTCGATAAATGTGGTGCTACGATTTTCTTTCTGTTTTAAGTACTTCTTTTCTGTTTTAACTGGATTTAACTAAAATATTTTTATGATGGGAAATGAATCTCGTCTGTCTCAGCATCCACTTTCTTGCAATTAAATAAGTAATTGATGTAAAATTTGGTTACATTTGATAGATTCCATTCAGAGTTCCACAACTTTTGTACAGTACATTTTTCATTAAACTGTTTCTTCAAGTGAGGTTATTGGACTTGGAATATTCCTTCTCATAGAGATAACATGCAGCTATTACATGATTTCTGCTCGGTCAGCGTATAGTAATTTTCTGACTTCAGATATCAAATTCTTGCACAGAATCACAATGAAATTTCAGTACAATTTCAAATTGTAGCTTTTTTTTTGCAAGTGCTGCCCCTAAAATTAAGGCCGCCCCGGTGGCGCAGTGGTCTAAGGCGCTGGTCTCTGATCATTCGTCCGTAAGGGGTCCGGGTTCGAATCCCGGTCAGGCATGGATGTTTTTGTCTTACGGCACTGGCTTTCTCCCTTCCCTGGAACCAGTGACCCTAAATTAGGGACGGGCGACTGCTTATAGCCCATTGAGTTGCTCACGGTGGTCGTTAAACCTCCAACCAAAAAAAAAAAAAAAGTAAGATTTAAAGTGTATCGGAAGCAATACTCTGCATGATAGCATTTTATTGCTATTTCACATGAAAATATTTAACATAAAAATCATTATTTCACATGAAAATCATTCTTCGGATGCATCGTATATTTTCCAATGAAACTGAGAAATTATGGGACATTTCACAGCATTTTTGCTAAGCTTTGGATTTACCATAATGCGTCAGACGCTATCCTCAATTATGTCCTCATTTCGAAGCGAAATTGTCCTCAATTTTGCATTGAAATTGAGGTCAAATGTCATTTTCTCCTCAATTGCATTCTCAAAAATCTGGTGCCGCCCCGGTAGCGCAGTAGTCTAAGCGATGGACTCTGATCATTCGTCCGAACGGGGTCCGGGTTCGAATCCCGGTGAGGCATGGATGTTGTATTTGTCTTACGATACTGGCTCGCTCCCTCCCTAGAACCAGTGACCCTAAATTAGGGACGGGCGACTGCTTATAGCCCATTGAGTTGCTCACGGTGGTCGTTAAACCTACAATCCAAAAAAAAAAAAAGAAATCTGGTCACCTTATGTGCGCTCCGGTGGCGCAGTAGTCTAAGCGCTGGCTTATGACCATTCGTCTGAGATGGGCACGGGTTCGAATCCTGTTGAGGCATGGATGTTGTGTTTGTCTTAAGGCACTGGCTCTCTCTCTTCCTTGGAACCAGTGGCCCTAAATTAGGGACGGGCGATTGCTTATAGCCCATTGGGTTGCTGACGGTGGTCGTTAAATCTCCAATCAAAAATAATAGTAATAAATAAAAAACCCTGTGCAGTACGACAAACATTGATGTCAAGTATTGAGCAGAGTATATTCATGTGAAATCAAAAGTAAAAATCTGCATGAAATACGACTGGGTTTGGGTACACAGCAAAGAGAGTGTTTTTTTTTTTTTTTTTTTCGCGGGGGAGGGAATTTTAAAGACTACCGTCAGGAACTCGGTGGACTATAAGGGGTTCAAGGTCACTGATTTGAGTGAAGGGGGCAAGCCAGTGCCTTAAGTCAAACGCACCACTAATACATGGCCAGTGCAAACTTTTCTTATCAGAAAAAGATGGTGGAGGGCTTGAATTACCTCCTTGATTCCTTTGAAAAACTTGGCAAGGCTGTTCTTAGGTTTGCTGGAAAAATCTTTTCAAAATCGACCACACCAGAAAAGAATAAGCAATGAACCGTGTATATTAATGTGACGTCAAAAGCAGAAAGTTTTATTTATTTATTTATTTATTTATTTAAGGTTTAACGACCACCGTGAGCATCTCAACGGGTTATAAGCAGCGGCCCATCACTAATTTAGAGTCACCGGTTCCAGGGCAGGGAGAGAGCCAGTGCCGTAAGACAAACACAATATCCATTGATTGATTGGATGGGCTATAGAGCCTTTGCAACGACGTCATTTTTGACGTCACGGTTACTTCCGCGTGGTTAAGAGAAAGTTCGGCTGCTGAGGTTCCCATAGGATTAACATGAGGAAGCGATTTCTTGACCCTCTGTCACTCGATTGTTTGAAAATTTTAGAAATGGTTAAAAGCTGTATGGCGTATGGGTGCTTCTCAAAGTACGAGTAAGGTAGTGGAATTTCCTTTTATCGCTTTCCAACGGCACAAAAACTCCTGATATTATGGAAAATAGCCGTAAATCGGAAGGCATGTTCACCCAAGCCGACATGATTTTCAGTAAACACTTCATTTCAAGTATCACAAATCTGCATATTTTATTAGGTTAATAGTCGGATTTTTATCGATACATTTTCTTGCTCACTCTTATGTATTATTTTCAAGTTTTTACGTAAATCCTTGTTATTCTGTTTTAAATGCTCTAAATGCATGACGGATTAACTTTGCTATTGAATCAGAAATTGCTAAGCTTTCGTGAACTTTCAAGATTTTGTACTGTTACTGATTTCCAAATACTGAAACAGATGCATTTTTTTCCGAACCGAAATTTAAGGATATATGTCCACATAGAATTAAAGGGTGCTGTCATGCATTATTGTGTCGTCTGTTTTCCCGGATCTGTTTTCTTTTTGGTGGAAAAATAGTCCGTTTTTCGGGATATGATAAGTCGGCATTTTCCTTTTATTTAATTGCAATACTCACTGGAACCAGTCAGAAATGTAACAACTTACTTTACAGCCTGTAAGAACTTTTCCGTTTTCAGTCTTCAGAATTAATGCATTTCTAACCCACCCATTGGTAAAATATTTATATGCATCAAGGCTTATAAGCTTTTAGAGTTTTTCCGGTATAACACGGAAATGTGCCTATTAAAGATTTATAAATATCGTGATAGTTCAAATCAGGAATGTCCGTAGCAACACAAACTTCCAGACAATAAAAATATCTTTCAGGTATGTCATATGGATCTTCTATGCCATTATTTCTAAGCGTTTCTTCGTAACGTTGTTTTTCCACCACATTAAGATGACAAACTTTGTCAGAAAGAAGTTTTTTCAACTCCATTTACAGCAGCAGCAGCCATTGAAACGCATGGAGAGAGACCAGCTTGGGTACTTTCTAACCACCCGGAAGTCTAGCAGACAGTTTTGTGACGTCACGTGCAAAGGCTCACGTAGCAGACTTATTGAAATTCGTAGCTCCAAGTCCTGTCAACATGTTCGACTTTCATCCCGAAAGCCCTGTCGGTAGTCACGTGGGTTATGGTCTGCGCTTATCCATTACACAGGTCTGGACTACGTCTTTCGTCCTGCGTAGAACACTTTTCTTCGGATCTCACAAGGTGTTAAACTTCCTTTCGAATTATCTTACCGCTTGATACATTCATTTTACGTTCGAGAGTTTTCCCTCTAGGAATAAGCAATCAATAAATAGTGCCACAGCGCTACCTGCCGTCAGTGGGAAAATTTTACTGAATGTTGACAAGACTTGGAGCTACGACGACACGGACGTCTATAAGCAGTGGCCCATCCCTACTTTAGGGTGCTGGTTCCAGATAAGGGAGAGAGCCAATGCTGTAAGACAAACACAACATCCATTGATTGATTGGGGTTTCACGACCACCGTGAGCAACTCAATGGGCTATAAGCAGTGCCCATCCCTAATTTAGGGTCACTGGTTCCAGGGAAAGTAGAGAGCCGGTGCCATAACACAAACACAACATCCATTGATTGATTGGAGGTTTAACGACCACCGTGAGCAATTCAACGGGCTTGAAGCAGGGGCCCATCCCTAATTTAGGGTCACTGGTTCCAGGGAAGGGAGAGAGCCAGTTCCGTAAGACAAACATAACATCCATTGATTGATTGGAGGTTTAACGACCACCGTGAACAACTCAACGGGCTATAAGCAGTCGCCCGTCCCTAATTTAGGGTCACTGGTTCCAGCGAAGGGAGAGAGACAGTGCCGAAAGAGAAACACAAACATCCATGCCTCATCGGGATTCGAACCTGCACCCCTTTTGGACGAATGATCAGAGGCCATCGCTTAGACCACTGCGCCACCGAAGCAGCCGTAGAAAGTTGCATACAACACAGTTGGGTACGTAGCAAAGCGTTTTTTTTTGGGGGGGGGGAGGAGTTTAATAGCCACTATGAACAGAGCTGTAGTAGCTAAGGGACCGTCTGTAAAGTACGTCCGAGATCACAGGGGGAGGGAGGAGGTTTGGTAATTTGGAGTCCAGCGGCAAAAACGTAATGGATGGTATGTCTTCGTTTTGTTTTCTCTTTTTTTTTCTTTTAATAGTTAAAAAAAGGTATGAAATATTTCAGATTTCTGATTATATATAGCTTAATCAGAATATTAATATTAAGTTCTTATATTTGTACTACCAAATCTATCGTGTTTTGTAGATGGCATAATCAGGAGTATTGCAAACTTAAATGTGTGCGTTCATTTTTAGATCTTTATTTCAGAATGATAAAGTTTGGGTAGCATTTGGGAATAAATTAATGCCTAAATAATAAATATTTTCTGAAGAAAAAGTGTAAATATATAGAAAATTTCTTTAAATAATTACATGTTTTCTTTCTGTTTCTCAACGGACTTCTAAAAGCAGTTGTCAAAAATAAAAGGGGTTGCGGGAATTAGGATTGCATCATGGGAAAACATTTCCGTGTCTGCGGACCAGCAATAGTTTGTTTATATGCGTTTTCACATTGCTTAACATGTCGTTCGTTGTAGGGGTTCGGGAAAAACTCGATTTTTGTATATTTATTAACGACATGCCTAACTTTTTCTCATCGTATGGTTGTGCTAATAAATCCTGTTACTTAAAATGTACAGAAGAAGGAATATCTTTACATAATTTTCCTCTGAAAAGGATGAAACTCTTAAAGGAATGGCTGTGTAAAATGAAACGAGATGATTTCCATCCCAATTTGCATTTTTGAATATGTTCTGCCCACTTTAACGACGAAGATTTTGAATATTGTTACACTAAGACTAGAAGGCGGCAGAGCCGTAACTAGGGCGGGGCAGACAATTAAAATTAGAATTTCCTCCTCAAGATGTTCAGAAGTTGTCAGTTACTCACATTAAGTAATAAAGGTGTGGTTGTACTCGTATAGTTCGTTCAACTGAAGAATAACAAAGGCCCCCTTCTACAACAATGGGACCCACAGTACTTCTTTAGTTGGGTGGACTATACGTGCGTTGCAAGATAACGATGTTCACAATTTGGAGATTCTCTGGAGACTATTCAGTCTTTATTGTGCTGCATACCACGACAGTCAGCTACACTCGGTCCACTTGATGCGGTGCCGAAGGTCCGAACTCCGAAACAGTTGCGAAGAGCTGTAAAAACAGTTGCATTTTGATTGCGCCTTTGTTTTACTCCTTTTTTCGTTAGAACTTAGAAATGCATTTTTACGCCTAGTTTCGTTAGAAAGTCTTTGTAGTACTGTTATATTTTTGAAATTGTATCTGCTTTTTGCTGTCTTTAATTTAAAGCTATTTTTCGTAAAAGTTCTTCTCTGTAACTTGTGCTCGCTTAGATTTTCCAATGCTGTTTTTCGTTCTTTTGGTGTGTGTGTGTGTGTGTGTGTGTGTGAGAGAGAGAGAGAGAGAGAGAGAGAGAGGGAGAGAGAGAGAATGTGAGAGATACAGATAGAGAGAGCGAGATAAAGAGAGAGAAAGACAGACTGAGAGAAAGTGAAAGAGAGATAGAGAGAGAAAGAAAGATAGAGAGAGTGAAAGAGAAACATAGAGAGAGAAGAATGGAGAAAGAGAGAGAGAGAGAGAGAGAGAGAGAGAGAGAGAGAGAGAGAGAGAAAGAAAGAAAGAGGCAGATTGGGGCGCGATATTTTGCGGTTTGATCCGAGCACAGAAATGTGTAGTTACGCTCCTGAAGGCGGTCAAAAGCTGGTAGTAAACATTCCCTATTAAATTTCTAAAAAAATGTGGAAAAGGGAAAATGAATTTCATATCTAGATCAGTAAGTTGCGAATTAACTTCTACGTTCTTTCCCCAAAGAGCGAAACATATCTATAATTTTTTTAATGCTACGCATTCATTTTATTTTTAAGTAAATTGTCTAGCGAGCGACAATGGGAAGTTTTTAGTTGTTGTTTTTTAACCCCAGTTTGTTTCCATATTACCTAGTTTTGCGAAAAAGAAAGAAAACCCCAGGTTTATGTTTCAGATGTTTCGCCAGTGTCTGACATAAGAACGTGAAATTTAATCTTCAAATATTATTTGGCAAACTTAATGTGCTGAAAGATATCTATATTGAAGGTATATAAATATACTTTAAAACTCTGTGCACATTTTCATCACTTGTGGCAAAATAAAGTTATCATACCAGTGACAGTGACAAATGCACTTTTGAATAAATGAGCCAACTTTCCCTTTAATCCATGAAACGTGCAGTTATTTCAATTATACATGATTCGTAAACATATATGTACAAGTCATTTAAATTGTGAAACTATGAGATAATTGCATTATATTCTAAGTGAAGTAAAACGAACTGCACACATTATTGCAATATATCAAACCAGTCTATTTCGTTGAAACATAAAAGTTAGTTAGAAGCTATTACACCATAAAAACCTTGTTAACTCCGGCCTCGGATAAACTTTCCGTATCTGATATCAAGCCCTATGGTAGGTGTTCCAGTCTCTTGTTCAATAAGTAATCCGTGAATTTTATTGGTATAGTTGAAGTCTATTGAAGAAATAAAGTTACAAACTGTCACCGACACTACCATATCATCCCGTTACAAACACGTTCTTGTGATCCATCTGACACGTGCGACGCATTTCGGTATATCTTCTATACGATTAGCAAGCGGTTCTTAGTATTGCTAGTGAAGCACCTGGGCATTTGTAACCTCTCGGTGCATGTCATTGGCTGTCATGTCCTGTCAACGCCACCTGGGATGTCATAATTTGATTTGTCATAGTGAGGAACTTCGTTGACCATTTGCTGTAAGCCGACTGGTGAATTTATTCAGAATCATAGTTGAGCGGATAGGTCCCAATTTCTCTATTGCTTTTTGAGTTCTATTGAAACCTTACATTTTTGGTTTATTTTGAGTTTCTTTTTCCAATATAGATTTCCATGGGTATGGAACTTCAACAGGGTTGATCTTATTACAATTATTTTTCCATGTTTTCTCAATGACGAGGGCTTCTGAAAAACGTATTAGTTTCTCTGAACGCTGATCAAGAACAATTTTTTGCTCCTTCAAAGTCAGGGTTACATACATTATCCACACAGAATTCAATTAAGGCCGTCTTCCAATCTTTTTCTTCCAATTATCTTGGTGCTGTTGTATTCTAGTTTGTAATCGATTTTTTGCACTTCCTACATAGAATTTTGACTTGGTACCATCTTGATCAATTACTGGGATAGTATAAACACCAGCTTTATTTAAATGTTTTTGAAGCCCTTTATTTTTTAAGAGTATATCAGCATAAGTGGTAGCATTTGCACCAAAACTCTTATTAACTTTATCGCATTCTCTATGTAATATGGAAGTAATGGCTGGGAGATAAGGAAATCTACCATAAAAAATTTTTCTTTTTTTCTTCAGACTTCTGCATATGTTTGTGGTCATAAATCAATTTGTATAACGTTTTTTTATTATATCCATATCAATAGCCGTGTTCAAAATCCAATCAAGTTCTTCGTTTCGTAGCTTACTACTCCTACATATTGTAAAAGCTCTTTGTACTAAATACCTAAACGCAGAAAGTTTATGAGATATTGTATGCCAAGAGCTAGTAGGAATGAGCACTGGAGCTTAAGATTCTTTCCGATACACCAGAAATTCTAGTCGATGTTGTCTTCTTGACACTATAACATCTAAGAAAGGTAATTTATTATTTTCCTCTATTTCTGTAGTAAAAGTTATAGTCGGATAACAACCACTGGAGGCCATTTGTGCATTTTGAATCAAATCTTGACTAAATTCCTTGAAAATTATGAACGTATCGTCCACATATCTGGAATATGATATAATATTGTGCTCATAAATAGGGATAATGTTATCTACGCTGTCCTTCATAATTACTTCCGCAAAGAGTGTGAGCATGGGTGAGCCCATTGGGGCACCAGATTTCTGTCGAAAGATTTTGCTGTAAAATTCAAAGTATTAGTTGTTATCTTGAATAAAAGAAACAGCAGAGACGATGTCGTCGACTTCCCTGGATGATAATAAGGTATTCGAAGAGAGTTTGCTATGTATAACTGAAATAGCAGGCTTAACATGGGTATTTGGAAACAATGATATCACGTCCATGCTAATGAAGCAAGCGGTATCAAGGTCAAAAGCACACTGTTTCACTCTATCAATAAACGTTTTACTATTGGGGACACAATTTTGTGAGCATGGTAACAATGGCCTCAAGGACTCCAATAAATTTCTTTCTAAATGTACCGGGTGATCCAGAAGTAACAGAAAATTTGAAAAATCAATAATTCGCAAAGAATTTACAGTAATCTGGTGCGGTTTTTACAGAAATGCACAGAAAGACGGGGGACTTTTTTGTGCGTAATGCAGAAATTTAATACCAGAAGAGTAACATTTCCGACCACCAGATGGCCCCACAGGTGATGCCACTGCAGTACAGTTCCCACCAAAGACATAATTGCAAATGTTCCATGTGGTGTCGATCATTTATGAGCACAGCCTGACAGACGTGGTAAGACACTGTGCACAGCATTAAACAACATGACAGGTGATATTGCAGAAACATGATGCCGGATCGAGTCCTTCAACGTGGCCAATGAAGTTGGCCGATCTCTGTATACCTTTGACTTCAAGTAGCCCCAGAACCAAAAATCGCAAGGTGTAAGGTCCGGAGACCTGCGATGCCACTCGTGCGGAAAGGAGATACTTAGGACACGGTTCTCTCCAAACGTTGACCATAGGAGTTGCTTTACAGGAGCAGTAATGTGCGGCGGTGCTCCATCTTGCATGAATGTGAGAGTATGAAGTGTTTGTCTCTCTTGTAAGTGTGGGATAATGCTGTTTCTCAACAACGCTGCATATCAATCACTTGTTACCGTAACGGTTTGAAATCCAGAGCTGTGAACTTCCTCAAAGAAAAACGAGCCAATAACAAAAGACGCTGTGAAAAGACAACATGCTGAGACGTAGCAGTAGCAACTTACCTGGCACCCATTGTTTCCTTTAACATGCAGCTTGCCATTTTCACTAACAGCAGGAACTTTACTCACAGCCCAATCAATCACGCAGCACTGATAACTCACTATACTTGTAAGGCGGGTCCACGCACAGAGCATTGGCAGGTAATTACAGAACCCACACTGATAATTCAGTCAGAGATTCTATTTAAATACCACCGTTAAGTCGCTTTCAGACCCCTACAGCACCATCTGGTGGTCAGAAATGTAACTATTCTGGAATAAGATTTCTGCATTACCACAAAAATCCCCCGTCTTTCTGTGCATGTATGTGAAAACCGCATCTGATTACTATAAATACTTTGCGAATTATTGATTTTTCAAATTTTCTGTTACTTTTGGATCACCCGGTGTTAAAAAAAAATTAATTTTGAGATTATGACTCTCATCGAAGTTTCTGGCTTATGGAGCTTTTTTACCAAAAGCTCCTGGCAAGCCGACTCCCTTTGGAGGCCTAGAAAGTCATACCGAGTCTGGTAAACAGCTGTGGTTACGAAAAGAGGCCAATTTTCGTATAAGCCGTTCAGTGGGGCCTTTATCTACCTGTTCAACAGATAGCTGGTGTATTGCACTTTTCATTTTATCCATATAATGTGTATTATTCAATATCACTAGTCGTTTAGAATTATCTTCAATTATATTAATCTCTGGATTTCTTCTTAACTCTAAAAGTTGCTGCCATTCATATCGAAATATGCGTTGGACGGAATCCCCTCAAATGTTGTCTTTATGCTTTTGTTGGTTTAACTGTCTGTACAATTTGTACCTTAAAGGGTCTCCTTAACGAGGGTTCAAAGTATCCACGATATTCTCCAATAATGGGATATATTTTCTCAGCTCTTGGTAGCTGAAATGACGGGGCAAACTTTATACCTCTATCAATGGCTTTTACTTGTTGGTCAGACAGTACTATATTGGATAAGTTAACCAAGTTCGTCTTACTTCAGCGACGAAGCGTCCATAGACGCAATGGAAGCGCCGCTTGCCTTTGAAATCATAAAGCAAAATGCTGCACGAAATCATGAAAAAGATAATGAAGTTTTAAAAATTCAGATATATTTATGCATTATTTTTTCAGTTATTTCGTAATGAAAGCAAGTTTCATGATTACGCTACTAAGTCAACTTGCGGCCGGTTACGTTAAGGCCGACAGTTGTGAACCAGGCAATTCCGTGAGGCTTCTCTTTTTCGGACACACATGGCCGTACTACGTTCTCCGTGGATGGAAGCGATCTCTACTGCGCTTCTAGCCTCGCAGCCCAGAAAGGAAGCCAAAGAGGGCATGCGCGTGACGTCCCTTTCGGATGCGCATACTACGTTCTCCGTGGATGCGATTTCTAGTGCGCTTCCAGCTGTAACCTCTCAGTCTCAGCCCTGCATGGAAGCCTGAGCGGCGCTTACGCTTGACGTTTGACCCTGCATTTAGACCGCTTCCAGCTAGTAACCTTATATTTCCGTGGAATTGTTTGTCTGCGTATAAAATGATTACTTCGTTGTTTCTGTGTTGTATTGTATTGGCTGTTAATGTGTGAAAATAGTATTCTGCAGTGATATTCATCGTGAATATACAGTATAAGTGAATTATACTAAATTTACTTTTTTGATCTGCTACTGTGAGTCAATCAAAGTTCTTTTTTACACTTTTTTGTATAGGTTTTCGTTACACTGATTAGTTGTTTCAAACCTTGCAAGCAATCTTGAAGAATGCGAAGTGATTCAATTTCTGGCGAAGACAGAAACTCGTCGTGCAGTCGATTATTTCGAGAAGTCCTCGACATTGTTAGTTTGAATATTTCCGTAATATTCCGCGAATTGCCGAAGTTAATGTTTCTATGTACGTCTGCTTGACAAAACACAATTTCCTCAATTCATCACGAAATTTCCAGAGATCCCTTTTTCTAATTCGAAAGAAGCTTTTCCTTCATTTTTGGATCTCATTTGTCTGAAAAGTGAACTCAGCGTAATTTATTCACAGCCGGATATGCTAAAAGAAAGTATCGGTGAATTCTACCTGTATCTGATTGCTGAAGACCTGGTCAACGTATTCCCCGAGGTATTCAGACTCAGTAAGCTTATATTCACTATTCCTGTTAAAAATACATCTGCTGAAAGGACCTTTTCTGCAGTGCCGTGGAAAGCGAGCTCGGGCCCCAGTGCAATAAAATCTCCGGGCCTCCCCCACCTCGGCTCCTCCACTAACCACAAAATCCATATTTCCGTTTCCTCATCTACCCCCCACCCACCATTCCCCTACTTCCCGACAATCCGACCGGTTGCAACTCTTCAATTTTTTAGTGTATTTAAAGCAAGTTTTGAATTTATTACATTTTTATACATTTATGACATAAATTACGAATTTTTACGCGTCACGTAGGAAATATTTTTTTACGCGTAGCTTCCTAACCCTGGTGACGGTATAGCTTGAAAAATATTCGGACACCATAAAATAATAATTATAAAAAAAATGGCCCCTAACCGGTGCTACAGCACCGCCCCCCCCGCCCCCCTCTCTCTCTCTCGTCAGGTCTGCTTTTCTGCACGCAAATGAATCAAAACATTTAAAAATTATATAGATCCGTTGTAATATGTATTTACAGTGACGTTCCTGTGTTTCCCACATGAATTAAATTTTCATAACTAACAAAATGTTTCACTGCTATTATTTTATACAGTATGTGTTAGTATCAGGGGCGGGTTTACCATTGGGCCAACCTGGGCCATGGGCCAGGGCGCTGCACATAGAGGGGCGCCAAAATTTTGAGAATACATGTGGCACAAGACGTTTTCTCATCCCCCTCCCCCCAAAAAAGAGAATGAAATGGGATTTTTAATTTTTACAAATTATAAACTGAGTAGTATAATACCTTTAATGCTTAAGAAAATATTAAATGGTGTTAGCACATTCAGTATGTTTAAAAAAAACTTATACGAGCACATAGTGCTTCATTTGAGCATGAAGAGTCTGTAAAGTGTTTCATAACACGTGCAGAGAATAGTTGAATAATTGATTCTGCTGTAATTAAGCAACTGATGAATGAGAAAAATTATTGGAAAGCACTACTTTTACAGATTAGCGAAGTCATTAAATTTCTGTCTTCCCGTGGATTAGCATTTAGTGGAAATGGAGCGAACGACAAGTTAGGGAATATTAATAATGGCAATTTTCTAGGCATCTTTGAACTGATAGGAAAATTTGACCCTTTTATGGAGCAACATTTAAAAATTTTTGGAAATAAGGGAAGTGGAAATGTTTCATACCTTTCGAAGGATGTATGTGAAGAATTCATTTCATTAATGACCTTATCAGTCACTGACGCAATGGTTAAAGAGTTGAAGTCGAGCAAATATTACTCTATTATTATAGATTCCACTCCAGATTTGTCAAAAGTTGACTGTTATTTTTCGTAATGTTCTGGGAAAATGGACAACCAGAGGAACGATTTATTTGTTTCTTACCCAACACTAGTCATAAAGCAGAAGGCATGAGAAGGCTTTATTGAAGCTGTTGCAAGATTTAAAAATAGATGTTAAAGACTGCAGAGGTCAAAGTTATGACAACGAGAGAAGTATGTCTGGTGAATATTCAGGTCTCCAAGCTCGATTAAAAAGTCATAACAGTTTAGCCTACTACATTCCATGCGCAGCACACTCTCTTAATTTGGTTGGGAAATCCGCAGTGCGATGCTTCCTTGAGGCTACATCCTTTTTTATGTTCGTACAGGACATATACAACTTGTGGTCGTCTTTATCACATAGGTGGCAAATCTTGAAGACATGTCTTCAAGATAATCTTAAGCTCCACAGCTAATCTGGATCGCAATCTCCACTTCTTGTACCCAAAACGTTTTGTGAAACCCGATGGTCAGCAAAGGTTGATGCATGCAAGGCCTTACGCTCTAGTTATTCCTGCATTAGAGATGCACTTCAAGACTTCGCAGAAAACACCGGTGAAAAATTACAAGCAAGAGTAGAAGCAGAGGGATTATTAAGTAAGATGAATTTGTTAGAAATGGGCATTCTTTTAGAGCTTTGGAGTGATATTTCACAAAGAATTGATAATTCCAATAAAACACTGCAGAAATTGAATATTGACCTTTCAGTTGTTGTAGAACTGTACGATTCACTTATTAAATATTTAAGTGATCTCCGGAATAAATGTGATAAGTATGAGGAAGATGGAAAAGTTTTGCCTCAGTGCGACGAATATAAGAAGAATGTTACCAGAACCCGTCGGAGAAAACTACAATTTCAAGAGATGAATAGCGATAAAGAAACTGTTTTTACTGGAAAGGAACATATGCGAATATGCGTTTTCCCTACGATTATTCATAACTTGGTGCAGCAGTTGAAACGTCGACGAGATGCGTATTCCGATGTGGAGAGCATGTTTGGGTTTCTAACGCAATTATCAGACTTTGATAAGACAAAAGTATCTCAAAAGGCAAAAAATCTACTGACAGTTTACTCTAAAGATTTAGGCCCAGAATTTGTACAAGAATGTCTTCATTTCCAGAAATTTTGGAATAATTTAGATCGACAAGCAGTGACAGATTCAAGTGTTAGTGTTCTTGTTGAGGATATGATGAAACTGATTAGGGAAAACTAATTGATTCAACTTTTCCGAACATTGATGTTATCCTAAGGATGTACCTATGTATACCCATCACAAATGCCTCTGGAGAAAGAAGTTTTTCTCTTTTGGAAAAGAGAAAAACTTCTTTCTCCAGAGGCATTTTGTCCCCAAAAACATCTGATGCCTTTGGGGTCGCAAATTGTCCTCAAATTTTGATGTTTGTCCTCAAATGTCCTCGAATTCACACTTCCTCCTTAACCCTTTAGATTTCCAATGAAAAATGTTCTTAAAAGTAGTTTCCGTTGTACTAATTTTCCAACATGCTTCTTGGGGAAACTAATTTTGACTTTTTTTTGTTCTTTCTGGGTTTAACAACCATTACGAGCAATTCTAAGGACGATAAGCAGTAACCTCTCTCTAATTTGGAGACATTAGTTCTAGGGAAGAGAGAGACCAAGTGCTGTAAGACAAAAGCACCTCCCTGCCTCATTCGGGACTCGAACCCGTGCCAACTTGTACGAATCATCGTCAGTGACCAGCACTAAGACACTGTACCACTGGTCGGTCAAATTTCGACTGTACTTGTTCTGAGTTTCTCCAAAAACTTTAGCAAAATGAAAAATTCGCCATGTAATTACTGTGGTGTGCAGCCTAATTTTAATTCAGCGCATGTACCTAATGTAAAGCATTTCACTTTTGCTAATATGTTCTCGCCATCATAATTCTACTTTGTCAATACAAATTACCAACATTCTACAAGATATATCCTTTTAAGAAACAGATTTTAATTTGTAATACCACACTTATTGAAGCAATGCAGTTTTGTGACAAAAAGATTTGCACATTTATTTTGAGTACGTATGTGTCCCCAAATGAACTACCGATTTGGGGATGCCACGCTTACGCCATCTTTGGGAGTATCGCGCCTAGCTTTAACATCCTCTGCTCTGGCCAATCACCAAAGGTATACATGCAGTGTTGCCAATTTGGGGGAAAAGTCGCTAAATTTAGGGACTTTTCGCTTGACGTTAGAGACAAAACTTTTGGTTTGGGATTAGAGACTTTTTTAGGGGATTTTCCTCGTGGTTTTGGGGACTTCAGCGCCTTTATCAGTTTTACCTGTTTTTTCCAAAAACTTTGAGACAAAATATTTTTCCAGTTTCGAAGGCTTAAATTTTATACAAACATTACGTAACCGCTAGTACTTAAACTTTCGTAAAAGCAACAAATGCCAATTGGTTCAGGACAAATCGTAATCGTTATCAAACTTGGTCGCCCATGTTAACATCTCATCTTACGAGATTTTTTTTTTTTTTTTTTTGATTGGAGGTTTAACGACCACCGTGAGCAACTCAATGGGCTATAAGCAGTCGCCCGTCCCTAATTTAGGGTCACTGGTTCCAGGGAAGGGAGAGAGCCAGTGCCGTAAGACAAACACAACATCCATGCCTCACCGGGATTCGAACCCGGACCCCTTTCGGACGAATGATCAGAGGCCATTGTCTTAGACCACTGCGCCACCGGGGCGGCGCTACGAGATCGTTCGTAAATACCCGTTGCTGGTTTCTAATGCATTTCCTCTCTTTTTCCCCTACTTTCTGTTTACTTATAATTCTCCCTCAGGTTAGTGTTGGGGGTGAGCATCTGGGTGCATCGTATTCTGACTTGTGTTACCAACTTAGGGGTAAAGTCATTAAATTCAGGGGAGTTTGGGTTGGAGTTTGTCACAAAAATATTATTTTGGGATTACCTACATTTTTAGGAGACTTTTTTAGGTGACTTTTTCTTTAATGATTTCAGGGCCTTTTTTCATTTATGATTTCAAGTATTTAAAATGTGGTTTTTGAAATTGGAAGAGTCTTTAATTTTCCATAGCTCCAATAACTCTAACCATGAATCGTAACACTTATAGAAAGCCCCCTCCCCCTTTTTTTGATTGGAGGTTTAACGACCACCGTGAGCAACTCAATGGGCTATAAAGCTGTCACCCGTACCTAATTTAGGGCCGCTGACTCCAGGGAAGAAGAGAGTCAATATCGTAAGACAAACACAACATCCATGCCTCACCGGGATTCGAACCCTGACACTTCTCGGACGAATGGCCATAAGTCAGCGCTTAGATCACTGTGCCACCAGGGTGGCCAATTCCTTTTTCCTCCGTCTTATCAGGCATAGGACGCCTGCCTATTACCGTTGAGTTTTCGTGGGATCTCTTAGGCTGTGAATACGATAGTGGTGGGACTCACTTCTGCGTTTCCATTTGCAGAAATATTGTATCATTAAAACAAAAGTTATGTTTTATTTACATCAAAATAACAGTGACATATAACTGGGAAGAAAACGTTTTTTTTTCTTGTGCGAGAAATAAGCTCACCTGCAATGCTATAATTTATTGGTCCACCATACTGCACGTACTAAGTGCGCTTAGCTAGTCATCTTGGCTATTTAAAAATTGTTGCCGTATTCTCTCCCCCTAAGTATATTTATATATAAATATTTATATTTATGTGTGTGTGTGTGTGTGTGTGTGTGTGTGTGTGTATAAATTGTTTGTTTGTTTGGGATTTTTACCAAGGAGGTTAGAAGAAGAGGAGGTGAAGGAGCATTCAACATTGTGTATCAGAATCGTGAAGAACTAGTCGAATGCGTGGAAGCAATGGAAACGAAAGATGATATAAAGCAGCAGTCTACTATTGCTCAAGTCAGTGGTTTAAAGCATATATTAAAGGACGAGGACTTCATCTTCTGGCTTACTATTTTCCAACAAATAATGCCTCATGTTGACATGGCCGCCCTGGTGGCGCAGTGGTCTAAGCGATGGCCTCTGATCATTCGTCCGTAAGGGTCCGGGTTCGAATCCCGAGGAGGCATGGATGTTGTGTTTGTCTTACGGCACTGGCTCTCTCCCTTCCCTGGAACCAGTGACCCTAAGTTAGGGACGGGCGACTGCTTATAGCCATTGAGTTGCTCACGGTGGTCGTTAAACCTCCAATCAAAAAAAAAAAAAAAAAAAAAAGAAGCCAAAACAGATCAGCTGTTTCTGTCTCCTCTCTGAGGTGGTGGGAGTCTGCGCTGCAAGAGTTCGGGAACGTGACGTCACTTCCTGTGGCTTAAGCAGTTTTGCTTAGCGCATTCAAACCAAGGATGGAAAGAAGGAATATTTCGGACTTCTTATTTCTTGAAATTAGGCTTTTGGTTATATTTTAAACATGGTTGCTTGCACATGGGCAGTATGCATGGTTACTTGCACATGGGCAGTATAAATGGTTACTTGCACATGGGCAGTAAGTAACCAAGCGCACTATGCACTTCCGCTCAAAAAAAACATTATTTTGTTCATTTTTTTAAAGAAATACCAACACATATTTTCCTGATTTTTCTGGAATTTTTTTATTATGGGAATGAATATTTCAGCCTCAATTTTTTCCTGCCTGTATGGGTAGAGTAAGGGTCCCAAAAACCCGTTCAAAATCGCGATTTCCCCATAGAGATAAACAGGAGATTCTTAGGTTGGGCGCATTGGCGTAGTCAGCTGATAAAAAGTGGCGTCACACCAGAAGCACAGGGAGAGGGGCTGTTGCCACCTCCTCTTACTTCTAACCTCCTTGGTTTTTACGACCACCGTGAGCAACTCAATGGGCTATAAGCAATCACCCATCCCTAATTTACGGCTACTGGTCCCAGGCAAGGGGGAGAGATTGTACGACAAACATAACATCCATGTTTCACCTAGATTCGAACCCGGACCCATCTCGGACGAATGGTCAGCAGCCAGTCTTTAGACCACTGAGCCAATAGGGGCGTCATACATATACTATTTAGCCATATTAAGTAATAATATAAACACATTCAGTTCTTTTTATGTTATTAATTTAAAGTTCCAAATTAACAATAATGAGTCATTAGATTTTAAATGGCGTACAAAAATTCGACATAATTAAAATCTTATTTTTAGGGACTTTTTTTCACTTTTGGAGACTTTATCACTGATTTGGAGACTTTTTTTTTTTTTTTTTTTTTTTTTTGGTTGGAGGTTTAACGACCACCGTGAGCAACTCAATGGGCTATAAGCAGTCGCCCGTCCCTAATTTAGGGTCACTGGTTCCAGGGAAGGGAAAGAGCCAGTGCCGTAAGACAAACACAACATCCATGCCTCACCGGGATTCGAACCCGGACCCCGTTCGGACGAATGATCAGAGGCCATCGCTTAGACCACTGCGCCACCGGGGCGGCAGGAGACTTTTGGAGTGAGCGAGTTGGCAACACTGTTTTCTTCTTAATCATTTTCAACTGTGGCCTGGCCATCATAGCAGTCGACAAAGCGTTACTTGGGTTATTATTTTAGAAAGAAAAAGTGTTTCATTTAATATGCCATGAAAATCTAATTATTTAAAAAGATCAAAGGCACAAAAGGCCCCAAATGAGAGTCAGGCCTCTAACGTAATATTCGTAATTAAAATTCGCCGTACAGATAGCGGCCTGTGAATTTGTTTTTCAACCGTTTCCCCCGAAAGTTGGTGAAATGTTCTTAAGAAAACTGACTAATGTTGATGAATATAGCAGTTCCATGAATGTTTTATTTTTCTGCAACATAATTTCCAGCACTCAAAATTTTACGGGGGCGAAAAGGTTATATATTTATTTTGATTTTGCTCCGAGATTTCAGAAAATATGCTTTAAAAAAGTATGGTGATATTTCTATTTTTCCTGCTACATGTTTGAAATAAGATATTTTAAAGTATTTGCAATGATCCTTTTGACATCTAGCGTGGCAGTTTTAATTCTTTTGATGTATGTGCAAACAACACAGCTGCATAAATTTCAAAAGTGAAATTGCTGGCCTTGCTGTCTTTTGAATAAATCGAAATTGTAAATTTATTAGCATGGAGTCAGCATTGGAAGATTATTTTGGAGCAGTTGCTGAAGAATATATTGTAAAAGAAGGGAAAAACGAATCAAATACTTCAACACACAATGTAACAGATGCAAAAGAAGATATTCGGGAGTGTGAAATATGCTTCGAGAAATTCACAACAGAATCCAGCTTTGCAAGACATGTTCAACTTCACACAAGTGAAAAAACTGTGCAGTGTGATGCGTATCTCAAGGTATTCGCCCAGAAAGGTAGTCTTCTAAGGCATGCAGGGGAACAGCCTGGTGATTCTGATATGTGTCGCAAGCAGTTCAGCGAAGAAGGCAACTTCTCAAAGCGCAAGCTCCTTCTCACTGGCCAGAAACCTTTTCAATGCCTGAAACACCTTGGAGAATGCCATCTTTCAAAACATGAATTGTTCCATGAAGATGAAAAATGCTGCCAGTGTAATGTATGCTGTAAACAATATGCACAGGAAGCTCGGCTTTCAAAGCATATGCCCCTTCACACAGGAGAGAGCCCACACAAGTGTGATATATGCTTCAAACAATTTACTAAGAAAAGTCATCTTTCGCGGCATATGCTTCTTCACACAGGTGAAAAGCCTTACCAGTGTGATGTATGCTCCAAACAGTTTACTCACAAAGGTACTCTTTCAAAGCATATGCTCATTCATACAGGTGAAAAGCCTCACCAGTGTGATGTGTGCTTGAAACAGTTTGCTAGCAAAAGTAATCTTTCGCAGCATATGTTTATTCATACTGATGAAAAACTTCACCAGTGTGATGTATGCTCCAAACAGTTAACTCGCAAAAGTACTCTTTCAAAGCATATGCGCATTCATACAGGTGAAAAGCCACACCAGTGTGATGTGTGCTTAAAACAGTTTGCTAGCAAAAGTAATCTTTCACAGCATATGATCATTCATACTGATGAAAAACTTCACCCATGTGATCTATGCTTGAAACAGTTTGCACAAAAAGGTCATCTGTTGCGGCATATGCTCCTTCACACAGGCGAAAAACCTCACCAATGTGATGTGTGCTCCAAACAGTTTACTTGCAGAAGTTATCTTTCAGATCATATGCTTCTTCACACAGGTGAAAAGCCTCACCAGTGTGATGTATGCTCCAAACAGTTTACTCGCAAAAGTCATCTTTCAAATCATATGCTCATTCATACAGGCGAAAAGCCTCACCAGTGTGATGTGTGCTCCAAACAGTTTACTCTCAAAAGTCATCTTTCAAATCATGTGCTCATTCACACAGGTGAAAAACCATACAAGTGTGATGTGTGTTCAAAACAATTTACACGTAATGGTCGTCTTTCAAGACATATGCTCATTCACTCATGTGAAAAGCCTGACTGATGTGATGTGTGCTCCAAACAGTTTACTCGCAAAAATGATCTTTCAAAGCATATGCTCATTCACACAGCTAAAAAACCTTACAAATGTGATGTGTGTTCAAAACTACTTGCATGTAATGGTCATCATTCAAGACAAATGCTCATTCACTCGTGTGAAAAGCCTCACTGATGTGATGTGTGCTCCAGTTTACTCACAAAAGTAATCTTTCAAAGCATATGCTCATTCACACAGGAAAAAAGCTTGACTAATGTGATGTATGCTGCAAAAAGTTTACTTACAAAAATCATCATTCCAAACAGAGTTCCCAGAAAAGAATTTTCAGAGTATTTTTCCCCTTAGAATTATTTTAAGGAGTGTTTTTGAAGAACAAGGTGTATTTTAGTAAATACAACAAAGTAATGGTAATGACAGTTGAGTTTAGTTAGATTTTATTCTTTCAGTGAGTTCATTTAGTAAAAATTAGGGTAAATGTGTAGATTAGCATCCTAAATTATTTCATCAGAAAAATTTTAGCACCTGGAAAAAGTGTGGCATACAGATTTTAGAGTATGGAAATTAATGGCAAATGGTGTGCAAACTTCATATTTGAAATGTCTTTTAAAGATTTTAATGTAATATTCACATGTACGTGCGAGGCTGCGAAGAGATGCTGTGGTAGGCCTAACGCATCGGTACGGTGACAACATGAAGCTTTGCTCCATTGAAAGGAAGATTTGCTGTAGCGCGTAATTCATGCATGGGCGACTACAAGGGAAACCGCATACGTTCTTGCTAGGAGAGTGAACCATGTTGTACTCATACACTGCAAAATATAGTTCGTTCATGTTTTGTCATTGTTTTTAAAGCAGATGTTGAGAAATTTTTCATTCTTTCGCATATGATTCCCTGATTCGAAATAGAAAGTATGAATATGCCTTTCTACATTGTACAGAAAACTGGGGAAATGTAACTTTCGGTTCTACTTTGAATGGCTTCCATTCGTAGCTGATTTGCTGTATCAGTACAGTTTTTATTCCCCTGTTAATACCTCGTTCGCAGGTCAGTTTCTGGTAAATGTGTAGTTTAGCGTCCTAAAATTATTTCTTCAGAAAAATTTCACTGTGTGGGAAAAGTGCTACGTACAATTTTTTAAGCATGCAAAATAATGGGGAAAGGTGCAAAAATATAGTATTTTAACATAAAAGGAAATTTTTTTCCTGAAGAACTTGCCCTGGGGTGTGAAGGTTCGGAAGAGTATGTACGGTAGGCTTAAGATGATGGAGCAGCGACGGCATGAAGGTGGATATCGGTGAATGGAAGCATCATTGAGAACGGCAAGTTATGCGCGGAAGAATACACAAAAAAGCGGTTCAGCAGTACATAGTCATCGAAGCGGTTGTAGGAATACGCTGAAGGAAAGAGGTCGATTTAATGCTGCATTAGAATATCATTTTTTCAAGGGTAATTTTGCGAAATGGTAAGTAGCAAATTACCAAGAATTGTTCTGTCTGTGAATAGTATCCTGAAAATAAATTCGGATTTGGTCAGGGCTTAAAATTTCATCCTCCTCCACAAGTCGACACGAAGCTCTTGGCCTCCCTGCCATAGTATGGTTCCTGATTATAAGAAAATCATTTATTTTCAACAATATCCGTTTCATGAGGAAAAAGGAGGACGAATGATGGATCGAATAACAGCAGAAGTACAAATGAGGTGCTTGAAGAAATCACCGATCCCTTAACATCTCCGAAACCATAACCAAAACTTCTTACTCAGAACTTCTGCCGCCTATTATATCATTTACATTCCTTCATTTATTTACATTCCCAGACATTTTTACAATAAAAACAAAAACATTTAGCACGTTTCTTTATTAATAATTAATGAAACATTTCTGAACTACTTTTTGCACACGATTACACAACGCATCACACTCCTCTAAGACGTACACCCCACTCTTCTTGTATTCTTCCGCGCATTCACTACCAACTGTTACTCCCTTCCGACGCACGGACTCTTCACGTCGTGGCCGTTAGCATCGCTTTAATCTCTCGCACCAACTGCTGCAAACCATTGTACTTGCAGGTAAGTTCTTCTGAAAAAAAAAAAAAATCCTTTTATGTAAAAATACTATAGTTTTGCACCTTTCCCCATTATTTTGCATGCTTACAAAATTATGCGTACCACTTTTCCCACTCAGTGAAATTTTTCTGATGAAATAATTTTTAGGAAGCTAAACTACACATTTACCCAGTTTCTATCTCACTGATACATATCTTTTGCAAATCAAAGAGGTTTTATCCGATTTTTCCTGCCAACAACGTACAGGATACAACAAAATAAAGGGTGGATAATGTGGACCTATTTTCTGTAGCATGGTTCACTTCAACATTTATTGCTCTCCTGCCAACAACTTAACCACTTTGTCTTGTACTCTTCCACCTGTCATTTTGATACAACAATGAACCTTCTTTTTAACGCAGCAAAGCTTCACATTGTTGCTGGAGCGATGCATTAGGCCTACCTCAGCTTTTCTTCACAGCACTGCGCTTACGGGTAAATATTACGATAAAAATCTTTAAAAGACATTTCAAATATGAAATTCTGCAACATTTGCCATTAATTTCCATACTCTAAAATCTGTATGTCGCACTTTTTACAGGTACTAACATTTTTCCGACAAAATAATTTAGATAATAACACAAGGAACTGTACACCAACTATATATAAGATAGTACAACTATACTAGTTATCCGAATTTATTGGCTTATATAAAATCAAGGTTTCCAAGCTTTCCCAAGACCTACCACTTGGCTCCGATATGCTGACGACATATTTTTCATATGGCCTCATGGAAAGGAGACTCTCCCGCTCTTTTTGGATAAAATCAATGATATACACCCTACGATCAATTTCACTATGGAGTTAGAACACAATAATGCATTACCTTATATGGATGTTTTACTGAGTAAATCACCTGAAAATCGCTTCCGTACACAAGTCTATTACAAACCCACTTCCGTTCCCAACCTGATGCTCCGTAGCTCATTCTGCCCGGCTGATTACAAGACAGCTTTATTCCGTTCTCGAATCAGAAGAGCATTCGACATCTCTTCCGATGTTCCTTCTAGACTAAGCGAATTAAAAAGTGTTATCGATTTGGCGACCGAGGCAGGATACGATCCGAACATGGTAGGTAGATATATCGAAAGAAACAAAAAGAGGCATACCGATCTTTCTATGCCGCGGCTACGCTATCTGGGCTCTATTCCTTACATACCAAATGTTTCCTATAAACTCAAGAACGCGCTCAGAAAGATGAACCTCGGTGTCGGCATAAGATCTCCGACACCTTTATATGCTATGCTTAAGCGAAACACTGACGAGCTCCCACTTTCCAACGAAGCAGGTGTTTATGCCGTCCCTGTACAATATCCGGATGGCTCCAAGCGATACTACATTGGGATGACTAAACGTTCATTTAGAATTAGAGTCAATGAGCATAAGAGGGACATAAAGAATGGCAAATTAACCACGGCCCTATTAAGAGAAGTCCAGTTCAAGTCCGCCGATCCTATGTGGGATGACATAAAGAAATTAGCTGCCTATTCTACTCCTAAATCCACTGCCATTCAGGAAACATTGGAGATCATTACCAACGATGAGGCCTGCAATGAAAGCGTCTCACTAGAATTACCACGGATTTGGAACCAATTCTTCAAATAATGAATGCCTTTTGTTTTCCTCCAAGGATTCTGCGTGCAATACGAACATGATATCGCGTGTTTTTATTGAATAATTACGTTCGCATCTCTTCATTTATTGTCAAGTCAACTCACCACGTTCAAATTGTTGAAACGTTCAATTGTCCAGTTTGCAGTTTGCTGTCTACCTTCTTTGAGAAAGCCATCTGGTTGATGTGCAAAAGCTTGGAAACCTTGATTTTATATTAGCCAATAAATTCGGATAACTAGTATAGTTGTACTATCTTATAAAATAATTTAGGACGCTAATCTACACATTTACCAAATTTAGTCTATTAATACATTAATCCCTATTTTTGCATAAAAATGTTGATCCTCGATTTAACAAATTTTGCTTTTGTTTCTTAAATTTTCTTATCGCAGATTTAAAGTCTATTTCACAGAATACATTACCAGACTGATCAATGTCCAATGGAGGTCCTTTAGCTGATAAGTGGGTCAGAGTTTCAACATGTATATCACCAAGTCGATTTCTTACTTTTGATTTTATCCTATTCTGGGTGGAAAACCCTCTTTCACACACTGCTCAGGAAAGTGGCATGATCAGCCATAAGCTTTCTAAATTGGGGATATAAATAAATATACTTGTCATCATCACTATTGGATAGTTGGTTTACAAGCTTCAAAAAGTCAGTTCTGAGTTTTTAAGGAGAAAAGTTTTTGTAATGCGGTTAGTACATTTGAATTTGTTCATAGTTACTAGGAGAAAGGGGGAGGGGAGAATGGAATTTTCATGAGTTTTAAAGAAGAGTATTTGAGCTTTGAGCAATGCAATGGGAAGTGAAATGGTAAATGTGTACTTTAGCGCCCTAAATTATTTCATGGGGAAAATGTAACTGTTTGGAAAAAGTGCACCGTACAATTTCTTAAGCATGCAAAATAATGGGGAAAGGTGAAAAAATATAGTATTTTTAGATAAAAGGAAATAATTTTTCTGAAGTATTTAACTGGGAGTGTGATGGTTTAGAAGAGCACATGCGGTTGGCCTAGGACGATGGAGCGGTGACGGCGTCAAGGTAGAGTCTGGCGAATGAAAGCTTCATTGAGAAGGCAAGTAACGGGCGGAAGAATACAGAAGGAAGCGGTTCAGCAGTACGTAGTCATGGAAGCGTCTTGTAGGAATACGCGGAAGGAAAGAGGTCGGTTTTACGCAGCATTGTAAGTTTTTTTTTTTTTTTTTTTTTTTAAGGGTAATTTTGAGAAAGCGTAAGTACAAAATCTTCAGTCTCCACACTTCATTTCGGATTGCGTCAGGGCTTAAAATTTCATTATCCGCCACAATACAAAAAGCTGTAGGCCTCCCTGCCATAGTACAATACCTGAATTGAAGAAAATTGTTTATAAGGTGTGCAACTTATTTCTCGGCCACAGGCATGGCACGTTGACAGCAAATTATAGCAAATCGAATACGTGCCTAATCAGGGAAATAATCCCTGTCGTGTTGGATACATTTGAGCCATCGGTCAGGGAGTTGCCGAATGCCACTGCGGCAAAAAGAGGGCTGTTTCGAGTTGATAAAATCATCAAAACTTGTGTGGACAGATGTGAAGTGCGTATCACTCAGGTGATGTTGCAGGGAGCAAAAGAGGTGATAATCCGACGGGGCGAAGTCTGGAGAATACGCAGGGTGGGACAAAATCTCTCATCCCAGGTTGGGATCGTGTTTAAAGTTGTTTTCGCTGTGTGAGGACGTGCATTATCTTGAAGCAACAGGACCGACCTTCTGCCCTTGCCGATGTATGGCCTTTTTGCCTCCAGTGCGTCATTCACATGAATGAGTTGCTGACAATAACGCTCAGCATTGACCGTTTCACCAGGTTCGAGCAACTCATAGTGTACGCCGCCCTGCTGATTCCACCATATGCTCAGCAACAACTTACTGGCATGGATATTCGGTTTGGCGGTACTGGTGGTAGGCTGACCTGGATAAACCCACTATTTGCGCCGCTTAAGATTATCGTAGAGGATCCACTTCTCATCACAGGTCAAAATCTTGTGGAGAAAATCCTTCTTCTTGAATCTGGAGAGCATGGACACAGCAACATCGTAGCACCTAGACTTGTTCGCAGCTGTGAGTTGGTAAGGCACCCAACGGCCCTCATTGTGAATCCATCCAAGCTTGTGCAGGTGCTTTGCAATAGCTTGCCGTGTTACTCCGAGTTCCTGGGCGAGCTCTGACTGTGTGTGATAGGGATCCGCGTCCAACACTTGTTCCAGTTCCTCATCGTCAACTTTCTGTGGCTGTTCCGGACGTTCTGCATCACGGAGATCGAAAATTTCCCTGCTTAAACCGCTAAAACCACTTCTTACACGTACTGTAGGACACAGCAGCCTCGCCCAAAGAAGCACAGTTCATTTGCTGGGCACTTTTTTCAGCTGAAACGCAAACACGAGGCAGTGCCTCAAATGTTGCTTCTCGAACGACATTGCTTTCACCGTCAACTTTCGTCCCTTCTGTCACTACAGCTGTGAGCGGTTACAGTTGCCTGGAAAGCTGTTGGACGATGCTACAATCAGCCATTATCACACACAGCTATCTGCATTTGCCAACGCTCTATGATTGCTTGCGGTTAGAGGCCAAGAATTAAGTTGCACATCTAATATTTTGAAAAATATCCATTTCACGAGGGAAAAATGTCAGCTACGATGTACAGAATAACAGTAGAACTACAAATGAAGTGCTTGGAGAAATCCCCTACCCCTGCACATCTTCTAAGCCATAACCAAAACTTTGAGTTCAACCGAAACCAAAACTTCTTCCTCAAAACTTCTGTCATACATAAATTCATTTACATTCCTTAATGTTTTCCATTCGGACACATTGTGAAAGCAATAACAACGACATTCTGCACATCTCAAAAATTAATAAAACAGGTTTGAACTACTTCTACTTGCGCATGATTATACGACGCATCATACTCTTCCGAAAAATGCACCCCACTCCTGTTGTATTCTTTCACGCATTCACTACCAACTCGTACTTCGTTCCGACGCCGCCCCGGTGGCGCAGTGGTCTAAGCGATGGCCTCTGATCATTCGTCCGAAAGGGGTCCGGGTTCGAATCCCGGTCAGGCATGGATGTTGTGTTTGTCTTACGGCACTGGCTCTCTCCCTTCCCTGGAACCAGTGACCCTAAATTAGGGACGGGCGACTGCTTATAGCCCATTGAGTTGCTCACGGTGGTCGTTAAACCTCCAATCAAAAAAAAAAAAAAAAAAAAAACTTCGTTCCGATGCACACAACCTTCACGTGGTGGCCGTTATCATCGCTTCAGCCTCCCGCACCAACTGCTGCAAACCATCGTACTTGCAGGTTAATACTTTGGAAAAATTATTTCCTTTTATCTAAAAATACCATATTTTTGCACCTTTTCCCATTATTTTGTCTTCTTAAAAACTTGTATGTCGCACTTTTCCCTCACAGTTACATTTTTCCAACGAAATAATTTAGAACGCTAAAGTACACATCTACCAATGAAATTAACGTGTTGGAAATGTATACATGAGAAGAAAACCTCCTGAATGATCATATTATTTGAATCTTTAAAGGCATTAAATACCAACAAAGTGCATATATTTATGTGCAAGTCATTAATGCTTATTAATCAGAAAAGCCAAATACTTACCTAAAAGCTCTTGGCTACTTTCTTGTATGTCAGACGGCATACAGAAGTCAGCGTTTTTTGTCCTGTGAAAAAAAACAAAAAAACAAACGATGTTTCATGACCGGAAGAATGTATATGAGACAGCGCCCTATAAGCTGAAAGTTTCAACCTTTGAAGGTCAGCTTCATAACAGGATGTTCTAATTGACGTGCATGAAGTGTAGAGCAAGAATGAAGCCAAGAGCTTTTAGGTAAGTGTTTGGCTTTTCTAATTGATTTTGGTTAGTAAAAATAACCAAACATTAAAATATGTGGTATTATATAATAGAATAATAGCTATATACTATACGCACTACTGTTTCACACGTTATATATGTTCTATGCGTTGTGTGCATATTTGCAGCAAAATCATCTTGGCATTTATATATCATATATGACTAGGAATATTATTACAAGTTTCAATTATTATATCATCAAGGACTCACCTTGTATCGGTATTCCAAATTAGTAAGCTTCATCCTGTATCTTGAAATAAAAATATGTATCTAGCGTGTCACCACGTAGAATCATCGTATTGCAAATAGGCCCAATTGAAATTTGCGACCAGGGTTTAAACTCAAATAAAACATGACTATGGATATCATACAAAGAGAGTGTGAAAGAATGATATACAATGCAATTAAAAAACCATTTACCATCAACAGGTGTCGTCAATCTTTAAAAGAAGGAATGGACATAATCAATGACAATCCAAACAGACCTTAAATAAAATTTTGTCAATTATTGAAAAACGCCAGACAATCTCTGCAACACGCACATGACTCCACACAAACCACCGGACATGTTTCGGCACGACTGACTTTCGGCCATTATCAATGGTATGCATCCTGGATCAATGTTCAAAGTTGTTATATATCTCCAATTGCAATACGTCTACTCCGAAGGATATCCCATATCCGTGGAAATACCTAATACAGCAAGAAAATAATACGAAATATAACAACAAAAAGGAAAATAAAAGAAATAGCATATACTTACAAAATAAGAACAGCGACAGCAATCCCGGAATTAACCCAATAGATGGCGTGGATGTGACTTACACGTGAATACACATATATGTAACGATGACGGAATATGTCGACATGGAGCAACAGTAGCGGAGGTGATGCCGAGGTGACCTAGATATATAACAACTTTGAACATTGATCCAGGATGCATACCGTTGATAATGGCAGAAAGTCAGTCGTGCCGAAACATGTCCGGTGGTTTGTGTGGAGTCGTGTGCGTGTTGCAGAGATTGTCTGGCGTTTTTCAATAATTGACAAAATTTTATTTAAGGTCTGTTTGGATTGTCATTGATTATGTCCATTCCTTCTTTTAAAGATTGACGACACCTGTTGATGGTAAATGGTTTTTTAATTGCATTGTATATCATTCTTTCACACTCTCTTTGTATGATATCCATAGTCGTGTTTTATTTGAGTTTAAACCCTGGTCGCAAATTTCAATTGGGCCTATTTGCAATACGATGATTCTACGTGGTGACACGCTAGATACATATTTTTATTTCAAGATACAGGATGAAGCTTACTAATTTGGAATACCAATACAAGGTGAGTCCTTGATGATATATTAATTGAAACTTGTAATAATATTCCTAGTCATATATGATATATAAATGCCAAGATGATTTTGCTGCAAATATACACACAACGCATAGAACATATATAACGTGTGAAACAGTAGTGCGTATAGTATATAGCCATTATTCTATTTTGTCTTTTCTGATTGATAAGTCACTCCTGAATGATATTTTGAAAAAGGTGAGTAACGTCTGATTTTAATTTTACAAAATCAATAAGTTTTTTTGTAACAGTGATATCTGTTGACTCATCTATTAGGATTGATTATCACTATATTGACAAAAGTCACCGGACACCTAGAAGAGAAACGCAACATAGCATTTATTGACATACATTAGCACGGTGTCGGTCCACCTTTGGCCTTAATGCATGCACTGACCCTTCAAGACATGCTTTCAACAAGATTTTGAAACACAGCAATAGGCAGAGTTGTATAAAAATAAAATGTATCTGCATACACAACCATTGAAGGAGAAAACTTGCTGCAAACTCGCGAATCACAAAACAATAAGATAATTTAAAGAAAACTTAATAAAACAATAAATAATTATTAGAACATTACAGATTCCAATTAGGACAAAATAAGTACATTAAAATTGTATATGCAGCAATCATGTGAAATGGACCATGAACCTCATAAAAACAAGAGAGGAAAGTTTTTATATCCAGAAAAACAGTTCCACAATGAACTTCAAAAATTATAAATAGCATTCTCAATAATTCAATTAAAAATAGTTAACTTTCAAAATACACAAGGAAAATATTTTAATTTAATCACTGGCAACTACAAGAGGAACCTGGCTATAAAATGTAAATTCTTTCCATGTAAATGAATGACTCTTATACAAGCAAAAACTATCTGCAAAATTTGTTAATAATTTGGAAACTATCAGTGTGTACGCTTACATTCTGCTACTCTGGCCATAGGTATGCGCTAATAGTGAGAATAATTGGCAGTGAGACACATGACACAGAAAACAGAATAATTCTTGATGCCAGCATAACACGTTTTAGTTACGTAAAAATTACAAGTGTTGGGACGATGTTTCGGTAGCGACTTCTACCTTCATCAGATATGGAATGAAACACTTTAATTGTAACCATCAGCGATACGTCCACAATTCTCGATTGGCAAAATGTTAAACGCATCGCTCCGTTCAGCAATCAGAAAGCCCTCGGGTACAGCGAAAGCATTGAAATCTTTCTTACCCCTAACACCTCTAATACAGATGCACCTTTTAATGTACCTATCATTTGGAAAGCTATTTTGAAATCTGGCAACAACTGATGCTAATACCACGTGCTTCATTCCATGGCTGATGAAGGTAGAAGTCGCTACCGAAACGTCCCAACACTTGTCATTTTTACGTAACTGAAGTGTGATATGCCGTCATCAAGAATTATTCTAAGATATGCGCTTCCATTCAGTACATAATGCTGCTGCCAACTGTTGCTTAGTAGTAGGCCTTGGTTCCAAACTTCTTATGCAGTGCTCTAATTCATTAC